>OY282587.1:24069995-25269995 GCA_958298965.1 Chrysolina haemoptera
GACGAAGTCCAGCTTCAAAATGTCTCGAGTCTTGCTTCGTACTGCTGCATCTCTCTATGCATACTGAAATAAAAATGCCACTTTTGTTTCATCTATGGACGATATGGTTCACAAATTTATAGCCTCGTCAAATGTCAAATCGTTGTTTTTAGCAAAACTTTGGCACTTGCTAATAAATCATGATGATATTGGCAAAAGTTCATATTCAATAAATATTCGAATCTTCCCGCCAACACTGTGGCATCCAAATGTAAAATTTCCTGAATTTCCAGCTCCGTCCAGTAGGAGTAGGTGTCATCATATCTGGAAACTCGCACTGTGGCACTCTCTCCATACGTATGTAATTCAAAATCAATAACATCGTCCCAATCGAGCTTGATTCGGGCGGTTATCGGCCGAATTCGGATCAGCTCGGTTCGTGTAGAGTCCACAAAAATGGCCCACTGGAACATGCTGAATGACAGGCTGAAAGAGATGGTGTGTGGGATTGTGCACACAAGTCCCACTGCAGGCACGAAACTTCAAGCAAAACTTATTCCACATTGCACAGACAAAATTTGTGTGTTTCGGAACTCGTAGGTGGCGCTGCACACGTGAAATCGTTCCTTCTTGATGACGTCCTTGTACAAGTCACAAACACAGTCCAAATCAGCAACACGTTCTGCCCACTCTGCTGATTATGATAATGATGAAGAATAGGCAGACACCAGTGACGAAGACATCGACTCGTAATTGGACGTCATCGGATCGTGAGACTCGAAGTGCACTCCACCAAGCATGATGAAAGACTGACTCACCGTATAGCTGGTTCACAATTTGAAGTATTTCGCAGTCATCCCGGAGAGGGCTGGCTGTCTAAACGCCCCCAATTTTATGGAAAAATGTGTCAATTTTCTATTGGATTACAAGATAGACATCGTGATTTTTTGTTTTTTGTAATTCGTGTTCATAGAAAGCGCCTTTGATTGGTTGCCCTTTCAACTCCTCCAGCAAGTACGTTATTAGTTGGGTGATTTTCACTTTCCTATTGGGTGTATACCCCTTCTCGAACACATGTTTGTCCTTGCCAATTCGCACGTCCCTTATAATCATACGCTAACTTGTACACCGTTTCTTCATTGTCTTTGGTGACGTCACACGGTTTCATGCCGATCGTCCGATGTTTGCGCTGATTGTAATTTTCGGCAATGTCCGGCAAAATGTTCAGCCACTTGTGGGTGCCATTCAAACTGAAATATTCGAAGGGTTTCTCTTCCAACGTGCGTATTACTCGTTTCGCTTTGGTTGCTTTGATCTTCGTGTACGTGCTATAGTGTTTGATCTTGTACTTTTTCATGAGGGCCTGGAAACTGGCGTTGTAGAATTCAGTACTCAAATCGGATTGTAGGAACGTAGGACTCCTGTTCGGTTTCGATAATATGTCCCGGTACGCGTATTCTACAGGATTCGTATTATATGTCAATTCATCTGGGATACTGCCGCCCATTTTCGATTGACTTGTGTATGGGTCTTTGAACAGTGGGCGAATCAAGTTCTCGTATTTGTATGTCTGAGACGAATTCAGGCAACCTTTCACATCTAAATGAGCACACGTACTCAACAAAATTTGCTTGTATGCCACCAAGTCGGGTCTCTGGTATTTGGGATTCTTGTAGAAAATCAAACTATATAGTCCTGGAGTACCCTGATATGTTTCACCGTCAATGCGAATGTCCCCCGTATCTTTGACCAAGTCCATCAACTTGGTGTCGAGTATCCATTGCGCTCTGGGTCTGTCCTGAATAAGACTGTGAGTCACAATGATTTTGTCGGATTTCGCACGATGTTCATTTACGAATTTAGATGCTACTTCGAGGTAGACTTCGAGCAATTCTTCGTCATCCTCGTCAGATTCATCGAAGTCATCCGTGTGATAGCTTTCCTCGTCTTCTTCTTTCTTGCTGCATTCAGTCTCTTCAGCGGCACCGTCACGGGTTTTAATAGTTTATTCAGCGCTTTATCCTGCTCGGATTTGCCGAGTCAAATACTTCTTTCGAACAACTTTCGCCAACTGACTGATTTGGCGTTTTCGTTCAGCTTTCGCAATTTCGGAGTCGAAACGTGATGTAGTCGGCGCCATTGCTACACACAGAATAACACTCTCGAGGCATTACATTTGAATATATCTCTCAAAACCCTGACGATAGCGCCCTTTGGACACATCAAAGTCTTTGGCTATGACCAAACATCCGAATTTTTCCTTTCAACAGGTGGCGCACATACGACGAAATTCATCGAAGGTGTAATCCGGGGAGACGTGCTCGTCGAAGGCGTGCTTCAGATTCACATCATCTTGCCGAAATAGCACTATAATGTTGCAATTGTCTCTGATCAACTGTTTGGGTATTTTCGAGTGGGTGGCATACTACTTTCTGATTTTTTCTTGTTTATCACACGATACATCATCGAATATGAAAATTGGGTGCTCCTTTGTCATTGAGGCTCGATAATCTCGTCATTGTCCCATGTATGGAAAGTAGCCCACTCCATTGATTACCGCCCTGACGATCAATAGTATCGTGCTCAAAGTCAAAAACGTCAATCTCAATGACGACATTCGCTTGCAGCTGCTGCAATCCCTTAAGACTGACGAACCTGTGGTCATCTCATTGTCCCTGTATGGAAACTAGCCCACTCCATTGACTTACTGCAGTACATCGTGCAACAGCTTATATTTCGGTTGGTACAGCGATTTCGAATATACGTAAACATTCTCAAAGCGTGCGCCGTTCGGGCTAAATAACAAACTCAGTACAGGGTTGGTCTTGCCACATCCGCTGGGGCAGCAAAATATCGCTCGGAAAGAATACAGTAGCAGGGGATCGTGTTGGTTTCCACCAACGAAATCCAAATTGACTATTTCCAGAGCCGGCTCTGTTGCACCACTCTAATTTTTCAGCTATACATGTGACCACGCCCACATCTGGCATTCGACTGACAGTTTTAGTGCTGAAACACAGCTATGTAAGTACGAACGCAACGCCAATATCGTCATTGTCATGCTAACCGTTGAACACGAAGGTCGTGGACTGGTGACCTCTGTGATAAATTGTCTGCCGTTCGAACTACATCTACCCGGATACCAATACCGCGGACCTGGTACCAAATTGCAAAAGAGGTTGGCACGCAGAGACGCTGGTGTGAACCAGATCCCACGATATCGCATACTCGCAAAGCAACTATCTGGACGACAGACACAAGGCTGACTGGGTGCTGGAAAATCGAGCTTGGGAACGTGTCAAGTCCAAAGACGCGAAAGTAGGCAAGAAAGCTGCAGCTTGGCTAGGCACCACAACTATGAAGGCGAAGCGTAATTTCGGCATGGGCATGAATAATAAGTCAATGGCCTCTGCTTCTGGTGCAAAACGGCCAAGGAAAAAGAGGTCGTTCAAGAAGGATGTGGTCTCGAAAATCGCCAATCATCTGCGAAAGACACTGAAACCTGACCAATTGAAAGATATGAGTGCAAAGACTCTGCGAAAATCGTCGTTGGTAGCACTGCGTGCAGCTCAGGCCCAACTCAAAAAATTGGGTGGTTGCAAAAACATCAAAGTGCCTCGAATAATACCTTTCGAAGCAAGGAGTGGAGGTTTGCTGCTTTTGCTTCCCATCTTCGCAGCTTTGGGAGCACTAGGATTGTTGGATGGTACCAGCACCATAGCCAGAACCATCATCTTCTCGAAAAATGCTGCGATGGAGAACTTCGGAAAGCAGGGATCTGGCCTGATTATGCGCCAAACAAGTCGCGGAGGCTATGGTCTTTTCCTCAAGAAATTTGCAAAAAACTCGCAGTGAAGCTGCCCAATAGCAAGCGACTTTTGTACGATGTGGACTTGGTCAAGTATGTCAAACGCCTGAAAATTCCTAATTCCATTGGGTTTTTCATTGGGTAGCTAACATGAAAAGTAGACTTCGTGTAAAATACTTTGACAGTTTCGGCAATTTGAAACCGCCAGTGGAACTCGTACGATATTTGAATGGTGGTCGTGTTGGAAATGTGACAATCTACCACAACCACGATCGCTATCAGACATTCGATCAAGCCAATTGCGGCCATTTGTGTTTGAATTCCTCTACGATCAAACAAACGATGGAAGAGACAACCAACAGAAAGATGGTGACCTTTAATGAAGGGCGCAATACGGTTCATTATATGATCGTGTGGTGATTTGCATACAACACTTAGCGCAAATCCGATTGGAAACGTATGTCCATGGACAGGATTCGTTTCGCCAGACGAATCTCAAAACTTGCCTGCATAATTGGCCCTATTTTGGATGTGGAACACAGGAGGCGAGTGTGGAAACCTTCAAATGAGAGTGCAGAACCCCCAAAGTGTCAGTCATGTCTTTGCTGTTCACCCTGACAGGTCACACTTCTACGCTGACCGCAGACTTTGCTCCGCCAAATCAATTGGATGAAGACAGCACTTACGGCTTGGCTTTGATCGGTTTTCATTCGTACAACAGCATACCGAACATAACCAAACGGAAATTCTATTACTTTGCCAACGGACCGACATCTCTTAGCACCATCAACATACCTACTGTCTGTAACGAAATGACCGATATTGCCAAGTTTATTCACAAACACATCGACAAACCGAGAGAGATGAAGAAGAAGAAGAAGAGAGAAGTGGAGATTGAGAGAGAAAACAATAACAACGCTAAGGCAGCAGTGTTCTCTCTCAAACCCAATACCAATACGCTACAGTGCGAAATTTACAGCAAGTATCACACCATAGACTTCACTTCAGAGAACTCTATCGGAGATTGTTGGGTTCATTACCTAGAATCGTTCACGTGTCTGACCTGCCCGCCAACATAGTGAAAGTGCGAACAGTTCACATCGACAGTAACTTCACATCGGGCGCTTTCTTCAACAACCGACCTCCCATACGATAAACCCGGATTTGCTATCGACGAGACTCCCTCGAGTCTCATCTATCTGCCTGTGAACAAGACGGAAATACAAAATATAACCTTGAATATTCACGATCAGGACTTTCGTAGTGTGAATTTCCGTGGAGAATCCATCATCGTACGACTGGTGGTGTTGCGCAAGCTGTCAAATGGGGTTGGTATTTGATTTGGATTACAACGATCAACAGCATAAAAGTACCACCCGTACGTCAAATCCTTTCAAAATAATTACATTCAGCAAAGTGACACATGGATTCTGATGAACGACGCTATCATCTGTATAGAGGGCACTCTAGTCAAAACCGCAGGAGATGGCAATGTGCGATTCATCAATAATGCTGTAGCATTCTTCTTCGAATCAATATATTATGAAATCAACTGCAAGGAGGTGGACTCTGTTCGTTTACCGGGTATAGTGAGCACCCTGCGTGGTTATACTTGTCATGCAGACGCCAATTCTCGACACTTGGCCACTGCCGGTTGGACGTATCCAGGTAGAGCTATGCGCAACGACGGCTCGTTCGCCATGTGGATTCCGCTTGAGCATCTGTTTGGCATATTCCACGACTACAGACATGCCACAATTTGATGACAGTGCATTCGTTTGGTGAGAAGCGGAAACGATAACAACTCTATGGTTATAGAAGAGGTTGCCAATCCGCAAGTCGCAACCACAGCCGCCCTGACGATCAATAGTATCGTGCTCAAAGTCAAAAACGTCATTCCCAATGACGACATTCGCTTGCAGCTGCTGCAATCCATTAAGACTAACAAACCTGTGGTCATCTTATTCCGCCAGTGGAAAATGCAAGAACTGCCTGTACTCACGCCTGGTTCCACCAAAGAACTATGGTTTGTAAAAACTTGTACGGCATTGGAGAGTCCTTGATTCGTCATTGTCGCCTTCCAAACGAATCGAATGGACAACATCGAACGAGATTATAGCTACTTTGACCACGTGGACATCAGAGACATACGTCTTACGTTGAACAGTGACAATTGCCCGCATGAATGCATGCGCTTACAATTTGACAGGAACAACTTTGTGGAAGCTCATCGCGCGTATACGGAATTCTACCCAAGCTATGCGAATTGTTCCTAGAAACGCCCTCTGCTGGATTACGGTGCATTCAAGGACCGAGCCGCCATCTTCGTAATCGATTGCTCACGGAGAGCGGAATTCTTGAAATTGTCCACCGTCGATGTCAAACTTGACATAGAAGCTACAGTTGGGTTTCCAACCAATAGTCGTGCATATTGTGTAATAGTGCACGATTTCATCATAAAACACAAAACACTTGCCTTCATCTGTCATATGCCAGCGAAATCGGCAGTAAAGTGGGGGTGGTGCTGGTTAAATGCACCTAAGAGGAAGCAACATCCAAAAAGAAAACAACAAGTGGGGATGGTGGGGAAATCCTCTATCCGCACACAGGCATAGAAAGGTTTGCCATCGCCGGCGCAGTTCACAATGAGACGACCACGATGAAACTTGTAGCGTGCGATATACAAGGTTTCACCATAGCCGGCGAGTTCCAGCCAAATCAACTTGCAATCACCGACGGTCAGTGCACAAATCACTGCGTTTTCATACCAAGCGTGCCGTTCCGAGCCCTAAGTGCCGCTGACGGATCACGGAGTTCCATATGCCGCCGGGTGTATCGACTTGGCGGAGTCCCTCACCGAAGTGCTCCAGCCCATAGCAGATGCAGATTTGGTCTATGTTTAAGGCAGCCAAAAATATGTTTTTCACATACAGTACGTGGAGACATCAACCTCAAACAGAAAACTTCACATCGTTGATATTGGGGTCACCCCCAACAGCACGCTACAAGTTACAGTATTAAAAAAAGTGTCTCCGCTGTGCCTCCAGCATACTGCCGTAGTATCCAATAAAGTTCACTGTGCCCTGAGACATTGCTTTACGGTGTGGTCACGGGTCTCGAATCAATTGATATGGTAATGAAGGACTCCGTCGGCAGCAGTGACCCCAGAGACTCTATACAGCGTCACCTAGACAATCTAAGAATGTTGAAGTGTCAAGTGGCTGAATACGAGCGCAAAATAGAGATTTTCAAGCGATTCAACAATATACACATCAATGATGGCAAATGGGTCTTCACCAACTCCAAACGTTCCGAGGGCCGAAACGACAGCTCACCGCCGCCGCTGAAGAAACGACGTATTGATATTTAAATTTTTTATATGTATTGTAATCATTATGTATCAATAGGTGTATTAAACGAATTTTCTGGAATTTAATTTTGTTGTATGGATGAGAGCGGGAAATGTGCGCGCCTTTCCTCGTAAAAATGAAATGAGTTTTAAAAATATACAACGAGAGAGCCATTTCGTGTGTTTCATTGAACGATTCAATCACACACGGAATATGTTTCGAGAAATTTCTCTGAGAGTGTGTCGGTGTAGGCACTGATAAATATGTGCGTATTTTTCCCATACGTTGCGCAATGTTTATCAGTGTACACCGAACTACCGCAATTTTTCTTCTCTCTGTGTGTGAGTGAGTTGTACACTGATGAATATATGTGCGTATTTTTTTTTCTATAAATTCATGTAACATGTGCAATGTTTATCAGTGTACTTCGAACTACCGCCATGTTGATAGGGTATGTAGTTTTGACAGTTGTACTGTCAAACGTACTGTACATTAGCCCACCTTACGAGGCAGGTGAAGTTCTCGTTTCTTTTTTCAATCAAAACAATCTAAAAATGAATAAATGAACGAAAATGTCGCAAGATCTCATGAACGATGGATATTTGCCTGTGCTAAAGGCCGAAGTTCCTCCGAATGCCAAGCATACAAACTGCGAAAAGTCTTTCGCAACAACACTTGCGAAGACACTCATATGATGCCACTAGCATCGCCGACAGAGGTGACGACGACTAAGATGCCTAATGTGCTCCGAATGCCGATGCAGACGACAATGCCGACAAGTTCCTGCCCAAAAGACGTCTATGACGGATTCATGTTCTTTGTGAATTTGGCGCTGATCTACCAATTGGGCGAATCATTCTACAAGTTCCCCATTTCAATCAAGCAGAAATACGCAATTGTCTGTGAAGATGAAAATACATATATCGCCTATGGTACTGATGTGTAATTTTCGAGCAAAAAAATAAATAAGATTTTCCACTCTATTTTTGCATTTTTATTTCAAGTCTCGACACGAACAAAGATAGTCTTGAATTCCTAGAATTTGTTTGTTTATTCAACTCTCTCTAGAGTCGAGAGCTACATGACAAACGAATAACCTTGAAAATCTCCCAATATTGCGACAAATAGGTCTCTCCTCCGAATAACCTTGAATCTTGAATCCCCCCTCCCCCTCCACCCCGCCCGCAGCTAACCGCGTCATTCCCAACATTCGACAAAGACAAAAAAAACCAGATGAGTTATAGTGAGATGCCAAACGTGCCTTCTTACCGACACAACACTCACTGTGAGCCTCAAAATAAACTACGAAATTCCTGGAATTTCATCTTGTTAATCAATGACGAATATCCGTTGCAATTGCACACTAAGTCGTTTCTGTTATGTTTCTCACGCTATTTCCCAGAAATTCGTCTGGACGACACGTTCACTCCGGTGACATGCGTATCTCAACAAATGCTGCCTCTTAGCGTAAACAACAACCAGCGGCGGAGAAAATCCACAGGGTCTTGTCACCAGTGCCAGCGTCACATTACCAAAATTGACAAAAAACGAAAACCGATATATCTTGGGCCCCGGCGCTCCAGCGGGCCCCATCTTCTCTGGGGACGTTCTTCGTTATCGCCCCCATCCCCCCGAACTTTCCCCCAGCCGATTCCATTTACCTAATTCTACGTTCGTATGACAATAAAGAGTCTCAATTGACGAAATCTCGGCCCCCTTGGGCTCTAGCACCCCCCTCTTCTATGGGAACGTTCCTTGGTGGGGCCCCCAGCCTGAGGCATCATCCCCTCCGGCAAAATCTCTATGGAGGCCCCGCAAATCGCTACCACATGGCGAGAGACGAAAAGTGAGGTTATTCAATGATTTTTATTGTGATACGAACTTTGACATACTACTCCCTCTATTCAACAGTATTTTTTTCTATGCGGCACGCGGACTGCACACATCGTTTTTACCTGCCTGAAAGAAACTTTTTTTTCTGTCACTTCGACAGCCGAACAAATTCAAATGAATAGCCACTAATTTGTTATTTTGAGCCCTCTATTCACCTGTATTTTTTTCCAGGTAGCACGCGGACTGCACACATCGTTTTCAACTGTATGAATGGAACTTCATTTTTCTGTTATATTTACGTCCGAACAAGTTGGTTTGACCCCATATTTATGCGAAGATCTATTGCTATTTTTTTATCCATGAAATAATAATTATCGGTTTCACAATACTTTCATGATGCCCAGTATCGAAATCCTTTTTCAAACTAAGAATATATCTGGTAGATTGGGATTGCCATTTATATATGGTTATTTATCTCCAACTTTCACGGTTATTTATCCGTGATATCCGAGATTTTTTTTTGTATATACGATCAATTCTGGTAGTCTTCTTCCTCATAGTATTTTTGGTTAATATTCAATTCTGGATTTTTCGAGCATTTCCATATTTTCTTTCCATAAACATTTCAATAGTTCCTTGAATAATAATGCTAAACTTCTCTCTAGTTGCAAAATCTGTAAAAATAATACCATGAGACAACACCACAAATGTTCACTCGTCAGTTCCACCCAAGATTTACTCAAGGCCAGAAACTGTGGCCAGAAAAGTGTGGCTAATTTCACACAAATAACAGGAAGAATTATAAATAATATTGAACATGAATTAGATGAGGTCGCCTCACATCCAAAAGATGTTGCTAATGTATTCAAAAGCATCTTCGCAAATGTGGGTGAAAATTTGGCAAAGAACATATCACAAAATCCTAACTAAGTACAGAAATAAAAAATATATAAATAAAAAATTCATATTTCCTCATACCAACGAATATCATTGAGATTAAAAATACACAAATAGAGGTTCTTTAGCCCCCAAAATAAGAAACATATCATTAGATGGTAGTGCTTGTTCGAACGATGAATTCAAAGTCCGCCCATTTCCAGCTTGTCAACTCTCGCGCGGTACAGGACCGAATTAAATAATTCAGTGATTGCTTTTCCAATTCGCTTTCGTGGTAATCTGAAAATTTGCACGAGCATTTCAGATTAAATATTGCGCTTCAGTCACAGAATGAATCGAAAATTGAAATCAAAATAAAAAAATTGCAATTCTGTAGAAAATGAAGCGTTAAAAATAGTAGATTTAATTGATTGACGGGCGAAAACTACTAAAAAAGGTGTTTTGAATGAGAATTTTGGGAAGAAAATTGTACCGCAAAAAGATATATCGATGGTCTCGTCTAGAATATTGGATAAAAGCTAATGACATGCATACACCATAAATATACAGTGCTGGCGTATGAAGTCTTTATCGTATATTATTTTTCAAAGGTTTTTCTTTTAATCATTTGGAACACAATTGATTTTATTGGAGTACTTGTTCATAATTCCGGTGATGATGCATTTTAATATTTTTTAAGAAAAAACACAAAGTAGCGGACGAGATTTGTGATTATGGTTCTATCCGATTCAAAAGGATACCGCACACTTTAATAGGGAACGTGGGCCCCTGTCGAATCAGCTGAATTTTTGATATGTTGTACTCGAAGTCATTCCAAACAGAAAGTCCAATGGGTACAACTTTTTCTTTAGGCTAGTTTTGGTGCTAGAGGCCGATGAAAACCTTCATTTGTTCTCCATTGTTGAACAACACAAAACCTTATCCTGGATAATGATCAGTATTCTGAGTAATCAAGATGTAAACATTCATTAATTTGAGATACTATTTAAGTATTGTTCTTTGGAGTTGTTACATTTGGTAAATTACACAGTGTGTTCCAGCTATTTACAATTTTTAGAGTTCAACAATTCGAAAATGGTTACAAATCGCCTTGGGGATCTACAATCAAAAAATGTTTATGAATCCTATTCTATACCGTATACTACATTACATAGTCGAAAAATATACCGAGTGTTCGTTTTAAAAGAAAGCGAAAATTAAATTCGGAAAGTTCCGCACTGAAAAATATTTTTTGACCATCCTGAATTAGAAATATTAAAAATATGTCAATAAAGTGGCCTTCGGAATTTTTTTTTTCTTAATCTATCATTGTAACCCCAGGGTATGATGCATCTGAAAATAGACTTATTTCGACCAAAAATTCGTAACGTCCAACTGATTCAGAGACAATCAATAGTAGAGAGATGAATGAAGGTTACGCAGATGTTTTATCTTTCGGGGATTTGCCGTTAAATGTTTGGCATTAATAAATATTGTGGTCAGATCCACAACAGGAACAGGTACATTTTTGCGTATTATTTGTTTCACAAAAAATGAAGCAGGTTTTGATCTGAAAGGCTTGGATTCGAATTTAGAAGCATGTTTCTGTGAGTTAGGATTAGAACTACCTTCTTTCGACATGGAATATGAAACTGTTTCTAACGCGGTACATTGTTTCTCTGAAAAAGATTTCATTTCTGTATACTTGGAAATTTCGTTAGAATACTGCAGCTCAAATCTCTTTACAGTCGCTGAATCTAGCCTTTTGATCAACATATTAAATAATATGAAATCCCACTGGAGCACTGGTAATTTTAAGGTTTTCAATGAATCCGAATTTTCAGTGAAAACATCCAACAGATTACGTAAGTCAGAGGCGGACTCAGAATTTAACTTCGGCTGTGTATCTATTGCTCTCCAGCAGGCAGATGCTAATGCTCTTCGATTTGAGAAGCGATCAACAAGTGTTTGATAGGCTATTGCGTAATTACTGTTCGTGATGGGAAGCGTTTCAATAAGCGACAGAGGTTCGTTTTCTAGAGAAGATAACAAATATGAGAATTTCTCAATATCGGTTAATGCAGTGTTAATGTGAATAAGCGAGTTGAACAAATCAATAAACGTAGGAAAATTCTTTATTTTACCATCGAAGGTGTTCAATGAAAGTTTGGGAAGTTTCACGTTTGGAGCGGACTGTTGTGACTGCTTACCTGAAAGGGTATCTTTAGTATCGGCTCGAAAGGCTTTTTAATGTAAATTTTCTTTTTTTTGAAGGAATAAAAGTCTGTCAACTTGAATTATTTATTTTCTTGTCAGTCAATATTTTTTTTTTATTTTCATAAGCTACTCATGTTGCAAAACTTAAACAATGTAATAAAAATAGAAACAACATTCTCCTCCCCAGTAATTGTTCCAAAGATAAAATGAAAAACAAGAACAATTACTCTTCCTTTTTCGCAACATCCAGAATACACAATCGTGTTACGGGTCGGCGGAGGATGGTACCACTCGCAAGTTTCACGTCGACTACTCGTATCTTGCCATCTTTTCCTGGATAGGTCTGCACCACTCTTCCTTTTGGCCAAACATTTCTCGGACCATTTGGATCCACCACAACCACAATATCGTCCTCTTTGATTGGTCTATGTTTTCTGTCTTCGAACCATTTACTCCTTTTAACCAAAAATGGTAGATATTCCCGTGACCACCTCTTCCAGAAATAATCTGCCAGTTTCTGCGAAGCTCTCCATTTTGAAAGAAGGTTTAAATCCCTTTCTTCGGTGACTGCGCAGGGTAGAGCACTATAATTTGGCCCAATCAAAAAATGATTAGGTGTTAGAGCCTCAGAGTCATCAGAATCGATAGATACGTGAGTCAGTGGTCTTGAGTTTATTATGTTCTCTACTTCGGCAAATATTGTTCGAAGAATATATTCCTGTGGAGATCTTGATGTCAACATTTCCTTCATGATTTTCTTCACTGATTGAATTAATCTTTCCCATGCTCCTCCCCAATGTGGAGCTAAAGGAGGATTGAAAACCCATTTAATATTTTTAATCGTGCAGAATTCTGTGATTTTTGTTTGATTTAAGTTCTTCAATGCATCGAAAAGTTCTTTTTCAGCCGACTTGAAATTTCCACCATTATCGCTGTGGATTTCTTCGGGAAATCCACGCCTACAACCAAACTGCCGAAGTACATGAATAAAACTATTGGTACTTAAATCTTGGGCAATTTCCAAATGAATGGCTCTGGTTACCATACACGTGAAAATTACGCCATACCTCTTTTCCCTACTTCTTTTCACAGCAACATTGATCGGTCCGAAATAGTCTACACCGGTTTTGATGAAACATCTTACAGTTGGTTCCAGACGACATAATGGTAATTGTCCCATAATCGGTGAATTTGGAAAAGCTTTTTTGTTTTTACACTTCTGGCATGATTTGGATATGTTTTTTACTGCTTGTCTCATATGCAGAATCCAGAACTTTTGTCGTAAATTGTTAATAACCGTTTCCTGGCCTTGATGGAACGTCTCTTCATGATAATGTTGTATCAATAACTTTGTCAATTCATGTTTAGGGTCTAAAATTATTGGTTTTGTCATATTTTCGTCATTTTGTCTCAAATTATTCAATCTTCCACCCAGTCGAATCAAACCGTCTTCGTTCAATTCGCACGAGAAAGTGAAAAGTCTACTTGATTTGTTCAAATATTTTTTTTGTTTGAGTAAAACGAATTCTTCGTGGAAAGAATCCATCTGAATTTTTCGGAATAGGAGTTTTTCTGCTTTTTGAATTTCAGATACGACGAGTTCTCCATTAATTTTGTTTCTTCCTAGGCAATTCCCTAGGAATCTGAACATCCAAGCTGTGGCTCTCCTAATACGATTCCATTTCGAAAATCGGTGTGGATCAGGTACGATTATGTCTTCTTTGACGAAGTTGACAAAGGTGTACTCTTGTCGAATTTCCAAAACATCTTGTTTTTCTTTCATTGAAATCACAGGCTTTTCTTTTGGCCAATTTTCAATTTTTTCTTTCAAAAAATCAGGACCATATAGCCATGTGCTTTTGTCAGAGAAATCAAGAGGTTTTGTTCGTTTTGTGGCTTCATCAGCGACATTTTGTCTTGATGGTACGTACTTCCACTGAGTAACGTTTGTCAGTTCATGTATCTCTGCTACTCGCTGAGCTACAAAAATTTTGAACCTATGAGCTTCAGATCGAACCCACTGTAAAACAGTTTTCGAATCTGTCCAATATATAACTTGAGATATATTCAACCTCAAAGTGGTGGTGAGAGAATGTCCCAGTCGTGCTCCCATCAAGGCAGCTTGTAACTCTAACCTTGAAATAGAAACAGGCTTAAGAGGTGCAACTCTCGTTTTTGCATTCACAAAAGCTGTCTGAATGTCATTCTTTTGTTCTATCCTAAGGTATGCAACTGATGCATAGCATTTTTCTGAGGAATCAGAAAAAACATGCAACTGTATATTACCTTGATCTCTGTCCAAATTGAAATACTGACGAGGAATCCTGAAATTGTAAATATTGTTCAAATCATTCAACCACAAAACCCATTTTTCATTTAAATCATCAGTAATTATGTCATCCCAATCAAGTTTATTTTTCCAAATTTCCTGAAGTAATACTTTTCCATGAATAATAAAATTTGCTAAAAAACCTAGCGGATCGAAAATAGACATTACTACCTTCAAAACTTCTCTCTTTGTTGGACGCTGTTGATTTCTCAAAATTTGTTTATCGACCTTATGAAAATTGGTTTTGAAACCAAAAATATCCTCTTGGGGATTCCACCAAGCTCCTAAGATCCTTTCCATTCTTGGTTCTGTATTTTCTTCATTGTCCAATGGATTTTGAGCTAATAATTCTTGATCGATTCCATCTAGTACTGTCCCTGAATTTGATATCCAATTACAAATAGTGAATCCGCCCTGTTTGTGTACGTAAATTATTTCCTGGATCAATTTTTTGGCTTCAAATTCAGTATCAGCATTTCCCAGATAATCGTCCATATAATGATATTCCTTTATAGCTCTTGATGCCTCTGGATATTGGTCAATGAATTCCCAAGCATTTCGATTTTTTGCTTCTTGGGCCAAACATGGGCCACAAGTTGAACCAAAGAAAACGACTTTTATTTCATAGATGTTTGGCGAATGATCACGATCCATACCTCTCCAGAGAAATCTTTGAGCAAAACGATCTTCTTTTCTGACTCCAATTTGAAGGAACATTTCCTTGATATCTGCTGTAAATGCGTACTTTTTTATTCTAAAATTCAATAAGATATTATATAAAGAATTGTATAAATCAGGACCAGTAAGAAGGCAATCGTTTAGGCTGACTCCATTCGATTTGGATGCAGCATCGAACACTATCCGCAGTTTATTTGGTTTGTTGGGGTTGTACACACCAAAATGTGGTAAGTACCAAATTTTCTCATTTTTTGTTCCAACTTCCTCTTCAGATAGTTTCCTTATATAACCCTTCTTTTCCAAATCCATCATTTTATCACAATATGTTTTTCCAAAATCTGAATTTTTGTCCATTTTTCGTTCCGTCGAGAGTAGTCTACTCATGGCAGTCTTCTTACTTTCTGGGAGAATCACATTTTCGTTTTTCCATAGAAGTCCTGTTTCGTATCTGTCACCATTTCTCTTCATAGTTTTGTCCAAAATTGCTTGTGCCCTCAAATCTTCTTTTGACATCGTCTTGGTGATTTTCTCCAAACCTAAATTGTCGATTCGCCATTGCTGTTTTACCATGTCATGAATTATGTCTAAGTCGTCCTTTTCACCATGACTAATGAAACATACAGTACTGTGATCATAAATATTCGAACCTGTGCTTACATTTCCATGAATTACCCAACCCAAAAGTGTTTTGCTCAATGCTGCACCATTCCAAGGACCAGTAATAACTTTTCTGTTGACCAAAAGAGGCCAATTATCTTGACCTATCAATAATTTTGGTTTTGCATCAAACATTGAGGGAATTTTATTGACAATGTAAGGATAATTACTCGTTGTTTTTATCATATCAACACTTTGAGACGGCAAAGACATTCCTTTCATTGTTCTAGCGTGACGTATTTGAAAATTCTTACCATTTTCAGGTGATCTGATGTTGCAACTTACAATCCTCGAGTCAGCTTGCTGCTTCACTTGATTATTTGTCCATTGGATGTACAGAGCATGCTGTGGTCCATCAAGTTCTAGTTGGTCAGCCAAATCCTGGTCGATTAACGTCACCGTTGAGGCATCATCTAGAAGAGCATAAGTGTTGATTGATTTTTCACCACGATTTATTGTCACAGGTAGAATTTTTAACAAAACATTTGTATTTGCGGAAATGTGGCAATTGATTTCAGATTCATTAGTGTTGGCATGTTGAATTTCGTTATTTTCTAGAATCTAACTTTTATGTAATAGCTGATGATGGGGTTTGGTACAATTATTTATTCCACATACCTTGACTCTTTTACATTTCCTTATATTATGGAATGGTATCAAGCAAGAAAAACAAATCCCTTTAGAAGTAACAAACTTCCATCTTTCGTCTTTTGTCAAACTTTTAAATGTGGAGCACTTGCTGAGATGGTGTAGTTCACTATCACAACACATGCACTTTTTATTTTCTCTATGTGAAACGGTAGTCGTCATCGTAACATCTTTTTTGTCGTGAGTTCGTTGTTTAGATTTATGATTGTCAGTTTTGAAATCAGTCGTCACTTTTGGCAACATAATTTGACAAGCCACGGAAGCTTTTTGATCCAACCATAAACTAAACTCAACCAATTTATGCTTTTCTGGTGTTTTATTAGAGATGTGCTCAATCCAATTCATTTTCAGGTTAGTGGGAAGTTTACTTAAAAGTTCCTGGAGTAAGATCGAATTTCGTAAGTGTTCATCCTCATGTAATGCTTCAATAATTCCGACAAGGTTTTTGATTTCATCCGAAAATTCAATTAGTAAATCTAATCTATCCTCTTTTACACAAGGAAACTTTTTTATTTTGTCCATTAGCATCATAATAATATGCTCAGGACGTCCAAATCTATTTTGTAAAATACTAATTACTGTGTCAACATTTTGGGGTAAAATAAGTAAACTTTCCACTATTTTCCTAGCGTGTCCTTTTAGACATTTTTGAAGCCTAACTTGATTTTCTTCTTTAGAGTAGCCACAAATAGCCGTTGTGTTGTTATACTGAAATATAAAGTTTGGCCATTCTACTGGATCGCCACTGAATGGGGGCAAATCCTTTGGCATGGACTGTCTAGTAAGTATTTTGGCTAGTTGTGACGACGCTATTTGTTCATTATTAAAAATAGGTACTACCTTTTGAGAATCCTTTAATGATGACAGCGAATGACGGTCTTGCCTATCCCATGGACACTTACCATCCACCCATTGCTCAATATTAGGCTTTTCCTTAATTGACTCACTATCCACCGACTCTGAATCCTCTTCGGAACAACTATTTAATTGCGCTAGTTTCATTTGCAACTCTAACTCTAACATATCTTGTTGATGTTTGTATAAAAGTTCTTTCTTCTTCATTTCAATTTCGATTTTCGCTTGCTCCTGTCTGGATTTGTGGCTCTTCGTGGTCTTGGTGTGTCTTGATCTCGGTTTGGGAATGGTGTCCTCAATTTGTTCGATATCATGACTATTGGCACTCTTGGTGTGATTTGATTCAGCTATTGGAACCGTTCTTTCAGCATTTACCAAAGATGACATTACTTTCCCTTCCGGCGTAGCTTGATTTAGACATCGTAGACTGCAGTTTTTTCTATAGTGCAAGTTCTTTATAGGCAGAGAAGGACCAGTGTTGTGACTGCTTACCTGAAAGGGTATCTTTAGTATCGGCTCGAAAGGCTTTTTAATGTAAATTTTCTTTTTTTTGAAGGAATAAAAGTCTGTCAACTTGAATTATTTATTTTCTTGTCAGTCAATATTTTTTTTTTATTTTCATAAGCTACTCATGTTGCAAAACTTAAACAATGTAATAAAAATAGAAACAACACGGACTGGATGGGAATTGGATTGGTCCTCTCAAATAGATCATGACAAATGGATTTGATGGTGTAGAATGCACTGTCAAACTCCTTCTGCAATGCATACTGTTCATCCAAATTTACGGTTGGATCAGTCATCTTGTATAAAATGCTGTTATGACCCTTTTGAAAGTCTTTTTGAATGCGGTCCAGATCCGTGGAAACATTTCGTAAGTGTCCTCTCACCGTATCATCATTTTTCGCGGCAGTTGCGAGAGCTAAGTGACTCCTGATCTTGCGCAAGGCCGAATCACGCCGAATATACGATGTAGTTCGTGTTGCCATTTGAGTGGTATACAATAGAAAATATGAAAACCAGAATCAATTGACAGGAATTATTTTCCTTGGAATGAAGAAAAAAAACTTATGAATTTCCAATTTGAATCGCTGTTAAAACGTGTGTTACAGACCTGAAATTTGATAAAGACTTCTCGAATTGTTCGAGATCGTTCGATGAATTAGATGGAAAAATTTAGAAGCATTAACTTTTGTTCTGGATCAATCGTCGAACATTCTATTTGTGTTCTATTGATTTCTTAAGTTTTCTAGAACTTTATTTGTATATAAAAGCAATGCGTTTGTGAGATGAAGGAAGTTAGTTAGAAAGTTACCTTGAGTTACCTTGGATACAAGTATTTTTACAGTGACTTGTATTACAGTGTTGTCAAGTAAAGTTTGATTAATAAAGGCGAGTTCATACCAGAGTACACTTATTTTTGAACCCGAAGACGCAACAATTGGTGACAGTGGCGGAATAAGTGTTACTGAAGAAAGAAAAGTAAGGCAGTTTTCCAGTATTTGATGGTGAATACTCGAGCAAATAATTACGACGAGATGGCCAGAATGCATAAAGAACCTGGAGATTTGAGCACTGGAATAATTGAAAATGATGAATACCGCCAAGATGGAATTTTAATTGCCCGATGTCTTGTGAACACAGAACAACTAATTCCTGTCAGAGTTGCCGAATACTTCGGAAAATAAAGTCCTTTTGAAGAAAAACGACCAATTGGGATTCTGCAAACCTGTCACTCGAGTTATCAATTGTGAAAACCACACTCAGGTACTGCGAAGAAATACCACTAACACCGATCAGAGAACAATAGACAAAATGATGGAATCCACGGAACATTTAACTATGGAAGAAAAGCAGAAGGCCAAAGAGTTTCTTGATAGCCATCGTAACATTTTCTCGACAGAGACTTCGACGGGACGTACCAATCTAGTTCAACATCGCATCAACACCGGCGATGCCCGACCAATCCGACAGGCTCCGAGGAGACTACCGTTTGCCAAACAGAGAGAGGTAGCAGACATGATAAACAACATGATGGAGGATGACATAATTGAAGAAACTACAAGCCCATGGTCCTCACCGGTAGTATTGGTAACTAAAAAGGATGGATCAACCCGATTTTGCGTGGACCATCGTCGACTGAATGACGTAACGATGAAGGATAGCTACCCATTACCAAGAATCGATGATACACTAAACACATTATCCGGTTCCAAATGGTTTTCAACGTTGGATCTGAAGAGTGGGTATTGGCAAGTGGAAGTTCATCCCGATGATAGAGGAAAAACATCGTTCTCTACCGGACAAGGGCTGTACCAATTCAGAGTTCTTCCGTTCGGATTATGCAATACTCCCGCCACCTTTGAGAGACTTATGGAACTAGTATTGAGAGGTTTGACATGTAAAATTTGTCTAGTCTACTTGGATGACGTCATAGTAATGGGAAGGACATTTGACGAACATCTGAATAATTTGGAAGAAGTATTTTTGAGGTTAGAAAATGCTAACCTGCAATTGAACACAAAGAAGTGTTATTTATTTCAAAAAGAAGTTAATTTTTTAGGCCATGTCATCTCGGCCGAAGGAATTAAGACTGATCCTGCTAAAATCGAAGCTGTTAGGAGTTGGCCACGTCCTAGGGATAAACATGAAGTAAGAAGTTTTCTGGGGCTATGTACCTACTACAGGAAGTTTGTTCAAGACTTTGGTAAAATTGCCAAGCCACTCCACCGCTTAACTGAGAACAACGTTCAGTTTGATTGGAACCCTGATTGCCAACAGTCGTTCACTGAACTGAAGAAGAAATTGACAACTGCGCCTATTTTGGCTTACCCACGAGAACAAGGCACTTTCATTTTGGACTGTGATGCGTCTCAGCAAGGCATTGGATCGGTTTTATCCCAAGAACAGGATGGCGAAGAGAAAGTAATAGCCTACTTTAGTAAAACTCTGGGCAAAGCTGAAAAGAATTACTGCGTTACAAGAAAGGAGCTTCTATCGATAATCAAAGCCATTGCACATTTCCATACCTTCCTCTATGGCAGACGTTTTCTCGTAAGAACTGATCACAGCGCTTTGCAGTGGATAATGAACTTCAAGAAACCTGAGGGTCAGGTTGCGAGATGGCTAGAGAGACTCCAACAATACGACTTCAAAGTTATTCATCGCAGTGGCAGGAAACACAGAAATGCAGACACATTCAAGACGTCCATGCTTGGAACAGCATTGCCGATATTGCCAGAAACTTGAAAGCAAAGTCAACTTTTACAATGATGAACATTGCAAGGAAATTCTGCAAGTTACCACCGTAAGAGTAGAGTCTGAAGAATCTGATTTATGGACCACAGAAGATATGAGGAAGAATCAGAAGAAAGACAACAATTTAAAGTTAGTCCTAAGCTGGCTAAAAAATGGAGTTAGACCTGAGTGGCAGGAAGTATCCAAGTTTGGCGCAGTTGCCAAGGGATACTGGGCTCAATGGGATCCCCTATGTCTTCGTGATGGCCTATTGCATCGCAAATGGGAGAGCCCAGATGGAGCAACTGTGGTGTACCAACTGGTCCTGCCGAAGGCACTTACTAAAGATGTGCTCGAGCAACTTCATAGTAGTCGTGCAGGTGGACACTTTGGAATCAAGAGGACCCTTGCTAGAATTCGAGAACGATTCTATTGGATGAATTGTCGTCGTGATGTAGAAGAATGGTGCAGAAGATGTGACCTATGTTCTTCAAAGAAGGGACCCAAAACCAGAAGTCGAGGGAAAATGGCTCAGTATCTTTCTGGTGAACCGTTCGAAAGAGTAGCAGTTGACATTCTTGTGCCGTTTCCTGTTACCGAGCAAGGAAATAAATACTTGATGGTAGCCATGGACTATTTCTCCAAGTGGCCTGAAGTTGTGCCTATTCCAAACCAGGAGGCAAAGACCGTTGCAAAGGCCTTCATAGAAAATGTAATAGCCAGACATGGAGTCCCACTAGAATTACATTATGATCAAGGACGAAACTTCGAATCTGAGTTATGGCAGGAAGTGATGAACATTCTAGGTGTGAAGAAGACTCGTACCACAGCCCTACATCCACAATCAGATGGTATGGTTGAACGACATAATAAAACCATCAGCCAGTACCTGTCGATGTTCATCTCCAAAAATCAAAAGGATTGGGATGAGTTGGTACCACAATTGTAACGAAGTTACTATTTTCCGGTTATTTTAATAGCACACGTAAAGGAAATAATGTTATCTCAGCTAATAGTAGGGTTAAAAATACCGTTCTTGTTGGAAAGTATTCGTAGTGGTGTTGAGAACCCCCTGAAACAACAAATACCCTCGGGTTTCACTCAGGGGTAGTAATGGGGAGAAACGCCTTAGTATCCGGTGTCATTTCCGACAGCAAAAGTTGATACGCGCCGTCGACAAGTCCAGTCATCGGCTGAGTGCGCCGGTCGCGTGGAGGGGAGAAATTCGAGTCCCTCGAGAGAACAACGATTTCAGTTAGTAGCTGCACCGACCGTGCCGAGAGAAGATACCGACCGACCAGCACCAGCCAGAACCGATCCGAAGCCGAGAAGAACCGACGGGCCGACTGTATTGGTAAGAGAATTCCAGATACTATTTGCTATATTAACGAATATCCGTTTTGAGTATTGTAGGGCTGTCTCCGACCGGGGTCGACCGTTTCATTGTTCGCATTGAAGAACAGGTCACTCATACTGCTGAGTGGCCGCTCTTTTCCGCAGAAGCTTTCAGCCTCAAGGATAGTTGGGTTCTCCCTGCCTTGTCTGGAACGGGAGCTTCTGGGTTGTAAGTTTCTTTCGTGTCTTTGGTAGCCGTCTGCGGGAGCACGTCCAGGTTGGTGGAATCGATCTGGAAGGATAGTGGGTTTTCCCTGCCTTGTTGGATCACAAGCCAATAGGACACGTTCCTTTGCATGCCCGCCAGAGCTCCAATCCGCAAGGAGAGTGGGGCTTGTTCCTGCCTTGTTTGGAGTGAGAGCTTTCGGGTTGAGGGCTTGCCGAAAGTATCGTAGGTCGTGAATAGAGATCCTCCCGACTCAGATCCAACGGATCAGGATAGTGGGGTAATCCCTGCCTTATCTGAGTGGATTAAGGGTTTTGTACTGTTAGCTTTCCCCCCCTGTAACGTCGAACCAACCGGAAGACAGCCTGAACAATTCCAAACAGCTTAGAGCTTTGCTTGTTACCCGATTACTCTTACCGGCACCGCTTTGAGGTTTATTATGCTTGCTAACGTAGGATCATAGAGCTTTCACCGGCACCGTGTGTAGGGTTGACTTGTGCTTGCTACCGTAGTGTTAATAAGCTTGGCATTAGTTCTAACTATCTTGTCTGTGCTTAATCCGCTTGTGTTATTTGCGCATGCGCGTTGGCAGAAGTTAGGGGGTATAGTTCAGAGATATAATAAATCAATTGTCTGAATCCGATTCATTTTATTTTGTTTCCTATCCAACTTTTTGCAGCTGGTAAGCAGCCGTGCATCCCAGACAAGGTCAAGTAAAATCTGCCCTTCTGGCCACACTATTAAGTCAATCCACAGTGACCCCTGACTTACCGTGTCTCCACTAAGCTGCCCGGTGCAGTGGTTCTTCTCCACTTAAAATAACGAAGATGGCGCTCGAGGCAACCGTCCGCACATGCGCAGTTTTGTAAACGTGTCGGGAAACCACGTTACAAATTTGGCGCCCGAGCAGGGACTTTATTTGAAGTGTACTTAAACCGTAGACCACCGAGCTTTTGCCAAAACGCGAATACGACCTCTTCAAGGTGAAACGACTGTTCGGGATCTTTAAAAATACTGCAGAACGCCACCAGATCATTTTTTAGACCGGAATACGCAAAAAACTCATTCCTGTCATTTTTGACAGATTGTGCCAGCTGGGCTGTAACTGCGTGCGATACACCGTTTGGTAGGTTTTCGGGGACAGGGAATCGAACCCGAATATTCCCCAAGTCGTTCGACTCACCCTTCTCAAGTTACCGGCACAAGAGAGTCCAAAAGTAGGGCTTGCGTAGCCAACCCATAAAGCTGAGCACTTGTTAGACAGGAGGAATTGGAAAACCATGCCTGGTTCACCCAAAAATTCCGGTAGCTCACCTCCAAAAGACCCTGACACACCAAACCCTGATCCCAGCACCGTATCTAGTTGGGGTAACTACCCAACCGATACCCGCGTGGGATGGGTGTATCTCCTACGGAAAGATGACCTTGATATCGAGCTTTCCAAGTTCCGGTTAGACATAACCGGCACCGTCGATGAGAAACGAAAACGTCTAATAAAGTTTATTCGTGAGGGCCGCCCATCTCCGCACGTTCAAACTTTACCCACCCCCTTTACGTTTCCCCAAGCGTCAATTGTGACGCAAGCAGGAACTTCTGCTTCCTTGACATCATCCATGCCGACCGTCATTCCCAGTATTACGGTAAGCAAGACAAGTAATTCTCAGCTGGGGAATCCATCCTCGTTTTGTTTGGGAGCTCCACCTGCTCCTAGAAACACACCTGTACGAGTGCGAGACTGGAGAATAACCTTCAACGGTGAAGGCGACCCAACAACTTTCTTAGAAAGACTGCAAGAGATCTTTGAGGCGCAAAACGTACTCCCAGATCAAGCATTACTGATAATGCCAGAGTTATTGGAGGGTATGCCTGCTCTGTGGTTCCGTAACAACCGCGCGGCATGGCCCACCTGGTTGGCATTTGTAGCCGACTTCAAAGAGTTTTTCTATCCAGTCAACTATCAGATTGATCTGGAAGCCGACATCAGTAGACGGGTACAGCAACCAAACGAGAGGGTGGCACAGTATATAACCGACCTGCAAACGTTGATACGCCGTCACGGAAATATATCTGCTGCTCAAGAACTACAATGGCTGTACCGCAATCTCAGGCCTGAGTTCCGGCAGCAGATTCGCAGGACAGACTTTAAAGACATTACGTCGTTTTCGAAAGCCGTCCGAGAGTATGAGCTGCTCGAAAGTGAACTCCGAAAGTCCGTTCATCTCTCAAACCAATCTATGCCATGGAATACTGCACCTACCACAACCGATGCATTGAAAATAGTACCTGGCAAATCAGGACAACTTGCACGTCCCATCAGTGAACACGATCGTCCGGGTCACAGCCGATCTAACCAACAAGCTGAATGTTGGCGTTGCGGCCAGACAGGACACTACCGAAACCAATGCAGGGCTCCGTCGAAACTGTTTTGCTCGCGATGTAAACAGGAAGGCGTGATGTCCCGGGACTGTCCTTGTCCAAGGTCGGAAAACTAGACCGGCGTTGCTCCGACCCGAGGTACAGACAATGCCAGCCCCAACCTACCTCGAATATACCAGCCCCACCGGAACATGGAGATAACCGTCCCCACATGATCGTAACCGTACCAGGAGGAACGGCCAGAGCCTTGCTGGACACCGGTGCGGCTAATTCCTACGTTGGCGACCGCCTTAACGACCAGTGGCGAAGTTTGGGGATGCGTCCATCCAAGACTCCGCCATGCTCCGTGAGGATGGCAAATGGCTATCATATTCCTGTTCCGGCTACATACCGCGTAGAGCTTACCATAGGGGTAACCAGCGACGTGGAAACATTTGGATATCTGCCCGGACTATCATCAGACATGGTTCTAGGGATTGACGTCCTCAAGAGACGCCGATTTCGGTTAGAGCTAGATACTGGAAATATTTGGGTTGGCGATTCACCGATAACGTCAGACTCGCGACCTGTATCATGCAGTACTATTGGTCTCCCTGCTTCTAACAGCACAGGTACTCCCGGAACACGCTTCAAGTTGGCTCCGGAACAGAAAAGGCGTCTCAACGAATTCCTGGAAAGTGAGTTGCGCCCTTTCGATAGGATAAGCGGGGTTACTCCATTGGTGAAACACAAAATCCGCTTGTCCAACCCCGAACCCATAAAACAACGGTACCGACCTCAAAACCCACGAATGCAAGCTATCATCGACACCGAAGTCGACCGTATGCTCCAGGAAGGAGTCATAGAACCGTCTGTTAGTCCATGGAGTTCCCCGGTTGTTATCGTTCGCAAGAAAGATGGCAAACCCCGTTTCTGCATCGACTTTCAAAAAGTAAATGCGGTGTCCTTGAAAGACGCGTACCCCCTGCCGTTCATTAATTCGGTGCTAGACAAACTCCGCCATCAGCATCGATCTGAAACAGGGATACTGGCAAGTTCCACTAACGGAAGAGAGTAAACCGATTACAGCATTCACTGTACCTGGGCGTGGACTGTTCCAGTTTCGTGTTATGCCGTTCGGGCTCCACGCAGCCCCCGCCACCTTCCAACGCCTTATGGATCGTATAATAGGGCCGGAAATGGACCCCTTCTGCTTTGCTTATCTAGATGACATTATCGTCCTAGGAAACACTTTTGATGAACATTTGAACAACCTTCGTGAGGTGTTCCGGCGCCTACGGGCCGCGAACCTACGAGTGAACCCGAAAAAATGCTCATTTGGCCGCAGGTCACTTAGGTATCTTGGACACTTAGTGACATCGGACAGACCCCGAAAAAGTAGCGTCCATTGTAGGACTGGCTTCCCCGACGAATGTGCGAGGCCTGCGCAGATTCTTAGGGATGGCCTCATGGTACCGCCGTTTTGTACCCTCTTTTTCGGAAATAGCTGCCCCTCTTCATAAACTTTTGAAGAAAGGATACCGATGGCGATGGGATACCCCACAGGAGGAGGCCTTCCAGAAGCTCAAGAAGCATTTGACCGAGACCCCTGTGCTTGCCTGTCCTGACTTTAGTAAGCCTTTCACACTGCAAACCGATGCGTCAGACAACGGCCTCGGAATAGTTCTAACTCAACAGGTTGATGGCGGTGAACACGTCATCGCTTACGCCAGTCGGTCCCTGACGACACCGGAAATCGCGTACTCTGTTACGGAAAAAGAGTGTCTTGCCATCGTATGGGGCATCGAAAAAATGCGCCCGTATCTGGAAGGATACCATTTCACGGTACTCACTGACCATCTTTCCCTACGTTGGCTGCATTCAATCAAGAGTCCTACAGGCAGGTTGGCACGTTGGAGTTTGTTTCTTCAACAATACGACTTTGATATCAAATACCGCCGCGGTACGTTGAACAAAGTGGCGGATGCCTTATCCCGCGAACCTATGCCTTCCGAGACTGACGGGGCTCTACACCGCGAGTTGGCCACAGTCAATCCAGAGGTACGATGCCAATGGTATGATAAGCGGAAGACGGAAGTCGAAAATAACTCCACGCTTTTTCCGGACTACTGTGTCCGAGATGGGCACTTATTCCGCCATTTCTGGGATCCGAATAGTATTACGGAGCCAGAATTATGCGACCCGTGGAAACTATGTGTGCCAAAACCGAAACGAGAAGAGGTTTTGCGAGAGAACCATGCGACTCTGACCGCTGGTCACATGGGTGTTGCGAAGACCATAGCGCGTATTGCTCACCGATATTACTGGCCAGGAATGTTCCGTGACATTACCAAGTACGTACGCTCCTGCCTGTCATGCCAACAATATAAACCTTCACAAATGAAACCCGCTGGTAAGATGCAACCCTCTCCTAACCGCCGACCCTGGGAGTGCGTGAGCACGGACTTAGTGGGGCCGCTACCACGGTCCAGCCGTGGTCACAGTTATTTGGTTGTATTTCAAGACCGTTTCACTAAATGGGTTCATTGTCGCCCCATCCGTAACGCGACTGCCCGCGCCGTGAGCCAGGCTCTGTATGAAGATATAGTGACCCGCTTTGGATGCCCAAAAACCGTTGTAAGCGATAACGGGTCGCAATTCACCGGGCAAATCTTTACCACGCTGCTACAGGATCTAGGCATCAAGCATTGTCGAACGCCGCCGTACACCCCACAAGCTAACCCGGTGGAACGAACCAATAAAACACTCAAAACTATGATATCCCACTTTTGCGCCAACGAACATAGGACGTGGGATCGGCACCTTCCCGAACTCTTATTTGCGCTGAACACGGCTCGGCATGAATCCACAGGCTATTCCCCGGCTTTCCTGAATTTCGGTCGTGAACTGGAAGTGCCTAACGCCGTATACCGTATACCGATTGCGTCTTCTGACGAGGACTTGGATACGGAAAACATCGACCCGCCCGGCGAGCATATCCAGCGAATGCATAAGCTGCAAGAAATCTTTGACCTAGTTCGCATCAACCTCGGTCGTGCTTTCAGTAATCAGAGTCGACATTATAACTTGCGGCACCGAGATTGGCGCTGCCACCTAGGGGATAAAGTAATGAAGAAGGAACATCACTTGTCCTCGGCCGGTGAAGGCTTTGCTGCCAAGTTGGCCCCGAAATATTCTGGACCGTACACCGTGACCAAAGTTTGGTCCCCGGTTGTATACAACCTCAAGAGCGGCACCGGTAGGAAACTCAATAGGATCCACATTAAGGACTTGCGACCTGCGCACGGTCCAGAGGAGCAATCCCGGGTAACGCCTCTTCCTTTTTCAGGAGATGTCGCGACGTTGTCCCGGAGAACCGCCAAGGGGAAAACCCATTACCGTACCGATGGTCTCTCCTACCAACGATGCGAAACGGAAGAACGCCCAAACGGCCTTACGTGTGAGAGCTATACGCATACTGGCCCGAGATTTGAAGATGCGCCTTCCCTGCCTCGCTACGGTAGGGCCTCCACCTCGCCAACAGACGCACCCTAAGCCGATGGCAACAACGCGAAATAAGCCAAACCCTGATCCGCCCCGCCCGGTCATCAACGTGATCTCAAATATCATGATCGTTCCGCCCCGAGTCGAAGAAACCCTTCGGGAACCGGCGGTTACGGCCAACCCCCACCCGACAGCTGGAATGGAAGTAGCCAGTATACCGGTGACATCAGCGGCCATCAGCAAGGAAAGACGATCACAACCCTCGTCTACACCGAAATGGTCGAGCGATCGACTCATCTCCGAGTTGAGGGGTCGCCCCGATCCCCGCAGTTGGAGCCTGGAACTACGGGAGCAACTCCGATTATTGCGTCCCTCCGGTGCGCCACCACACCGCCGAATAAGATACTCTTTGCGAGACTCGACTGGCCGGAGGCTTAGGGTGATGTTACCAACCGGCCTGGAACTGCCTGATAAAGCTCCGTGTAACCGCTAACTTCATAGCTATTGTCATTTTCATGAATTATCTAGATAAGTTTATTTTTGTATTTTGATACTGTTGGGTGATATTATTCGTTTGTTGATTAAATGCTTTATTTGGAGAATATTGCTTAGTTTCATTGTCTTCTCTGTATTGAATAGGACATTTGAATCGCTTGAAGGGAAGGAGACATGAGTTTGAAATCGGAGGAGATGGACATAGGCAAAGACGCGGACCAGCTGATCCAGCAGCTGGAGAAAGCCATCTTAACAGCGGATCAGGTGATGAAGGACAAACCTGCCGTATCCCCAGTGATAGTAAGTCAGAGAGAACTAGGCCTTGGAATGGAGGCCATCGCGCAGGCTGGTACTCCAACCCCTGTACCGAAGCACCACGATACGCAACAGGCATGGGGCATAGAACCGCTACCAGAAGCCAAGCACCCGTTCTTTATCCAACATCCGGAATTAGACCCCTTCAACGACCTCTTCTGGACGGCAGAGAACCTAAAGCGACAGGAAGAAGCCGCGCGGATGAGACGCCAGAAAGCAGCTGACACCGTACTTCCGCCATGTCCAGGTCGTGTACGTATTACCACAAACGTGTGCTGGCGATGCGGTCGAGCAGGACATCGGAGACAAGAATGCCGGAATCCCTCCATTCTATTCTGCTCTCGTTGTGGGGATATCGGCAAGTTGTCGCGGGATTGTGACTGTGATCCACAACCTCAGCCTATCGCGAAGAGGAAACGGGCACACGGCCCCGAGAGATATTTACCGGATGGAACGCAGCCCAGCCAGCGAAATCTCCCCAGCAGAAGGTTAGCAGAGCCTTGTAGGACATGCCGGTGTCCACACCCGTCATATCACGTGTCTTGCCCCGCTTGCGGGTGCCCACACCCTTTTGATGACAAGAGATCACAGTAACCTCTCTGGGACTCAATAGACCCCAAGTAAAATAGGGTCCAAGCCAGAAGCACTAGTTAAGTTTTTTTTTTTTTTATTTTATTCCTGATACGGTTCATTGTTTCTCGGGACTCCATAAGCCTGAACTGAGTAGGGTTGGGGCCGAGAAACTCGAAGGGAGAACCGTACTATTTAGGAGATTGCTACGCCGTCTGACTATACTTGTAAGTGTTTGGGGTAACTTATGGGAGCCATTTCCGAAGTCGTCCAGAGATCCTGGGAAGATGATGGTAAAAGCCGCTGTTATTTTAGTTTATTTAGCAATCTGTGACAGGTGTATCTACCCTCTAATAAAGTTTTGTACCATTGATGGGTAGTCGCCTGCTGTTGGTAGGAAATAATGTTGATTTAATTGATTGATTGAAGTTTTGTTCTTAAGTTTTGTTGTTAAGTTTTGTTGTCACTTCTAGGACATATGAGAGTATAAGATTTACAGTCTCACCTGTCGTGAGAAGACTGAAGCTTATTTTGTAACAGGTGGGTCTACCCTTAAATAAAGTGTTGAACCGTAAAAGAGTAGACGCCTGCCGTGTAGTGAAAGGTTAACTTTACTGTTATTCATTTTTTTTTTTTTTTTTGTACCACACATTGGTTACTTTTGTTATTTACACCGCCTAGTTTCGCCAAATGGTAGAAAAAAATATTATGGTCACAACATTTTTTTTCTTTCCGAAGTAGGGGGGGAATGTAACGAAGTTACTATTTTCCGGTTATTTTAATAGCACACGTAAAGGAAATAATGTTATCTCAGCTAATAGTAGGGTTAAAAATACCGTTCTTGTTGGAAAGTATTCGTAGTGGTGTTGAGAACCCCCTGAAACAACAAATACCCTCGGGTTTCACTCAGGGGTAGTAATGGGGAGAAACGCCTTAGTATCCGGTGTCATTTCCGACAGCAAAAGTTGATACGCGCCGTCGACAAGTCCAGTCATCGGCTGCGTGCGCCGGTCGCGTGGAGGGGAGAAATTCGAGTCCCTCGAGAGAACAACGATTTCAGTCAGTAGCTGCACCGACCGTGCCGAGAGAAGATACCGACCGACCAGCACCAGCCAGAACCGATCCGAAGCCGAGAAGAACCGACGGGCCGACTGTATTGGTAAGAGAATTCCAGATACTATTTGCTATATTAACGAATATCCGTTTTGAGTATTGTAGGGCTGTCTCCGACCGGGGTCGACCGTTTCATTGTTCGCATTGAAGAACAGGTCACTCATACTGCTGAGTGGCCGCTCTTTTCCGCAGAAGCTTTCAGCCTCAAGGATAGTTGGGTTCTCCCTGCCTTGTCTGGAACGGGAGCTTCTGGGTTGTAAGTTTCTTTCGTGTCTTTGGTAGCCGTCTGCGGGAGCACGTCCAGGTTGGTGGAATCGATCTGGAAGGATAGTGGGTTTTCCCTGCCTTGTTGGATCACAAGCCAATAGGACACGTTCCTTTGCATGCCCGCCAGAGCTCCAATCCGCAAGGAGAGTGGGGCTTGTTCCTGCCTTGTTTGGAGTGAGAGCTTTCGGGTTGAGGGCTTGCCGAAAGTATCGTAGGTCGTGAATAGAGATCCTCCCGACTCAGATCCAACGGATCAGGATAGTGGGGTAATCCCTGCCTTATCTGAGTGGATTAAGGGTTTTGTACTGTTAGCTTTCCCCCCCTGTAACGTCGAACCAACCGGAAGACAGCCTGAACAATTCCAAACAGCTTAGAGCTTTGCTTGTTACCCGATTACTCTTACCGGCACCGCTTTGAGGTTTATTATGCTTGCTAACGTAGGATCATAGAGCTTTCACCGGCACCGTGTGTAGGGTTGACTTGTGCTTGCTACCGTAGTGTTAATAAGCTTGGCATTAGTTCTAACTATCTTGTCTGTGCTTAATCCGCTTGTGTTATTTGCGCATGCGCGTTGGCAGAAGTTAGGGGGTATAGTTCAGAGATATAATAAATCAATTGTCTGAATCCGATTCATTTTATTTTGTTTCCTATCCAACTTTTTGCAGCTGGTAAGCAGCCGTGCATCCCAGACAAGGTCAAGTAAAATCTGCCCTTCTGGCCACACTATTAAGTCAATCCACAGTGACCCCTGACTTACCGTGTCTCCACTAAGCTGCCCGGTGCAGTGGTTCTTCTCCACTTAAAATAACGAAGATGGCGCTCGAGGCAACCGTCCGCACATGCGCAGTTTTGTAAACGTGTCGGGAAACCACGTTACAAATTTCTCCTGTCCTATCGAAGTTTCCAGCATGAGTCCACCGGATATACCCCTTCAATGTTGATCACTGGGCGAGAAATGAAACTACCATGCGATCTGCTGTTTGGAATGCCACCCAGAAGTACAGAGGACAAAGTCCTACCAGAATATGTCCAAGAGTTGCGAGGAAGACTGGACCAAGTTCATGAATTCTGCAGACGTCGTCTTCAAATCTCCAGTGATAAAATGAAAAAGAGGTTCCACAGGAAGAGTCCAGGGACTATATTCGAGCCAGGTGATGCCGTTTGGCTATACCAACCTCAGAGAAAGAAAGGAAAATGCCCCAAGCTACAGATAAATTGGACAGGACCCTATGTCATCATAAAGAAGATCAACGACTTGGTATACCGCATCCAGCTCAACCCAAGGAGTAAACCCAAAGTTGTTCACATCGAGAGGTTAGCAGAATACCGAGGCCACGATTCCCCAAATTGGTTCCAGAGGGACAACCAAAATGGTGATGGTGTTATCCGGGACGGAATAACCTAAAGGAGGAGGCAGTGTTACAGACCTGAAATTTGATAAAGACTTCTCGAATTGTTCGAGATCGTTCGATTAATTAGATGGAAAAATCTAGAAGCACTAACTTTTGTTCTGGATCAATCGTCGAACAGTCTATTTGTGTTCTATTGATTTCTTAAGTTTTCTAGAACTTTATTTGTATATAAAAGCAATGCATTTGTGAGATGAAGGAAGTTAGTTAGAAAGTTACCTTGAGTTACCTTGGATACAAGTATTTTGACAGTGACTTGTATTACAGTGTTGTCAAGTAAAGTTTGATTAATAAAGGCGAGTTCATACCAGAGTACACTTATTTTTGAACCGGAAGACGCAACACGTGGAATGAACAAATGTTAATATTTGGTTCGGAAAATTGGAAATTTGTATATATATAAAACAATTTCAACAGTGCAAAATTCACGAGCGAAAATTATATTTCAATAATCAGATACGCCACTGTACGGAGGCATGAAGTTTGTGAACGAACCCTTTTTTGTGAGTTCTGCGAATCACAGTTTTTATTTCACTGGTGTCTGGAAAGAATATGTAAGTTTTATATGAGAGCTCAAAGGACCAAAAAATGTTTGCGACAAATTATTCTTCATTTACTCAGTTGATATATACGCGAAACTGTTTGAAAGAACAATGGCTGACTTACCAGATCAAAGTTTTCTTTCTTCTTCCTGGGCCCAGACTTCCGTTCTTTCTTGCGGCAGTAGAATGTTCGTAGAATATAACGAACCGAGCGTAGATTGTCAAGAGAATTATGCACTCACAGTATATCGTTTTTTGAAAAATGTGACAGTTAAAATTTCTGCCGATCCGTCTTCGACCTTCTTCCTAAGAGAGTTCTCTCTCGAGGCATGCGTGTGGCTCACGCATGCGTGGTAGTAGTCAACGTTTGCATCTCAAACAGTTTGGTACGCGAAATATGAATTTTATAACTACCCACTATTTATCCCAAATTTGAAAAATACCAAAAATCAGCTTAGTTTCCAAACCAATATATAAAAAAAAAACTTATGAAAACTAAACATTATTATAGAAAATATTTTGACTAAACTTTGTTCAGAAAGCCATTTTTATGTCAAATAGATTATTTGAATAACATTTAGTTTTATAACATCCTTATGAACTGGTTTTATAAAGGCCCTCATGAGGTTGCTAATAATCTTGCGAATGAGACAAAAAGGTTTCATTATGACATTTGAAAAAAACCCTATAAGAACCATCACAGGAGTGGGCCTATGTAGACGTATAGTTGCTTTATAGAGGTTTTATAGGTTTTATAGATGTTGTTATCGTACCAGTAATTGTTATGATCTTCAGAACCTCATGAGGGCTATCATAAAACTAAAATTGTTACTGGGGCGCCATCAAAATGAATATATCCCATCGCTAGTTATTTCAATTAACTCGGTAACATATCCCAAATCTCTGTGGATGCGAAAACAAAAACATGGTTGGTTCATTAAGATCAGACATTATCTTTGAAATGGAAAAGACAAATTACATGAGTCATTAATTCTTTACTGCGAATCTAATCTCTGTGAATGGTAGAAACATCCTCAGGGAGAAACAAAAAGAAATAAGGATAATGGGTTCAAATGTTATTTCCTCGGAGTATGGAACATGTTTCGAACAGATTCAAATAGCTTTTTGACATGTGCAATCTGAATTAAACATCTGATAGGAATCGTAAAACAGGCTATTTCAGTTGCGAAACGAGATATGAGTCCTGAATATGTAAATGAATATTCTACTGTTTTCGTTCATGGCGCGTTACTTTATTTTCTGTGATCGTGATCCAAATTTTGTTTGGGGCCTCAGATAGCGAAAATAACCCAAACAGATTATTTTTGTTTTGCTCCACCCTATTATCATTATTACCATAACAATAATAGACTGGTTCACAAGTTCTTTTTGGAAGGCTATTTTCTGGAGAGACCGAAAACTATGAGCGAGGTATCATTCGATTTGTAATGGCATAAAGAAAAAAATTGTCAATAAAGTTTCGCTCGCAAAAAAAAATCAAATAAAAAAAGAGATGGTTTGGTTTTTCGCAAATATCACAAAAATCATTGCAAATATCCGAAATCGGATAAAAATTCAAAGATAGCAGTTAAAAAAATTGGAAGCAACAGAAAAATATTCAAGAGGCTACCTAAAGTTATCTGTACATTTTAAAACTTTTATATTTTTTATTTTTTGTGTAGTCCTTATGAATGAGAATTACTTGAAAGTTGTAACTTTCACCAATGAATTTTAATTTCAGTTCCTATACTGTTAAATTATAAACATTGACGGTACTGTAGAATGTGGTAAATATAAAATCAATTTTCAATTTTGAGTATTAACATTTTCGTTAGTTATGATAGAAAATTCTATAAACGCAATAATATGAGTTAGAGATAGTACAATATAGTTTTGACATCAAATATTTTAAGCGTACATCATGTTGCATATATATTCTTTCGTCAAAAAGTACACTTTTTTGTGTGGTTTCTATGCGTAAAGTATTACAATATTTCACTAGCAACATACGATTTCATTATTAAACAGAAAAGCGTAAATAGTGCACTTTTATTGAAGACTGTTCCTAGGCGATATACAGTTTAATGCGGCAACAATGACAGATCCGAATAATAACGAAACCTGTCATAAAACTAATAACCTATAAATATCTAATATACAAATGTTTCACCAATAATATTCTTAGCGTTTTTACTAAAAAATAAGTATTATCAAAAATCCAAAAAATCGCGGCGACTATATTCAGTAGTTGTTTTCTGTTAGATATTACAAATAAGTCACATTTTTCATTTTTCAATTTTCACGGAGAATGTTCCCCCTTTTCAATAGCATATACTTCTAAGGAACTATCAGGAACTATTGGAGCTAATCCACACTAGGTAATCAAAGGTAGCTGTGGCTGTTTGGCCGTCAGAAACTAGATGACACCAATAATTTGTGGAAGTAGACATCTATTCAGATACAGAATTCTTGAACGATGAATTTAATTTTAGTAGAAATGGAAAGTGATGAAGATTGAATGGAGAAAATGGTGGACATAGGGCAAATATAAGTTTCCTTGACGCATAGCGCAAAGAAGGTATTTGTAGCTTCACGAGTATTGTTGATGGACTAGTTATTAGGAAATCATGTCAACCTTTATTATCGATAATATTGACTTCAATAAATATATTACTTTGATTTTATGCGGGATAGTGTGGAGAGAAAGGGATTTCGACTATGTCGAAATATTCGTTTCATTTGTTTGAAACTCTCCAGCCTACTCTTCGAACTTTGTTCGAATTATGCCTTCTGCTTTTGAAATTTATCTATATAGGCGTCTTTCTTAGAAAAACACAATTTTACTGATAATAATGATAATGATAATTTTTGGATCTCGAAAACAGCTTCAACGATTTGGATCAAATTAATTAAGTTCATCTTATAGGCGCTTTTCGTGGAAAATGTGATTTCACTCATAATAATAATGATAATAATAATAATAATACTCCCTCATAAACACTCGTAGAGTGTACCCAAAGGCATAGCCTGTGCGGGTAGAGGACGGCTATTATTATTATTTGCCGTGGCAAGGAATAATACCTATGAATTTTTGGATCTCGGAAACGGCTCTGATGATTTGTATCAAATTTTGTAAAACGATAAAGTTTTGTGTTTAAGGTTCATCTATATAGGCGATATTTTTAAGAAAACATCGGTTTTATGAATAATAATAATGATGTGAATTTTTGTATTTCGAAAACGGCTCTAACAATTTGGATTAAATTTTGTATTCAGATATTTTGCTTTTTAAGTTCATCCATGCACGTTCCCAAAAAAAAAAACGCGATTTCACTAATAATAATAATGATGATGAGGCTTGTGCGTAATTTTTCCATTCGTGCGTAATATGCTTGATACGTAATATACCTACTATTAATTGAGTGGTGCAAGTACGGGTAAAAACGAGTGAATCGGTTCGCCCAAATGTCAACCGGATCTGACGCTTGAACAAAAACAATTATTTGAAGCAATGAGATAATCAGGGACTTTCCGAAAACATGAATGAACAAGAAACCGCGGCAAAAACATTTTACCATAATTTTTCTATTAGTTATGCTTTTATTATTTTATTAATTTCAACAAGTTGAGCAATACATAAAAACCCTGATAATTGTTTTACCAAAATCTCATATGTTTTTGTTTTCTCAAAAAACGATCCCCGATAGAAAAAACAGAAATTTGTGATTTTTCAAATTCTTTATAAACAATGTAAGACATGTCTTACACCATTTATAAAAAATTAAAACATCACAATTTTCTAATTTTTTCAACGGGGATCGTTTCTTGAGACTTTGAAGAATAGCTCCAAGAAAACAAAAAAATTAGATCTTGATGTTTTTATGTTAATGCTCAACTTGTTGAAAATTGTTACTTAACAAAAGCATAACTTATAGAAAAATCGAGTAAATTTTTTTGCCGACGGCTTATTGTTTTTATTTCTGTTTGAGCGTCCGATTTGGGTGACGCACTAGCGAACGGAACCATCCATTTTCACCAATATTTTTAACGCTCAATTGAAATTTTCAATATTGGTGGTACAGTTCCGGGAGGTGGGACTTTTTTTCATTATATTTCCTGCTCTTTTTGGATTTTTTTTCGATTTTGGATATCTACAACAGAGGTATTCGCGAAAAACCAAAACCATCTATTTACTATTCAGTTGTTTATAACTTTTGCAATAATTGCGAGCGAAACTTCCTTTTTTGATACTTTTTTCTATACAGGGTGTCCATAATAAAGGGGACTAACGATGGTAGAATATTCACTTCATTTCAAGGCTGAAAGTTCCAATAAACACATACCCTAAGATGGATAATAAACGAGTTAGAGGGTGTTGAAAGTGCCAAAAAAATATATGTTTTGTGGAATAACTCCATAACGACTCAACTTTTCTTAATGGAATTTGGTATGTCACATGACAGGATTCAGTTCCAAATTTCAGTGCAAATCATGTGTTGTTACAAACACATGATTTGCAGGGGTGTACGGCAGGTGGGTGCCCCTCATCGCCCCTCCCCAACTTTTTATTTTTTCTTAATACCCAATACTTCCTATGCAAAAAAAGGATGAGTTTCGTTTCACGAATATCAATGGTTTTCAAGATATTTGAAGTTGAATAAGTACATTCGTGTCAAAATATCCTCATTTTTGAAAGGAATGTGTAGGTAACCATAACATGATAACCAACAAATTCCTTACATTAAAATGAGTATGAATTCAAATATTTCGAGAATTGTTGGCATTTCCGAGAGATTCTGTTAACAAAATATTTCCCAATATTCAAATCTTACATAGCAACTAACAAAATAATAAATAATGAGTATCCATATCACATACGCACGCACTTATTCAACTTTAAATATATCAAAAACAGTTGCTATTATCCATAATGACACTCATCCCTTTTTGGTATAAGAAATATTGAGATTCAAGAAAGAGAAGACAAAATCGATATTGATCCAGTGGCGTGAAAGTTGGGGAAGGTTGGGTACCTGTCGCCTCTGTTTAATAGAGTTACAAACACACGATTTGCATCGAAATTTGAAACTAAATACTGCCAAGTAACATACCAAATTCCCTTCTGAAAAGTTGAGCTGTTATGGAGTTATTCTGGAAAAAATACTTTTCTTGTCACTTTTAACACCCTGTAACTCGGTTAGAATTCTTCTTAGGGTATATGTTTATTGAAAGTGAAGTTAGGATTCTACCATCGGAGTTTGTACCACTTATTCTGGGACACCCTGTATGCTATTACGAATTATATGAAACCTCACCCATAATTTTAACCCTTCGGCGGGTGCGTACGCGGCAAAAAGCTGCAAATTTTAATTTGTTATCAACCAAATAATTGCGGAAAATCATACGTCTTCGCGTCCTTAGATATTTTCAATTCTAATAATTTACCCCCACCCAGAGTTCAAATACAGCTATAAACGTCAACGAGTCTGTTGAAATTCGCCTTTGATTGAGAGTGGTACCGTTGTTTGATAATTGATAATACAGAAGATAGTTAGGCAGTCACTGTAGAAAGAGTGTTTGATGCAATCGCGCGTGACATCTAGGTTTTTTTAATAGAACCTTTGAAAAATTGCATAATTAGTACGCCACCTGGATGGAATGTGAAACTTATAAGGAATTTCTGGAATTTCTTCCAGTTTTCGTTAACCATCTCATAATTTAATAATTTGTGGAACTTTGGACAATTTGCTCGGACAGGGTCGGACTTATTATGTATTTGGAACAAAATATATTTCAAAGTTATAGTAATTTATTGCAAGAAAGTTGTACTGGTGACCGATCTTTCATAACTAATAAAGACAATAGAATTTTGTGTCAAGTTTTACGAACTTTTTTTGGTAAAGATTTGTGTTACTGGAATTCCGTTTAAAAAAATGAACATCGCGATTTTGTGCCATTGGGCAATTCTTGTTTTGCGAAAACGGCCTGTTCGCCAAGTTGGTTATTTTGGATTACTGGAAATCTGATATAGAGATGAATCGACGTGGACATTATTTTATGCAATATGGCGGGTCTTTCTGTGACACTGGGCGGACTGGGCCCATAACCTATTAGTCGATGTAGGTGACTTTGCGGAAATGCCTGTTGCCAAGTTAAGGGAGCGTTATAAAAGTTTTGATTGAAGTATATCAATATAAATCTTCAACCAATTCCAAAGGCGTTTACAATTATTGTTTTGCGGAAATGCTCTGTTGCCAAGTTGGTCACTTCTGATATCATCATATATAAAGATGGATCGAAGTGCATGGACATCAGGCGGTTCTTGGTATGACATTTTGACTTTGAAGAAATGCGATGTTGCCAAGTTAGGGGAGCAGAAAACCATTAGGAAGAGCTTTATAAAAGTTTTGATTGGAGAATATATTAATATATATCTTCAGTCAATTCTGATGGTGTCTTCCATTTTTGTTTTGCGTTGTAGCCAGTTGGTCACTTTGGATGACTCAATATATGTAATGAAAATGAATCGAAGGGTGCAATATTCTTTTCAATCAAGTGATCTTGAATAGGAAATTTTGACTTCACGGAAATGCGCTGTTGCCAAGTTATAGGGGAGCGGTATATCATTAAGAAGAGAAATATAAAAGTTTCGATTGAAGTATATTAATATATATCTTCAGCCAATTCCAATAATATTTATAATTTTTCTTTTTTGGAAAATACGTTGTTGCTTAGTTGGTCACTTCGGATTACTAGAAATCTGATATGGAGATGGATATCGAAGTGGACATTATTCTATTCAATCGGGTGGTTCTTGCTATTATATTGTGACTGTACGGGAATGCGCTGTTGCCAAGTTGCGGGAGCGAAGAATCATTAAGAAGAGCTTCATCACAATTTCGAAAATTCATAATCTCCAACTTCGAAAACCCCCACATACCAATTTAGAATCAAATCGGGCCATAATCACAAAACTCGTCCGCCATCTTGGAGCCGCCATATTTAATTTATGAATTTTGACAATAATGTCATAATCACCGACCCCGAATATCCCCACATAGCAATTTTGAATAGAATCCGACCATAATCACAACTCGACCGCCATATTAAATGTTTGAATTTTGACAAATAATTCATAATCTCCGACCCCGAAAACCGCCAAATACCAATATAGAATCGAATTGGACATCAAGAATGGTTTCCGGGATTGGACCATAATCACAAAACTCATCCGCTATCTTGGAGCCGCCATAATTACCTCATGATTTTGACAGAAAATTCATAATCTCCGACCCCGAAAACCCTATAGACTACAAGCCCAGGCCTATTTTGGAGGAATCATTTGACTCAGCATAAATTATATTCAGAATTATAGTGCCATACGAAACAACCCGTACACCGGTTAGAAATTCATAATTTTGATATATAAGTTTTTCGCGAAGCACCAACTTTTATGAAGAATAAAATTTACTGACAAGTGCATACTTAATAAAAAAGTTTCCCATATGGTGCAAATTTTTAAACTCACTATATACCAATCCCAGTCATATAGCACTATTCTTTTTGTACGGCATAGAGTTCTTCTTGATTATTGCTATACTAACTGAATAATTATATTATTGCCGTAAAAAAACAAATGACCGTAAAATCACCCTTTCCAAAGGGAAATAAATTTTCCAGGGCAGTCACATGTTCCACGAAAAATGTACGGCATAAGAAAGAATGAAATATTTCCATAAAATAGTATTGATATCATTGAGTTTGGTGTTGTGTCAAATGACCCAAACTATACTAGTTAGGGTTAGGGGGTTTAGTGCGGAGTTTCCCACCCCTGTACAGGCAAATATGTACGGCATTGCTGAAAAATGTAGTTATACAAATTCAAAGATACGAATGCCGTACAGTAACAAATCACCTGAAGTCATAACAAAAATTTAGGGAAAATAAAAAAAATTGCTGGCTCTCAGCTCCGTTCTTTTTGTACGGCATTAGGTCCTACTTGATTATTTTTCCGTGATCTTATCATCTTGAGAAATGCCGTACAAGAATCTTTGGTCGGAAAATCCCTTCTCTGGATGGAAAGTTTCGTTGACCTGCGTACTCATCTGCACCGCTCACAACTGACGGCACAGTGCGCAAAGGGGTTGTTTCGTATGTTCCAAAATTGGCCTGGGCTTGTAGTCTACTACATACCAATTAAAGATCGAATCGCACAATAATCACAAAATTAGTCCGCCATATTGAATACGCTTTTTTTTTCTCCATCAAAAATTTCTGTTTTATATTCACCTATATTCTAAACTTCGACTAAATTTTATATATAAGAGCACAAATTTCAAGATTTTCGTAAATAAAGTCACAGATCATTGTAGTAGAGCATGTTATGAAATTTCGTACGAATAAAACATTCAAATTCTTATGCATGAAAACTAAACCCTTAATCTTTAATTGGAAAATTATCACCTCTTCTAAGGAAACCAGACACTACATTCATGTTGCGAATGAATATGTACACCACCGCTCAAAGTAATTCCTACCATGCATAACTAAAACAAAATAATTATAACTCACTTTGGTGTAATAATCGGGATCACAGCAATGGAATAACCTTAATGATAAAATATCCACATGGTCAACAAATAGCACACTCAAAAATCAAAATTTAAACTCACCTCAATACGGTACTGAAACGGTACTGAACTGCTCAATGAACAAAGCGCAGACAAAGCAAACGACGTATTTGCAGATTCCTTTAAACTCGCAACTCTCAAAACTGCCATCTATATAATATTGTTAGTACTAATATTGTCACGCCATGACTTGGGCACAATCGAGCTAGTGACATCTAGTGGTGATGCCCATTTGGGTCAAACCATTTTGCCTACATCATTAACTAACTATCTTCTGTATTATCAAACAACGGTGGTACAATTTTGCGGTGTGTTTGCCGTGACGCGCCCTATCATGTAAGTACTTTTTTTATTTGTATTGTCATATCCAAGTCGCATATTGGAAAATTATAAGGCATTGGTGAACCAGACTATAAGTCGATTGTTATGGAAATTGTTGTTTGAATTGTTATTTCCGCCAACCGCCTGCACCCTTATACGAGCAACTCTCAGAAGACCTCGAGAGACTTGTGCGAGCTAGGAAAGTGCAGCCCTTACCTTTCAACGTGTGATGTCATGCATGAGACCAGTGACGGCGCGGTGGATCAGTAAACCTTCCGTTGCATTCTTTATGAAAAAACATATCACTCATCAGTGACTTACGTACAGGGTGAACCACTATTATTTACAGAAAATTATATAATGAGCTCTCTCCACCAAGAGAAGTGGGAAACTGAGCGAAACTCAGAAATTGGATAAAAAAATACTTTTTGTATATGTAGAAAAGCACCGCCATTGGACATGCACAGTAACACTCAGTAGGTCTCCGTTTCTTTTCTCTCATCGTAGGTGGCACTGAAGCTGGTAATTTCAAGGAAGTTTAAGCATAACACTCAATAGGGAATTGCACAACAAGAAAGTTGAATCAAATAAATTGTTTTTTTGCGGTAAAATCACATTCGATCCATAGGTATCAGACAAGGCCTTGTAGACGATCAATTGACTAAAATACGTCGAAATTATTTATCCTTGACACTGTCATGTACTTATGGAAAACGACAAATCGCGTCAACAGTTGTAAATAGCCTGGTAGTCGTGGGATCATTGAAATTGAACTTCTACAGTTCTTAGGCAGAAGATTGAAACATAGGCATTCGATTCAGTGATGTAGTATACAGATTACGTAAATAAACGGATGATACAGAGTAAGGGTGAATCATGGTGTGTCACTCCGTGTCCAGCACGGAGATATCGAGGTTCATCATTTGTATATGATCGGATAGTATAGAGCAGTGTTTTATTTGATATACCAATTATAGTATATTACAGGCACGAATTATATCGCCCGTTCCCGTGTGAATCGCTGACCATGCTGATGCAGAATCTCGCGATTCCGTGAAACTGATGTGCAAGCATCTCAATCTTCATGGGAAGATTTATTTTAGAATTCAGTTATATTTTTGCTCTTGTACTCAGACCTATTTTGTAAATAAAAATTAGTTTTTAAAAAAGAACTTTAACATCCGAAAGTTATATTTCACGTCTAAGTCTAAGGAAGCTGGCGTACAAAATAATTATATAGATCTACACGGATTGGTCTGAACATTACACAGGAGTGTTTCTATTTGATATACGAGTACATAATTATTTCCGTTAATTGTTCATAGTTTACTCGGTATATAAACGAACCATAACTAATGAATTAATAAATCATTTTTTTCCTACTGAGTATTGAAGAATTTTCCCCAAAATAAAGAGGAATTATACATTCTACTATAATGTCATTATTGATTTCGATTAAATGTTTTGCTTTTCATCATTGATGTAATAGAATGAAAGGAATCCCTGTGTATATATTTTCCTTCAACAGTGTAAAAAAAATGTTTAAATAATGTATGCAATTGTTGAAAATTAGCACACCTGGTTGTGATATACTATTAGCAATGACTGTTTATTTCGGTTGTGGGGAAATTTTTTCCAGTTTTGTTACTTTTATATATAATATGTGTAATACATAATTATGGATACATTTTTCACACGAAATGTGGTGATAAATCACTACCCGCCGCTATAGGACACAACCCGCGCTCTACTAGAATACACTAAGTCCGAGGCTTACTAGCAAGGCCAAAGCAATCTTCAACACCGACCGGTTAAGAGCAAAAAATAATACCTTTGATAAAACGAGTATCGGTTTTGAGAGTTCAGTTTTAGTCTTTTGCTTAAATTTTGTTGGTACAAATGATTCAATTTGTTTGCAAGAATGCGGGAAATTAACTAATTAATGATTTTGATGATTGTTAAAAAATAATTATGGTTCGACAAATTAAAAAAATAGGTAGATTCCCGCATTCTTAAAGAAATTATAGAACCAGAAGAAGAATTTTTTACCTCCAATATCACGATTGAAAAATATATTCGCACACATACAAATATGGCGCAATGATGACATTTGACTTTCGTGATGACGCGCTGGTGATGCATCTTAAGAAGGAAGGAATAGCTAGAGAAGAGTGATGAGATATTTAAAACAACTCATTGTGTAAAAATCTCACACAAGGGAATATTTTTAATTTATATTCTCTCATAGTCACTTAAAAAAACACATAAAGCGTTGTGTAAAATTCTTATACAGTATTGCGCATTCTAAATTTAAATTTTTACTCATTTTATGTAAAATAATAACACATTATTGTGTATTTTTCAATTATATAGTACACATAATTGAACAAAAAAGAATTAAAATTTGTGTAACATTCATACACAACCGTGTTGTTAACCAATTTAAACAATAGTATGTAAAAAATGAATTCAAAGAAATATATACAATGCGGATATATTATTACAACAAATTAGGATAAACAATAGTGTGATAAATTTCTACACAAAATTATTTCTGTATCCATTCCAGACACAATTTGTTTAAAAATTTCAAATAATTGTGAAATAAAACTACACATATTTTTTTCCCTGTGGACCTGTAACTATGCATTTTCAGGCATTTTATAGTTTCAAATTCTGATGAAATATATTCTTAGTTGGATAAAAATTCAATATATCACCAGTGATGTAATTGAACGAACGGTTATGGATAACAGGTCAAAATACACCTAAAATATGACATTTCATAGCTGGGTTTGACGAAATTGTTTTCCGTTTTTTTCTCATCTACGACGAACCAGTGCATCAGTAGGTTTTTTATGGGATCGTAAGTTACTGAAATGCGTTCATTTATGCGATATGAAAGAAGTTCTTATACGCATCCAGTCTTCAACCACTCAGCAGTTTCAGTGGAAACCTAAAGTAAGTTTTAAAAAAGAAATTACGGGGACTTTGTGGCAGCTCATTTAATTAGATTGTATTACTCCCTCAGGTACTTGCTGTCGTATGCCGGATGAAAAGCTTTTAGAGTGTGAGCGTCTTATGTTGATTATACCGGGTGTGTGTGAATGTGACAGGCTGGTTCAAGGAGAACGGCAGAAAACTTTCACATAAATACAGGTATTTTTTTTAGATCATATTTTCATTACATTACATTTTCCAACGAATTCATTAAAAAAAAAACAATTTTAGGACTTACTAGAAAACTTAAATGTACAGTTTGTAATATTGCTGTTGTAGTTTGATGACAAAATCTTTAGATTGATTATGTAAAGTACATGACCAACGACTACTCAATGGATTCACATTCTAGAAAAATCGAAATGTCAGAATGATATAAATGCGGAAAAGGTTTCATTCCGTATAGTCCATTATTCAATTCTATATACAATATATTACAATATATCAATTCAGTAGTATCAATTTTCCCATCCTACACCATCCATTAGTCAGAAGTCAAAGAATGTTATACATAATAAATGTTATGTTATCAAACCCAAATTGATGTAGGTACTAGTTACCTGAGCAGGTTGTATCAGGCTCGATACATAGGGTGAATTAAAATCCACTCAGGACGAGCAAGTTCATATATTTGTATATAGAGTGAGTTAGACTATTTTAAATTAGAAAGCTCATGATGATGATCACTGTGTTGGCGAAAGGCACGTCGAGTGAAATCGATGTTGTTTCGGTGATTATTCGGTGATTAGTTGGATGAAAATTGTCTACGACTTTGGATTTGTATTCACCTTATAGATTCAAAATATTTATTTATGTAGTTCAGTTCAATTAGAAAATTTTAATTCAAATTCAAATAGAATGAATGACAAGCAAAAATTTTCAATTTACCACAAACCTTCCCACACGAATATAAGTATTCATTGCAATTGTACCCATCCTATTCAACAAAAAGTAAGAGCGTATAACAGCATTATTCATAGATTAGTAAATTTGCCTCCTCCCCCAAGAGTAGACAATTTCAATAAAGAACAAAGAACTTAATATTATAAAACAAATTCCTGAATTAATTGATGAAATAATACCAAACAACTCCACGCAAGGTTTTTCCTTTCACAATCGAAATTATAGATCTTTGATATATTTTGAACAATCAACAAGAAAGATAGCTTCACTTTTAAACAAACAAGATATAAGAATCGAATAAAGAACAAAAAATACGGTTGGAAAGTTTTTCAAAAACAATAGAGACTGAAGTTTCAAATTCGAGAAATCAGGGGAATCTAAATTCAATTGTGGAACTTGTCCTAAGGTGTGTATTGGTCAATCTGGTAGAACATTTAGATATCGAATTAATGAACATTCGAGTGAACATAATAGGAGTTATGTGAATAAAAAAAGAATCCAAGATTTTATATATTATATAAACAGTGACCACCAAAGAGTATTTCAAAAAAAATGGGGGGGAAAGTTTATGCATGTCCGAAAACCTAAAATTCGATATTGACACATGTCACTTGATTGCTGGTATGGCGGCAAATTGAAAAAAATTACTATGGAGAGGCAAAAAGTGGGATAAAATGGCAAGGTATCGAAAAAAATTATTTGAAAAATTTGCTTAGAACTTAATTTTATACGCATATGATGAGTTTGAAGAGATAATGAAAAAAAAATTGAAAATTGCTATTTTTTTTTTCAAGTATTCTCTTATATGTATGAAAATATTAAATTATTTTCTTATGCATAGCTTGACCATACTGGAACATCTGTATTTCAATGATAATGACAAAACTTCCTCATTTTCTCCACAATAGGCAGCACTAAATTTAAAAAGTTGGATTTTGTCAGAACCCAGGCTGTTAGATTGGTTCGTATCTAACAGTTATACCAGAATTCCAGAAGTGAAACACTCCTGCAAGATTATCGAAATTTGAATATAATCTGGAAAACACCATGTTTATGGAGTGGCATGTCATCACAACGAACCAATGAGACAGCCAAAATCCATTTTTATTTCAGTGCTCTCTGGTGTGGAGAAAATGAGAAAGTTTTGTCATTATCAATGAATTAAAAATGTTTCAGTATAGTCATGCTACTCATAAGAAAATAATTTGATATTTTCATACAGATAGGAGAATATTAAAAAAAAGCTATTTTCAATTTTAGTTCATTATCTCTCCAAACTCATTATATGTGTATGAAATTGAATTCTAAGCAACTTTTTCAATTTACTATTTCCGATATCTTGCCATTTTACCTCACTTTTTGCATTTTCATGTTAATTTTTTTTCAATTTGCTGCCATACCAGCAATCACGTGGCACGGATATGCACAAACTTTCTCCCACAATTTTTCCTCCAATACTCTGATAATAAACTTTTTTCCCATAGGGTACATACTTTTTGGCGGTCATATATAAAATATAGAATTGAAGAGATAAGTGTTAGGTACTCCTGTTAACTATCATTAGTACCTGCCTAGAAATGATGGTCACTTGAGAAAGCTACTGTGTTAGCGAAACATGTGGTGTTAAATAAATTTTGTGAAGAACGAACTATCCCCTGTTTGTTTCTATAATTAGAATTTTATTTTTCAGATCACCAAATCGAAAGAGAATGTAGTGTAAACAGTGACTCTCAGAATCCTATTTGAAGAAATCAAGTACTGAAAATCTTAAGAACAAGCTGGCCACCATATTGAACCCTTATTATAAACTCTAAATCAAGATACTAAGCGAAAACCAATTGGAATATCTTCCAATGATTTCATCATGTCATTTCGTAATCAATTCAAATATCACCCTACATTCAGATTTTCACAAAAAAGTATGGTCCTAGGCCATTGAACATTTCATACCAACAGATCATGAATTTGTATTGACGATTATTGTCAGAAACGAACTAAAATATTCTTCAGATGTTGAATACCATCGAGACCAACTATTCAACAGCCTATATTTATAAGAAACAACAATTTTATTAAAAAAAAAATATGATTCAGGAAAATCATAATACATTGAAAACCACTTGGAATGTAATAAACATTCATAAACAATAAAGCTGCAAAGAGCACATTTTTTTTAACTTGGTAATCATCAGTCTAGAAAATGATTTCAATGTTAACTTTGTAAATTCTGCACCCGTTAAAAATAGACATGAAATAAACCAGAACGAAAGAATAACTTTCAGTAAAATGAACACAATATTTCTATATCCAGTAAGTGAAGAAAAAATTATTCCAGCAAGCTGCAAACTGAGAAATGGTGTAGGTGAATAAAATAACATAGACATTTTCAAAAATGTGTGTCCCGTTCTCATTACCAGTTTTGTGTTACATTTTCAAGGATTGCCTCATATCCGATACATTTACCCAGATCAAACGAGGTTTTCTGTGGTTATACCCCTTACAAAAAAGGTGAATATAATGACATGACTGAGTATATACCAATTAGTTTGTTGTCAGCTAATTTCAAATAATTTCCAGGTACATGGTTTGCTTAATGATTGCCAGCATGCTTTCTCAAAGAAAAAAAAAATACTGATACAGCTTTTCACAAGTTCAGAGATGAAATTTAACACTCAATTCAACTAGACTCTTGTGCATAAGGTATTCACTTCGATCTCAATTTTGAGCGTTTGACTTTGTTGAGCACTCAATTTCACTTCCCTTTTCAATTATGGAATCAGACGAAGTGCTTTAACCTCTTAAAATATTTCATGAGTAACAGGAAATCGAGCAGGCAACAAGAAGTATGTATTAAACAACAAAATAATGAGTTCTTCTCAGATTTTGTTCTCGGTCCTTTATTTTTAATTGTATATATTAATGATTTTCAAACAATCAAGTACTACAGTGGTAAGTTATGCAAATGATTCCAATATCATTTCACCTCTTAACAGGCAGCATAATCTGTTACTATCAAAACTTGTGATAATGAAAAACGCTTCCTATGTGATATTTGTTTTGTACGGTATTGCGGCATAAATAATAATGGTGAGTAGTATCAGCATGTTGATTCACATGATACACTCGAGTATGCGAATGTTTGCACTCATAATTGTTATTCTTGTCACTCACCCCTATATCTGATCTGTCCCGTAGGTGGATGTGTACATTGTAACAAATAGCAGAGTTGAAATAGGGGTGGGGTTATGATGGGCTTGAGACATAGTGGGGATTGAAGTGGAAGGTCGGAGTGGGTGGTCGGAGTGGGGATTGAAGTAGGAGGTCGGAGAAGAAGAAGAGGAGTGGGGTGGAGGTCTGAGTGTTTAAAACAAGAACTTCCTCCGAATAATCTTCAGTCACTCTTCTGAACTGACATCAGCTACCACATCACCCATAAGATCACCCGCCTGATCAACCACCAGCCAACAGTATTAGCAGACTATAGCAAGCTGTAATAATTTGAAAGTAAGTTAACAATATTGTAATCATGAACCCGTTTAATTTTTTTTTTATGTTTAGCTATGGATTCTCCCGCATTAACTGGTCTCACAGCGATAACTATCCTGAGCAACATCAGGGTGGATGACGCACCTCAAATGCGCGACGAAGACCAGTTTAATGACGTTATGGACGTCATCAGGAGAGAGGCCCCCGAGATGCAGTCGCTGATGATGAACCAACGCAGCCGGCAAGGTGGGTTCATTGACGGAGTTACTCCCAACAGATCCCGTAACGCAGGAGCAAATTTGTCGATGGAAGATTTGCCTATAGTACAAATTGCTGACAGCGATGATGATTTCCTGCCACCAAAGCCACCGAAGAAATCATCATCGAGGAAGCACGCACACAACAGTAGAAGAAGGGTGTCCAAGAAGATATCCTCAACTGTTGTGACACCAGTTATAGACATACCTTTACCACCTGTCGAAACTCAATTTTCAATAACTCTTGTTCAGTATCCACATATTATTATTTTAGTATTAACAAGTTATTATTTAACTCCTCTAAAATATTTGCACTGTACTGTTTGGAACCTTTGTTCAGTATCCACATATTATTATTTTAGTACTAACAAGTTATTATTTAACTCCTCTAAAATATTTGCACTGTACTGTTTGGAACCTTTGATGTAGTGCTGATTATACAACTCATCATTGAACTGGTCAATAACTGAATATACCCTTAACGAGTGGTATAATCGATTTGGTGTTTCCCACTGCCAACAAAATGAATATTGTCATCAGCCACTTAATGTTGGTGGTCGGTAGCCTGGCGAGTCCGATGTATGTACAAGGAATTTTTTATCAACTACACAATATCGGAATCGATAGACGATCACAGTCCTTGTTGAAAGCAAATGTATTGTGTGTTGTCTAGATGCCAATCTCTTCTAGTGCTAGCTTGGAGTGCACACCGGCCACCCGAGGTGGTGTTGTAGGTTTTCCGGGTTTTCCTGTAGCTGAAACGTGAATACGCCACCAAAAATCAGTAAGTCTACGAGTGTTTATGAGGGAGAATCATTATTATTATTTTCAATAAATTTCCGCTTCCTCTGAATAGTTTGACGTTTGTCGGTTAACGTCAAAGAAAGAATCATCAAGTTTATTCGATGTATAATCGTAACGAATACCACTCGAGCAAACGAAAATAATGGATTATACTTACCTCGTAACTCAAAGTATTCCTACGCAGAATACGTCTCGTGACTCGGAAGTATAATCGACTAATTTCGATGCTCTCGTGGTATTACTACTGAATATACTAGTGTTGAGATAAAACTCAAGTGTATTCACCTCTAAAATGGACTGCTTACTTTTTAAAAATGTTCACAGAAATATAATCATTCTAGCTTTATAGAGTATGTTCAGCTTAACTAGTACAAAACTGTTAGGAATCTATATAGATGACAAACTGAAGTATGAGGTACCTACATGTAGAATATGTCGCAAAAAAAACAAGCAAGTAAATATTATGCGATTAGAGTTCTCAAAAGTCACTTTGTAGTAAATATTTATTTTCTGGAATATGTAATATCATTATGGGATAGCAATACACAACTAGAACGTATTTTCATCATGCAAAAACGTATCTTGAAGAGAATAAAATATACAGATTCTTGTCGTGGTACTTTCAAATGTAACAAATTATATTATATGCTACTCACATACCGTACGGTTAAGCAGATATTTTTTAGAACTTTTACGAATTTTTCTGATTTTATTTTGGCAAGTTATAACAAGTTATAACAAGTTTTTGCGAGAAGGAGTGGGCACCGTGATTCCCAATCGACAAGATCAACTTCTCGGCATGTACTCACCTTACCAGATACATACAGGTCAAGCTACATAAATTATTCGACAATTCGATATTGTTTTTTTTTATTTTAACGTGTTCTGTAACTCCAGAACATAGACGTTTCATAACAAGGTTGATTTTACTTGTAATTACAATTATTTTGATTTATAATAATAATAATAATAATAATAATCGTCTTTATTATAGTCAAGTAAAGATTTACATGCATACAGTCTTGGTAACATAGATTTAATTGGCCATAAAGGGCAAAGTTTATTTTTGGTCGTGTACTAGACATAACCAAAAATATTCTTCCACTTAATCCAAAAACAGAGACGTGTGTATAATAAATGATTATGAATAACGAAAGAATTACTTATTTGAAACAGTTACAGTCAGAATCATTGAGAATGCATTGTTTGAACCTATAAAATACGTTAAATCTTACCTTCCCACGTAAAAAACACAAGCACCGAGAGTCTGGAAAAGAATTATGTTATTGGTGATTTAAGAGATGTGCTTTAAATTTTCTCTTGAAATTTGGAACACTGAGGTTTTTAAGCTCTAATGGAACTGAGTTATATAGGTGACATGTTTGGTAGCTGAAAGAACGTCTGAAAATTTCTGTCCTGAAGGAAGGAACTGTCAGTAACCCCTTATTTCTTGTATTAATATTGTGTATATCAGAGCGATATGTAATTTTACGATGCAGATATGGAGGTTTTTTACTCACAATCACGCCAAGACATACATTAGTATAATGCAGCTTTCTCCTGTTCTCCATATTCAACCACCTAATTACCCTCAATTTGTGCGAAAACCTTTGTCTTCTTCGTATTCCAAAAATCAAACGTAGACATGAATTCTGAACTTTTTGAATTTTATTTTTGAATTGGACGGTTAAGTTGGGCCCATACAGGGCATCTGCATAATTAGATAATGATAAAACTAGCGTTTCACAAAGTAATTCTTTAACGTGAATAGGACATAGATGCCGATTACCATATATTAACTTAATGTTACAATAAGCTCGTTGTATGTATGTATTAACGTGTTTCACAAATCTCAGTTCAGAATCCATTACCACGCCTAAATTTTTCGCTTCATTTACTAATGCTAGTTCCTCATTATTAATACTAATATTTGGAGTCAAGTTTTGTCTATGATGTTTACTACCAAAAACATGACTTTTGATTTTGTTGAATTGATCAGCAGACAGTGATCTGTGGCGTAATCAATAAAAATCTCCGCAGAAGCATTTTCTATTTCTTGAGATTTGAAGCTATAATACAGCTGAGTGTCGTCAGCGTACAAATGAATATTGCATTTTTTTATTTTGACAAGAATGTGAGAAGTATATATGGAGAACAATAATGGTCCAAGAATGGATCCCTGTGGAACACCAGATCTCAATGATAAGTAATCGGAACTAGTACCATTGATGCAAACCTGCTGTTGTCGATTTTTAGGATAATTTTCGATCAGGATATTAGCATTGTTGGAAAATCTCATATACCTCAGTATAGCAATCATTAAGTCATAATTTATGGTATCAAATGCTCTGCTAAAGTCTAATAATACTAGCACTGTAACCTGGCCTTTATCTGTGGCTTTTAAAATGTCATCAGTAATATGGAGTAATATTGACAGCTGAAACCTGTACGAAAGCCTGACTGACTTGAAGGAATAAGGGCGTGGTCGTGTAAATAATCCTTAATTTGATATTCCAATGCCCTTTCCAAAATTTTTGACAGCGACGGCAGAACACTTATTGGCCGCAGGTCCTTAAATTCAGTGGGAACCTTTTTTTTTTGGTAAAGCTTTTACAACTGCCTTTCTCCATGCATTTGGAATCACGTTTTCGCATATGCAAAAATTTATTATATGAGTTATATAGGGAATAATATGAGGACAACACAATTTAACCATATCAATGCTCAACCCATCAATGCCCTTAGCTTTAGTTTTGATTGCACAAATGGTTTCAAAAATGAATAAATCGTTAACTTCATGAAAATTGAAATCAAAGTCAGTTTGCCTGTTGAGTTCATAAAAATTGATAATATCTGCAGATGGTTGAGTTTGAGGGATAGACTGAATGAAGAACTTATTAATTTCATTTGGATCATTTATTGTATTAGGTATTTCAAATTTTTTCTCAGGTAAAAATTTATTTTGTCTTAAGGTTTTCCACATATCATTTGGATTGTTATTGTTACTAAGTTGGTGAGTGAAATAAGCCTTTTTTTCTTTTTTGATCGATTGGAATGTAAAATTGCGTTCCACTTACTGGAAAGCAGTGGAAAATTCCCCTATTCTTACGAATGACAATGTTCATGGTTTGCGGAATCTCATTGAAACCTTCACTGAGAATATAATGGCTCTGAAAAATATGGTGTTTGAGACAGACTCTTGGGATTTTATTTTGACTTTTATGTTGTTGGATTGTTTGGATCCTTACACTCGAAAATTATTTGAACAAAATCATGCCTCAAATGATATACCTGAATATTCAGATGTTAAGAAGTTTATACTAGAACACTGCACCGCATTGGAATCATGCTTTTTGAGCGGTAAAAAACATAAATCTCTAGAAGTATCAAAATCAAATTTTTCCAGTTCCCCTCGTAATTCCAATTATTCTAATAATTGTCAAACTTCTCGGCCTGCAATAACGGCTTTTTTAGTTAAGACAAACAATCCGAATATATATTTCTTGTGCAAATCGAATCATATAATTTACCGATGTCCAACTTTCATCGGTAAAAATCCTCAGCAACGTTTTGATATTGTCAAAAATCAGAAAGCTTGCATTAATTATCTCCCTACTTCACATTATTCTGCTCAGTGTACATCAGATAAAAGATGTAGTACATGTAAAAAATTTCATCATTCTTTATTATTATTATAATTATTCACGTACAAATTCGCAACCCTTTACATACGAGACACTATCTTTCTCAAATCAAGATATTACTAATGTATTGAGTGAAACTACTCAAAAAATGCATAATCCGAATATTGCAACAGATCCTACAAGAACTCTTACTGTAGGTATGTAACTTAATGATCACAAAGTCATCCTAGCTACGGTTTTGTTGTTTTGTCTTGGATGGGGGTGCACAATCCTTATTTATTTCTAGAGCATGTGCAAATAAGTTGGATTTGCCAAAATTTAATATTACTATATCCTTACAAGGACTAAAAGACATGTGTACTTCTGCAAAGTCTGGAATTTATTGTGAAATTACTGCACTTGACAATCCACAACATTCTTTCAACTTAGACGCTATAATCATTGAGAAAAACTCCCCTTAGTTGAAGGTGAATTTGAACCTTTCTGATCCAAATTTCAATCAGAAGGGCAATATAGACATACTTTTGGAAGCTGATGTGTATCCTTACGTTTCAGTTGAGGGACGAATATGTCAAGGACCTGATAAGCCAGTCTATATCAATACTGTGTTTGGTTGGACATTGATGAGAAAATTGGCGTTTTCCAAATTACTTACTTTTACAAAAAATATCCAGACATATTTTACAACTTCCAAACCGTTGGATGAAACTTTGAAACGTTTTTGGTTGATTGAGGAAGGTCCAGATGTGAAAGTTTTTTCACCTGAACATGAATTTTGCAAAAACTATTTTTTAAAACCACTACCACTGATAAAAATGGAAGATATATTGTATCTTTGCCATTTAGAGTTACAGGTCCCGATTTTGGTGATACACGATCTGTTGCCATGAGGCGTTTTTTCTCCCTAGAAAACTGTTTATTACAAAATGAAAAACTTTACAGTACCTATTAACAGGTTATTCGCGAGTACCTTGATAATAATCATATGGAATTAGTTACACACCTGTAACTTCCGAAATGAATAAGTATTTTTATATTGCTCATCATGCAGTTACAAAAAAGAAGTCTACAAGTACGCCTTTATGAGTTGTTTTCGTCACGCGTACAACAAACTTTCTTTAAACCAAACTCTATATACCGGTCCCAAATTGCAAAAGGACTTGGTTTCAATTTTACTTTATTTTCGTAGTCACAAATATGTTTTTACCTGCGATGTCAAACAGATGTTTGAATGATTTTGGTAAACGAAGCACATAGAAACTTTCAACGAATTTTATGGCGTTTTTCGGCAACTGAGCCAATCTCAGATTACCAACTGAATCGCCTTGTATTCGGGGTAGTGTGTTCACCATACTTGGCAATAAGAACTCTCCTCCAACTCGCAGCTGATCACATTGATTTACCTTTAGCGTCTCAAATTTTGAATCACGATACTTATGTGCATTGTTATAGGAAAACTACCCATAAAATCAACGACCGTGTGCAAAAATGCCTTAGCTTGATTCACTCTGTCTGTCGGTAAATCAGCCATCATGGGAATGGTTACATTTTCAAACTCTTTGGCGTACAATATCTCTAGCGGCTAGTATCCAGTATTGTTGCCTCAACAATGACTGCAATAAGTAGGAACCAGTATGACAATGAGTTTTGTGCATAAAGTCAATTAATTATTCAACGAAAGGGTAAGACTTGGGCAATAACACAATATGTTTAAATTCAAATGTGAGAGATGAATTTGCCAATCTCCCATCTACTTTAATTAGGCCATCTTATATAAAAGGGTTCACGAATCTACGAATGGGTGATTTCAACGATATGTTAGATAAAAGGAGTGTATATTCTTCGTGAAAACGTTTTTGTTGCACAGCTCGGATTAACCATGCTTCCGCTTTATCTGAGTCAGGTTTGTCTATCGATTTTGACATTGGTAGTAAGTTGAGGAATCCAAGTACGTAGACGGTAGCATTTAGCATTTTAGGCCACGACGAAAAGTATCTGATTATACTATATAATGGTGAACGATGATTCTCGGATGAGAGACAAACTACATTTTTGTTTACTTCACATTGATTGAGTTCATTTTCATTAATTTTCTTCGTTGGCTACTCGGAAGGTTCAAGCCCTGAAAACCACGGATTATGATGTACCAAACCTGAAGGTGTCAGACCTCTCGATGCACAGTAGGAAACAATTTTCTTTTCAGGAACAAAAAACCAATAAGCATTCAACACACAACTTTGAATAATAGGTACTCGATTGGAAATAAATGTTGGCAATATTTTAGAGGGTGAGTTGATCCAACAAAGAGTTATCATTGAGTCTGAGAAAAATAAAAATTAATTTATTGACTAAACCGGCCAAAACACTATGTAATATAAATTATTTAATACGACTTTTTTTTCAATCGATTAAATTGAAATCTTTAAATATTTCTCATATTTATTTAATTCAAGAAATAGGAATTGTTCAAAAAACACCAAAACTACGCCAATTTCTGAGTAAGCTTTGACGACCGAGGATGCCAACTTTGTTGGCGAAACCTGCGTTGAGTTGAATTGACAAAGTTTTGGTGTTTTGGGTGGTTTCTATCGCTCCAATTGTATTCACACTAAAGGTTCAATCTTAATTTTTCGTCAATATATCGAATAACTAAACACTTTAGACACCCAACAAAGGAGTATTTTTTGACACCACAAACTATATAAAGTTTCCTGAATCCCTTCAATAATGCTTTAGTATCCTGTTAGGAAATCACGCTCTTGAACAAAAACAAATTTGGCCTACTTTTCAAATAAATACTTATTCAATTCGCCCTTTATCCGAAGTTTAGTGACCAGGATAACATGTTCTGTGTAGAAATAAGCGAATAAAAATTCAGATTTCTATCTTCTGCAACTAATTTTCTGGTTCTCAGGAAAAAGTTCGGTGAGAATACTTTTATTGTTCACTCGTGTTTCATTGGCATTATTTGAATCTTTATCCAAATTCGCAAATTTTTGTGTCCAATTAGTACAAACCTAAATTTAGATCTATATATGTTGAATGGTTACGTTTAAGGTAAATAAATAAACAAACGCTCACCTCTGAATTCAACTTTCGCAAGTTTTTCGCCCTTACACTTGGGTATCTGGAACTGCTTCAATTTCACCGAGATCGACATCACTGTTGACCGCGCGCGAAATTCTGCAGTGATGCTCGTCCTGCGATCGCTGCCAGGATACTTGTTGATCGAGTGTATGCGAAGCTTTCCTGGCACCAGAGCAGCGCTCGGTACGTTAGACCGCAGCGCAGGAGCCGTGAGGGATAATCACGAGGGCGAGGGATATTTTGAGGTGCATTGGGTCGAGTTATTTGTAGCGTGATGAAAAATAAATAAACTTGAGGGAAGTAATGCAGAGGTATCGGAAGTATGAGAAATCTACAGATAATTCTTTCTCCCCAGAAAGGCACAAGAATAAAATTAACTGACTGAATAATATACAATGTGATCCAAAAATACACCCCTATTGAACACGGAGGGGTTATGATGGGGGGAAAATAACAGGTTTCATCTTGACATTTGACATATCTACAATGAAATGCTACTCTTCAAAATCTGTCACTACTGGGATCCACAGTAAATAAACCTTTACTTTACACACTGTTTACCTCTTTAGGAATTGGATGAAAACACACACAGTCTGTACGAAGTCAGTTGGGACACGTTGGTATTCAATGAACCTAAAATTATTCATTAATTCATTTCACAGTAAACTAGGTATTCATGATATATTTGAATGGGTACAGAAACGTACACATTAACAACGCCACGCATGCATACCCATATTCTATTTTCGGGACCAGAAAGATTGATTGTGGCTCAACATTATTTGGATCACGAACACCGTTTCGTTGAAATTTGAATGAAATTATTTAAATAGCTACACGACCAAAAAGACTCCGAGATGCATTCGAGAGTAATTAAATTTGAGGATTGAAAATAATATTATTGCGAAAAAGGGACCAGAAGGTTCAATGGGATGCCTGAAGTCCAGGGAACCTAACACTACACTTACCTTCTCGTGGTGAATCTTGGCAACGGCATGACTTGTCTGACCTGTTATGAGAGTAGGAGATTTAAGGTGGTTTTGGGTCACCCCCGCCAATATGACCTCATTATTGACCTTCGGATGTATGTCTGGTGCACGAGTATTATTCATTGTGTGGCTATGATATTGAGGTGAGGTGAGGAATTTTATTTTGAAAAGGGAAATGGAAGATGTGATTTATTTGTAATATCTAACAGAAAACAACTACTTCCATGGCACAAGCCACACTGTACATTGAACTAAATCTGATAGATATTGTGAAAAGATTCTAACTGAAAAAAAAGAAAAAATCTGAATGTGAAAATTCGCATTTTCATTCAGATATTTGATTTTTTTAAATTTTCTCCAGTATTCATTGAAAAAAATTATTAAATAAATTAGATAGGGAGAATGTTATTAAAAAATATCACTCACAGAAATCGTTCATTTCATTGAGGCAAGGTTCGCTTCTCTCGCATTTAATCCCCAATACATTTTGGTCGACGAAAATCTATTTTGCTTTGCCAAGCTGTTCAGGATTGGATAAAAACAAGCTCTTCATAAGCATACACTTCAGGGATGGATATGAGGAAAATATTTCTTCTGCGGTGACACTTTGAAAGTTATTTTTTGACATAGCCCTGTCATGGGCAATGCACTTTGATTTCAGTTCGAAAATATGAATAGGACATTCATAAAATCTTTTGTGGAATCATCTGCGGCTGAAAGACAAACTTTAGTCGCTATTTTCCATCGTTCAAGATAACCTCTTGGGAGGTATTTATGTTGAAAAGGGGAACATTCTCCATGAAAATTGAAAAATGAAAAATGTGATTTATTTGTAATATCTAACAGAAAACAACTACTTCCACGGCACAAGCCACGCTGGACATTGAACTACATCTGATAGATATTGTGAAAAGACTCTAACTGAAAAGGAAAGAAAAAATCTGAATGTGAATATTTTCATTTTCATTAATTTTTTTAATTTTCACTAGTTTTCATTGAAAAATATCGTTAAATAAATTAGATAGGGAGAATGTTATTAAAAAATATCACTCACAGACATTGTTTATATAATTGAAGCATGGTTCGCTTCTCTCGCTTTTAATCCCCACACACACCTCTGAATTCAACTTTATCAAGTTTTTTGCCCCTATACTTGGGTATCTGGAACTGCTTCAAATTCACTGAGATCGACATCACTGTTGACCGTGCGCAAATTTCTGCAGCGATGCTCGTTCTGCAATCGCATCAAGTTAGTGAAGCTTTTCTGCATCGGAGTATCGCTCGGAATGTTAGACCGCAGCGCTCAGCCTTGAGGGATAGTCACGAGGGCGAGGAATATTTTGAGGTGCATATTGAGCCGAGTTGTTTGGGCACGATGAAAAATAAATAATCTTGAGGGAGATGATGCAGAGTTATATGAGGATACAGGTGATTCCTCCTGTCCACAAATGTACAAAAATTGAATGCACCATCTGAATTTCTTCTTTAGAAAAATTCTGCAAATGGACATGCTACCGTAGACACGTGTTTCGTACTACTACGTTAGTTGTTGCCTTGTGATATATAATGTCTCTTAGTCAATTGCCACAAATGTGTGGTTGGCTTCATCATTGTGTGCATAACTTTGCAACTGATTTTACCGTGCTGATGAGCACTCAAGTACGGAACACGTCTTTATTTATATCATGTAATTTAGGACCCTGAAGAAGTTTCCAAATTGAAACGAAAGCTTGGTGCCTTGGTAATAGAGAGTTTGTAATTCTAATAGGCAAAAAGTCGGGTAAAATGGCAAGATATCAAAAAAAATTATTTGAAAAAGTTTCTTAGAACTCAATTTCGTACGCATATTCTTTGAAAGAATAACGTGAGAAAATTGATAATTGCAATTTTTTTGAATATTTTCCTAGCTGTATACAAATATCGAATTAATATCTTCTGGATAGCTTGACCATACTGAAACATTTTCATTTCAATAATAATCACAAAACTTTCTCATTTTCTCCACACCAGAGAGCACTGAATTGAAAAAATTGAATTTTGTCAGAACCCTTGCTGTTACATTGGTTCGTATCTAATAGTTTCATTAGAATTCCAAGATTATTGCGATCATAGGGAAATCCAAAAATATCGTATATTTCCGAATTTCATCAGTTTTTGATGATAACTGTCCCGAAATTTAACTTGACACATAATCTTAAAATTAGTGAGTCAAATTAAAGAGGCTTAGAGTTTTCAACATTGCATGCGAAGTGAAACGCTCTGGCACGATTATCATCGGAACTTGTTTATAATCTGAAAAACACCATGTTTCTGGAGTGTCATGTCATCACAATGGTCGTAGAAGTCTGATGAAACTGTTAGATATGAACCAATGTTACAGCCAGGGTTTTGACAAAATCTGTTTTTTTTTAACTTAGTGCTCACTGGTGTGGAGAAAATTAGAAAGTTTTGTCATTGTCATTCAAATGCAAATGTTTCAGTATGGTCAAGCTATTCATAAGATAATAATTTGATATTTGTATACAGCTAGGAAAATATTTTAAGAAAATTGCAATTTCCTCACATAATTTCTTCAAACTTTGTATGTGTGTATAAAATTGAATTCGAAGCAATCTTTTCAAATAACCTTTTTCGATATCTTGCCATTTTACCCGACTTTTTCCCTATTCATAGTAATCTTTTTCAATTATACCTATACCTGCGATCACGTGACATGTGTCAAAATCGATTTTTCCCAAGAATCTTTTCCCATGTGGTACATACTTTTTGACGGTCACTGTATATATATATATAATTATCAAATTATTTACAATTCAGTTATTTTAGATATCAGAGTAACAAATGTCTTTTATTACTCTGAGTTTCAGATTGTTCCAATCACTTACGGTTTAGCTAAAAAGTAAAAAAAAAAAATTGTTTTATTTCCATTAACCGGCTGCCCCCTTACGAGCAACCCTCAAAAGTCTTCAATAGGCTTGTGCGAGCTGGGGAAGATGCAGCCCTTACCTTTTACCATGCACGAGGTCTGTGAGGGCGCGGCGATTCGAACCCGCGTACCTTGGCATAAATAAATAAATAAATAGTGGTTTTATTACAAAGTTGACAATTTACATTTCACAATTAATAACATGCCACATTTCATTTTCCACGCTTCTTAACCCAGGGGGGTCAGGGGAGGATGGAAAAATAGGTGCAGAAGTAGCAACCCTTCCGCTACTTTTCAGGGGAGCTAGAAGGGCGCCCTGGCGTACCTTGACATAGCAAGCGAGAACACTACCTGCGCGCCACCAAGACCCATATCAAATTGATATCCTTCGTGACATTTTATTTTGACATGTTTCATAAAGCATTGATTTGAAACATTTTTATATATTTTGACTTTATAAATCATTTGAAACATTTCAGAAGTTTTGCTACCTGAACGTTTTCGATTATTCTCAGTTGAAGTTACTTTGAAATGTTGCCAAAGTTGATTGAAATATAAACTTTTGCCGGGTGGATATATTAAAATAAACCATATTGGAATGTTTCAGAAATATTATGATAAGACTGAAACATTTCTGAAATGGTACAAAATTAAACTTGTCGATTATCCACACTCAGAGTTGAAATGTTTCAAATGTCCAAGAGTCATTGATCATTCGAAATGTTTTCAAAGAGGTCAATTCAACACATCTAAAACGTTTATGAAATAGTACTGAATATAATATTTAGAGTTGTTTCAATCAGTTCCAGTTTAGGTAAAATATCTTTCTAAGAGTATCAAAGTGAAGTTCTTTTGTGATGTTTCATTAATTCAGAATTCAGGAGATTTTGGAATGTTTCGAATTTTATTTTTTTTTAGGGCATCTTGATATGTTTTGACCTTCATTTATCATTTTGAAACATTTCAGAAGTCTTATCACCTGAACGTTTCGATTATTTTCAGTTGAAGTTATTTTGAAATGTTTGAATTATCTAAAATGTATGTAAATGTGGAATGTTTCTGAATATATCAAAATAACCTGTCTTAAATGTCCCAAAAATGTTTCATTGAGTTTGAAACAGTTCAGAAATGTTTCTAAAAAAGTTTCGATTTTTCAGAACTACAGTACTTTGGAAATGATTCTTAAACATGTTTACTGAATATCGGTCAGATACTTCTGTAGTCTTGAGGAGGACCTGGACAAATCTAATGATGTTGATGATCAAACATTAATTCGAATTCTGATCCTTCCTGAATATACCCACTCCCCAACTGGCAATGTGGGTATTGTCAATGATTTATTGATAGTTCTAAAACCACATTTTTTTTGAATTATCAGAATAAGCTAAAACGCTATAGCTATTGAAGACTGGTCTCAAAAAATTTTTACAACTGTAATTACTCAATGGATTGAAAACTGCTGGTATAGACTAGTGAATTCTTTGAAAAATAATAATAATAATAATAATAATAATCATAAATGTCTTTATTAACAATAAATAAGAATGAATGACATTTTGTGCATATAGTTAGGGCGAGATTCAGTTTGTTTGTAATATTAATTATAATACAATATGAAATATGAAGTAAGAGTTAACATACATCTGCTCTTCCATCTAACCCCAAAAAGAAGTTAAAGACAGCAAATGGAATAATAAATAAATAATAAATCAAATCAATATCAATATGGGAAGAATGAGATTTTAGCGATTAGTTGCTCAAAGGAAGATAATTTATTTTTGAATACCTAATGAAATTATTGTTTAGACAAATAGTAGTCAAAAAGAACTCGTTTGAGTTTATGTAGTGATGAGTAACTGAAGTCGTGAGGTGAGTTATTGAGACGGTTAACAATGCAATAAGAAAACGAACGTTTGAAAAAATCAATATGGTGACGAGCTATTGTAAGAGTATTTCTGTCTTAAATTCAGAGAATGTACATCAGTTCTGTATTTTATTTTATGATACAGATATGGTGGAGAGTTTTCCTTCAGTAGCTTAACATAAAACATGATAGAATGCATTTCTTGACGATTTTTCATGTGTAACCATTTAGTTGTTTTGAATGTGTGACTGATATGCTCAAATTTGCGAATACCAAAAATGAGTCGTAGGCAGGAATTTTGTAATTTTTGTATTCTATTTATATCATATGAATTTAAACAAGAATTATATAAAATGTCACAGAAATTTAATTTAGATAATACTAATGATTCACATAGAAGGATTTTGACCGATCTATCTAACACATGACGAGATTGAAATATTAGTTTTAGAGCTGCATAAGCTTTTTGTAAACAGTTATTAATATGGTGCGAAAATCTTAAGTTTTCATCAAACCATACCCCCAAGTTTTTGACTTTATCTCTAAATTGTATAGAATGGCCATTAATTAAAATCTTTGAGGAGTATTCTTGTTTAAAAACCTGTGAATCAACTTTATTTCCAAAAATAATTGCATTGGTCTTAGATGCATTTAGTTGTAAGCAATGATTAATTGAAAATATATGAAGATTATGTAAGTCATAATTAATAACAGTTACCGCTTGGTTCGCCTCATCCAAGGAAAAAGACATGTATAACTGAGTATCATCAGCGTAGCAATGTTGTGAACACGAGAAAAAAATATCTGGAAAATGTATATGTAAATGTATAGAGAATAGTATGGGACCCAATATTGATCCTTGGCGTACTCCGGTACTCACAGATAAAAAACTTGATAAACTTTCTTGGCATTTCACAGCTTGACTTCTCTTAAATAGATAAGATTTAAATAAATCTACAGCTTTGATGTCTAGACCACTATAAGATAAGATCGCAAAAAGTAGATTGTGATTAAGAGTGTCAAATGCTTTCGAGTAGTCAAATAAGAACAACACAGTTAATTTACGTCTATCGAGAGCTGCCAAAATATTATCAGAGATTTTCAATAGTGCTGATGTACAACTGTGACCAGTTTTGAATCCTGATTGTAACGAGGGTATTATGGAATTTTTATTCAAATGACTCTGTAGTTGAATATTAATAGCTTTCTCTAAAATCTTTGGTAATACACTGATCGGTCGTAATTGTTGCAACATTTGTGGATTAGTCACTTTAGGCAAGGGAGTAACAAATGATTTTTTCTAATTTTGGGGAAATACAGAATTCAATAAACAATAGTTAATTATATGGGTAATATACGGTAACAGAAATGGTATGCACAAATTTAAAGTAAGAATATTTATACCATCTGGTCCAACAGCTTTACTTTTAATACCTTTTATTATATTGAGAATATCTATTTCAGATACTGGCTGAAACGTGAGAGTTGTTTGTACCGATTTTTTTATATTATGCTCATAGAAATGTATCGTGTCATAATCAGGAGTCAATTTGGGAACAGCATTTAAGAAGAATTCATTGATTTCATTCACATTCCACTTATTTGATAAATCTATATCATTACCATTTTTTTTAATTCCCACAAGAGTTTTAAGACTAGACCACCTCTCTTTATGTGATTTATTTTTCAGCTTAAAATTGATATATGCTTTTTTTTCCCTTTCAATTGTGACATTTACTGAGTTACGTAATTGTTTATAAAATTGCCAGTCATTGCTACTTTTGGTAATCTTGAATTTTTTGAAGGCTCTATCTCTGTCAGAAGTCATAGCTTTGATTGCATCAGTTAACCATGGAGCGTATTTTTTTGTAATTCCAAAACATTGAAAAGGAACGTGAAGATCTAGGATCCTTATAATGTTGTTCGATAAGAATTGCACTTTGCTATCTACATCATTTAATTCAAAAATAATATTCCAGGGTATAGATTGTAGGTCACTATCAAACTGATTGTAATTTAAATTTTTGAAATTTCTACAGGTAATGTATCTAGGTTCATTTATTACTAATTTTAATCTAATATTGAATAAAATCATTTCATGATCCCCTATTTCTGGAATATGTTTAACTTTTTGTTGTATTATTATATTATCATCAGATGTTATTAAGTAATCCAGTAGAGTGTCTGAATGATAGGTTATGCGTGTTGGTTCCTTTATTAATTGTTTTAGCCCTAGGCCATCAAGAGTATTAGCCACTAATTCGCATGAGGCACTATTAATATCAAAAAGGTCTACATTAAAATCACCCAAACAGATAATATAGTCCACTGTAGGTTGAATTGATGATATCACGGATTCGAAATGCTCGAAAAAATAATTACAATGTCTTTCATGAGGATTATAAAATACACCTAAAGCACAGAACTCAGAATTAAAGGAAATCTTCAACCATATCTGTTCAATTTCTTTACCACTACGAATGATTGAATATTTTACATTGGTCTTTACGTAAATACCAACTCCTCCACCACTGATATCTCGCCTACGATCTACCCTCTCAAATAAATAACCAGGTATGCTAATAATATCATTCGATATGCTACTTTTAAGCCATGTTTCACTTACCGCAAGTATATCTAAATCAAGATGCAATATTAGATTTTTTACTTCATTAAAATGAGCTACCAATGAACGAGCATTAAGATGCCCACATTGCAAGAATTTCTGCATAATTACGAATTGTAAGTGAAATAAATAGACATCATACAATAAATAAAATGAATTATCAACTACAACTGTAACGAATTCAATTCAAACGTTCTTGTGAAAACTGAAATAAATAGTCGATTAAACTCTTAATTAAGTAAATAGGCCTAACTTCTTTGAAAACTAAAAGCTAAGGTACAATAAGCAGATAAATTTATGTTAATGATAAGTAATAATGTATATCCTTCCCTATTGATATATTAATAACACTATGTAGTATGGGTGTACTACAGAGGAAAATCAAATCAAAAAGAATATGCTATCAAAATCGTGCCCTGAAATTATCACTATAATCAATTGTAAAGAAAATAAAGAGAAATTCCCCCATTACAGAAGTTAATATTTAAAGAAATTATATTGAAAGGAATATTAATCTAACACGTAGATATACCGTGTAACAACCAAAATCCAAAATGACGTTATTATTGACCTAAGTCTGTCAAAGATTTTATAAGTTTCCTCGAATTGTTCAGAAATGCGTAAATGTTACCTTCATATGTCCAACAGTTTTTGGCACCCATAGATTCGCGCACTTTTAAGAATAGTTCTCGATTTTCCGAAGCGAGCATTTCACTGATCACAACACCACTTCCCTTTAAATTTTTCTTAGCGACGAACACCTTATGCTTCATCCATTTATTTACAAATTTAACAGCCAGCGGCCTCGGCTTCTTTTCTTGACGTTTTTTCCCATCCGATAGCAATTGTCGATATTAACATTGGAAATAGATAGTTTGAGTTTTTGGTTGATCAGTTTAACGACGACTTCAAGTAAATCTTCCTTCTCTTTCTCATCAATGCCATTTATGACGAGGAATTTGGATCGTTGGACTCGCTTTATTACTTCAATATCCTTTTGTTGGTTGATCATTCTTAGATTGATATTATCCAATTCTGATTTAATGGCATTGATTGAATCACGAATTTTGTTTTCAAAAACATTTATAGAATCAACTAAATTGCCTTGATCACCTGCCCTCGGTGACATTTGACTTTTAATATCAGTCAAACCTTGGTGTAACAATGATTCCAGTTTTTCGATCCGTGATGCGAGATGTTTATTTTGATTTTTATCCATGGTAGACGTATTGCCACGGGTATCTACTGGCATTATGCAATTTACAAACACTTAAGTGTGACTTATACACACTAACTGGGCAAATAAAGCAGGAATTTGAAAGTAATCTCAGAGAGCGACTTGAACACTTCCTAGTCAGTTGACGCCATCTTAACTTCCATGGTTTTCTGCTGTCTCAGATTCTACATTAGAGTTTAATATTAATGGGTCGCCCATAAAATAGTATGTACTATCCAGTGAGTTAGATTATATGTATACATATGTATAGTAAGCAGATATTAACAACTGCAAAAATGCCCATTGTACGAATATATTTGTTTCACTCTTTGCAATTGTTCATTATCACATTTTATTTGACAGGTGCTGCAGAGAAGGTATGTAAAAAATGCAAAATTGGAAATAGAACACTATATGCCCAATGGAATAGCTGTGGAGAGCCAGTGACAGAAAATAAATCCAGAGATTTCAAATCGTAGTTCTTTCTATTACACTATTTTCATGCACTTTTCAGAACTTTATTTTTATAATTATTTATCCATTTTTTGTTATCACTGATTCAAATTATTGGAATAGTGTATATTTATTTCACTGAAATTTATAATGTGTTAATTTATATTGTAGTTTGTTTTGTTCTATTAAATTTTGTTATTAAATCCTTAGTATTGTCTGGAGATATCTTTTTTTATTCACTCAATTAGAGACGTCTAGTGCGTAATACAATCTTCAGTGGGGTTGCAACCTTTGAGATATGCAAGAAAAAAAATTCGTTGAAACCATCTATGGAACTATGTATCGAAAGTTTTCATCTTGGGAATGGTGGTTTCATGAGAGCGTAAAGAATAGCTTGCTAAATATTGAGAGAGCATTAAAATTTCTCCTCGACTCGCTAAGGAAGGGATATCGACGTGCGCTGTGTGCGCTGTGTCACATTGCCACGTGGCCCGTGAATGTGTCGGGTGGGGTAACAGGAGAGGCGCACATCAGTAGTGCGTCTCTCTTGTTAATGTGGTATCATCATATCAATGCGTTCCTTGTTGCTCGCGAAGATTTCTGTCTATACCCCAGAAAAAATGTTTTCGATACTGTATAAAAAAATCAAGAGCTTGATAGGTGCAAGAAAATAACTTTCCTGTTTTTTTTATGTACATTTTCAATATTATAAATTTAAAAAAAAACCGCTTATACATCATGTTCATATACATTTCAATTATGGTCCAGAACATTGTAGAATGTGGGACTCCAACAACGAACCCTAATAACACGGGAGCTTGCTGGTATGTCCCGCTAAGGTCCTATAAAAGTCCCAATGTTTCGGACTCAGGTACGACATTCCAGAGATGTTTCTTTTGGGACATCACTTGAATGTTTTTACCAAGATGTTCTAGAAACATACTTTTTCATTTCAAACAAATTATTGCTTATTACCTATAATAATTGATGTACTTGTTGAGGTAACAGTTGTGGAATTAGATACATAAATTTGATATTCAAAAACTTCGAATACAATAAATTTATTGTATTTTTCAAACACGTATTGAGTAAACATTGTGGTATAGTTGAAGTAAACGATATAGTGCAATCCATCTTCAAGCAGTTCTTCTATAAGAAATAGCACGGGAGCTGAGTAATTATAACTTGGGACCTATGCAATATTCAATAGCCCCAGTTTCATATTAAAATACTCAAATCGGGCTTACTGCGTGAACTAACGTAATTGTGTCGATAATTATCTTGTTGGTCCTACCCACAAATACTTTCGAATGAAATGTTATGACTTTTCAGCGAATCATAGAACAATGCTGTTGAAAACTATCCAATATAAAACGCACAAAGTCGACAGGTGCTTGTCAAGTCCACGTGGACTGGAAAACGGTTGATTTCGGGGAAAAATGTTTTGACCTTTGAGAGTGCCGCCAACTTCAACTTGGCACAATATCGTGTACTCGAACTATATACCTATACTCACCTAATAATATTCAAATTTAAACAATTACCGAATATTTCCAACAGGATCATCTGGGTATTTATAAACAACTTTTCCTAGAAGCTCGCTGTAATTTTTTGAAATACGAAACTTTTGAAAATCCCGCCATTACCAAGCTGTCTAGCCCGTTGACGGTCATCAATTGCTGCAGAGTTTGTTTGCAACGATGCCAGATATTTGTTAGAAATGCCTATATCATGTAGATCTGGAATCAAACTTCAATTTTTTTTTCCTTTTAATCTTGATGAGAAAAACCCAAAAATATGGAATATTGAAATTTTAAAAGCTTTTGAACATTTTAAGGTCAGGCAGTAAAAACAAACATCTGGCAACGTGGCAGCAGACAGTTGACGAGTTTGGCCCACAGGGGTGGGATTCTGTGTACCTTAGGATTCCATTGTCGATAGAAAAAGTGGGATGACATTATGGTTGAATTCATGTGGGAGAAAGAGACAAAACTGGCGACAAAAGAATTCTATGGTACACAGAATGCCACCCCAGAACTCAAGGAACCAGGCGAGATGCGAATCATTCACATTGTTGTTGTGTTCTTTTCAGTTTGTTTCTATTTGTGTGAAGTTAGCCACACATTTCTGGCCACAGTTTCTGACCTTGAGTATATCTTGGGTGGAAATGAGGAGTGAACGTTTGTGGTGTTTTTACAGATATATGTTCAATCTCAGGTTTTTGGAATATTTTGCAGCTAGAGAGAAGGATAGCATTATTATTCAAGGAACTATTGGAATGTTTAAGGGAAGTAACATGGAACTGTTCAAAAAATCCCGGATTGAATATGAACAAAAGAATACTATGCGGAAAAAGACTTCCAGACTTGTTCGTATATACAGAAAGGATCTTAATGAGTTATTTGTCCGTGAAAGTTGGAGATAAATAATCATATTCAAAAAAAAATTTAACACCGTTGGATACATGACATCAGGACGTAGAAGACGCTATTCAAGTGAATTTATTCGGCCGTCAAAGTGACAGAAAAATATAAAGTTTCATTCGGGCACTTAAAAACGATGTGTGCAGTCCGCGAGCCACATGGAAAAAATTCAGGTGAATAGAGGGCTCAAAATTACGTAGAATACGCTATTCAAATGAATTTGTTCGGCACTCAAAGTGACAGAAAAATAAAGTTTCATTCAGGCAGTTAAAAACGATGTGTGCGGTCGGCGTGCCACATTGAAAAAAATACAGTTGAATAGAGGGCTAAAAATGAGGTAGAAAACGCTATTCAACTGAATTTGTTCGGCCGTCAAATTGATAGAAAAAAAATGAAGTTTCATTCAGGCAGTTAAAACCGATGTGTGCAATTTGCGTGCCACATTGAAAAAAATACAGTTGAATAGAGGGCTCAAAAAAACGAAGAAGTCGCTATTTAAATCAATCTGTTCGGCCGTCAAATGCGCTAAAAAATTAAAAATGATTTCCCTAGATGTGATTTACAGATTCAAAAGCTTGCCGCCTACTTACCTTTTAGCGCATTTGACGGCCGTACAAATTGAGTTGAATAGCGAATTCTTCGTTATTTTGAGCCCTCTATTCAACTGTATATTTTTCCATGTGGCACGCAGACTGCACACATCGTTTTTAACTGCTTGAATGAAAATAATTTTTCTTCTGTCACTTTGACGGCCGAACAAATTCATTTGAATAGCCACTCATTTGTTATTTTGAGCCCTCTATTCAACTGTATATTTTTCATGTGACACACGGACTATACACAAAGGTTTCAATTGCCTGGAGGCAATTTTTTTTCTGTCAGTTCGACGGCCAAACAAATTGATTTGAATAGCGACTTCTACGTCATTTTGAGCCCTCTATTCGTCTGTAATTTTTTCAATGTGGAACGCGCACTGTACACAACGTTTTTAACAGCTTGAATGGAACTTTATTTTTCTGTCACTTTAACGGCCGAACAAATTAATTTTAATAGTGTCTTCGACGTCATTTTGAACCCTCTATTCAATTGTATTTTTCCATATGGCACGCGGACTGCACTCATCGTTTCTAACTGCCTGAATAAAACTTAATTTTTTGACAGCCTAACAAATTGATTCGAATAGCTACTTTTTCGTTATTTTAAGCCCTCTATTCAACTGCAGTTTCTTCCCTGTGACACGAGGACTGCAACACAAAGTTATCAACTGCCTAAATAAAACTAAGTATTTCCAGTTCCGTGTTTCTTTCTATAAACATAGTTCCTTGAATAATAATGCTATCTTTCTCTCTAGCTGCAAAATATTCCAAAAAACTGAGATTGAACATATCTGTAAAAATATTACTTAGATGTGGCAACACCACAAACGTTCACTCCTCAATTCCACCCAAGATATACTCAAGGTCAGAAACTGTGGCCAGAAAAGTTTGGCTAACTTCACACAAATTTTGTGGAATACAAGTGTTCATTTACATTTTTGTAATTATTGTGCTGCATTAAAAAAAAATCTTGTGATTTACATCATCTTGATTTTATTATTAGCCATCATACCTACCTGATTATCAGTTCAAATAGTGCAGAAATTGTGGATTTTATTTTGAAGAGAGTAAAACATATTTTTTATGATGAATCCCGTGAAAAGAAAGCTTTTAAATAAATTCGAGCATCGATTCAAACGCATAACCAAGGGTGAAAGCTTGAGAATTTGCCAAAAGTGAGTGGAGAAGCTTCTACCTCACATGCTTCAATTTTTTGGGCCTATCATCAGCTCCAACCTATATTCCTGAGCTTATGATGCATGTCTGATACTGGTTATCTATATATATCAGAATCCAGAACTTGCCTTCATGGCTTGTCTCTTTTCAAAAGTTATAGAAACCAAGTTTGACCAATGAAGGTTAATTTTTGTAAATGTAAATGTATAAATTGTTTGGTTTAGAGGCTTCTAATTTATTTATTTTTTCATAAAATGTGAAAATTTTAAATTGCAGGTGCATAGGTAACAGATCATGTTTTCTTGATATAAAGGCTTTTAATTTAAAGACGAACCTAAGTTTTCGAACCAAGGAACAAAAAACATCATATCGATTAGAGAATTTTATATAGTTGGATATGGCAGCATAATTTCTGCTAGATTACATTCATTTGGTGTGTATAGGTATCATGAAAGATCTACTGAACAACCTGTAGCTCAGTGGAAAACTATCATAAACAAATTATTAAAACCGTTGTTTTTTTTGTTTCAGATATTACCTTGACTCACAGCCAACCACAAGCTCCATCAGAATTTCATTAGATGAAATAAGAACTAATAGAATGGTGATTGATTGATACCGAACACCCTATGTATCAAGATACCAAATGTCAATCAAAAGAATGTATGACAGATTTCATTTGACTCTGTCAAAGAAAGGTCTTATTACCAAAATCGCAATTCAAATTCAGTTTCTTCAGCGTCTTTCCAAGAAGTTTTGATAATGGAGGCAGATATAGCCTCCGAAACGTCAACAGTTTTCAAAAAAAGAGAAATATTCTTTGTTAATTCGATCTCATTTTTTCAGATAGGCAAATTCAGTGTAGAGTACGTTACTGACAAAAATTAATTTCTTTCAAGACAGCAGTCTTGTGAACGCAGTAACTTATCGGGCAAATTAATTAATTTGCCCTTCTACACATGTACAGATTTCTTTGGATTAAAATTTTTTTTTCATTTTCAGATTGTGGAAGGTCATAAGCCCAAAAAATCATGTCAAGAACTGGATTTCCTCCACAAAATCAAACTTTCAATCAATATTCATTAATACAGTTGCAATAAATAAGTAGTATTGCAGAAAATGTAAGTGAGCTTTCAGAGCCAGTTTTTGAATGTGTTTAATTTGGATATATTTCAGATATAACATCAAAAAGTTGTTGCTGCAATCAAAAATTATTCTATATACACAATTCTTATTGATAAAAATTGATCCAAAAGTGTGTAACTGCAACCTTAACAATATTGAAATGGGACCAAACCATTTGAGCATTTTGGAAAAACATCAAATAAGTATCCTACTTCAACGAAAAAACATTTGAAAAAATTATACAGCATTGGCATATTGTTTATTTATTATTAATTACTTCCTACTTAACTCATCCTGGGCACAAGTTATATTTGCATATGCATCTATTATTCCTTTTTTAATTCATAAAAAAATTCGTTTTCAAATCAAGATGTTGAGTTATACTTTTATCGCTACATATGAGGAATATTCTCTTTAGTCTTTATAAAAATCAAAGGTAGGAAGGAAAGGAAGGTTAAGCTCGCATATCAAGGGACTAGTAAGTTAAGTACTGAGTAGTTGAAACTGAAGGTTCAGTTTTTTGCCAAGCTATTTTCAACTATTTTCGTAATATTGACAATTGAGAATCAACCTCCTGTGACGCTAACTTTAGATTCAGCTAGAGGTTAAATTTGCGATAAAAGATAGAGGATGAGATATTATACATAAAATGTGTTCGACTTGAAAAAAAAAGTAGACATGAAAAGGAGCATGTTTTGTATACTAAGAAAAACTAAGGTATTTTTACATCACCAATTTATGTATAATTATTTTAGAAGCTGCACAATAATGAAATTCATGCTTCCAACAACAAAAAAATCGAGCGAAGGATTGAGATTGGCTGAGAAGAACAAAGAACTCAATTTAACGGCGCAAATGAAAAATAAATGAGGATTTAAAGATAAATATTTCATTAAAATTTTTCAGATTCAGTTACCTATTTACCTATAGTTTTGCGTTCCTATACAGTGATTTTTTTGAGTTCCTATACAGTGTTTTTTGCGTGAATACATATTTTACTTATTTGAGGGTTTGTTTGGATCTAACAACCTTTGTTTTTTTTTTTGGTATCTACCTACATTTGCTAACTTATCTAAAGGTACCTGTTCGTTTTGTAATTTGTAATTGTTTTGTGTTTTGTAATCGTTCCATATTTTGTGAAGTCAAGCCTTTTTGGTTGTAACTGTTTGAAATTATTCAGTTATGTTATGAATAAAAAATATTTTAAAACATTTTTTTTTAACTCTTAACCCTTTTAAGATGATTTAATGGGCATTCTAAAAGGCCAAGGATGTTTCATTCAAGTGCCCTGAATGTCTTTAGTACATCCCGTGTTATCCTACGAACATCGCAAATGCTGACACAGGTGTTGCCAGCAACAAAAATGACCCAAGGAAAATAGGGATATCCTAAAGATATTTCTATTGTCCCATGTGAATGTTTCTGAAATGTTTAACGTATGTTACTGTGTTATTAGGGAAATGTCAACTTTCTGATATGAAATGTAATTTATACAGGGTGTTCTTCATATATCGAGCAATACTTCTGCTAATATTTTTGATAAAAAATAACACTTTCAAGTATTGAATCATCAAAATTTTTGTTTTGTGATAACTTCATCGATAAGTCTTTGTGATTATCTATTAAAGGACTAATAATGTCGAGCAATATATTTATGGGAACTTTTGTTATTTTTATCTTTTCAATATGTTTTCAAAATATTGCTCATTATTTCATTGGTTATTTGGATATATTCTGGACATCCATTTTTTCAAACATGGACATACAATGGACGCCCAAAATACGTACAATGTATATCCATTGTGTGATGGATTACTAGTTAGGTTAGGTTAGGTTCAATGTATATCCATTGTGTGATGGATTACTAGTTAGGTTAGGCAACATTGGCAACACTGGCGCAACTCCAGTGTTGATGACGACGCGAGACGGTACACATGAACACAGGTCATATTGTCTGAAATGATTTTCAATCATTGTTATAATTTCGAAATAATAAAGTATTGTAGTGTTCCTGAGAATCAGTTAATTTGCCATACATTATCTGGTGGCAGCGGTAAAAGTCGTTCTCGTTGTCATGTTGTGATGTAAAAGTAAAGTGCAGAGTGAATTCGAGAAGTTATTTTCGAGAAAAATATTTCAAGGACCCAAGTTTAAGAAAACAAAAAAATGTACGAAGATACCTACCTACTGCGAAAATAGTTCCGGTGAATAGTACTAAACAAAATAGTAATTCGGCGGATGATTGAAAGCTGTTATGCTTGTGTGTATTCTCATTGTTGTGGAACTGTGCTGAGATTTGGCAAGAGAATAAAATGGAACAGAGCAGGGGTGGGATTCTGTGTACCATGGAATTCTATTGTCTACAGTTTTGTCTCTTTCTCTCCGCCTCACTTTATCTATCGACAATAGAATTCTATGGCTGTGTACCATCCACCCACTCACCCCTGGGCTCCAGAAGAATTCCAGTTTAAGGGAGAAGTAGCATTTTAGTGGAAACTGTGGAAGCAGAAGTTTGACCCTTATCTAGTGAGAAAGATAAGAAGAACGACAAAATGAAGATTGCAATCCTGTTGAATCTCTTTAGGAGATGAGGCCATTCGCATATACAACACATTTGAATATGCGACAGGTGAAGATGAAAACAACTTGGAGGTTATTCTTTCCAAGTTTGAAGAGTACTGTAACTCTATAAAATTTGGTACCTATTTGAATATTTTAAGTTTTTTCAAAGAGATCAATTACCAGGAGAACCAGTCGATCATTTTGTGACAGCACTCAAGTAGTTGGCATCAACATGTGTTTTCAAATGATTCCTTATTCGTGACAGAATCGTTCTGGGTTTTAAAGATGCTAGAATCCAAGAAAAGCTTTCGCAGAATGCCAATTTGCAACTGAGTGATGCAATAAACATTTGCAGGGCCATGGAATGTAGTGTGGCAAAACGAAAAAGAAATAAATAAAGACATTGTGTCGGTTAGTGAAATGAACAAACCTGTGCAAAATCCTGGTTCGGTGTTAAACAAGTTAAATTTTTGGGCATAATATTTGTGATTCTGGGATATTACCGGATACAAAAAAAAACTCAGGCTATACGGAAAATGACACCTCCTAGGAACAAAAAAGATCAACAACGCCTTTTGGGTATGATTGTTTATCTTGCCAAAATGTATACCCTATTTGTCTCAGGAAACTAGTCCCTTGAGAAAGTTGTTAAATGAAAAAACAGAATAACAATGGACAAATAATGAGGATAATTGTTTCAATCGCTTGAAAAATTTGTTAACTTCAGCTAAAACTCTGTCATATTTTCACCCAGCAACCCAGCGAGCACAAACATCCCTGGGATGTTTTGCGATGTTTCAAAAATGTAGGCTCGTCGATGTTTCATTGAGACGTAATATGTACTTCCCGGAGAGGTCTCTGAAGGATATTCAAAGTTTTGCTTTTGTTATTTTGTAACGTTTTTTTCAACGCCTATAGAAATGTTTCGGAGATATGAACAAAATGTTATCATGTGAATGTTTTCATTTGGCATAACATAGTGTTAAGTAGACATCATTTAAGCTTATTACAGAGAGGTTGATTTATATACCGTTGACAGGTATGCCTTTCCAAGTGGTATTACAAAAAAAACGCATTATAGACGAACGTTGATTTCAGCTGCTATGAGAGAAAAATATTCATTTGCACACCTCGCACACCACAATAAAATGTTGTACAGTTCATCATAATAAAAGAATTGTTATGTGAACGAACACTTCGGAAAATATTAATTTTATTATTCAAAATACACAAAGGTACTCACATAAAATCAAAATATACGTGGCACAAAACATATTTCGACGGTACACATTGTAGAAAAACTATTGAATTTCTCGTTTCACTCAAACACGTTAAATCAAAGCATGAAGTATCCAGGTGGAAAATTTTGTGTTTTCAAGAAATTGTTTGAGTGAAAAACAGAACAATTCCAAGAAGACATATAAATCAACTACCTTGAATTATATTAAGAACAATTCAATAAAAAAATGAGTGCCCAACAAAGTCGTGTAGTTTGTAAAGTTCACAAGTACTCAATAAACAAAATGATTTCGCGTTGGTTTAGTTATCAATCGGAGGATGTGATGTTGTATCCAATGCTATTTCTCAGCAATAAAGTGGAAAGAATATTTCATTTGCAGAAAACACGCAATATTGTATGTTTTACGCTCAAAATAGATGGACTTATTTATTCACCAATAATATGTCTCTTGAAATATTCCCAAAATGTAGTTGTAGTGAGTTTTCGTAGGTAATAATGTCTAAAGAAATAATTTCACAGAATTGTGACTAAAAAGTTTTAATCAACTACGATAGGAATTTTATGCACATTTTTGATACATTGTTGAATAGAACATATCATTTGCGTCCCCGAAAACAAATTATAACATAGGATAACTAATATATTTTGCGTAGAGTCGGGTCATATATTGAACCCCCACAAAATGAATCATGACATGATAATAACGTATACAAGGAGGTTTAAAATACCACCTTTAAGAAAAATCATTCATTGCATGTTCCTAAAATGAAACGTCACAAAAAAATAAATATAGGGTGTTTAAAAATATGTCATTAAACATAAAAAATTCAGTCACGTATTTTCAGAAATTATTTACATTACTACGTTGACAAAATGGGGGATTTTTCGCATTAAATACAATTAATATTTGAAATGGCCTACTGATGTCGGAAAATGCTATTCGAAACGTTTTTCAATTGCAATATTAATTGAAATAAAATGTTGAATGTCACTAACACAAATCTTAGCAGAAAAAACATACTGGGTAGTCCAGGAAGATTTAAAAATCAATTGTTGAAACGAACAGTTGCGAGGTGTATATGAAAATAATCAATGAATTAAAATCGTGGAAGATATTCGCCAAACGTTATTCAACAAATTGAGTATATGACATTTAATGGGAGACATCTATCATTCAGCTGGAGACTGTAGGAGTAAGGTGTATACAGGGTGCCCCATAAAGTGAAATAGTAATAAAAATATGCCAAAAGGGTCACATTACACATCCTTCACCAAATAAACTGGAGGAAAAGTAATCATATATTTATGTACCAATAAAATAACGTGGTTTGATTTTGAAGGAGTGGACATTATCGATTCGTTTGAATATCAGGACGCACGTTTCAAGAATTTTTGTCGTATCAAATACATGATATAGTAAAATCAACGAATGTCGAAGTACCCTTCTCTCCAAATGCTTCCACCAGGTGGAAAATATCAGGCAAACAATTACTTCCCTGGCTAATACCACGACAGACTTTGAATTACATCATACAGATATTTGTGCAACATTCTTCCGAAATGACCCACTTGCAGATGATTATTGTAATTATACAGCAGAATATCATTCAGTTGGCTGGGGAAGACCACTTGCAGACCCGTTTCGAGGTTCTTGCCTCATCATCAGTACAGGGTAGGTCCGACAACGCTAGAATCATCCTAATACAGCCAAATGAATTATAATTCATTGTATGTATAACTGCTATTTCCCTACAAATGAAGCAGTGACTTACAGTAAATGTCAGCCGCAGCGCCACCCGCGGAGAAACCAAAAAGCAATCCCCAGTAGCAAAGACTCCAGGAAATGAACGTAGTTCAGAAATTTTTGTCGGAGAGTGTCAAATAATTGAAATAGGAAACAGTTGAATAATTCCAGGTTTAAAAATTGCACTAGACGTAACTCTGTCATTTTAGAGATACAACTGCATATCGATACTCCAAAAAGAAAACGATTTTTAACATATATTTCAAATTCACAATTTATGTCAGAGTCATCGTGAAATTTCGTGGCGACTGTAAAGACTACTATGTGGGGATGATAGATAAAATTGAAAATTCCAACGGAGTTTATTCACAGAAAAACAGTTTTCTCAGTCTTGATTCTTGAATATTTTTTTGTATTCCTTTCATTCAGACGGGGTCAGTTATTTGCTTTACTTCACCTCTTGAATTCAAACAAGTTTGTTCAGTGTTCTAGTTGGAGACAATATTGGAATGACTTCATTTTTCTGACTGAAATGTATGTTAATTCAAATAGAGAAACGAATGTAGTATTTTTGGGAGTGGTCAAATCTAATTGATTCCAAACAAGTCATGTGTAGTGTCTCAGAGAAGTGAGCGAGTTGTGAGGAGGATTTCGTCGACGAGACATATGAAAGGTTGAGAAGATATAAGATGAATATATTTTCGATTGGATTGTATGATATTTCAAATACTGCAAGAGCGATGCATGGGATATGACAGGTCTGATATTGCAGTTATTGAAAATAAAAACATGATAAATTAGGGTTAATTCTGCAGAAAAAATAGTGATTTTGGTATGTTTTATCATAACATAATAATCGTTGGGGTTCATATGACAACTTCAAATGTAGAGTATTGCGACGAAATCCTTGAAAATGTAAGTTTGAATAGCGTATTTGTAGCAAATTAAAGGTGTAATGGAATAAACAGACAAAGTTGATTTCGTGGACTTAAACAAAAAGACGATTTCAAATATGACTGACAGTATTCAATTCTAGAGTTTTACACTAGATGGTGAAATGGTTCTATCACATTATTAAACACGTTTGAGTTTGTATGACAGTTGCAATATAATAACACATTCGACCGTAGTGCATAGTATTGATATAAATCATGAGATTAACTAAACAAACTTTCATCGTTTCATCAGTGAATTGGTGTCCGTTTTCGACGTATGTGTTTGATGAATTTGTTTCAAATACAATCTGCCCAAAACGTAAATAAATATATTTGCTAAGAATATCATGCTTGAAAGACACATGGAAATAAATAAATGTAGGTGTAATTAGCAACGTTTTGAATGGTTCAGACAAATCGTCCACACCGACTAAATTGGTGAAAATTAAATTTAAAAGATATTTGAGCCGGTGTATTGATGATGGAAACAAGTAATCGAAATTTGGGGGTTTCAACTCTGATGAGGACTGAAAACGTCTAAAGTAGAGATTTTAAATTAAATTCAACTAACATTCGAAATGGTATACTAATGATGGTAAAATATGCGAAACGTTGTAGTCTGATGAAGTCCAAATAGAGCCAAAAATTGAGGGATTTTTTCATTAAATCCAACGTTGGGCTTTTTTTAAGTGTGATGAAGACTCAAAGGAAATGCGAAACGGTGATAATAATGAGAAAAGTAAGTGAAACTTTGGGTTTTAACTCTGATGAAAACTGAAATAAAATCCGAGACAAAGTGTACTGATTATGGAAACCATTTTCCGAAAGTTAGGTGTTTTAACTCTGACGAGGACTCAACACGATGAAACAAGGGGATTTTTCACATCAAATTCAAGTAACATTTGAAATAGTATACCGATGATGGAAAAAATTAACCATAGTTAGTTATAACTCTGATGAGGACTCAAAGACAACTTGAAACAGGAATTTTACATTAGATTTGAATTACATTCGAGACAGTGTATTGATGACGGAAATAAGTGACAGAAATTTGGGGTTTTCACTCTGATGAGGACCTAACACGTCGAAAGTCGGGATTTCACATGAAATTCAGATACAAATTTGAAACAGTGTTCTGATGATGAATATAAGTAACCAAAACGTCGGGTCACAATCACAATGAAGGCCCATATAAAATTCTAAATCGATCACCAATGTTTTATCGGTAGAGTAAAATTCAAATTAGTCCAAATCACCGAATGTTCGGTCATTGAAAATGAGTCTCACTGTGTAAAAAGTAAATTTTTCGAATATTTTAAAAATCAAACCAGTCAAATGTCCTTCATTGACCTGAGACGGAATAATTCTCGTCCAGTTTGATGACACCGATTCAGAAGAAATTTCAAGCGAGTTGATGAGTAGCAAAAATATTCAATGTCTTTGATCAGCGATTTGGTCATCAAAATGAACAATATAAAACGTTTAACAAATTAATTTCGATGTAAATGGCAAACATATGGACTTGACAGACTCAACGCATGATACAGGTGTGAACATCCAATCCATCAGATCGATTTCAATTAAACGAGCCCTGTGTTGTGTGTTCCAGAAAAGTGAGAAAGTTTTTGAGCAAAAATCACCGACGAGACAAATTACTTCGAGAGTCTTAACACAATATCGAGAAAATTCAAAACATTTGCATGAACTCCTTAATAATTTAAATAACAAATACGATTTTGTTGAGAAATTAGCAAGTGTGTGGGTAAGACAGCACCGACGAGAGAAATTACTTGAAACCACATCGTTTCATGTTAGTCGAAATAGTGGCAAATACCTTGATGATTTATATAGTGGCAAATACTTTGATGATTTATTCAGTCAAGTATATGTCTGCCACCTCATTTGATGGTTAGTCAATTTTCGTTTATAAGCTTAGCAAAATAACTTTTATTTTCAAATTTAATTATACGAACGTGTGCAGTAGTATACAGCTCATAATATGTATACAGGGTGTCTCAAAACACTCATCAATTGAAAGAAAAAACAGTCGACATCCTTTAAGAGAAAAAAAGATGCTTATCAAATACCATATCTGGGTGGACCAACATATGATTTGAGAGAAAAAACATGGTTGCCTCCGTCATTTGTCAAAGAAAACACGCGTCATTGGGGGTATGAGGATTCAAAATGTTTTCGTGATGGAGTCTGTGCGATACCCATCGAACCGTCCACCTGTATCATGTGTTGAGTCTGTCAAGTCCAAATGTTTGCCATTTACATCGAAATTAATTTGTTAAACGTTTTATATTGTTCATTTTGATGACCAAATCGAAAGACATATTTTTGCTGCTCATCAACTCGCTTGAAATTTCTTCTAAATCGGTGGTCATCAAACTGGATGAGAATTATTCCGTCTCAAGTCAATGGAGGACATTTGACTGGTTTGATTTTTAAAATATCCGAAAAATTCACTTTTCACACAGTGAGACTCATTTTCAATGACCGAATATTCGGTGATTTGGACTAATTTGAATTTTAGTCTACCGATAAAACGTTGGTGATCGATTTCGAATTTTATATGGGCCTTCATTGTGATTGTGACCCGACGTTTTGGTTACTTATATTCATCATCAGAATACTGTTTCAAATTTGTATCTGAATTTCATGTGAAATCCCGACTTTTGACGTGTTAGGTCCTCATCAGACTGAAAATTCCAAATTTCTGTTACTTGTTTCTGTCATCAATACACTGTCTCGAATGTAATTTAAATCTAATGTAAAATCCCTGATTCAAGTTGTCTTTGAGTCCTCATCAGAGTTATAACTAGCTATGGTTGATTTTTTCCATCATCGGTATACTATTTCAAATATTACTTGAATTTGATGTGAAAAATCCCTAGTTTCATCGTGTTGAGTCCTCGTCAGAGTTAAAACACCCAACTTTTGGGAAATGGTTTCCATAATCAGTACACTTTGTCTCTGATTTTATTTCAGTTTTCATCAGTTAATACCCAAAGTTTCGCTTACTTTTCTCATTATTATCACCGTTTCGCATTTCCTTTGAGTCTTCATCGCATATTTTCCCATGATTAGTATACCATTTCGAATGTTAGTTGAATTCAATTTGAAATCTTTAGACGTTTTCAGTCCTCATCGGAGTTGAAACCCCCAAATTTCGATTACTTGTTTCCATCATCAATACACCGGCTCGAATATCTTTTAAATTTAATTTTCACCAATTTAGTCGGTGTGGACGATTTGTTTGAACCATTCAAAACGTTGCCAATTACACCTACATTTATTTATTTCCATGTGTCTTTCGAGCATGATATTCTTAGCAAATATTATTTACGTTTTGGGCGGATTGTATTAGAAACAAATTCATCAAACACATACGTCGAAAACGGACACCAATTCACTGATGAAACGATGAAAGTTTGTTTAGTTGATCTCATGATTTATATCAATACTATGCACTACGGTCGAATGTGTTATTACATTGCAACTGTCATACAAACTCAAGCATCTATAATGATGCGATAGAACCATTTCACCATCTAGTGTAAAACTCTATAATTCAATACTGTCAGTAACATTTGAAATCGTCTTTTTGTTTAACTCTGTCTATTTCATTACACCTTCAATCTTCTACAAATACACTGTTCAAACTTACATTTTCAAGGATTTCATCGCAATACTCTACATTTGAAGTTGTCATATAACCCCCAACGATAATTATGTTATGATAAAACATACCAAAATCAATATTTTTTCTGTAAAATCAACCCTAATTTATCATGTTTTTATTTTCAATAACTAAAATATCAGACCTGTCATATCCCATGCATCGCTCTTGCAGTATTTGAAATATCATACAATCCAATCGAAAATATATTCTCACCCTTTAATAGGTCTCGTCGACGAAATCCTCCTCACAACTCGCTCACTTCTCTGAGACACTACACATGACTTGTGGAATGAATTAGATTTGACCACTCCCAAAAATACTATATTCATTCATTTCTCTATTTGAATTAACATACATTTCAGTCAGAAAAATGAAGTCATTCCAATATTGTCTCTAACTAAACCACTGCACAAACTTGTTTGAATTCAAGAGGTGAAGTAAAGCAAATAACTGACCCCGTCTGAATGAAAGTAATACAAAAAAATATTCAAGAATCAAGACTGAGAAAACTGTTTTTCTGTGAAGAAACTCCGTTGGAATTTTCAATTTTATCTATCATTCCCACATAGTAGTCTTTACAGTTGCCACAAAATTTCACGATGACTCTGACAGAAATTGTGAATTTGAAATATATGTTAGAAATCGTTTTCTTTTTGGAGTGTGCAATTTTTAAATCTGGAATTATCTAACTGTTTCCTATTCCATTTATTTGACACTCTCCGATAAAAATTTTTGAACTACGTTCACTTCCTGGAGTCTTTGCTACTGAGGATTGCTTTTTGGTTTCTCCGCGGGTGGCGCTGCGGCTGACTTTCACTGTAAGTCACTGCTTCATTTGTAGGGAAATATCAGTTATACAGGGTGGGCCACGGTCGATGGTACCTTAGACGTTTACGGAGAACGGGACATAGGATCATTCTGAAAATTTGGTTTCTCAAGTAGTTGCTCTTGGTCTATCGATCTAAAATATTTTCAGCAATGCAGCGTTGCCGCTTATACCAGAAAGTAGCAGCATCTTTGTTATTTCAAATGGGTCACCCTATATATTACCGCATTTTTGAACTCGTCATTCCTTTCTGATTATTTCTGCTTCATACGCCCCTATACCTATCTCTAACGGTTTTTGAGATATTGGTTATTTTCTATATTTTTTATCCAAAACATAGCTCGAATTGAATGTTTATTTCTGCGGTATTTAGATTCTTAGGAAGTTGCAATTTTGTGTTCAGTTCATCAAGATCATGTTCATTGATTCTGTACACAGGGTCGTTCAAAATTCACGAACTTACTGCTAGATACGAAAAGGGTTGAAAGTGCATTTTTTTAAATGGAACATCCTGTATATTATGAAATATCCTGAAAGATGACTAAATTCCCTTCAAATTGATGTATCATGTTCCTATACCTAAATATCCAGAATTCCGAGATAATAGCAATTTTCACTTGTAATCTCCCAAGTGCTTGAATTATTAACGGAAATTTTTCGAGTACATGAATATTTTGAAAATTACCCGAGTCGCGAACAATTCATAAGAAATAACTAACGATGGTTTCACCTGAACTATTTATAACCACTGAAATATTAATATGTAAAATACCTAACAAAATCTTCATCAATAAATGTGTTTAAATTTGGAACAAAAAAATAAATAATAAATAAATAAATAAATAAATAGGGGTTTTATTACACAGTTAGTCATTTACATTTCACATTTTATGACATGTCATTTCATAACTCTTCATTCTTCTTAACCCAGGGGGGTCAGGGGAGGATGGAGAGTTGGCGCAGAAGTAGCAACCCCTCCGCTCCTTTTCAGGGGAGCTAGAGGGGCGCCCTGCCAAGTCGGGCCCAGATACCCCCGACAGAGGGGCGCTGGTGCCCGGCCCCGCTGATGTTAACGGAAAGCCGGACATTTCATAAAATTGCGGTACAGATCAGTAAAACACACGCCTCCTGCAATGCTTATGCGTGTAGTGCATTTTTATTCAATGTAAAGAATTCTTAGCAGTTGGTTTTTGAGGATAAAAAGTTATGTTCTTATCGTGGATTGAACCATCGACCTAGCGACTCAAAGGCCGCAGCATTGCCGCTGAGCTACGGGACTTCTTGTAAAACTTGTGACAAATGGTGTATTCAACATCTTCTGAAATATGATTTCAGAATTGACAATTTCTGCAATATTCATGGAGAAAATATTTTCAGACACATTCCAAATATCTATTAAATACATAATTATCCCCTTTCATATGAAAACTAGACCTCCATTTGTACATTAAAGCAAAATATCAACTTGTCACATGTCTACAAAAGTGAGTTGTGAAATTAAAAAAAAAAATCGATTTATTTTTCTCATATTCATCTAAGGTGGCTATTAAATGTCATGATGGTACATGACATTATGAAAATTTGACAATTAGTGCACTATTAATAATACCGTTGTGTGTTTCTTAACGACTCAAAAATAATTGAAACGAAGTTCTGATGAAATTTTTTATTCGTCATGGAAAATGTGAGGAAATTATAGCAAGAACGTGCAGAAAATTCAATTGAAACGTACCCTGATTTACAACCAATGAACAAAAGAAAGTTTGTACGATTACAACATAATTTCATTAATCATCTGTCAAAAATTAGAAAACGTTCACAATAAATTCTCAAAATGCCGACCATTGGCTTCCAAACATTTCAAAATCCGGGTATTTGGAGATACAGTTGTAGCACTCCTTATTTCACTGGCATCTAGCTCTTCAATGCAGTTGATCACTCGTTGGCGCAGGTCTTGTTTACTGTGCACTGGTGTCATGTATACTTTTCTCTTCAAATTACCCCACAAGTAAAAATCAAGTGGCGTGAGATCGGGTGATCTCGCAGGCCAATTCCACGGACCCAGACGTCTGAACCAGCGATCGTCGAACATGTCGAACAACTCCTCTGTTACTTCCTCAGTGCAATGAGCCGGTGCTCCATCCAGCTGAAACCAACTGCTACGATACTCTTCTAATGACAGATTGTCCAAGAAGTCGTTCACAACTGACCTTAGAATTTGAAGATATTTCGCTGAATTCAACGGTTCATCGTAAATAAGAAAACTTATTCGGTTATCCTTTAGAAGGCAAAATACGTTGAAACTAAACTTTTCCTGATATCCCATTTCCTTGACAACATTTGGATTTTGATCAGCCCAGAAATGCTCGTTCCTTCTATTAAAAATTCCTTCTCTGGAAAATTTTGATTCGTCAGTCCAAATAATATTTTTTAAGAAGTTAGGATCTTCTTGGGTGCGAATAAGGATTGTTTCGCAAAATTGTACCCTACTTTGATAATCTTCTGGTTTTAGAGCTTGAACTTTTCTAAACTTATATGGGTGCATGTTATGATTATGAAGGATTCTTCGAACAGAAACACGATCCAAGCCTAAATCATATTCGGCACTTCTAGTGGAAGCTTGGGGATTACCGTGGAAATAGGCCAAAACATTTATTGTGTTGTCTTCATCTGAAGTTATAGGCTTCGGTAAATGTCGTTCCGTTTTCAATTTTGATCCATAATTAATGAAATTATGTTGTAATCGTACAAACTTCCTTTTGTTCATTGGTTGTAAATCAGGGTACGTTTCATTGAATTTTCTGCACGTTCTTGCTATAATTCCCTCACATTTTCCATGAAGAATAAACAATTTCATCAGAACTTCGTTTGAATAGTTATTTCCCCCCATTTTAATTATTTTTGAGTCACTTTCGTTAAGAAACACACAACGGTATTATTAATAGTTCAGTTATTGTTAAATTTTCATAATGTCATGTACCATCATGACAATTAATAGCCACCTTAGATGAATATTCACTTTTGTAGACATGTGACAAGTTGATATTTTGCTTTAATGTACAAATGGAGGTCTAGTTTTCATATGAAAGGAGATAATTATGTATTTACTAGATATTTGGAATGTGTCTGAAAATATTTTCTCCATGATTATTGCAGAAATTGTCGATTCTGAAATCATATTTCAGAAGATGTTGAATACACCATTTGTCACAAGTTTTACAAGAAGTCCCGTAGCTCAGCGGCAGTGCTGCGGCCTATGAGTCGCTAGGTCGATGGTTCAATCCACGATAAGAACAGAACTTTCATCATATACTCATATACTCAATTTGTTGTCATATATTCAATTGTCATATACTCAATTTGTTGAATAACGTTTGGCGAATATCTTCCACGATTTTAATTCATTAATTATTTTTATATACACCTCGCAACTGTTCGTTTCTTCAACAATTGATTTTTAAATCTCCCTGGACTACCCTGTATGTTTTTTCTGCTAAGATTCGTGTTAGTGACATTTCATTCTAATTATTATTACAGTTGAAAAACGTTTCGACTACCATTTTCCGACATCAGTATACCATTTCGAATATTATTTGGATTTAATGCGAAAAATCCCTCATTTTGTCAGCGTAGTAACGTAAAAAATTACTGAAAATACGTGACTGACTTTTTTATGTTTAATGACATATTTTTAAATACCCTATATATTTTTTTGTGACGTTTCATTTTAGAAACATGCAATAAATGATTTTTCTTTAAGGTGGTATTTTGAACCTCCTTGTATACGTTATTATTATGTCATGATTCATTTTGTGGGGGTTCAATATATTGATAAATTGTACTGTACGACAAATCGTCAAAAATTTCGTTGCAAATGACCCGATTCCACGCAAAATATAAAAGATATTCTATGTTATAATTTGTTTTCGTGGACGCAAATGATTTGTTCTATTTAACAATGTATCAAAAATGTGCATAAAATTCCTGTCGTAGTTGATTAAAACTTGTTTTTCGTCAAAATTCTGTGAAATTATTTCGTTAGACATTATTACCTACGAAAAATCACTACAACTACATTTTGAGAATATTTCAAGAGACATATTATTGGTATATAAGTAAGTCCATCTATTTTGAGTGTAAAACATACAATATTGCTTGTTTTCTGCGAATAAAATATTCTTTCCACTTCATCGCTGAGAAATAGCCTTGGACACAACATCACATCCTCCGATTGATAACAAAACCAACGCAAAATCATTTTGTTTATTGAGTACTTGTGAACTTGGCAAACTACACGACTTTGTTGGGCACTCATTTTGATATTGAATTGTTCTTAATATAATTCAAGGTAGTTGATTTATATATCTTCTTGGAATTGTTCTGTTTTTCACTCAATTTCTTGAAAACACAAAATTTTCCACCTGGATACTTCATGCTTTGATTCAACGTGTTTGAGTGAAAGGAGGAATTCAATAGTTTTTCTACAATGTGTACCATCGAAATATGTGAAGTGTTTTAAATAATAAAATTAATATTTTCCGAATTGTTTGTTCACAAAACAATTCCTTTATTATGATGAACTGTACAACATTTTATTGTGGTGTGCGAGGTGTGCAAATGAATATTTTTCTCACATACCTAGCAGCTGAAATCAACTTTCGTCTATGATGCGTTCTTTTTGTAATACTACTTGGAAAGGCATACCTGTCAACGGTATATAAATCAACCTCTCTGTAATTAGCTTAAATGATGTCTACTTGAATACAAATATAATGTGAGTCGTTCAATGACATTTTCGTCATTTTCGACATTTTCGACATTTTCAACATTTTCGACATTTTCGACATTTGAGTCTGTCCTACGTCAATTCTGATAATTGCCTGAGTGTATGGTATTAGACTTTGAATTCTGAGAACTCTGAAAACTCTATCACTTCCGAAATAAGACTGAATGTATGGAATCGCACGTTGAACGCTAAGGTCCCTCGACACTTGTGCTTCAAACAACCGAATTTAAGATTGCAACCTCTCTCTTAGGATAGTTGACCGAATGCATGGTATCGCACGTTGAAATGTTAGGTCCACGTATCTACCGAGAGCTGATTGATTGTATGCTATTTACAAATGAGAAGACTACGACTCCTATAATAGTTGACTAAATGCATGATATCACACGTTAGCATGTGACTGCTACATCACTCATGACTGAATGCATCACACGCTAAAATATTGGGTCTACGTTACTTAAGACAATAGTCACATTATTACGTTTTTGGGATGCTCTGCATATGCCGACGTGAGGTAACTTCGTTCTGGTTAGATCAGACAAAATGTATCTACCAACATGAGGTTAGATCGTTTTGGTTAGATCAGATGAAATTTATTGTTTTTTTTGTGGTGCTATGTAAGGCTAGAAAATTCATTGGGTAGATCCGATGAAATTCATTTACAAACATAAGGTTAGTTCGTTCTGGTTAGATCAAACGAAATTTATTGATGCGCTATACCTACGTAAGGTTAGTTCGTTCTGGTTACATCAGACAAAATGTATCTACCAACATGAGGTTAGATTGTTTTGGTTAGACCAGACGAAATTTACATAAGGTTAGTTAGACAAATGACAGGTGACTGAAGCGACTCTGACAGTTGACAGTTGACTGTTGCGACTCTGACAGTTGAAGGTTAGTTCGTTCTGGTTAGATCACACAAAATTCACTGGGGTTTTTGTGGTACTATGTAAGGCTGGTTCGTTCTGGTTAGATCATACCAAATTTATTCGAATGATCAGACGAAATTCATCTACAAACATAAGGTTAGTTCGTTCTGATTAGATCAGACAAAATGTATCTACCAACATAAGGTTAGATTGTTGTGGTAAGATCAGACGAAACTTACATAAGGTTAGTTGGACAAATGACAGGTGACTGAAGCGACTCTGACAGTTGACAGGTGACTGTTCCACAGACAAAAATTTTTCTTCGATTCGTTTTTTCGCCTAACATTTGACAAGCAGCAATTTTTTCTTTTGAATAATATGTTGGTACACCTTGTACGTCGAATTATGCTGTGCGCTGACCAATCAAACGCCGCCATGATTTTTTCAAATTTCTGATGATAGGTGACTGAAGCGACTCTGACAGTTGATCTAGCGTTTACGCAAAACGTGGTATGCCGCGGTTATAATGCAATATGTCGCGGTATGTAGCGTTTACGGAAAACGCGGTATGACGCAATATGTCGCGGTATGACGCAATATGTCGCGGTATGTTGTGGTATGTAGCGTTTACGCAGAATGCGGTATGTCGCGTTTACGAGCAATTCCATCCTAAGGAAATAGCTACTAGGGTTGGAATTCAATGTAGTAACTTTTAACTGTTGCCAAACGTACCATTTTCCTTTATGAGTAAAAAGGATCGACGTACCACTTATTTCTTGGAGAGAAACGTTCACGGATTGTGGTATTCCTCTGGCTTTGTGGAATATCATCAATTGAATGACATCCTCAAGAAACATCTGCATGATGCTGATATTATTTATGTGCGAGGACTTCAAAAACGAGACTATCTTGCGGAGAAATTTCAACAATTAGGTCTACCTACACGTATTGTGAACTTGGATGATTATGACAATACGACATGGATGGTTCCTACATTCACCAACAACACCAATGATGCCATTCTCACCTTGTATGTATCACATTCGTCGCAACAAGACCAACTATAATTGCAGCCTCCGAAATGTCGATATTCTTTATAAATGACTATGTAAAAATGTATAATGTATAATGAATTTTGTCTTCAAACTGTTTTATTTTATTTTTTACCTATAAGTAAGGTTGGTCAATTTGAAACTCTAAAACACGCAAAAATGTGATCAAAATAGACATTTTTCGCGTACCAAAAAACATATAAAATTTCAAACGCTGAAACACATAAAATATGTAGCGAAAACACGCGTTTTCACATTCCAAAAACAACTTAAATTACGAACGCTAAAAATACACTTTTACATGTATTTCTTATGGATATTTGACATTTCAAAATGGTTCAAAATGAATGTTTTTGCGATCGAAAAAACACCTTAAATTTTAAAAGCCAAAACGTGCGTAAATGTGACCACAATAAGCCTTTTTCGCATTTCAAAAAAAAAATTTTAAATGCCAACTTCACTTCAAATCGCACTTTAAAAATGACTAACCCCATCATGATGCACATTTATGAGACACCCTGTATATTTTTTTCTCTCAACTGACACGTTGGTACACCTGGTATGATATTTGACAAACAACCACCATGTTTTTCATCTTGAATGATCTATTTTGACACACCCTGTGTACATGAAACGAAAACTTTTGAATCCTCCCCCCCCATGCCCCAATGATATGATGATTCATTTTCCTACCCAACATTCCATGTTTTTTCTCTTAAATGATGTATTTTGAAACACCTTGTTGTTTTTTCTCTTAAATCATACGTTGGTACACCTGGTATAACACGTTGACAAGCAGCCGCCATGTTTTTTCTCTTAAATGACTTAGGGTCATGTAGCTCAGTGGTTGAGACTTTCTCGTTCGAAACCAGTGGAAATTTCAATCGTTTTTTACCTTAGTGTTATAATTTTATGTTTTTGAGGTTTACGACTCCAGGGTCGGCTCAGGGTTACTACATTATCAACAAATGAAATTTTGAAAAATATCACTAAAGTAGGTATAACAAATAACTACGTACGAAAATATTATCATAAATGTCAAACTGCCTTCAAAAATTTTATGATTTTTGTAATCATGTGCAACTCTTGCATTGTTTTCCTTGGATACCGCAGATAAATGTTTTTCCAACAGGCTGGAGAGTAACGTCTCATAATGCTGGGATAGTGACAGACTACTCCAACGTTCTGTTTCGTCAAAGATGGCTGGGAATAAATGAACCAATAAAATGACCAGCTCGTTCGACGGACTTGATCCCTTTAGAGTTTCTCTTTTGAGAGTATCCGAAACAGACTGCAGTCCACATCAACATCCACAGATATCTTTGGTTGGCCTGAGAGTCAAGCAAAGAGTGACAAGAGATGATAAAACTGTTTTCGTAGAGAATTCACATTCAACCAATTATGGATTTAATTGTCCAATGTCAAGAATGTTAAGGGAGGCTAATACATCAGAACTTGATTTTTTTAATAATTCCGTAGAGGCCTTCAAAAAGTCTGCAATCAATTATGTATTTTATTTATAGATTTATGCCTTGTATGTCTGTTAGTTTTTAGTTTTTAGTATTTAGTGTTATTTTTAATTGTTTTATTTAGCATTTAGTTATTTTACAACGTTGTAACTTAGGGTTTTTCCGTTTATACCAAATAAATAAATACATGAATAATAATAATACAGAATAAATTTTAACATCGCAAATGTAGCAGAATATTACAAGAAATCATTTAATGAAGAATTCTGAAATGTGCCCTGTAGCAAAAGAACGGTCCTTTCAAGATTCATACAGTGAGGACCAAAAGTCTTTCGCCCCCTCGTGACTTCTTTATTTTACATATTACAAAAATATGTTGAATATATAAGATTTGGGATTTTATTCAATCTAAATTAAAATAAAGAAAGTTAGAATTTCGTGAAAATCATATCATTCCTCTTATCACCCTGTATAACTTTCGAACAAGATAAATTATGCTATGGACTATCAATACTCTTGAATGGTTTCATAAATTCTTCATTTAATCTTGGTAATGGGGTTTTCTTCCACTTTCAATGAAAAACTGGTATAACTTGGCAAGGCCTGGTTGGATTTTCAGAGATGAAAAACCAATTATCAACCTGGATCAATGAAAATTCATATATGTTGAAATATATAGGGTGTTCTATTGAAACAATTTATATTAATTTTCTTGCACCCTTCATATAACAGTCATTCCTGAAGATAGCTTCCATAGTGCCGTACAATATTAAATTTCATTACTTTAAAAATTCTTATAGGTCCTAGAGATATTTAACTGTCACTATTGTTTATAGACACTTTATTATGTCATTGCGAAGGTCTTACAATATCAAAGCACATGCGGTACAGGAAAAAAAAGAAAAGGGCTGACGGCCACTTAAAGGTAGGTACCACTGTCAAAGCTGTGGAGTCTCATCGTGAAAGCCAAGCTAGACAGTGCGCCCTAGAGCGAAGTTTCACAATAGAAATGCAAGGGTTGCAGTGGACGAAGTCAAATAGACGACTCCAAGATTCAACTAACAGAAACTCCAGGACACTCGGGTATCCCAGGAACAAGCATGCAGACAAACTAGCCAAGGAAAAAAAACGAAATGAAAATGGGAATTCATTTCATATAGGTAGATGAGATCTCAAACTGATCTTTATTTCCTAACAGTTTTGTATGGTTATTCTGTCTGCGTAAGGTGAGTCAGGTCAGGTTATGTTTGGCTAATAATGAACGCATTTTTAACTCCCAAACGTCCCGCTAATACAGTGACCTATCACGGAGCGCGTCCCGCCTGCAGCATAAATAAAACACACATGCCACATTCCACCAACTCAAGTGTGCATGTTATTCATTGAAGTGTTTGAAATATATTTATGTGTTGATATCTATCAGATATATTATCTAATATATTCAATTTATAAGAATGTCTAAACAGCAAACGTTTGAAGAAGACTGGTGAGTCGGTATTTATATAATCTTTAGCCATTTCGACCATGGACTCATACGTCCATGATTTCGACGTTCAGAATGTTTCTTCCGTTTTGAGGTTATATTCTGAATATCTATTTTAGCTAAGATGGATTTATCTTTCTGGAGGAAGCTTGATCTGTTACTGGCACAAGATATTCATTTTACGAATTGATTATAGTAATGCAGTTAGTGAAATTATGAAAATGAAACTCCGCTCAATATGAACTCAGTGAGGTCAGAGTTGCAAGAATTTAACAGAAAATTCCGAAATACGGTATATTTCAATTCCTTGAATCGTCGCAATCATACATTACTTAGAGTTAGAAAAATATGCAGTAGAACATTTTAAAATAGTAATATCAATACCTATTATTTTCAGACAGCGTTACTAGTAGGAGATTTGAGCCGATTCTGGGCCTCTCCCAACCACTATGACGTCATCAGTGACCTTGGCCTTGACTTTTGTTGGAAGGTGTTCAGGGTTTGTGTTTGACTTTGAGATTGTGATGAATTGTTTTTTTTTTCATACGTGGACAAGTACTTTCTTCAAGTACATATATTTTTTTCTACATCAATGTCTTCCATGTCCTTCGTGTATACTTACTCTGGCAGTATTTTTGAACCTAATGTGTGGAGTACACTTAAAAATCTAAACCGAAGTATAGAGAGGGTACACGTCAGCACATCACGGAGATCTAGTCAGATATGTGAACGTAAACTCTGATTCCTCTGTGGGCGGAGAGGTCGCGTGACGTCAACGCTATGCACATTCGACGACAATCCAGTGATGTGTGTCAGACTCTCACTCTCGACACGGTGGGGTGGGTCCACTAACGTCACACGCCCATACGCGGTATTGCAGCGACTACTATTTACTCTCCATCCTCTGTATATTGATATGGTGTTGGATGCGTCAACTGGTGCGGAGGGCTCTGTCACGTTGCATGAGCAGTCGAAGCGGAATCAATTTATTCACCTTCTCTCCTACTCATCGATATTATATTCAAAGAAGGTGGGAATTATTGTGAAATCAGTTTTTCGTTGAGTTTTGGGCTGAGAAGACATCGAGAAAATGTATTCCTGTGAATATGGTAAATCGTTCACTCGCAGTGATAATCTCCATCGTCATCAACTCCAAAGTTGCCAAGGTGGCCCTTCTGTGAAAAGGATGAAGTTAGATGTGTCTGCGTCGACACCAATGTACACATGGAATTGTTGTATTGTGACAATTCCTCTTCCCAAGTTAATTCTCACAAAAGAACTCTCCAACACAAGAATGATGCATGTGTGCAAGTAAATGATGGCATACAAATTATAAGGAATGCTTTCAAGTGTTAGCTACCTAGTGGAAAGTCCCAATGTTTACACTGAATATATGCCGTTCTTCAATGAGATCAGGAAGAAAGTTATTGAATTACTAGAGGAGGCAATAAAGGTTCACAAGATCTTTAAAGTGAATATGGAAGTATTTGCCAGCTATATTGTTCAAACAGAATTTGAGTGACACGAAGTTATTTAACTCACAGAATGAAATTGTGGATCAGTCAACGGATTCGGGTGCATTCGGGTGCATTATTCGATGGATTCCGTGATCTCATCATTGCGCAGACTACGGAATTTAAAGAACGTTATTCAGGTATGTTAAAAGTTTCATTTCTATCTATATGAATGCAATGAAGATCAACATTGTTTTGCATGGGCCATCACTTCTGCATTGTTTCCTGCGAATGGTAGAGTGCCAGAAGTTTCCTCATACCTCCACTATTCCGATGTCTTGAATGTAACAGGTATGAATTTTCCAGTTAAACTTCAAGCTATAAAAAAAATTGAGGACATGAATAATATCTCAATTAATGTCAATGGGTTAGAGTCGAAACTTGATTAGGATAAAATGAAATATGAAGTGGTTGGTTTATTGCGTTACTCACAGAGAAGACTTAAAAAATATGTTAATTTGTTACTTATAACAGATGATTCTGGTAATAGTCATTATTGTTGGACTAAAGACCTTTCTAGATTGGTTTCAAGTCAACTATCTTTCAACTAATAAAATATTTTTATGATGGGTGTTTATTGTATTTCTCTCACGAGCGATTACTTTTACGCCATCAGTTGCATGAATGTAATCATCTGAGTACTACAACACCATCAGTCAATTTCAGAGTCAATAAATATGGTGAAATGTTACCAGGAAATGCACTCAAGTTTGAAAATTTTGAGAAACAAATGAGTGCCATTTGTAATTTATGCTGATTTTCAATCAGTTCTCAAACCCATTCAAACTAGTCAACCCAACCCTAAATACTCATACTCGAATAAAACATACAAACACGAAACTTATTCATTCGCTTGTTCAATAAAATGTTCATACAATGATAAATTGTCGAAATTTGTCACATATAGGTGTGTGGATGCAGCCAAGAATTTTGTTACAAAACTTGAAGATAATTCGAGAAATATTTATCGCAATCATTTGAGGTATCCAATTCCTATGGCTGCACAAACCCCCGCAGAAGAAGCAGAGATTTTTTCTGCACAATTTTGTGGAATATGTGATAAACCATTCACTGCTAGTGATGTGAAAGTGAGAGATTATTGCCACCTTACTGAAAAAAAAAAGATCATGAACCTTCATCATACATATCATATTTAGATGCCATCAACCTATATGGTCACAGTATGTCACAACCATTACCCACCAACTTGGCTAACACCCGATGAAATTATCAATTTGGACGTAATGGGAGTGGAATCTAATAGTCCATACGGTTATGTTCTTGAGGTAGATGTTCATTATCTCCAAGAATTCCATGACAAATATGCTGATCTCTCTTTTCTCGTTGAAAGTTTAATAACACTACATTCCGAATCAGAAATTCCCAAATTGATTCCAAATTTAAGTGACAGAAGAAAATATATTGTACATTATAAAAACTTACAGCAGGCTGTGGCTATTGGTCTTATTGTCATGAACAATCAGTTATGTTGGATGAAACCTGCTATAAATATATGAATAATGCCGTTTATGGGAAAACAATGGAAACTGTTGATAACAGAATTGATGTGAGACTGGTTACGCATTGGGAAAGTTTCAAGAGGAAAATTGGTGCTAGCGCTCCAATATCACGTCCAAAGAGCTGTTTCAGAAAATTTTGTTACCATTCAATTGGGCAAAGTTAATGTATCGTACGATAAACCCCTATATATGAGGGATTTTGTATTCTAGAATTATTCAAAACAGTCATGTACAACTTTTTCTATGGATGTATTGAACGTCATTATGCAGAAAATGCCATCTTACTATACAGTGACACGGATTCTTCAATTTTGAAAGTAAATACCGATGATTTTATGATTTCATTACCAATAATATATGCGAGGTTGATACTTCCAATTACAATGTAGAAAATCAATTCAATATTCCTATTACGAAGTCAATTCTGGGTAATTTCAAAGATGAATTTCTGAATGATCCCATAATTAGCTTTTATGGTACCGGTGCCAAAGCATATTATGTTCAGTCTGTAGGTAGTGAATTCAAGGAAGCAAAAGGTGTCAGAAGAACAAAGGTGCATTGTCATACCATGATGATAAACGGTTCATCATTCCCAATACGACACAAACCTCCCTTGGGGTCATAGCGATATAGAATTCTACCAGAATGATCCATAAGAGAATATTCGTTCGGTTTCCAATATTATTCAATCTTTTTACCAAGAGAGTCCTCTAGATCCATTACTTCATTCATTAACAGCTGGATAGAACAAATAAAATATCATTTCAAATGGAAAATTCACCACCATACTTATTTATTTGCATTTGAGATGTAATTACGCTTATTATATAAAAGTCAAATTATACTAGTCAATTTTCAGTTAATGTATTGTCCTGTTACAAAATTTATATTTTGAAATAAACACGTTATTCTGATTTCATATTTTTTCATTTATGCGAATAAAATACCTACACAGTGATATATAGATTTTGATTGTATTGAAATCATCAGTATGAAATATATCAAGGTGGGAGAAATATATCCAAAGCTATTGATGAATTCGGTCGTAGACGAAAATGGGGTAGTGTTAAAGTTCGGAATTCTTCAAGGTTCTCAAGGTTCTCAAGGTCCTCAAGATATAGGATTCAAGCTTTCACCTGATGACTAATATAATATGCGAGGTAAAAGTCTGAAAAATGCTGGTGAACCAATGAGAGTGATTGTGTAACTCAATTATATCTGAATAAACAAATCAAGGAGACTAAGGCACTTGTCCTCAAAGCCTTGCAGGCTGCCATACATGCCACAATGGCTAAGATTGTACCTGAAGCCCGTCAAGCATTCAATGAAAAAGTAGAGGAGGTGACTGATGATCTAGATCGCAAATACAATAATCTAAAATGTTATGTGGATATCAAAGTATGGGATGCTACAACTAAAATCACACGAGAAATGACAGAGTTGACAACTGAACTCGATCACAAAAGCAATAATCTGAAAAAGGATTTGGATGTCAGTGCATTAAATGTCACATCTGCAGTGATGCTGAAATATAATGATTTGGAAAGGAGGTTAGCGAAATTGGAGAATGAACATCCAAATGTTTGGCTCACACATAGACCAAAACTGTGGGCTTCAGGCAGTGATCCACACCCGGCTGTTTGAAAATTTATATATTAACTGAAATTATTTTTATTTCAATAACATAATGTTTCGGTGGCCTAGATGATATCGTATCATCTTGGATGGGCTCTGGTGACAGAACTTCGGGAACATTATCTTCTCCCTGGTCTGTAATCTGTCCAAACCTCAACACTAAAGGCCACGTCAAATTCAGTCTGGTTACCTGCGTGGGCTCCGACGACACTGCTGGACGAAGCGCTGGTGCTGCTTCAGCCACACTATCATGACTGATGGCTGCTGCTGGAGCTGTGCTGGCCCCGTAGTTGAATCAGGTTCGGACATGGTAGGGAGACTGATGCCGAACACCCAAATAGACACTGATTCAGTTACTTATTCATGAGATGAATAAAGTGGCGAAAATGCGTGTGTTTGTTTTCTTTGTGTGGCACTGAAGAGCTGCGTGTCATCCCACATATTTATGCGGGACGACCACGGAGGTTAGGGTGAGGACTCAAATGATATCGTCATCGTCGTCATTCGAGGAAACCAAGATGATGGTGTCATCATCGGAGTCATCCTCTACAAGGTACTCCTCCGGGTCGAGATCCGTATTAATGTCCTCAGTAGAGAAGAAATGAGAAAGCAAAAGGAATCAAGGTCAAAACCTATGAGAGAGCAAAAGGAATCGAGGTCAAACTCTATGAGAGAGCAAAGGGAATCAAGGTCAAACCCTATGAGAGAGCAAAAGGAATCAAGGTCAAAGGTCAAGAAGTGCACGTGTGAGATTTCCTGGAATTTGCTGACATCCGGTTACAAACAAATCTCAACAAGTTAGAAAAATGTAATACAGGTTCAATGACCTTTTTCAAGGTCAATATATGTTGTCAGATATCCAGAATGAGTTACAAATAAAAAAATTCAGTTACAAGTCTATACACCGAAATTTGAAAAGGGGTTCAATGATCTCGTTCAAGGCCAAGAAGTGCACGTGTCAGATACCAGATTACTTGGAATTCGCTGACGCCACGTTTCCAGTTCCAAACAAGTCTTGACAAGTTGAAGAATTCGATACGGGTTCAACGACCTCTTTCAGGTCAATAAAGGTAGGTATCAGATTGTTGTTCAGAAAGTTGTTTTGTTCAAATGTGTTCTTTCCGTTAACCAGCTGTCGTCCCTATACGAACGCCAGCCCTCAAAAGTCGACATTTGTGCGATTTCTAGCATTTTCCGGTCCATCAGAAAAAATCTAGTTGCTAGGTTTTGAACCTACACGACCAGCAGCATGAATGGCTTGAACACAATGATCCTAACCACTCGGCTACCTGACCTTCGTGGGATATCAGATAACCTAGAATTTCCAATGTCATATCTCCGGTTACCAATGAGTTGGATAAATTTGATATAGGATCAACGATCTCCTTCAAGGTTCATAAGTGCACGTGTTAGATATCAGGTTACCTGGAATTTGCTGACGCCATAATGTGGAATAAAGGTCCATATAGGTCAATGGAATTTGATACGGGTTCAATGGCTTCTTTCAAAATTGATGTGTCAGGAATCATATAACCAGAAATTATGTGAAGTCATAATTAGAGTTACAGATATCTACAAGAAATTCGATATGAGTTCAATTACTCCCTTTGAGACCAAATGTTTTACTTTCCTGAAGCGCTATAAAGATCATAGTGGTGGTTATCCATCTGAGGCTTTCTGTGGTGAGAAGTGGCTAGCTGTGGGAATCTTAGGCTCGAAGATCTTGGGCAAGAATCTTTTGATCGTGAGCAGTGACTAGCTGTGGGGTTCTGAGGCTATATGTGGCAATTTGTGGTCCTCTGTCGTAAACACTGGCTATCTGTGGCTCTCTGTCTAAATCAGTAGATAGCTGTCGAGATCTGAAATCGTATGTCGTAGGCAGTGGCTAGCTATCGGGATCTGAAACTATCTATCGTAGGCAGTGACTATCTGTGGCGATCTGTGTCTCTCTCTCTGTCGTAATCAGTAGCTATCTAACTGAGTGTGGGGATTGATGTGTTTAACAGTGGCTAGCTGTGGAGATCTGAGGTTCTCTGAGGCTATCTGTGGTTAGTAATGTCTAGCTTTGTGGAGCTGAAGCTTTCTGTGATTAGCAGTTCTTAGCTGTGGAGATTTGAGGATATCTCTAGTCTGCGGGTCTCTATGGTCTCTATGGTGCTCTATGACTATTTGAGGCTATCTGACAACGAATACAAGCTAGTATATGAACACCCGAACACAAGATACTACGAACACAAGATCACAAGAACATACGGAAACACGAATACACTAACACTCGAACACAAAGACACACGAACAAACAAACACTAGAACACGCGATCACGAAAATATACGAACAAGCGAACATACGAATACAAGGACACAATAATACACGGACAAACAAATACGCGAACACAAGAACATACGAACACATGAACAGAAGGACAAATAAATACAGGAGCACATGAAACCATGAATACATGAACACGCGAACACCCGAAAACAAAAAACTACGAACAAGGTCACAATAACTCACGAATATACAAAAACACGAATACACGAACACGCGAACATAAGGACACACGAACAAGCATACACAAGAACACACAGAAATACAAAAACATATGAATACATAAACAAAAGGACAAACAAACACAAGAACACCCGAACACAATAACACCCGAACACAAGAACACACGAACACAAGAACACGCGAACACAAAGATACAAGAACACATGAACCCAAGAGCACACAAACTCAATTACACATGAACACAAGAACACACGGATACGGACGAACACACGAACACTTATGGAGTGTAGTCAAAAGCATAGCCTGTACGGGTAGAGGACGCCTATTATTGTCATTTGCCGTGGCAATCCAAGACGATGGATTTTTGGCGGAGTATTCACTGTTCAGCTGTAGGAAACCCCGGATTTACTAGCCGTAGGGATTGGCATCTAGGCAACTCACATCACACTTGCTTCACATCAAGGTACGTGATTACGATATACTCGATAAAAAATATCTTGCACTCAGGTGTCGAACCTGGTCTTGTGCCTGCAAAAGATTCAACGGCAGAACACCTAACCGTTCACCTATCGGCCACTGCATTACTCTGATGTGTGCTGTATCGTTTTTTTTTTAGGTATATGATTATTGTGATGATATTTACCGGGAGTTATTTTTACAAGAGCTTAATATAACTCGACAAGTAATTGTCTAGTAGTCTAGTAAAGATTTATTCGTTTTCAGTTACAAACATTGTGAAACAAGTGAAAATTCCATATGATTTGAATTTCACCTAATTTTGGAGATGTCAGAAATAAGGCACATGGAATGATTTTAACAGAAGATGATGCACCAAGGAGTCATTAACAATTATTTTCACTCATCCGATCAACTAGAGACCATTGAAGACCACAGATTCACCATTGAGTATACCCAATTTACGAACGAACGAGTAGTCAACGATATGGGCAATATTTTCAAATTTAAAAAAACCCGTCCTGCAACCGGAGAGGTGAAGTATAGCAAATGCCGTAGTGGTTACCCGAATCATTCAAGATTCTGTCATACCAGCAGAAAGTTAATCTGATACGTGTTGAACTCTTTCATAGCTGCATGACTGTCAGAATAAATATCAATATTTTTATTTTCCACCTTCTGCCTTTGTATTTCATAATGAATTCCTGATACGAGTTTATTCTCAGTTGATAGAGGTCATATTTTTCATAGTCAGTTACAATTAATTTACTTGATAAATCTTTATCTTTCATATTTTTAATAATTAACCCTATGTATATATCTACTTCGTATTTATTTCGTACCTACTTCAATTTCTCAGTCAACCGTACCCTCTTCAATTTCTTAAATTTACAATCCATCCATTACAAATAAATATATCTGATTAGTGTTTGTAATTTCTCCTCACTTTATCTTCCATTTTCCATTTCACTGTGATATAACAATGTCTTTTCGTCATTCTATCAACCCTGTGTATGTCATTAGCATTTTCTACTATCATTGAGTCTATTCAGGTTAATCATTTTCTTTAATTTACTCTGTATATTTCTCAAACCATTTCACCCCGTATATTCATAAGCAGTCGTGGTTTTCAATCATCTTTGGCCCTGTCATATATTTTATTATTTTGTTCGAATCCATGTTGCATTTTCAATTTGACAGATTTTCTGTCCACCCTGTATTTTCTGATATTCTCTTGAAACCACCCACAATTATTATCTACAACAAAATATTTCAAGCATCAACGTTTGGTGTAGTACAATTCTTCGATACTTATAGGCACACCTACTTTAATAATCATTATTATTACATTTGTTTCAACAAGATATTCTACATACGTATTTGACTTCCTTATTCTCTCATATGTATATTCGAGAGTAGTACACTGAATTAATATTTGTTCCACAACTATCGAGCTTGACACAAAGATGTGAAGGGTTGGAATGACTAAGGTAGTTGGCTCGATTTCAATGAAACTACTGAGAGCGGACTGGCAATATTTCAAATATTGAAGATAACAGGAGAAACCGTTGAGAAAACAAATGGAATAATGCTGATACACTTCCAATCACGATGTTAAATCAATGCATTAGCAAACATAAACATGAGTAATAAAGGATGAAAAGACAGGGCTAGTCGGGTCAATTTCAATGAAACCAATGAGTGTGGAATGACTGAAAATATTTTAAACATTTGGAGTTGGTATAAATAACAGTTGTCGAAATGGGATTGTTGAACAGAAAAGATGATAGTTATACTACATTACAGGTAGAAAAGTTGTTACATGAATTTATGTGAATGCGGTTACTAACAAGCTTGACGTGTGGCTAATAAAGGGAGGGAAGACAAGGCTAGTTGGGGCGAGTAGAATAAATCTACTGAGTGTGCAATGATTGAGCATAATTATTCAAAAATTTGAAGTTGACATAAAAACAGTTCTAGGAATGGGACTGAGAGATGTATTGCTGATAGCTACAATGCAGATAGGTAGGTTGTTATGTGAATTTATGCGAATGCGGTTACTGATTACTGACGAAATACGGAATCAGCTGTTTTCATAGAGACTAAACCCAGTTAGATGTTATTTTCATGTGGGCAAATAATTGTACATTTAACAAATGAGTAAGTAACAGGCGGACTCGCCGACAACCACCAAATTTTATAATAACTACAGGTTTATTCAAATATTCTCCTTGTTCAACACATCATCATAAAAAATTTTATTTCTGGTTGATTTATCTGCTCAGGGTACATGATCTTGGACCCAGTGAGTACCCCCACCATAGATGTGTATTGAAACTTCAAGCATGAGTGTGACTAGATCATTTTGTAGGAAAAAATATAATTTTACCACTAGTTTTGATTTCTCAAATTGAGGAATCACAAAAGACTGATTCTACACAACTATTGATACTATCTTGATTCTGACTGTTACGTATGCCTTCACCTACCCTGTGTAGAGATACGATCGTGGAAAAATGAGGCCTTCAAATGCTTTAAATAGTCGTATTTACCAATGAAAATACAGCAAAATATAGAATATATTTGACAAGTGCAAAATAAATTATTTGTGACAGTTAGTCTCAAACTTTTAGTCGTCAAGATAAAAATAAAAAAATGAAAAAATCAACTGCTTCCATATACAGAGTTCGCAAATCGTAACATCCTCCTACCTCGAGTAACCGTCTTGGTAAATGGGACTCGACCATAATCATTTGTCAACCTGGTGTAAACCTTGAAGGCGGTCTAACTTTCCTTCCACATCTTGTCGTGATATCTTCGGGATTCTCTTGATCTCGATTTTCTTCCTCTGGATTCGCATCGGCTCGTCGGTTATCATGGCATTTCAATTTCCTCGTTAGGTCTGATTTAAGTTTAGAGTTATCGTCGTTTTCGAGTTCTAGGGGATACAGTCTTTGTATTGGTCGTAACAAACTGCCTGATGACGTTTTCAATTTGACCAATCGTATTCTTCCGTCTTTTCCAGTGAATACCTCGTCTATTTTACCCAAAGGCCAATCCAGTCTTTTCAAGTTCTCGTTTTCGATCAGATAAACATCTCCAATTTTCCGATTTTGTGGTTTACACTCTTCGACTTCAAAATAAGGGTACTCAGATATTCGATTCGGAATCTCTTTCTCAAATGTTCGATAAGCTTTTGACGATACCTCAGATGCTTTCTTAACGAATGAGCATCAATTTCATCCACATCGGGAGTGCCAACTTCTTTTATTTCTGTCAAAAACATTGCGGGAGTCAATGGAAAAAGATCGCTACTATCCTCTGATATATACGTCAAAGGTCTCGAATTTATGATTGACTCTTCCTGTTATCTCAAAAACGGCTGCATCTCTAACACGAGATTCTGGCAGCGCAACAGGGTTTTCTACCAATTTTTTGGAATCATATCTGCGACAAATGACACATTTCGAAATTACTCTCCTAACGGCTTTTCGACCATTCAAAATCCAAAAGTGCTCTCTTAGTATGCAGAGCAATCCTTGTACTCCGACATGACAATTTTTTATGTGATGAAAATAAATCAATTTGTCCACTATCGAGTGTTTGGATGGCAAAACGATCGGGAACAAAAAGTCGTGGGAGTCTTTTCTCTCACTTATTTTCGTCTTTATTCTCAGTATTCCCTTTTCATCTAGAAAAGGGGATAAAGACACAAGTCTCTTATCGCCAAGATTATGAAAACTTTCCTTCTGAATCAAATGCATTAGTAACAATTCTGCATTTTGACATTCTTCTAATGGCAAATTCCCTTCCATACGTTCATTAGAATTAAGACAATTTAGAAAAATACTTGTAAAAATCAGAGAAGTCATCCTTACCACAATATAAAGAGGGAACTGTAGTATTTTTTCTCTCTTCAATGATATCACTTTCACATATTTCATATTTTTGTGAAGGCCATTCTTCAGTTTTCATAAGCCACTTTGGTCCCTCCCACCATCTCGTTTCTAACAGCTGTTTAGGCGAACAGCGCCTAGAAGGAAGATCAGCAGGATTCATATAACCTGGGACATGATACCAATCATCTTTGGAAGTCAAATTTCGGATTTCTTCAACCCTATTCCACACGAAAGATTTCCACTGATCTTCTCTTCGAATCCAACTAAGAACAGTGGTGGAATCTGTCCAACAATACACTCTCATATCAGGCTGTGATATATTTTCCAAAAGTGACCTCAACAATCTTGCTCCTATCGTGGCAGCCAACAACTCCATTCTAGGAATTGTCAATTTTTTAATAGGTGATATCCTGTTATTTGCCAAGATCAATTGGACCTGGACAGTCTTATAAAGTGACTCACTCCTCAGAAAGATAATGGAAGCGTATGCTTCTTGACTGGCATCACAAAACAAATGAATACTCCAATTTTGAGCATCATTTGACTTTAAGAACCATCTCGGAATTTTTACATGCATAAGTACAGACAACTCATTCAACCATTTCAGGAATTCATTTTTAATTTTTTCAGGTACCTCTTTGTCCCAACTCAGTTTCAAACTCCAGGTTTTCTGTAGTAATAATCTGGGGCAAATTTGTACAGGGCATTAAAAACCTATGGGATCGAATAATTGATGTGCAACAGACAGAATGGTTCTTTTGGTTATGGTTTCAATATTTACGTTTAGACAACAATCAAAATTCAATTCCAAAGAATCTCTTTTCCGATCCCAATTCAAGCCAAACACTGGCGATAAAAAGTTTTCAGATTCGATTTCTCGCACAGAATTCAAAATAGTATGCTCCCAAGCTCTCAAATCAAATTTCGCTTCAGACATGACTCGAGTCAATTCTTGTATGAAATTTTTAAGTTCATCTTCACAGTTGACACTCGTCACACAATTATCAACATAGAAACTCTCCAGAAGTTTCATGACAAGTTTCAAGCAATTTCTGTAGGTGAAACTCGATCACGGCACCTAACAGAAAGGGGCTGCAAGTTACTCCAAACACAACCTTACAGTGCCGAAAAATGCGTAAGATACTGTTTGAATCATTCCATAAGAATCTGAGAAAATTTCTCTTTTTCTCCCAAACTGATCTGAAGAAATGCCTTTCGCACATCAGAAATGACACCTATTTTCGATAGTCGAAAACGAATAAGTATAGAGGGAATCAATTGAATAAAGTTCATACCTTTATTTAAACATTGGTTCAAAGAAGGATGATTTTTCTCTTTTGCTGACGCATCAAAAACTGGCCTTAACTTTGTTGTGGCATTGTTCAAATTAATTACGTGTCTGTGAGGTAGATAATGACATTCAAAGTTCAATTCATCTCTGGGTACTTCTTCAATCACCCCTTCATTCATCCATTCTCTGAATACATCATCATACATTCCATAATACTTATCTTTCTTCAACTTTTCCATTAGTTTATCTAATCTTATCTTAGCCATGTCATAATTGTTAGGCAATGGCGGATGACCCTCTATCCAAGGTAAATTTACCTCGTACCTACCTTTTTTATTGACAGTGACTGTATCCAAAAACTGCTGCATAGTGGCTCGTTCAATATCCTTCTGAGTTTTCCGCTCACCAGGATCAGAAATACCTATTATATCGAGACTCCAGATATCAGCAATAGTACCACTATTGGAAAATAAGGAAGTAACTATCATGGAAGATGATGTGGATGCTGAAGTTTTATTTGTTTTTCCCATATGTGTCCACCCTAAGGAAGTTTCAAGTGCAACCAAACCACATTTCAAAATATATTTTTTCCCGGTAAATAATCTTGCTGCAACATCTGCTCCAATTAAAACCTCAATCGGTCCATCATTTATATGAGTAATTTCGATACCAAGCTGTTCGATTTCAGATTTCCACGGGCCATTTCTAACAGAAACAACATTACTACATATCACCGGTTGATCAAGAACAGCAAAATTACAAGCATATTTTTTATTTAAATTCATAAGATGAATTTTGTAGCACGTGTGATCAAGAGCTTCTGTTTCAGAACCCCCAAAAAGAGCATGAATTATTCGTTCTGTTTCAATTGGTTCATAACCCATTTCACTAGCTGCATATTTACTAATGTAGGACCTTTGTGATCCAGTATCAATGATGGCTCTGACTGAGCGAGTTTTGAATTTTCCTACCAAATTAACAACTAACGTTTCTAAGAAAGTTTCGTGATAAGTATTGTTAGCCAGATTTTCGACAATTTGTTCAGGAATATTTATTGAAGGTGTAGTTTCAGTGACTTCAGTGTGGATTTTTGTGCACATCAATGTGGTATGTCTACCTTTACACTCTGTACATGTTAATTCAACCATACATTTTTTAGCGATATGGCCAAATTTCAAACAATCATGACAGCGTCCTTTTTGAGTCAACTTTTTTGTTTTTTCGGATAGAGACCATGTTTTGGCATCATTACAATTTTCACTAGAGTGAAAAACGCATTGAGGTATGCTCTTATAACTTATCAATCCTGAAGCTGTGGGAACTGAGCGATCTTTGGACGATATTTCATTTTTCTTTCTATGAGTATCAAAACTTGTGGTAGCAAGTGATATTCTTTCCTCATTTTCCACTTCTTTTTTCAAAAACTTCATAAGTGTATCTAAACGAGACTTCAGAATTGATTCAGAATCATAAGAATTGCTTCTCTTCCAAGCACGCAAAATCGCTTCCGGAAGACAAGATTCCACTAAGGGATAAAGCATTGCTGCGCATTTGTCCGAATTCACACCCAGAGTTTCTAACGATCTGAGTTGTGATTCCATCTGATCATAAAGTGAGCTTAGATTCATTTTGTTTTTCAAATTGTTCAAAATCAATTTCAAGAGTTCGCGAATATAATATTCGACTAATAAATCATCCCTACCGAAACGAGACTTTAAACTTTGAATGACCTTTGGATAATTTTCGCCACTAGGAGGGTAACTCTCGACAAGTTGACGAGCTCTAGATTTAGGGGTGGTAGCTTGAATAAGATATTGATATTTATCTTCTTTCTCTATAGAGTCGTCCTCATGAATTCTTTTGAATTGACTCCAAAAAAGAATCCAATCTTTAATTTCACCACCAAATTTCTGCAACTCAATTTTTGGCAGTTTAACTTGACCTTTAGATTTACTAGAACTGACATCTGATAATCCCTTATTCAAGCTATGCTCTACTCTAAACTTAAGCCTATTATACTTGCTGAATAACTCATCTGCTTGAGCAACTTCCTCATCAATTTCAACTCCTGGCAACTCATCTTCGAAAATAGCATCCAAAATCTGTTTGTTCAAATCATTAATCAGCTCCATTTTCTGGTCCATGACGCAGATATCTCCTTGTATTCCCAGCATATCTGGTTCTGCGCTCTTCAAGTCATTGTCAATACGTTCAAAAATCCGTAGAAAGGAACTTCTATGGACATCAAGGGCTCTCCTCAGCTTCTCCATTATCCGCAAAGTTGTCCTGTCACGGTCGCCAAAATGTTACGTATGCCTTCACCTACCCGGTGTAGAGATACGATCGTGGAATAATGGAAGTAATGAGGCCTTCAAATGCTTTAAATAGTCGTATTTACTAATGAAAATACAGCAAAATATTGAATATATTTGACAAGTGCAAAATAAATTAATTGTGACAGTTAGTCTCAAACTTTTAGTCGTCAAGATAAAAATTAAAAAATGAAAAAATCAACTGCTTCCATATACAGGGTTCGCAAATCATAACACTGAGTATTGATTAATGGTGACATATCTGCTAAATAACCCGTAGGTGAACTCAACAAACCCGTAAGCTCAACTGCAGTGCCCCTGAATTCACAAGATTATGTGAATCTTGCTGAAAATTCATCACACTTGGTAAGAGCAAGGCCCTCGGTCACCCCATAATACACATACTCATATTTGACAGTGGTTTGAATCAACATAAAGGCCACTAGACATTTCAAATATTTTCTCAGTTTTTGACTACACCACTAAATTTTCAAATTTTCTGTGCCAAGCCTTACATTTTTTACATCCCTATTCAGTATATTTTCTATAAATAAGCTCCTGTGTACATCTATGTATGTCACATATTTCGTTTTCCACTCACTTTCATAATTCGGAATTTTTTAATTTCCTCTTGTCCCTGATGTATATACATTATGTTTTTGTATCATGTTCATCCCCAACTAGTACTCCATCTATAACTAATAAGTGTACCGTGTTCAATGTCCTATAGGCTCACAAATATCTGAAGCAATCATTGTGTAAGATCGAAAATGAATATTTGGAACCTTTAGTGTGAACAGAATTCAAGAAATAGTAGTAGTAGCTCTTGTATGAGAATGCTAACTCCGTTGACGAAACGCGCGTCGAGTGAAAGTGACATCGTTTTGGTGTTTTGGGGTAGCTTCTATTTTATGAAATATATAAGATGTCTTAACACTTCGACACCCATCACACCTTCCATTTGCCATTTCACGGGGACCTGACATCACCTTTGATTTTTAATTCACTACCTAATACATGTGCAATAAGCAGTTTCTATCCTTACTGATCCAGATATTTTTCGTTTCTTTCAATTCACTGTACATCCTCAATTCATTTCATTTCAGTTCACCTCGTATATTTCTTAGCAGTCGTATTTTTAATAATATTTGGCGCTAGTCATGTACTTGATTATTTTGTTTCGAATCCATGTTGCAATTTCAAAACATTTGATTTTCTGTTAACCTCTGTATTTTCTGAAAATCTTTGATTGAAGTAGTTGGGAAGAGTCGATTTTTTCATTTCTCTTAACGCACCATACATTCCTATAATTCAGTTGATCCCGCTAACCCCGTATATTTCCAAAAGGCATTCGTATTTTTTCTTAATTAATTGTTATCCATATTCATGCATTTGGTGTTTTTCGAATCCATGTTGCAATTTCAATTTATTTGATTTTCTGTTCACCCTGTATTCTCTGGTATTCTCTTGAATCCATTCACAATTATTATTTTGGTATTTTTCACATACGTTCCTAACTCCACTGTATTTGTCTCAATTTGTTTGATTTCCATTCACCCGTTTATTTTCTTATAGTAGTCGGTGCTTTTTTCATCATGTTAGTCCTAGGAACATATTTCATTATCTTGTTGAATTCAGTATTACGATATCAATTTAATTGATTTTCTGTTCACCCTGTATTATTCGATATTACCTTATACAATAATTTCAATATTTCAATAAACTATCCAAAGAATAAACTGTCCGGTTAGTACCATTTTTCAAAACTCATAAAGCATATTTTTATGCACTTATTCTAATTATAACCACACCTGTATGGACAAAAATTTCTGTCGCCTTATGATCACAGCCCACCCTGTATATTCCCAATAAGCGCTGGTGTTTTTTATCCCCATTCATGCATTTCATTTTTTCGGACCAAAGTTTCAATTTCAATTAATTTTATATTTTATTCAGCCTGTATAAGCTCCTGTGTACACAGGAAAATATACTGAATAGGGATGTAAAAAATGTAAGGCTTGGCACAGAAAATTTGAAAATTTACTGGTGTAGTCAAAAACTGAAAAAATATTTGAAATGTCTAGTGGCCTAGTCCGTAAACTGCATTCAGTGGGGTTTCGGACCTTTATGTCGATTCAAACCACTGTCAAATATGAGTATGTGTATTATGGGGTGACCGAGGGCCTTGCTCTTATCAAGTGTGATGAATTTTCAGCAAGATTCACATAATCTTGTGAATTCAGGGGCACTGCAGTTGAGCTTACGGGTTTGTTGAGTTTACCTACGGGTTATTTAGCAAATATGTCACCATTAATCAATACTCAGAATCAAGATAGTATCAATAGTTGTGTAGAATCAGTCTTTTGTGATTCCTCAATTTGAGAAATCAAAACTAGTGGTAAAATTGTATTTTTTTCTACAAAATGATCTAGTCACACTCATGCTTGAAGTTTCAATACACATCTATGGTAGGGGTACTCACTGGGTCCAAGATCATATACCCTGAGCAGATAAATCAACCAGAAATAACAATTTTTATGATGATGTGTTGAACAAGGAGAATATTTGAATGAACCTGTAGTTATTATAAAATTTGGTGGTTGTCGGCGAGTCCGCCTGTTACTTACTCATTTGTTAAATGTACAATTATTTGCCCACATGAAAATAACATCTAACTGAGTTTAGTCTCTATGAAAACAGCTGATTCCGTATTTCGTTCTTGGTGAAAGTGGTGGTTTCTACACATTAGTTTCATTGAAATCGACCCAATTAGCCCTGGCTTATTTTCACCCTTTATTACGCATGCGTCAAGCTTGACACTAACCGCACTTGCAGAAATTCTTGTGTAACAACCTGGCTACTTTGAAAGTAGTAGAATTATTATCTTTCTTATATTGGAAAATTCCATCATTCAACTGTTTTTTATATCAGCTCCAAATGTTTGAAATATTGCAAATAATTCCATATTCTTTGTTTTCATTGAAATCGACCCGACTAGCCCTGACTTCCTACCATTCATTTTCCACACGTCAAACTCATCAGTAACCGCATTCGCATAAATTCACATAACAACTGCATTGTAGCTATCAGCAATACCATCTCTCAGTCCCATTCCTAGAACTGTTTTTATATCAACTTCAAATTTGTAAATAATTATGCTCAATCTTTGCACACTCAGTAGATTTATTCTACTCGCCCCAACTAGCCTTGTCTTCCCTCCCTTTATTAGCCACACGTCAAGCTTGTCAGTAACCGCATTCACATAAATTCATGTAACAACTTTTCTACCTGTAATGTAGTATAACTATCATCTTTTCTGTTCAACAATCCCATTTCGACAACTGTTATTTATACCAACTCCAAATGTTTAAAATATTTTCAGTCATTCCACACTCATTGGTTTCATTGAAATTGACCCGACTAGCCCTGTCTTTTCATCCTTTATTACTCATGTTTATGTTTGCTATTTAAGAATGTAAATGCATTGATTTAACATCGTGATTAGAAGTGTATCAGCATTATTCCATTTGTTTTCTCAACGGTTTCTCCTGTCATCTTCAATATTTGAAATATTGCCAGCCCGCTCTCAGTAGTTTCATTGAAATCGAGTCGACTACCTTAGTCATTCCAACCCTTCACATCTTTGTGTCAAGCTCGATAGTTGTGGAACAAATATTAATTCAGTGTACTACTCTCGAATATACACATGAGAGAATAAGGAAGTCAAATACGTATGTAGAATATCTTTTGAAACAAATGTAATAATAATGATTATTAAAGTAGGTGTGCCTATGAGTATCGAAGAATTGTACTACGCCAAACGTTGATGCTTGAAATATTTTGTTGTAAATAATAATTGTGGGTGGTTTCAAGAGAATATCAGAAAATACAGGGTGGACAGAAAATCTGTCAAATTGAAAATGCAACATGGATTCGAACAAAATAATAAAATATATGACAGGGCCAAAGATGATTGAAAAGCACGACTGCTTATGAATATACGGGGTGAAATGGTTTGAGAAATATACAGAGTAAATTAAAGAAAATGATTAACCTGAATAGACTCAATGATAGTATAAAATGCTAATGACATACACAGGGTTAATTGAATGACGAAAAGACATTGTTATATCACAGTGAAATGGAAAATGGAAGATAAAGTGAGGAGAAATTACAAACACTAATCAGATATATTTATTTGTAATGGATGGATTGTAAATTCAAGAAATTGAAGAGGGTACGGTTGACTGAGAAATTGAAGTAGATACGAAATGAATGTGGAATATCTGAAAAAATTAAGAAAGTTACATGTAGATATATACATAGGGTTAATTATTAAAAATATGAAAGATAGAGATTTATCAGGCAAATTAATTGTAACTAACTATGAAATATATGACCTCTATCAACTGAGAATAAACTTGTATCAGAAATTCATAAGAAATACAAAGGCAGAAGGTGGAAAATAAAAATATTGATATTTATTCTGACAGTCATGCAGCTATGAAAGAGTTCAACACGTATCAGATTAACTTTCTGCTGGTATAGCAGAATCTTAAATGATTCGTGTATCCACTACGGCATTTGCTACACGTCATCTTTCCGGTTGCAGAACGGGTTTTTTTAAATTTGAAAATATTGCCCATATCGTTGACTACTCGTTCGTTCGTAAATTGGGTATACTCAATGGTGAATCTGTGGTCTTCAATGGTCTCTAGTTGATCGGATGAGTGAAAATAATTGTTAATGACTCCTTGGTGTGTCATTTTCTTCCACATCATCTTCTGTGAAAATCATTCCATGTGCCTTATTTCTGACGTCTCCAAAATCAGGTGAAATTCAAATCATATGGAATTTTCACTATTAGACAATTATTTGTCGAATTATATTAAGCTCTTGTAAAAATAACTCCCGGTAAATATCATCACAATAATCATATACCTAAAAAAAAAAACGATACAGCACACATCAGGGTAACGCAGTGGCCGATAGGTGAACGGTTAGGTGTTCTGCCGTTGAATCTTTTGCAGGCACAAGACCAGGTTCGACACCTAGTGCTTCCGGGTTTTCCTACAGCTGAACAGCCAAAAATGCATCGTCCTGGATTGCCACGGCAAATGACAATAATAGGCGTCCTCTACCCGTACAGTCTATGCTTTTGACTACACTACATAAGTGTTCGTGTGTTCGTCCGTATCCGTGTGTTCTTGTGTTCATGTGTAATTGAGTTTGTGTGCTCTTGGGTTCATGTGTTCTTGTATCTTTGTGTTCGCGTGGTCTTGTGTTCGTGTGTTCTTGTGTTCGGGTGTTATTGTGTTCGGGTGTTCTTGTGTTTGTTTGTCCTTTTGTTTATGTATTCATATGTTTTTGTATTTCTGTGTGTTCTTGTGTATGCTTGTTCGTGTGTCCTTATGTTCGCGTGTTCGTGTATTCGTGTTTTTGTATGTTCGTGAGTTATTGTGACCTTGTTCGTAGTTTTTTGTTTTCGGGTGTTCGCGTGTTCATGTATTCATGGTTTCATGTGTTCCTGTATTTATTTGTCCTTCTGTTGATGTGTTCGTATGTTCTTGTGTTAGCGTATTTGTTTGTTCGTGTATTATTGTGTCCTTGTATTCGTATGTTCGCTTGTTCGTATATTTTCGTGATCGCGTGTTCGAGTGTTTGTTTGTTCGTGTGTCTTTGTGTTCGAGTGTTAGTGTATTCGTGTTTTCGTATGTTTGTGTGATCTTGTGTTCGTAGTATCTTGTGTTCGTAGTATCTTGTGTTCGTGGTATCTTGTGTTCGGGTGTTCATATACTAGCTTTTTTTCTTGTATTCGTTGTGTCAGATAGCCTCAAATAGTCATAGAGCACCATAGAGACCATAGAGACCCGCAGACTAGAGATATCCTCAAATCTCCACAGCTAAGAACTGCTAATCAGACAAAGTTTCAGCTCCACAAAGCTAGTCATAACTAACCACAGATAGCCTCAGAGAACCTCAGATCCCCACAGCTAGCCACTCTTAAACACAGCAATCCCCACACTCAGTTAGATAGCTACTGATTACGACAGAGAGAGAGACACAGATCGCCACAGATAGTCACTGCCTACGATAGATAGTTTCAGATCCCGATAGCTAGTTACTGATTACGATAGAGAGACACATATCGCCACAGTTAGCCACTGCCTACGACATACAATTTCAGATCTCGACAGCTAGCTACTGATTTAGACAGAGAGCCACAGATAGCCAGTGTTCACGACAGAGAACCACAAATTGCCACAGATAGCCTCAGAACCCCACAGCTAGTCACTGCTCACGACCAAAAGATTCTTGCCTAAGATCTTCGAGCCTAAGATCCCCACAGGTAGTCACTGCTTACCACCGAGAGACTCAAATCTTCACAGCTAGCCACTGCTAATCATAGAAAGCGTAAGATCTCCACAGCTTTCCACAGAAAGCCCAATATATTCACAGTTAGCTACTTCTCACCACAGAAAGCTTCAGATGGATAACCACCACTATGATCTTTATAGCGCATTCAGGAAAGTAAAACATTTGGTCTCAAAAGGAGTTATTGAACTCATATCGAATTTCTTCAACTTGTAGATATCTGTAACTCGAATTATGACTTCACATAATTTCTGGTTATATGATTCCTGACACATCGATTTTGAAAGAAGCCATTGAACCCGTATCAAATTCCATTGACCTATATGGACCTTTATTCCACATTATGGCGTCAGCAAATTCCAGGTAACCTGATATCTGACACGTGCACTTATGAACCTTGAAGGAGATCGTTGATCCCATATCAAATTTATCCAACTCATTAGTAACCGGAAATATGACATTGGAAATTCTAGGTAATCTGATATCCCACGAAGTTCAGGTACCCGAGTGGTTAGGACCATTGTGTTCAAGCCATTCATGCTGCTAGTCGTGTAGGTTAAAATCCTAGCAACTAGATTTTTTTCTGATGGACCGGAAAATGCTAGAAATCGCACGTTAAAAGGTAAGACCTCCTTAATTCTTGGCTCGCACAAATGTCGACTTTTGAGGGCTAGCGTTCGTATAGGGACGACAGCTGGTTAACGGAAAGAACACATTTAAACAAAACAACTTTCTGAACAACAATTCTGATACCTGCCTTTATTGACCTGAAAGAGGTCGTTGAACCCGTATCGAATTCTTCAACTTGTCAAGACTTTTTCGTAACCGGAAATTTGACATCAGCAAATCCTAGGTAATGTGGTACCTGCACTTATTGACCTTGAAAGAGGTCGTTGAATTCGTATCGAATTCTTCAACTTGTTGAGACTTGTTTGTAACTGGACACGTGGCGACAGCGAATTCCAAGTAATCTGGTATCTGACACGTGACAGGTGCACTTCTTGGCCTTGAAAGAGGTCATTGAACCCCTTTTCAAATTTTTACAACTTGTTGAGATTTGTTTGTAACTGGAAACATGGAGTGAGCATATTCCAGGTAATCTCACACATGCACGTATAATCGTGAACTAGGTCAGTGAACCCGTATCGAATTTCTGGATATCTGACAACCATATATTGACCTTGGAAAAGGTCATTGAACCTGTATTACATTTTTCTAACTTGTTGAGACTTGTTTGTAACCGGATGTCAGCAAATTTCAGGAAATCTCACACGTGCACTTCTTGACCTTTGACCTTGATTCCTTTTGCTCTCTCATAGGGTTTGACCTTGATTCCTTTTGCTCTCTCATAGGCTTTGGCCTTGATTCCTTTTGCTCTCTCATAGGCTTTGGCCTTGATTCCTTTTGCTCTCTCATAGGTTTTGACCTTGATTCCTTTTGTTTTCTCATTTCCGCGGAGGCGGCGGTGCTGGCCTGCGGCCGGAAGAGGAGGGTTTTTGCCCCCCCGTTGATGAATGAACTAATGATGAAATTGATGGCGGTCATTTTGGTCAATTTTTCGTCTGCCGCATGTGTTACATAAGATACTGTGGTATGAATGACAACGGTGGGTAGTATGATACTCCAACTCATCATTGTTACGCGTGCCAAACTCCCCTATTTCAACTCACTCCACTAAGTACATGTACCTTTTATAATACTTAGCGTGGTTGAAATGGGGTTGTGGTTTTGATGAGGGCGTGGTTTATTGAATTTGGTTGGGAATCGAAGGAAGCGTGGCTTTGAGGGTGTGGTTTATCGTGATTGGTTGGGAATCAGAGGAGTCGTGACTTATGCACAATGACTGAAGAGTGGTTTAGAGCAAGAGAGGGAAGAGTGGGAGTTGGATCAAGTGTTTGCGGAACACCTCACTGTATTCTTCAGTGGAGTTTCAGTTCTTAAGCCATCATCTCCACCAGCACCAGTCTCCAGTCCTCATTTCCACCAGTCTCCAGTTTGAAATTGTGGCAACCAAGAAGTAGCAGGTAAGTTAACATTGTTATATTCAGAAGCTCGTTTATTTTTTTTTTCATATTTAGCAATGGATCAAGCAGCAGCTGTAGTCAATACTATTTTGACGATGACAGGAGTCTTTGCCAACCTGCAGGCTGAGGCGGGAGAAAGGCAGCGTGGGTTGGTGACACAGCCGGGCCCATCTACTGTCGACGAGATGGAATTCGATGCCATGATTGAGACAATCAGGAACGATGTTGGTGTCCCGGAGCCACTCACGCCGATGGCATCACAAGAGTGAGGGTAGAGGTAAGGGTAAACGGTTTGGTAATTTTATTAGCGATGTTGCTCCCAAAAGTAAAGTCCGTAAAGGGGAGGCAAAATCGTCAATGAAATGCCAAACCATAGAGATTAGTGACAGCGATGTCGACTTCGTGCCACAACCGAAGCCAAGTGGTAGTGGTAGGAAATCATCATCGCCAAAACCATCTGGCCAAGGCAAATGTAAAGGTGGTGTGATTACCAAGTATAGAAATAACTGTAATAAAACCAACCCTTACCGAGAAGCATGGTCAGTACCCTCTGCTGCGCGCTCTGTTGCACCATCTGTTGCAACTACAGTTGCACCCATCATTAAAAGGGTTGCCCCTGTAGTTGTAATGGTGGAGCAAGCATTTGCGAATATACCCCTACCCGCCAAAGATGCCATCCCACCACCACCACCACAACCCGCTGTCGAAGCTGTCCAGCCCGTAGTTTCACCACCACCAGCCCCAATTAATATAGAAGTAGCTGCTGCCATGGAGCCTGCCGCTGATCCTATCATGGCTCCGGGGACTTTTGCTGACCAGAAGTTGACGCGACTCGATGAGGTTGAGCGCGACTGCCTGGAGATCGCTCACCCTTCAAACCCCCCACTATTTTCTCCTACCCTCTTCTCCCACCCCTGAACTGGTATAAAGCGATGTTATGTAAATTGTTAAAAAATTGTTGAAATTGTTTTTTCCGTTAACCTGCTCGCGCCTCCCTACGAACGGCAGCCCTCAAAAGTCGAAACTTGTGCGAGCTAAGGGATTAACGAGGTGGTCTTACCTTTTAACGTGCTATTCCTAGCACGATTCGAGAAGAATAGATCTCGAGGTCGTCCGTAAGTTACGGATGTGTTCGTGGTGGATGCAGAAGAAGCGGTCGTGGTTTTGTTATTAATTTGATAAACAAACTTCCGTTCGTATTACATTTACCCGGAGGATATCAGTACTGGATCCTGGAATCAATAAATTGGATATTGCATGCAAACAACACGTTATTCAATATTTAAATCATCTAACTGATCTCACAGCGAGACACAGAGCAGACAAAGAACTCGAATTCGCAGCTTGGAACAGGGTTAAATCGAAGGACGCTGGTATTAAGGAAAGAATAGCTGCCCTACTCGTTATCAACATTATGGAATCGAAGAGGCGTTTCGGTATGGGTTGTAGTAGTACTACTATGAAGAAAAAGAAGAGGAATCAACCGAAGAAAAACAAAAATAATCTCAGAAAAATCGCTTTTGGTTCTGGGGTGGTTCAAGTGCGGAATGTACTGGAAAGAGCTGGGGGTGAGCAATTTCTGACGAATAATTTGAAAAAAGTTACCGTAGTGGCATTGCATGCGCCACGTAAATATCTCAAAGCTGCCGGTGGAAAGAAAATAATCCGCATGCCTCGCCTAATTCCAATTCCTAAAGTCGGAGGGTTTCTACCATTGATTCCGATTTTTGCGGGATTGTCAGCGCTTGGCAGTTTAGCGGTTGCTGTTGCAGGCATCACTAGAGCTGTGAATTCAGCAAAAGCAAGCAGAACCGCCCTGATCGAAGCGAATCGTCATAATAAGAAAAAAAGTGGTGGTGGTATGTACCTTAAACCATACCGTGAAGGACTCGGACTCTATTTGAAACCATACAATCCAAAAAACTAGTTGATTCCCTACCTCGAAGACCTCTCACTGCAATGACTCGAGAGGCTCTTGAGGGGATGGGATTTTCACTCGAGGTGTATTCAAAATTGGACCTTGACAGGATGGATTGAATGATGCTTACAAATATGCCGAAGGAAGTGATACTCGCATGCGCTGCACATGAGATTGCATCTGTTTGGGAAAAGTTACCTAAAATTCTACAAGATGATGTTGACATAATGAAATATGGATATTGCAATGACCACCACAATCTTGACGGCGGAAGAATTTCAGATTCTGATGTGAATGATGTTCCTATACCTCGAAAAATATTCTGCTGTTATTGCAATATGAAGGATATGAATATTGGTGCTAATAAAAATGAAATGGATATAATGAACCATCTCCAAAAAAGGGTAGATTGTCTCGAGTGTGTTGTAGACAACAATAAATTGAAGAAAAATCCATAAAATGTCTTGTGTGTCTTGTCACGGAAGTTCGAACTAAAGCTGTCGGGTCGAGTGTCTTGAGTGCAGACTTTTTCCCACACATTGAATTGGATAGAAACAGTCGTTATAAATTGGAACTTTTAGAATTCTATGGATGCAACACAGTCAATAATATAACTGAAAAAAAACAATGCGATCAGTTTTAGAATCAGTGATGTAATTTCACCAATACTTCAGAAATACACTACTGAAATTCCATGTGATGCCTATGATATCATGTTCAGATCGTTTCATGGTAGAAATCGAAACGATACCAATGCAGATGATAGATTCTACCTGCATGCCAATAATAATACTTTCGAATATGAGATGCGATCAAAATATGAAATTGATCTGACTCATCCAAATTCCATAGCAAAGATGATGGGTTTCAATTTTGATAGATTTTAACCGAATCAGATACACGAATTCTCACATCCGATAAACATAACTGTGAGACGCATCCGCTTAGATTGCAACATTAAATCTGGTTCATACATAAACAATGAAGAATCCTACATTATTTTTTCATTCGATATCGATGTGGAGCCTGATTCCATTCTCACAAAAGAACCACACAAGATTACATATGCCCATCAGTCCAGAAGGTCGTCAGTTGATTCACAACATCACAGTGCGTATTTTGGATCACAATAATGATCTCATTGATGTTTAAAGTGCAGAATAGATTGTTATAATTTTAGAATTAAAAAAAATCTAATAACTAATGGGATTTCGTTATAATAGACAGAATCGACGAGGATTTGAAAACATTCCACAAACAGCTGAAAAGGAAGGTTGACTAGAAAAAGGCTCATTCTGAAAGTGTACGCTGAACAGTTCCAACACCACGCTCTCTCGCTGAGAGATCTCAAATTTTGAAATCAATTGAACTGAAAGTAAGGAACAATATTGCTCGAAACAAATAGTGAAAAGTTGAATATATTCGACGAGCCAATGCTTGATCATTCCCTCACAAGTTTACATGAGCATACATACAAACCATATGGATCACCATTGTTTAGGAATTCAGATGAAATTCGATTTGTAATCAATAATCAAGACGTTATACTTGACATTGCTGAGACTTTCATTCATATAGAGGGTAAATTCACACCTAAAGATGAAACAAAATTATGTTATGGCTCGAACAATGCAATCGCCTTCCTTTTTGATGAAATTCGCTACGAAATGGGTGGTGAACAAGTTGCTGTCGTCAGGAAGCCGGGGATAACATTTACAAGGAAGAATATGATTTTATTTGGACAATCACATGCTAACACTTCATCAACAACTGGATGGGGACTTTCGGGAACTAAACAGGATATCTTGGATACAATCAGTCACGTATTCAGTGGTAAATTACCACTAAAATATTTGATGGGTTTCGCTGAAGATTACAACAAAAGTATCTTGAATGCCAAACAAGAAATGATTTGAATAATCTCTCGATCCTTCAAGAACTCATGTATTGGTGAGGTTGATGCTGATCTGAAAGTCAATAAAATTGAGTGGAAAATAAGACACATAGTGTCAGAAGATAAGCACAAGCTCAAACTTTCGAATAGAGTCAACAAGAGTGGTCTGAATGCTAAAATCAAATTGGCTTATCGCATGTGGTATCTCTACAAACTTTCATCACAACGTGGCACATCTTCAGACATATGGTCTATCAATACAACCAACGCCCTTGAAACACCTCGTTATATCATCATTGATTCCAAAGCACTACCACTTCTGAAGACAGGACAAAGGAAGTCACTAAATTCACAACTGCTGATATCAATAACATTCGTGTGTACTTGAACTCTGAACTATACCCATATGAACGTAGGAATTTGGATTTCGATGAGAAACTTGATATTTCGGCTTATTATGCCTATGAGAACTTTCAACAAAGTTATTATGATAGAGATATGAGTGAACCTCTCATGGACATTGGTCAATTTCGACAAAATCCGCTATTCATCATTGATTGTTCACATCAGCCGAATAACTCAAAATCATCAACTATTGATAATAAGCTCAAGTTTGAAACTAGGAAAGTCAACTTCCTTTCTTTATTCACGTAAAAGAGGAATAAGTGAATAAAACATTTATGGAGATTTTTATGTTTTTTTTATTCAAATATCACTAGCTTACAATTCAAATAGTCTTAGGTATATACAAATACTCTAATATAACTTATATATCATCATCATCATTATAATTTTCTTCTTCTTCGATTTCACTTTTATCGTCATCCAGTTGGTACTTTTGGATGATGTCTTCAAGTAAGTATGGTAGGAGGCGGAGGAGGAATCTTTTCAGCTCACATCCAATCATTGCATCGCAGAGTTGATGTAAATCGAAAGAACCATCTGTATATTTTTTGCAGAGATCCCTCCTTATAGTTCTCATAATCACGCATACAGCGTTGGATCTTTTCTTCATCATAGCACACGCTCATGTCATAAATGGTGGCGTGGTGAACATCTTCGCTCAAAGCATGCATCTAAGAAGTTAACCTTCCAACAGCTGAACAGATGTCTATGGCTTCGGACCAGTGGTGACTCGCATAAATCATCCACATTTTTCAAGAATGGAGCTATCTATGATCGAAGAGAAATTATTGAAATAAGAATGCTACAAAAATAATCAGTAGTACTCCGAAGAGTGTCTTCAACAATGTATGGAAAGTTTTTATATTTTCTCCACAATTATCACCTATAATATAAAGAATCAGAATGAGCCTAGGACAAGTGGAAATCACATATTACAATTATTCAGTGAGATCAAATTTGTATATTAACCTGATGAATTGATGCATGCTACAGCATCATTGGTAAATTGTTCTGAAACGCGTTTTGGCAGCCATGTTTTGAATATTGTATCATTGCTTACATCGAGTGGTACCAATAAAATGGATTTACCAAACCGAGTAGAACAAACTCACATAGTCTCAATTGGGTAAGCTACATCCAGTGGCAAAGATGATATTACTTTTTGCTCTAACACTTCCATCTCTTGTTTAATTATTGAATTGATTTTTTGAAAATCTACCTTCGGAACTGACATGATGATGAAAATATATAATGAAAATATAAATAATTTTCAATAGAAAAACACACTTACTGATCGTTCTCTCTTTCTGTGTAGGCACTGAATAACTTCAATACTCTTGCTGACTGCTCCACTGCTAGGTGTACGACTTCTGATTTCATATCATCATACCAACTTCTTTTATAATAGATAGTGAACCACCCTCACCACAGGCTCACGCACCATGTACGATGCAAAGCCCCCACCATGGCAAGTTATACTGGAATCACAGTTCACATTTCTGACTGGATCTCCGTGGTGTGCAGACGTGTACCCTCTCTATATACTTCGGTATAGATTTTTATGTATACTCCACACATAAGGATCATACACAATGGCAGAGTAAGTATACATGAAGGACATGGAAGACGTGGAAGTAAGAAAAAATATATGGTACTTGGAAGAAAGTACTTGTCCGTGTATGAAAAAAAATCCAAGTCATCGTAATGACATCTCAAGGTCGAACACAAACCCTGAACACTCCCCAACAATATACATCAAGGTCAAACACAACATTCCAACGCTATTTCAAGGGCATGCCAAGGTCATAGACCCACCCAATGGTACCTATGCACCAAGGTAATCTCTGAGGGTCATCCAAAGGTCATTGATGACGTCATAGTGGTGGGGGGAGGCCCAGTGCCGGCTTAAATTTTCTACTGTTATTGTTATGTGTTGGTGGAAAAGACATAGCTGATGTTACGAGAAAAATCATGAAATGATATCCTAGCTAACCTAGATTCACACTAAGCATGTGATGTTACAAAATATTACCACAATATTATGTATTGCTTAAGGCTCAATGGTATATTTAAGCTTTCAACAGAAAAAACTACTGACAAATTGTATGTGAGTTATAAAGCGAGCTATTGATTGAGTTTCAAATGCAATATTGCATGAGCCATGAAAGTTCATTATAAATGCAACAATACACAAAAATACATAAGTTACCTACAAAGAATATTGACAGCCCAGATAACACGATGACCATGTTGGTACTAATATGGGAGGTCCCAAAATTGTCCGAGGCATGTTTCTAGGTATCCCAAATGAGTCCTTGGGTAATGAAAATGTTACCAAATTCCGCTTCGTTAGGATATCCTCAGGATATTTTTGTAGCATGTAGTAGTTTGATCCTTTGAAAGCATAACAATGAAAAACCCTTGGTAGTCTCGAAAAATACAGACTTTGGATTCAGCCAAATGGTAATTTTCACTCAGCTATTCTGGACACTGAAAAGACAAAATTATTTTTTCTTTAAATCATTCAACACACACTTTCTCTATCACTTTCTTTCAGCCATTTATTTCTTTTTCAATAAAAACTCCTTAATTTTTTTTTCGAAAATTTGGCTTTCTCTACCAAACTAAACAAAAAATGTTGTGTTTTTTCATTTTGTAAGGTAGGAAGTTAATTTTGTTCACAGTACGAAGAATCCTGAAATTTTGGAAATAATTACTTCTTCATGTGAAAGAAAATATGTGTGTTCAAACAAGAATGAATTTTTCATGTTTTCAACATACGGAATGGATTCTTGAAAATAACTATTCTGTGAACTTCATTATTCGCCATATCATCTGAAATAACTGAGATTGCCAAATATTGTATTAATTTTTAAGCTTTCACAGAACCAAACTACCACATGCAATAAAACAAAAATGAGATCCGCGAACTGCAATATGGCATTTGATCATAGAAAACGGAAAAATTTCAAATTCACTTTTACACATGTATGTATCTATATATGTCTGTATGTGTGTATGTGGGTGTTTCTATATACAGTGTGTCCGTAAAGTATGGAACAAATTCATTTTTAGTTAAACAGGTCATTTGAAGAAATAATCCTGAAACACTTCAATTTTTGATTTTAATTTACCGTATTTTAAAATAATAATCTAATATACAAGGTGAATTACGTTCGAGTAATGACGTCACCGTCATTTTTTTTAAATGGAACACCCCCACTTTGTCTCAATATTCGGATTACTCTAGCTGAGCTGATTCCAAAAATGTATCACATGTTGATTCCAATTGGTACAGGGTGGACAAAAATACAATAGTTTTGTGTGTGCTCATAAAGTAACGCGTAACATTCTTTATTAGGTAAATTAACAATATTATCAAAAATACTTATTGTCTATCGGACAGAATATGCTGGAATACATGACTTTATAAATGTTCGAACTGCAGCCCTTGCTGTATTTGACAGTAACCCAAACGGTGTACAAATCCTTGTTGAACCTTGTGTATGGTTTCTTACGTAATATTGTTTATTTCTGTTCGAATTTTCCCTTGTACATCTTCAATATTTGCTGGTTTCGTTTTATAAATAACATTCTTCAGATGGCCCCACAGAAAATAATCCAAAGGATTTAAATCTGGTGACCTCGCTGGCCATTCAGTGGGTCCACGTCTACCAATCCACCTGTTCGGAAAAATTTCATCTAGGTACCTTCTAACATCTACAACATAATGTGGAGGTGCACCATCCTGTTGAAACCATAAACTTACATCAAAACCTCTAGGATTAAGTCTGCTGGGAAACAAATTACGTAAAAGTAGGTACGAGATACCCCCTTAAAAACTGAAGGTACGTTGCCCCGTTTAAATTACCTTCGATAAAGTAGGGTCTGATGATTCGATTTCGTACAATTTCAGCCCATACATTTACCTTTTGAGGGTATTGTGTATGATGCTCACGCATTCAGTGGGGGTTTTCTTTTGCCCAGTATCTACAATTCTGACAATTAACCTCACCATTTAACGTGAAAGTGGCCTCATCAGAAAAAATAATGTTTTGTATCAAGAGAGGGTCTCGGTGACATTTATCCATCATTTCTTCGCAAAATTGGAGTCTTCTATCGGAATCATCTTCGTTTAATTTTTGTACAAGTTTGATTTTATAAGGATACCATTTTTCAAGCTTCAATAGTTTGTGTACCGTTGTTTTGCTAACACGGATATCGCGACTACCCACTAAACATTAAAACATAACTTCAACATAAATGTTACATCACATTGTGACTTTGTGATGTTGTTCAGAGGTATGCTTGACATTAAAGATAAGTTGCGTCCATGGTCCTTTGTGCCTCTTTTAAATATTACAATGTCACGTTTAAAACTGAACGTTACAAAAATTTATCATAGTAACATGCATTCAATGTTGCTCAAAACATGTTGTAATGTTGGTCAAAACATGTATGTAATGTTGCTCAAAACATTGTTACTCTTCTGTATTAATATTTTGATTTGTAGTATACAGGGTGGAGCATATACTCATGGTATATCACATCTTTTCTGAATTTATACATACAATGTGGAATTTCAATAGTCGCTTTTTGGTAGGCGAGTAACTTCAACTTGAAAAATATAGAAAGAGAACATATATCATGAGCCACACTCGCACCCTGTATCTCAAATGGAAAAATATTGCTTTTGAACGTCTAACATTCAACTTGTATATTTTTTCATTTGAGATATTGGGTGCAAGTATGACTCATTGTATTTTTTTTCTCTTCAAAAAAGTTACTACTTACTAAAATTCCAGAAATGTATCTATAAATATAGAAAAAAAGATGATATACCATGAGTATATGCTTCACCTCGTATACTACAAATCAAAGTATCAAAACAGAGGGAGGTAAATGTTAATGGAAGAATGATATCATATAAAAAAAACTACAACTGCATTAAATATTTAATGGAATAAAGAAATACAAAAAATAACGAAATACTCTTAAAGAATAAAAGTAGAATTTTCACTGAATCAATGATCACGTGGTTTGTGTGTCACTACTCCTTCCTCTTCAGCCTCTACTTTGCAAACATTATCCAATCCGTCCAATGAGTTCAAACTCAATTCACCTGTGGTTGAACGGAATGTCATTTACAGATCCTGAAAATATAGTAATTATAGTCACTGAAAATCAATTTTAAATTTATATTGTTAACAAAATGTCAGTTGTATGCTATGTAATAAGACTTGAAATATTTTTATTAATTCTTGAAATATTTTTGGTAATTCTTTAAATCACTAATAATTGCTTGAAACCCATTTATATTTCATTTTAATAGGTGATTACAAAATGAAACTCGTAAGTATAGGTACCAGCTTCACAAGACAGGCCAGATTGCAATTCAATAGAATTAAATATTTTATTTGTTCATTACTATAACTCATGCTTCATCAGTTAATCAGTTAGCAGTATTAATCCTACGTTAGCTCAACAAAAAGCTTTATGCAAATGGGTAACAGAAAAACAAATCACTAATTTGTGCATCGAGTATTCGTAATCTCATATACCAGTTCTGATAATTAATCTATTTTGAAGCCATAACTTGAAATATATGGAAATATTAGATATACATTTCAGCATCACTTCAAATAATAACATTTGTTGGAATTGAAATAATTTTCTAACTCACCTCCGCCTGACCTACATGCTTTCACTGGATGTAATGACTTCAGTATTACTCTAATTATCATTCCTTATTAACATAAAATGCTTTCCTCAGCAGAGCTATTTTTTTTGTAAAAGTCAGACGAGATGGATTGACAACGCTGATAAGTTTCCTTTGTTCAAGAGCCTATAGGCTTAGAAACCTGAAATAATCAAACGTTAATACTTGTTGGGAGGAACTGGGAAAATCATACTCTTATAAACACTGTGAATTTTACAATAATATGATATTGAGACTGTATTTTTTGAATCCTGTTGTAAGAATTTCAATAATATTGCTTTCAATCACTATTGGAAATAATAAGTCGATAATAAGGGTCCAGGGCTTCTTCCACCAACATGGATGTTCATCTAGATACCAACTGTAGGAACAACTGATACGCTTCTAGTTTTCTATGAATTGAGCAGCATCCTGAAATTAATCGAACAGCATCCTGAAATGAATCAGTGATGTTTATTAAATATTTTTCAGTAGTTTAAAGTTCAATGCCTACCTCAAATATCTGCCAACAAATATCTGGCTGTTTGTTCATGTTTTTATTCTTCCTACCATACTTCAGCTGGTACGAAAATCATATCACTCGCGAACTGGTCAAAAAGTCAAGTAAGAACTTTCAATCAAAATATAGAAAGGCATCAGATTATCCTACAAAAAATGCACAATGAAAATTGAAAGCACTCGCTCACAACTTGTAAAATAAACAAGATGGATGAATGTCATGAACATGAACGGGAAAATTGCATTTAAGAAACATTTTAAGATACTAGTAATTTCAAAAGTTTTCAGTTCACATGTGAGTAATCTTTTAAGGTGGTTAAACACAAACATCGTACAAATAACATAATCACTCTATCTGAGACATATCTGAGGAACATATACTCAACGTTTTATATATCTTTTAATGAATATTATTTGTTACATCTTACTGACTGTTGAACGCGTTATAGGTCTTTCTGGATATTTATCATTGAACAAATTGCACACTTCCATCTGAGTTCGCGATCTGTCTCCATACCCAATCATCATAAGTATTTCAAGAAGCGCGACGAGATCACCCAAGTTATTCTTATGTATTTTGACCCGCTGAAACCGAATTTCGATAGTGATAAGCCGTGAAAGCATCTTTACACTTAACTCCATTTCTACTTCCAATTAAATCTAAGCAATCATTCGAATATTCACGAATACCAAAAATATTGTAGTATTAAACTGTCACTGAACATCAATAAATCAGAAAGACAAATCATGACATTTCACAAAAAACTAGACGACTATGTTTTTTTATAAATAGATAAGAAATAATTTCTTTCATATTCTGTCTGCTAGACCACAAGTACCAAACATGTGTGGAAACAGCTCATTTTTATTACTCTAAACATGTAGCAAACTACGGGGTGCTACATTGAAACCAATTTCCGCTAGACAGTAAATATTTTTTACAATATTGTTAATTTACCTAATAAAGAATGTTACGCGTTACTTTATGAGCACACACAAAACTATTGTATTTTTGTCCACCCTGTACCAATTGGAATCAACATGTGATACATTTTTGGAATCAGCTCAGCTAGAGTAATCCGAATATTGAGACAAAATGGGGGTGTTCCTTTTAAAAAAAATGACGGTGACGTCATTACTCGAACGTTATTCACCCTGTATATTAGATTATTATTTTTAAATACGGTAAATTAAAATCAAAAATCGACGTCTTTCAGGATTATTTCTTAAAATGACCTGTTTAACTAAAAATGAATTTGTTCCATACTTTACGGACACACTGTATTTGTCTATCGACCTCATGCCAACCATTATGTCTGTTTCGCTTTTGTTTCTCAACTCTTATTAAGAATGCTTTATTATCTAACTTTACTCAGGCATAGGTGCACATCATTCGTTAGTCAATCTTGATGTAATATATTGATGAATAAATTCAACTCACCTCAAAAATCAGTCCGAATAAACACTTGACACAAACTCACTCACAACTGCCTACCAAAATGGCGCTCGGCATAGTTCTCGCATCGGAATATTTGATTTTATTTCGTGTTCGTTACGAGTGACAACATTTCGTGCTGTGGTGCTAACTGAAAATGACACATGTTGTCCCACGGACATTGATGGGTACTAATCGATATGTCCCAAGGAGGTATATGGTAAGAAGTCCTGAGGACATGCTTAGGATCGTGTTTCTGAGGACGTTCCACCATAATCAACCATGATGAATTGAGGATATTCTAGGGATGTCATCTGGACACAGTTTCAGATTGTCCAGGGGAAGCAGTTGGGTGGTCCATGGATCTAGTTGGGAGTATTTACATTGTCCCACGAGCATTGATGGGATAAATATTCGGGATGTCCTGTGGAAGAGACGGATGATCAAACGGGGAATTCTTGTGGACGGTGTGTGCTATTTGGGAGTATTTAGAAAACACAATACATTTTCAGTTTTCGATTGCATCATCGCAAAAATATACATAATGATACGCTAAAACAATTTCAAATAGTAAATATCAAGAAACTTGAAATAATATTTATCTTCATCTATGAGGAAACCAACCAATTTTGAATTTTCCGGACTTGAGATGCCACACCTAACGGGGTGACGCCCAGAGAAGCACGCACCGCGCTCCATTTTGCTAATGTATATTGTTGTTGTTTGTCGTGTATTGCGTTTTGGTTCCATTTTAGATAATTTTATTTGTTCTTAACCTATAGGTACCTAAGTAAATTACATATTTTTCTGCAATTTTGTCTTTTGAACAAGAGTTCAAAGAGTGTTGAAGCAGCACAACGGATAATACTGATAAATTCAAGGCATCTTCATGTGAGGTAAGGCGATACATCATTTATTATTTGAGGTTATGACGGTAGGTATGCTCATTCTGCTATCAGTAGCAATTTTTTTTTTCAGTTTGAAAGATACTTTCACATTTGTAAATGTTACTTGTGGCTTGAATAAAAAGTCTTGTGTTGAAAGAAGTCTTGAACGTTTTTTCACAAATCATTGTGCTATATTTTGCAGTTGGACCGACAAAAAAGACATGTTACGGGTTCATTTTGCATTATGACACCCTCTCTTATTTTAATATGAAAATGTCTGTAATTCTGTGTCAGTGAGACAAACTCTACACTTTATTTTCCGTATTTTATCATATGAATACTTCTTCACTGTCATTTATTCACCTTTTCGAAAATTAGTTCTACTAATTCGAGCAAGTATAAACCGACCTATGAGTTGAAGTAAATAGTCCCCACGAATAATCGAACGTTATTTTGTGAACGCGCTTTTAGTCACTCATTTTCATTTTCTTATGGTGTAAATAAACTCCTAAACTCCGTACGTGAACCTTTGAATCTTATATATATTATTCATATATCATATTATCTATCCTATAGTGTATTATTTCAGTAATATTGAAGCAGTGAGTTGTCCCACTTCATCAAGGTGGTTTCGGATTTTTTCACTGGCGATGAATCTGTGGCGCTCCGTGCAATACCATTTCATGCTGCAGTAACCTTGCTGGAATAATTAATAATGGCTTATACTATTTGTAATATTGCTGAACGTCCGTTTCAGTAGTTGCTGAACCTTTGCAGTGAGGTAGCAGAAAACTCTGATGTAAAATTACACATTACGATAAAGGTAACTGAAATATTGAATGAATGTTACTTTGTTTGCTAAGTGGGTAATGAGTTCAAAATGCGTGAATAAACCTTGCTTACAAGTTGAATTGCTCTGTCGCTAGATACAAAAATTCGGTATCGCGATAGTATATGCCATCGGCCGTCCTTGCAAATAATTTCATTTGATTGTTTAGCCTGTATCTAAGATACGCGCATCTCGCATACAATATCCCCGTCTGAAATTTCAAAATCTTATTTTCCACTAAATTGTGTCCTTTTTGTATCAATCTGGGCCAATATGTTTTTAAATATGTGACCGTGTAATTTTCTAAATATTTGGCAAATTTCATATGGTTCACCAAGTTGCCGCTGTAAATAATTTCAAAATCTTATTTTTCCACTTAGGCTAAGCATATAAGGATTCTTATAGGAAAGTTTTTGCTATAGTTTTTATTTTCTCATCCTTTGTGTTTTTTGAGTCGCTGAATATGAATTTAAAGTTCTGTCCGGAACTTTGTTATTTTTTGGCACTTTTTGCCCAAATTTGGCCCTTTTTTTCAGTTTTTGGCATATATCTCAAATATAAACCGTTTTTTCGAAAAGCTTATGACATTCAAAATTAAAGTAGATACAATTTCTGCCATTTTTTGTGGAATTACTTTTTTTTTCACCGCTAGAGTGTGGCAAAAAAGACATATTATTGGACCTAGTAAGCCTTACATGAATAATGAATATAGGGAAATTCATTGAAATAATGAAAACAAACGAATTAATTTGTTATTTTTTACATATTACTAAATAAGTTATCTACAGTATATTATCAACAGTAGTAAAATATGTGCTCATATCATTACAATTAAATAACAATGATATTGCGAATGATGAATGTCACTGCCGTCTCAAATTAGAATGCCATAACCATCTGGAACAAAGAAAACGGAGATATCATTTCATGGATTTATCAATAATCGGGGTGAGTAATTATCTGCACATTTTTACTTTTGAAAATACTGTTGTACATACCTTCGTTTTTTCAATGAACTGTCACAACCTCTTCAGTCTGTTCATCTATTCTCTTTATGTTTCCAGGTGGTAGAGGTCTGTCATATTAGTACTTCAGACAGTATATTATGCTACAAGTGTCTGATTGTCGTTTTTGAGCAAGGAAATGTTACATACCTTCGTCCTCATTGTACCCACTTTCTTCGAAGGTCTCAACAACCGGGGAAAAGGTGAAGTCCAGTTCGAACTGTACTTCGACGACGAATGACCCGTCATCAAGGAGATTTCTGGGATCTGCCTCGATTGTCACTTTGTTGAAGGCCCCCTCACTGTCAGTGCACAAATTGGTGCTTTTTTTGCGGTTTTGTTGTGTGGCTGTAGCAGCTGATGGTGGTAGTGCAGCTATTTTTGATGGGCTTTTTAAAGCTCCCTTCTTATAATTAATAGGTACACCTCAGACGGTTTATCGACGGCGGTTCAGTCCTTCCTGTGTAGCCGTACACGTTGACTAGGAATCTCTCCCCTGCTGCTGCAATGTTTTCTGAAGTTGCCTTAGGGTTTTTGAAAACATTTGCAACATTGGCAAGGTTGGGATTTTTGGAGAGGTTTCACAAACTTTAATTTTCCTTGGTTGTGAAGTGCTGAAGTCGTATCACAACCACTCATTACGTGAAGAAACATGATGTGTTCTTTAATGGTTTTGGTTTGCAGATCATGCACAGGAGAGTAGGGGGTTGGAGGAACGGTTCCCTACCCTGGTTTTAGGAAGGATACGTTCTCCCATTTACAAAGATCCATGAGGACGACCAGCAGGTCGATGTCCTCTCCAACCACCACAACAGTCTCAGTACATTCAGCCAAAGACAGCTAGGTGTTGTCAACTTCTGTGGCCTGGCTCCATGTCATGCTTCGAAATTGTAACTTTCCTATATGATCATAGAAATCAATTTTCTTTTGTTGTTCGTATTGGCCAAGAATTTTTCTTCATGGTCGGTATCATGTTCTCATCTGTGAGCGAAATCGATTCCATGGACCTCTTCAACCGTTGAGCACTTTTTGTTCCACCTTTCGTACCTTCTGGATATCCATCGAATACAACTACTGTTTTTGGCCTATAGAAAGTAATAACATAGTCAACATACCTACTGCATATTGCAGAGAAGGATTGCTTCTCGGGACAGACAACTTTGTGTAATAAGAACCCACCGCCAATAACATATCAAACTTTTCCGCTGAATGACTTATTTTGTATGGGTACAAATGCTTTCGGGGTAGTGAAAAAAACTTACAGTCGAACTCCACCAAATATGATCGTTATTGTAAATGTGGATGAAGTCGGAGGACTCACATCAGCACACTATAGGATGTCGTCGGAGGACTTACATCAGTGGGGACATGTTTCGTAACAATTCTTTGGAAAAAGGCCACTCGAGTGTTTCCTCCAAAATTGATCCGTTGACCAGATTTCCCATGCAAAGGACCACGCACACACCTTAAGGAAAAAAGTCTTTCGGTGAAAATGGCTGAATTTTTGATATGTTGTAGATAGAAAGAGAATTGAAAAATGAAAAATGTGATTTATTTGTAATATCTAACAGAAAACAACTACTTTCCCGGCACAAGCCACGCTGGACATTGAACTACATCTGATAGATTTTATGAATTTCCTATTCATATTTTCGAACTAAAATTCATTTATATTCAATACTGTTTGCTACTGAGAATTCTTAATGTTTGCGAGAAATATTTTTCCATAATACAGAGAAAAATACGGCGTTATTTGTATACAGTGTAGTCAACAATATACTCAATTCTTCAGTGATTGATTTCGCCTACGAGGTTGAAAGTTGATTCGAGCTTATCATTGAGGATCAATCAGAATGGTTTGTTGATCGACCTAAATATAATGAAGCTATGAATACAGAGTGTTTGGAATAAGATATGATCCGTGTTTTATATACAGTGACCGCCAAAAAGTATGTACCATATGGGAAAAAAGTTTATTATTAGAGTATAGGAAAAAAGATTCTTGGAAAAAGTTTATACATGTCCGATAACCTAAAAATCGATTTTGACACATGTCACGTGATCGCTGGTATGGCGGCAAATTGAAAAAAATTACTATGAAAAGTGAAGAAGTGGGGTAAAATGGCAATATATCAAAAAAAGTTATTTCAAAAAGTTGCTTAGAATTGAATTTTATACACATATACAAAGTTTGAAAAGATAATGAGAGAAAATTGAAAATAGCTATTTTTTTAAATATTTTCCTAGCTTTGTAAAAATATCAAATTATTTTCTTATGAATAGCTTGACCATACTGAAATATTCGTATTTCATTGATAATAACAAAACTTTCTCATTTTCTCCACACCAGAAAGCACTAAATTACAAAAATTGAATTTTGTCAGAACCCTTGCTGTTACATTGGTTCGTATCTAACAGTTATATCAGAATTCCACGATTATTGCGATGATGGAGAAATCCAAAAATATCGTGTTCTTCCGATTATAATCAATTTTTGATGATAATCGTACACGAACGTTTCACTTCGCACATAATCTTAAAAATAGTGCGTCAAATTAAAGAGGCTAGAGTTTTCAACATTGCATGCGAAGTGAAACGCTCTGGCATGATTATCATTGAAACTTGATTATAATCTGACCATGTTTTTGGAGTGTCATGTCATTACAACGGTTGTGGAATTATGATATAATTGTTAGGTACGAACCAATGTAACAGCCAGGGTTTTGACAAAATCTAATTTTTTTTATTTAGTGCTCACTGGTGTGAAGAAAATGAGAAAATTTTGTCATTCTCATTGGAATACAAATGTTTCAGTATGGTCAAACTATTCATAAGATAATAATTTGATATTTTCATACAGCTAGGAAAATATTTTAAAAAAATAGCTATTTTCAATTTTCTCTCATCATCTTTTCAAACTTTGTATATGTGTATAAAATTCAATTCTAAGCAACTTTTCGAAATAACTTTTTTTTGATATCTTGCCATTTTACCCCACTTCTTGCCTTTTCATAGTTATTTTTTTTTCAATTTGCCGCCATACCAGCGATCACGTGACATGTGTCAAAGTCGATTTTTAGGTTATCGGACATGTTTAAACTTTTCCCAAGAATCTTTTTTCCAATACTCTAATAACAAACTTTTTTCCCATATGGTACATACTTTTTGGCGGTCACTGTATATAAAACATGGACCCTATCTTATTCCAAACACTCTGTATTCATAGATTTATTATATTTTGGTCGATCAACAAACCATTCTGATTGAGATCCTCAATGATAAACTCAATCAACTTTTAACCTCGGAGGCGAAATCAATCACTGAAGAATTGAGTATATTGTTGACTACCCTGTATACAAATAACGCCGTATTTTTCTCTGTATTATGGAAAAATATTTCTCGTGAACATTAGGAATTCTCAGTAGCAAACAATATTGAATATAAATGAGATATTGATATTTTTTTAATTCAGCTGAATTTATCCAAAAATCACAAAATTAATGATTTGGCACCCTCTAGCGCCGAATCTAGTCATACGATCGAGTTGGGCCAATGGAGAGATTTATTCAAAATGGTTCCATCTACAGCGACCCAAAAAACATGGAAAATAAGAAAATCAAAACTATAGCAAACTTTCCTCTGAATCCCCTTCATTTTTCTAATATGTTCAGCATAACTAAATTGTGCACTTTTTGTACCATTTTGTGCCACCAACTTCACTCTGTGATCCAGACTTGGAAATAAAAAAAAATAATTTTTTTACTGAAATGGGAACATTTTGTGCCAAGTTGTGCCGTATGTTATGAATGTTGCACCCGTGTAGTTTTCGAAATATTTCGAAAATTTTACATGGATCACCAAATTGATGCTATGATGCATACATTGAAATTAAAAAAAAATATTTTCTTACTAAATTGTGTCCACTGTGCCTAAGTAATTTTCGACATATTTAAAAAATTTCGTGTGATACACTGAATTTTAAAAATTTTCAATTTCCACCAAATTGTGCCCATTTTATGAAATTTGTAACCGTGCAGTTTTCAACATATTTAGAAAATTCAATATGGGTCACCAACTTGATACTTTGATCCATACGTTGAAATTTCGAAATTTTCTTCCTTCGTTTTCTGACGATAAAGAGAGTCGTAATATTTTTCTTGAAAAAAATCCTAACAAAATGATATAGAGAGTACAGGTCTCTTATTTTGTTCCTCAATTGAATTAACTCACGGTGACTCTTAAAAGTGAAAAACAGACTTTTTGTTTTCTTCTGTCACAACTAGTTTTTTGTCGTAATAGTAAGCCTATATTACATCAGTGATAGTCAGGCCCCCACATCACTTCCTGTGCAGTGATGAAGTTGCAATATAGTAATTTACGTAACAAGTCCGGAAAACACTGTTTTTTTGGACGAGTGGACAAGATTCTAGGACGAGCGTAGCTGTTTTCGAACGTGTTGCGTACACAATTTTTTCGGTAACCATGTAGAATAACAAATCAAGACACATTTATTTTTTATATTTCTTTGTAGAAGAAAACATTTTAATTCTTATTTGTATTAAATATCGAAATGCGAACAGAAGATAGGTACTAACAGAAACATTCTAATTCTTATTTATATGCATATTTATATTGAAATTCGGGCAAAAATAACAATTTGATCTACGTATCTAGTTGGGAATTTCACAGTTCCGCCACTGCGTGTATGCTTCGCTGTTGGCCCAGTTTCATCACTAGGAATCTTCTTCATGGATGGCTAAACAGAACAATCATTTTCGTATTGATTGAAAGTTTGATTTTGTGGAGGAAATCCGATTCTTGACATGATTTTTTGGGTTTATGACCTTCCACAATCTGAAAATGAAAAAATGTTAATCCAAAGAAATCTGTACAAGTGTAGAAGGGCAAATTAATTAATTTGCCCGATAAGTTACTGCGTTCACAAGACTGCTGTCTTGAAAGATATTAGTTTTTGTCAGTAACGTACCCTACACTGAATTTGCCTATCTGAAAAAATGAGATCGAATTAACAAAGAATACTTCTCTTTATTTGAAAATTGTTGACGTTTCGGAGGCTGTATCTGCCTCCGTTATCAAAACTTCTTGGAAAGACGCTGAAGAAACTGAATTTGAATTGCGAAAGCGGAAATAAGATCTTTCTTTGACAGAGTCAAATGAAATCTGTCATACATTCTTTTGATTGACATTTGGTATCTTGATATAGAGGGTGTTCAGTATCAATCAATCACCATTCTATTAGTTCTTATTTCATCTCTGAGGAGAGGTAACCAGGTGCGGCCCATTTCGATGGAATTGGTTGAAAAGCAGTTGTTCGATAAAAGAATACACGCAGTTTCCTTTAACTATCTTTTTTCTTGATTTGATTCTCTCAATAAAATTTTGGTATTATTCCATTCCATCATATGATGGAAGGGACGAATAGTCTTTGTAGACTTGTCGCAGCACAAGTTACTTTCACTAGGTAGTTGGAAGCATTTGAACTGAAGAGAAGATTGGCCATTTGTCAAGAACATAAATTCAGGATCTTTGTTCTGAGCTTCAGCCAATCGGTCCATGTCAATGGTGTTAACAGTTTCAACAAGTGAAAGTGTATCAGCAACCACATTGTCCTTGCCACTACTATGTCTGATATCTGTGCAAAACTCTGAGATGTACTGCAAGTGCCGGAGTTGGAATGGCGAAGCTTTTTCTGTTTGAATACATATAATAGAGGTCGATGGTCAGTATAGATCAAAAATTGTTTCCCTTGAAGCATGTATTTGAAATGTTTTACAGATTGATACATTCCACGTAATTCCCGATCATAAGTACTATAAATGTGTCCGAAGTGTTTCAATTTTCGTCAAAAAAACAGTTTCCATTCGAATTGTTCAATTACAGATACAATATTATTCTATCGCGAAGTCACTATAGTGTCAACTACTCATGCCAAAGAAAGGGTTGGACTTGGGTAAGTTAGCATGGTGGATTCTGTTCAGTCAGATTTGCATTTTTCAAACGATACTATTGCATCTGCAGTCTAAGGAATTTGGCGATTGTCTTTTTTTCGAGCATCTTTGATGTATTCGTGAAGAATATGCCTCCGGCATACATTTTCTATAAAAATTAATCATAAAAAGATATCTTCGTAGTCCAGCATTAGTTTCAGGACGTTCATAATCTTAGCTGGAACTCTATAAAGTAAAAAACTCTATTTCTTTCAACCCAAATTCTAATATTGCGACATTAATACGAAGTCCATATTTTTCAAGACGCACAAATACAAGTTTGGGGTGCATCAGGTGTTCTTGAGACAAACGTCAAGATATGAAAAATCGAAACTGAGTTCTCGAAACACCTTGTTAATGAATCTTTGAAAAGTGTTTTGGTGCATTTCGTAGGCCAAGCGGCATGATGTTGAATTCAAACATGCCAAACGGCGTTGTGATCGCAGTCTTTGGCTGGTCTTTTTCCGCGACAGGTATCTGGAAATATGCTTTGAAAAAATCGATTTTCGAGAATATCCGTCTTCCTAGCAAAATGTGTTGAAAATCTTCAATTCTTGGTATTAGATATCCATCAGGACCAGTTTGGTCTTTGGTGCGGCGAAAATCTCTGCAGGGACGCAATGTACCATCCCTCTTAGAAGCTAGGTGGAGTGGACTGGACCATTGGAATTTTGAGGGTTGGATTATTCCATGATTTAACATAAATTGAAATTCCCTCTTGACTATAGCAAGTTTTTTTGAAACAAGTGGTCGTGCTCGGCAAAAGACAGGCTTTACCTTTGGTCACTTCAGACGGTATTGAACTTTGACAAATTTGGATAAAAATTCAATAGATTGGCAAATCGATGAGTTTTAGAAACAGTGCCCACAACATGCCACTTACAGATGTTATGCCAATCCCATTTTGTTAGTAGCGCCAATCAATTGTTTTCTTTTTAGGTCAACAAGCAGGTTGAAATGTTGCAAAAAATCAGCTCCTAAAATACTTTTCTCCACTCGAGCTATAACAAATGACCATCTGAATTCTCGACGAAGTTCTAAGTCATTATTCACGTATTCCTTATGTGGCTATTTCTGATCCATGGCGGCAAATAGTTTATAGTCATTGACATTTTTGTGTCCTCTTTTATTAAATAGCAAGATGGACAACCTGGGTTTTTGTCAGTCAAAAATTAGCGAGATTTACGGCATCCAATTGGGTAGTCCTCTGCAGAATGTGCCGCTAATTCTGCTGCGGTCTGACGTTTCCCGATTGTTCCCGTTTTCATTCAAAAGGTGATTCACACTTTCCAGGATGACAGAATGAAGCGAAAGTAGAAATAACAGTACCTTCCATCTGAGCTGAAACGTCCTCGACTACTGCTACGATTTCTACTGTTACTTTGACTGCGTCCACGTTTATCAGTACGATTTGCAGGACTTGAATGACGAATTCTGGACCATCGCAATGACGATATTTGCAGCTCCAATGACTCAATTTTGGAATATAGTACTTTGACAAGGCTCTGTGTATTTTCATCTGGAACTGAACTAACACCAGTGTTATTGTACACACAGAAAACATCGCGCCTTGGGGCCCTGTTAGTGATTTTGTCAGTCATAACTGCTAATTTATCAAGATTTTCCTCAGTAACTAGTAAGACATTTTTAACAGAGTCTGGAAGTTTATCACGCCACAAGGTCCAAGAACTTTATTTGATATATCATTATCTGCTAGTGAAGTCATTTTCTTCAACAACTGACTAGGTTTTTAATCTCCAAGTTCAAGACCGGCAAGTAAACGCTTGATTTGAACGTCGCCGCTCTCTTGTAGATGTTTGGGAAGTCTTTCTTTAGCGAGGGTATATTTTGTTTCACTTGCTGAATCCAAAATGTCCAAACTAGCAGCTACAAATTTACAATCAAGTTGAGAAACTAAATAGTCGAACTTTCGGTTTTCATTCTTGAAACTATTGAACTTGAACTGACGAAACCACATGTCCGGTCTCTCCATCCAAAACGGCGGAATTTTCTCATCCCCGATTAGTTTTTCTTTATCGATCTGCCATCACCATACTGGTTGAAAATGACTTCGGATCTGATGGTCTCTGGATATAGTCCTTCTCAGGCATATTTACGGCAACAAGATGAACTCGAACACACGTGAGTTGAAACTGAGTTGAAGGATCACGTCGGGGTCATCAATTTTGATCATTAAATCTAGAGTGAAATGGAGTCAAATGAATGAGAGAAAATCAACTTTCATATTCAACGTTGTCATCGCCGTATTTTTCTTGATTTTCTGTGAGGAAAACCCCAGCAAGGTGTCAACTGAAGTCAAAAACATACTTTTTATTATTTATAGAGTGGAGGAAAGGGGTCAAATAAATGCGACAAAATCAACATTCACATTCAACGTATTCAACATTTCATTTCTCAAAACTTCTCGTGAGAATAGTCCCAAAAAGATGAGCTCTGATAGAAAACAAAAAGTGTCGATCGGTTGTGATTTCCGAGTGTCTCAGATAGTATTTATTTAGAATAATTGATTACCCACTGAAAATTAATTAGATGAAAATAGAAAACACTCTGTATGTTCTTAACCATGAATGTTTATTGCAGATATATATTTGAAATAAAGCCGCTGTCTGGATATCCCGCAGTAGTTTGTTCGTGAAGTAAATTTACCTAGTATGATTTATGTAGGTACATTTCCAGCTCTCCTCAATCGAAGTTCAGGTCTGTAATTGTTTTCCGATTCGTCCGTGAAAATCCTAGTTGGCCGTGGATTCAGAATTGTACATACGTGTGTAGTGAACAACATGGTAAGTAGACCCTTAGAAATTAATAATAATAATTGGATAAATGAAAATAGTTTATTTACTTCATTATATCATTTAAAATAATTGAATATTTAACATGTTGGATTGGGAGTGCTCGATGGAAGGCAAATTCATGGAAATAGATTATATGAACCAACCTTTCGCAAATTTCCTAAAAGTATGAGAGTTCTGTCGGGATATATCCTGACTATAGTCACTTATTTTGATTAACATTTGCTAGTTATGACAGGAAGCCTTCCAAATTATGTTCTTGTAGCAAAACTCTGCTAGGTGTTGGGCAGATGAGATTTGGCAGTTGAATCATTTTCTGTTCGATGCTTGCCGACAAAACTCCTATAGCATAGGAAATTTGTGAAGGGCTGGATTATTTATGATCTATTTCATGTTAGAGGATATTTTATTTTCGACCAATATACAGGGTGACTCAGGGTTAAACCGCCAAACATTCAGTATCGCTTTTTTGGTCAAAAATAAAATTATTTCTTTAAATAAGCATGTGTCTCAACTTGCTTCGTTTTCGAGATACAGGGTGTCAAAGTTTATGAAAAAAATAATTTTTTTTTTCGTTACTCAAAAGCCTTTTGGATGATTTTGATAAAACTTGGCATGCTGTATTGGAGTTAATGGACGGCTTATTTTAATGTACTCAGAACAAAAAAAAATATTTTTTCTATAAACTTTGACTCCTGTATCATGAAAACGAAGCAAGTTGCGAAACATGCTTGCATGAAGAAATCTTATTTTCGCCTAAAAATCGATACTGAATGTTTGGCGGCTGCATAATGTTGGTATTATACTTATGGTTTTTACAATATAATGCCATATATTCTTCCTTAAGGGATTAATTGATTAATAGTCTCATTCCCTCTTGCACTCTCATCTAAAATTAAATAATATCATGGGAACAATGTTTATGTACTTGTATTGAGAATATCAAGATGGATGAAAATGAAAAATATTTCACTTGTACACCGTACACCTCTAGAACTTGTACAACTAGGCTAGTTGAACTATTCGTTGCAGCAACAACAAACGTACATAACCTTCACCGAATGGGGTCTTCAAAACTACGCAAACTCATTTTCCGAAAATGTTGTGCTGAATTGATGCAAAATCTCCTCTATGATCATTCTATTAAATGATTAAATCTATGTTGCGAATAAACCATGAAGTTGATCTGAAAAAATATGACAAACTACGAGCGTTTTTTAAAGAAAATCTGAAGGTTTTCAAGCAAAGAAGTCTTCCACTAGTTTCACTCTGACTCCGGAACAAATTAGAATTTTTTTTGACAGGCACCTGATTAAATTTCTCTTTTGCATAATCTGATCTATTCAAAAATTCATATTCTTATTTGTTTCAGGTTATATTGAATATTGCAATTATGAGTGCATGCGGCTCAAACGAGCCTTATAAAATGAATATAGAAGACGTGAAGGATATCCGTTATTAATGTAGGATTTTAGTCTGTTGTCTAGGGGAATTATAAGTACAAAGGCCTCCGGATAGTTTAAGAACGGGAAAACACAGTTTATTTGAAAATACAGTCATAAATGTGAATTGGGGAAAACATATCTTCGGGTACAACTTTGTACAGAACACAGCCACTGAACGTCTGTACGTCTTTTCTGGAAACTGCTAATCGTCTTCAGCTAAATGAAATAAAACAGATCGCGGCTCGAACTGTCTTACTTAGATCTGTGAGGTCGTCGTCTCTCACCATTTACGAATCTAGTTAACTCGTCTCTTCCGTCGCAGATGGGCACGTCTTGACCCGTAACTAACTAGAACGACTTATTGAACCCTCAGGCCCCGTCTTTTTCAGCTAAGAATTACTTTCTTTATCTCACGACTTTCCTAACGTCAGTCAGCCAAGGATATACAGAAGCTTAAGTAAATCAAATAAAGAAATTCAACAAAAATTCAATTATTTAACTAATAAAACTAGCTATTGGGTTCTTCAAAAATGCGGATCCCACATTAATAACAATAACCAAGATTAAAACGAAAATTTTACGAAAATGTAACTTAAAGGGTAACTATATGTTTTACAATATTGTACCTAAACATATATCTCGGTCCGTTACGTGTAAAAATCAATCAATTCTTTCTAAATTATCAAGAATCCAAATGTAGAATACAACGTATAAGAATGAACAAATTTAAACTTGCCAAATCCTCAAAATTACCATGGTATCGCAATTCATATGCAAGTTTGCACATTGATATAGAGGATGCAATATAAAGTGTCACGGAGGTTGGAAATCTACCAACTTTATAGCTGAAGGAAACATTGATCAGTCTATGAGAAAATAAAGCAGATACTATTGCTAAAAAGATGAATAGTAGATAATGAATCATCGTCTTCCTTTACACCAACCGCATTATTGACTCGTGGTATAATCTATTAATGGCATTGAAATTGATATTATATATAGTGTGTCCACAAAGTCACCCCCTTCTGTTATTTTTTTAACCGATTATTGTTTATGGTTGAATGGCAATTCATGCACTATTTCTTGATAACGATAAAAAAAGCCTACCTTCGAAAACATGTTTTTAAAAAGCACGAGGTCAAGTGAAATCTAATTCAAATCTTCTTTTGATTCTCTATGGGACTGCAAAATTTCAGAAAAAATTATTCATCCAAAACAAAAGGGCGACATATTAAATTTATAATAGTCCAGTAACCACAGACAAACTTGAGCCAAAAGTGAAGGATGCATTGTAGCACTCTGAAACTCGGCACATAACATCTTGACATCATGTATCATTAAAAAAAAAATGTTTACCGAAAACTCAGGGGTGGAACTCAAAAATATTTTCATTTGAAAAAATCATAATTTTTTTGTTATTATTTAGGAAAATATAAGACTAAACAAAAACGATTTCGATAGGTTGAAAGATAATTCAATTAGCAACAAGAATGATTCACAGTAATCGCTTATGGAATGCGCCCGTTTTCTAGAAAAACGTGATTGAACGCCGACATGTGGAGGATCCGAAAATCATGAATATTTTAGTTAATATAAAATAATTATTGTGAAGCAGGAACCAGTACCCTCTTTGGACTGTATGCAACGATTTCAAAGTAGTGAGACAGGTCTCATTTATCGATGCCAAAGAAAATTGGGTTTAGCTCCTGTCTCATTTTTCAACGCACCCATAATCCTGGCATTTTCGCTCAGTAAATGCTGAAAATAATACACATCCTGCATGGGAAATTAAATGAGCAATTTCAAGCATGAGGTTTGCACTTCACTTATGTGTTGTTAACAATACAAAAATAACCCTAAAGCAATTTGATGAATGAAGAGAATAATTTGAATATAAGTGTATACATTTATTACTTATTGCAAAGCGCTTTCGACTTGCGTCATCTTCAGTGCTTACTAGTCATGCAACAGGAAGTATCGAGATTTGTAAAAACATTATCTGTTTAAATTAGAAACTTATTTAAGAATGATCCACACCTGCACCGGAGTTCTGAAAATGCATTAACCTCCAAATTTTGCGGGAGTCTGTAGGCGTGTCCCAATATATGCGAGAGGGATGATCAATGACTAACTATTCGAATGGCATCTTCCAATTCCCTGACGATATTCACAACGCAGAAGGAAGAGCACGTCGTAGAGCAATATTCGCCTTATTGTTGCATTTCACATGATGGCACATCATAGACGGGGATCCGGGTTTTATGTTATTGCTGCAAATACCTAGGGAATCGTAGATAAATACATGCTCAATTGCATGGAAATTGTATCGTCTTGGCAGTCGAGAAGTAGGTAGGTAGGTATATAAGATATTTTTTGGACGAAGACAAAAAAATTTGAATGTATTTATTTATGTAAAATATGCTCTCGAATGTATTTTACAAAGATTTAATACGCAGGCATAATTTTTTCAATATTTTTTAATTATTCTAACGAATGTGCGCGAAATGCTACTTTGGTGATCGAGAACTGATTTTTTTAATGAGGCTTGCAAAAAAATAGTCGAGATCATCAAAGTATTTCGCGAACGAGATGCAAACAATATTTTTTTTACCAACGTCGAAAAATATTGTTTTAAAATATTAATATGCTTAAGTAGCTTAATTTAAAAAAATAAAATAGGTAGTTTAAATTTTGTCACCATTTGAAAAGTATTTAAAAACCTTAATTATTGTTAAACATTAAGAAATAAATGATTTCTTGGATTTTTGCTTGATTGAAGACCATAAAGGTTAAAATATAAAAATCCCATATAGTTTACACGTAGTGTGCGAAATATATATTTCGCATACTACTTCGCGCACGGTGTCATGGTAACGAATGAAAATAAAAAAGGGTCACTTTGCATATCGTTACCAATGCGCCAACCTTGTAATTTTTTGACGTTTGTAGAAAAAAGTATATATGAACCATCATTCAATCATTCAACAAAATAGAATTTCAAAGAATAATTCCGATCCGGTGAAAAGTTAACAGGGGTGGGGTTACTCAATAAGAGTTCTAATATTATGTACCGTCATTTTGTTTTGGATGAATATTTTTGTTTGAAATTTTGCTGTCGTATAGATAATTGAAAGACGTGTCGAAAGAGGTATCACTGGATCCACTATGCTATTTTAAAAAATTTTCTAAAATGGCGGCCACGTGCCATTTTAAAAGATAGATTATTTTTTGTGGTGTCAAAAAGTAGCTTATGAACAACCTTTTTTAATTTGTTCAAAAGTTAACAGAGAAGGGGGGTTACTTATACATATAATATAAAACTTAATGAAATTCCGAGTTTCGAAAAAATGTCAATATTATTAAAATACACTTCGAATGTAACATGAGCTGTATGTTTTACTGTCGTGGTGGATTGCGGATTTTCAATTTCCTCGGGTATCTAGGATCTATCAGTTCGGGCAATAGGCAATTCTTGTAAAAAATCTCTAACTTCGGTTTCATATCAACCGCCCAAAATAAATCGTCTCGAATAATCTAAAAAAAAAAATGACTATCAATTTCGTTATATTATGGAATATAAAACCGAATTCATTCACAACATGCCCAGCCTAAAATTCCAATATTTATAATCAGAACAAAATTACTTGATTAATGGGGACGAATTAATTCTTGTTGAACTGAAGGCAGACAAAATATGAATGAATACTAATTTTTCCGCATGAATGATGGTTTTCCGGGTTTTTAGACCGATGTTAATTTTGAGATATTCTCGACGTTTCGCCAACACGAGTGGTTGGCATTTTCAACGGATCAGTGAGAATATCTCAAAATAAACGTCGGCCTAAAAACCCGGAAAACCATCATTCATTCAACGATTGCCGTGAAAGACTTTCACAACCAATTTTTTCGTTTAGGTATCACATATAGTGTGAAGATGTCCCACCTTTTCAACTAACATTCCCAATGGAGTCCAAAATACAAAATAACACAATGAACGCTTAGTTATGTGTAGCTGCCCTTGTACTTGATAGTAATAATTATGATTTCGTTTCAGCTACATGTGTAGATTCTCATTTAGAGAACAGAAATTTATAATTTTTTGGTCAATTGCTTCCTTGGGGTTCATTTTTGAGGCAGTTTTGGGACACTTCACCTCAACAATGGCGTCATCTCCTATTAACCCATCAGGACTGGCTCCGAAAATAGGATCGTCTTCATCAACGAACATTCCGCAAGGTTCAACCTGTGACACAAAAAAAACATGTTTATAAAACTGTAATTAAAAATGATGTTTTTTATTCATTGACATATAAACTAAAAATACTTTTAACACTAGTGTTAATAGTAAAATGACAGATGAGATGATGGATACTCAGTAATACAGATCTATCTAATAGAAACACTTCAAACAGATATTATAATCAGGATACCTACTCAAGAGGAATCATTTATAAAAGTTCACACATGTATTTGGCCGTTTGTGCAATTGGTAATACTAATTCCTTTTGAAGTTACAAACGAAGTAGTATTCAGTCGAACTGTAGAAGGTCATTCATCACTGACAAATAATGACATTCACAAATAAAGTGCGTTGGGGTTATTATAGTTGGAGCCTCTGCCTGTTCGAATCCTCATGATCTTTTTTTAAAATTGATTTTATTTTGCTTGTGGAGTTGATTCACTCGTTAACGCTCGTTTCGCAATATTCCCCAATCACAGAATAAAATGCCGCTTTAACACTTGTATCATAAATAACTATTTTTAATTAAGTATGTTATTAGAATATTACCCTAACATCAAAATCATTCTCCAGTTGTCTAATTGCAAATGGCTCATGTTCTGTTCCGTACTTGGTGTTTGCGTTTCCTCCAAAGATGGAATAAAGTAAGTTTTTTACCTTATTGGCACAAGATGTTGTTTTTCGCATCTTACAAATGTCACCAAAATGTGAAGCTGTTAAGCGAATACTTCTCTCTTGTTGCCATAAAGGATTGCCAGATTGACCTCTTGTACTAAGTTCAATGAGTTTTATCTCTTCGGGAGTTTTTTTCAAAGAATTCAGAAAATCTTCTTTCTTCCGCTCGGACTGATCAGTAGATAAACCAGGATCAGGGATAGCATCTGGGCCATAATCCTTATCCGGCAGAGCATACTTCTTACTAGATTTTGGTGGAAGGTCTTTATTCTTGCGTCTTATCATTTTCCGAAGTTCACGTCTCCTTTTCATCTTTTCTACAAATCTTTTAGTATAAAATGGAACTTTGCTTTTTCCAACAACATTATAATATTCCCCAGCAGAGTTGAACGATATGGCAGCAGCTTTACAACGTGTCGCATAGGATCTTTTACGGGAATAGTGTATTCTTTTACCTCCAACAAACTTGCAAATGATGCTGTTGTATTGTTCGGCGATATTGGTGTCCTGGTCTGCTATCAAGCTGGCTGCATTGAAAACCAAGCGGTTGATGCACACTTCAATATCGTCCAATAGACTGGCTGGGGATATGATCAACTTCACCTAACTTTGGAGAACACTTGAAATATGCTATCTTCTGACATTTTTCATGCTGTCCGAATACATGTGATGGAACATTCTTGAGGTCTTTGCATAGGTTTTCAATTTTTTGGACCAACGAACTTTTTTCTCTAATCCTGGACATCGTAGCAGATTTTATTGAGGTGCGTAGTCTACGGGCACTGCTTTCTACTAGTTTTCTTAGGCCTGGAGGTACTGGAAAATTTTTTGAATTACTTCGCTTTCTAGCTGCATGTAAATTGAACTTTGTTTATTATCTGCATTTCATTGCAAGAATAAAAATAAAGTAGAAAACTATATCATATAATCAGATACCCACCACAAATTTCTCGGATCTTCTTTGAAAAATTCCTCATCATGTGATTACGACACTCAATTTTTTGTATAAGAAGAGTTCCATAAGGTCGAGCTTCCAGAAGTTTTTGATGAACACTGCTATCACCATCTAATTAGCTTGTGGAATATTAAACCATGCATGTCAATGCTTGGTTTGAAACCCTCAACTATGATATCGGATTCTATACTGGTTGATGATTCACTCCAATTTTTGTAGCATTTGTGCTCAGGTAAGCAATATCTTTATTTACCGCGGAACGCGAGCACACGGCACAGAACTTATTTCTGACGCCAAGGAATTTTTCTCGTTCTAGCTCCAATTATACAGGCCTATGGAAAAAGAGCCTAATTATAATTATACATATACATACAAATAATAATAATACAAATGAAGTAATTGTGGGGGTGCAGCTATATTGGGAGGGTATCAAATAAAATCTCTTACTTTCGAGTAAGCTTCCGGAATGGTTTTATTCCTTCTTTAGTATCTCTAAAATGGAATTAACAATAATTTTTGAACGGATTAAGGCATTAATAATTACTTAGAGTTTTCAGTTGATACCCTCCCAATATAGCTGCATCCCCAAAATTATTTCATATATGTATTAGACCGTCAGCCAGTGACAGATTTAGGTGCCCCATTTTCGCATACAAGCCTCAAATAGGGTTGAAAAGTATATCGATTTGGAGTAAAATGAAGATATATGTTGAATTTTTTTTTTTTAACGCCCTGTATAGCAGAAACGAAGCATCTTTGGACATATGTTCATAGGAACTTTTTTTCTTAAAACGACCTATCGAATCACCCCCTGTAGTTTCGTACCGTAGTTAGGAAACACGAGGGAAACAAAAAAAAATATCAATTTTCGATATGTTATCCCCAGGAGCCACTCGTAAAAATATCTTCATTTTACTCCAAATCGATAAACTTTTCAACCCTATTTGAGGCTTGTATGCGAAAATGGGGCACCTAAATCTGTCACTGGCTGACGGTCTATATGTTTAGTTCAACTACGAATATATCAAATATACATAATGCTTTATATTCGGTGCACGCAGCAACTGGCTACCTACCACTCCTGAAGATGCATTATAATTCACAGAGTATGATCTTTTGCTCCAAGCCCCATCAGCTACAACGGTAATCATTGGTATACCGCTTCCATCGACCTCTCCTAACTCCTGAGCTATTCGAGCCTCTTCTTGGCCTGCTTCCTCCATGACCTTCCAAGAAGTCTCTTCAATGATATCAGCCACATTTTCGTGGTGTTGCTGATACGTAGAATTACTCATGAAAGGTACATTCAAAACAGAGAGCATTTCGTTCACTGTAGAGTAGCCACTTCCGGTTGAAACTGTGGCCAACGCCAAAACGCTATTTATGTCTATTTCTACGACGGTTTCTTCTATAAGTTTAATGGTTTTTTCGATATTGCACATTCTGCATACCTATATAATTTTGGTTTTCAAACCCATTCTATATTCATTAATTGGATACATATCACAAAAAAATTACTATGAAAAGTGAAGAAGTGGGGTAAAATGGCAATATATCAAAAAAAGTTATTTCAAAAAGTTGCTTAGAATTGAATTTTATACACATATACAAAGTTTGAAAAGATAATGAGAGAAAATTGAAAATAGCTATTTTTTTAAATATTTTCCTAGCTTTGTAAAAATATCAAATTATTTTCTTATGAATAGCTTGACCATACTGAAATATTCGTATTTCATTGATAATAACAAAACTTTCTCATTTTCTCCACACCAGAAAGCACTAAATTACAAAAATTGAATTTTGTCAGAACCCTTGCTGTTACATTGGTTCGTATCTAACAGTTATATCAGAATTCCACGATTATTGCGATGATGGAGAAATCCAAAAATATCGTGTTCTTCCGATTATAATCAATTTTTGATGATAATCGTACACGAACGTTTCACTTCGCACATAATCTTAAAAATAGTGCGTCAAATTAAAGAGGCTAGAGTTTTCAACATTGCATGCGAAGTGAAACGCTCTGGCATGATTATCATTGAAACTTGATTATAATCTGACCATGTTTTTGGAGTGTCATGTCATTACAACGGTTGTGGAATTATGATATAATTGTTAGGTACGAACCAATGTAACAGCCAGGGTTTTGACAAAATCTAATTTTTTTTATTTAGTGCTCACTGGTGTGAAGAAAATGAGAAAATTTTGTCATTCTCATTGGAATACAAATGTTTCAGTATGGTCAAACTATTCATAAGATAATAATTTGATATTTTCATACAGCTAGGAAAATATTTTAAAAAAATAGCTATTTTCAATTTTCTCTCATCATCTTTTCAAACTTTGTATATGTGTATAAAATTCAATTCTAAGCAACTTTTCGAAATAACTTTTTTTTGATATCTTGCCATTTTACCCCACTTCTTGCCTTTTCATAGTTATTTTTTTTTCAATTTGCCGCCATACCAGCGATCACGTGACATGTGTCAAAGTCGATTTTTAGGTTATCGGACATGTTTAAACTTTTCCCAAGAATCTTTTTTCCAATACTCTAATAACAAACTTTTTTCCCATATGGTACATACTTTTTGGCGGTCACTGTATATAAAACATGGACCCTATCTTATTCCAAACACTCTGTATTCATAGATTTATTATATTTTGGTCGATCAACAAACCATTCTGATTGAGATCCTCAATGATAAACTCAATCAACTTTTAACCTCGGAGGCGAAATCAATCACTGAAGAATTGAGTATATTGTTGACTACCCTGTATACAAATAACGCCGTATTTTTCTCTGTATTATGGAAAAATATTTCTCGTGAACATTAGGAATTCTCAGTAGCAAACAATATTGAATATAAATGAGATATTGATATTTTTTTAATTCAGCTGAATTTATCCAAAAATCACAAAATTAATGATTTGGCACCCTCTAGCGCCGAATCTAGTCATACGATCGAGTTGGGCCAATGGAGAGATTTATTCAAAATGGTTCCATCTACAGCGACCCAAAAAACATGGAAAATAAGAAAATCAAAACTATAGCAAACTTTCCTCTGAATCCCCTTCATTTTTCTAATATGTTCAGCATAACTAAATTGTGCACTTTTTGTACCATTTTGTGCCACCAACTTCACTCTGTGATCCAGACTTGGAAATAAAAAAAAATAATTTTTTTACTGAAATGGGAACATTTTGTGCCAAGTTGTGCCGTATGTTATGAATGTTGCACCCGTGTAGTTTTCGAAATATTTCGAAAATTTTACATGGATCACCAAATTGATGCTATGATGCATACATTGAAATTAAAAAAAAATATTTTCTTACTAAATTGTGTCCACTGTGCCTAAGTAATTTTCGACATATTTAAAAAATTTCGTGTGATACACTGAATTTTAAAAATTTTCAATTTCCACCAAATTGTGCCCATTTTATGAAATTTGTAACCGTGCAGTTTTCAACATATTTAGAAAATTCAATATGGGTCACCAACTTGATACTTTGATCCATACGTTGAAATTTCGAAATTTTCTTCCTTCGTTTTCTGACGATAAAGAGAGTCGTAATATTTTTCTTGAAAAAAATCCTAACAAAATGATATAGAGAGTACAGGTCTCTTATTTTGTTCCTCAATTGAATTAACTCACGGTGACTCTTAAAAGTGAAAAACAGACTTTTTGTTTTCTTCTGTCACAACTAGTTTTTTGTCGTAATAGTAAGCCTATATTACATCAGTGATAGTCAGGCCCCCACATCACTTCCTGTGCAGTGATGAAGTTGCAATATAGTAATTTACGTAACAAGTCCGGAAAACACTGTTTTTTTGGACGAGTGGACAAGATTCTAGGACGAGCGTAGCTGTTTTCGAACGTGTTGCGTACACAATTTTTTCGGTAACCATGTAGAATAACAAATCAAGACACATTTATTTTTTATATTTCTTTGTAGAAGAAAACATTTTAATTCTTATTTGTATTAAATATCGAAATGCGAACAGAAGATAGGTACTAACAGAAACATTCTAATTCTTATTTATATGCATATTTATATTGAAATTCGGGCAAAAATAACAATTTGATCTACGTATCTAGTTGGGAATTTCACAGTTCCGCCACTGCGTGTATGCTTCGCTGTTGGCCCAGTTTCATCACTAGGAATCTTCTTCATGGATGGCTAAACAGAACAATCATTTTCGTATTGATTGAAAGTTTGATTTTGTGGAGGAAATCCGATTCTTGACATGATTTTTTGGGTTTATGACCTTCCACAATCTGAAAATGAAAAAATGTTAATCCAAAGAAATCTGTACAAGTGTAGAAGGGCAAATTAATTAATTTGCCCGATAAGTTACTGCGTTCACAAGACTGCTGTCTTGAAAGATATTAGTTTTTGTCAGTAACGTACCCTACACTGAATTTGCCTATCTGAAAAAATGAGATCGAATTAACAAAGAATACTTCTCTTTATTTGAAAATTGTTGACGTTTCGGAGGCTGTATCTGCCTCCGTTATCAAAACTTCTTGGAAAGACGCTGAAGAAACTGAATTTGAATTGCGAAAGCGGAAATAAGATCTTTCTTTGACAGAGTCAAATGAAATCTGTCATACATTCTTTTGATTGACATTTGGTATCTTGATATAGAGGGTGTTCAGTATCAATCAATCACCATTCTATTAGTTCTTATTTCATCTCTGAGGAGAGGTAACCAGGTGCGGCCCATTTCGATGGAATTGGTTGAAAAGCAGTTGTTCGATAAAAGAATACACGCAGTTTCCTTTAACTATCTTTTTTCTTGATTTGATTCTCTCAATAAAATTTTGGTATTATTCCATTCCATCATATGATGGAAGGGACGAATAGTCTTTGTAGACTTGTCGCAGCACAAGTTACTTTCACTAGGTAGTTGGAAGCATTTGAACTGAAGAGAAGATTGGCCATTTGTCAAGAACATAAATTCAGGATCTTTGTTCTGAGCTTCAGCCAATCGGTCCATGTCAATGGTGTTAACAGTTTCAACAAGTGAAAGTGTATCAGCAACCACATTGTCCTTGCCACTACTATGTCTGATATCTGTGCAAAACTCTGAGATGTACTGCAAGTGCCGGAGTTGGAATGGCGAAGCTTTTTCTGTTTGAATACATATAATAGAGGTCGATGGTCAGTATAGATCAAAAATTGTTTCCCTTGAAGCATGTATTTGAAATGTTTTACAGATTGATACATTCCACGTAATTCCCGATCATAAGTACTATAAATGTGTCCGAAGTGTTTCAATTTTCGTCAAAAAAACAGTTTCCATTCGAATTGTTCAATTACAGATACAATATTATTCTATCGCGAAGTCACTATAGTGTCAACTACTCATGCCAAAGAAAGGGTTGGACTTGGGTAAGTTAGCATGGTGGATTCTGTTCAGTCAGATTTGCATTTTTCAAACGATACTATTGCATCTGCAGTCTAAGGAATTTGGCGATTGTCTTTTTTTCGAGCATCTTTGATGTATTCGTGAAGAATATGCCTCCGGCATACATTTTCTATAAAAATTAATCATAAAAAGATATCTTCGTAGTCCAGCATTAGTTTCAGGACGTTCATAATCTTAGCTGGAACTCTATAAAGTAAAAAACTCTATTTCTTTCAACCCAAATTCTAATATTGCGACATTAATACGAAGTCCATATTTTTCAAGACGCACAAATACAAGTTTGGGGTGCATCAGGTGTTCTTGAGACAAACGTCAAGATATGAAAAATCGAAACTGAGTTCTCGAAACACCTTGTTAATGAATCTTTGAAAAGTGTTTTGGTGCATTTCGTAGGCCAAGCGGCATGATGTTGAATTCAAACATGCCAAACGGCGTTGTGATCGCAGTCTTTGGCTGGTCTTTTTCCGCGACAGGTATCTGGAAATATGCTTTGAAAAAATCGATTTTCGAGAATATCCGTCTTCCTAGCAAAATGTGTTGAAAATCTTCAATTCTTGGTATTAGATATCCATCAGGACCAGTTTGGTCTTTGGTGCGGCGAAAATCTCTGCAGGGACGCAATGTACCATCCCTCTTAGAAGCTAGGTGGAGTGGACTGGACCATTGGAATTTTGAGGGTTGGATTATTCCATGATTTAACATAAATTGAAATTCCCTCTTGACTATAGCAAGTTTTTTTGAAACAAGTGGTCGTGCTCGGCAAAAGACAGGCTTTACCTTTGGTCACTTCAGACGGTATTGAACTTTGACAAATTTGGATAAAAATTCAATAGATTGGCAAATCGATGAGTTTTAGAAACAGTGCCCACAACATGCCACTTACAGATGTTATGCCAATCCCATTTTGTTAGTAGCGCCAATCAATTGTTTTCTTTTTAGGTCAACAAGCAGGTTGAAATGTTGCAAAAAATCAGCTCCTAAAATACTTTTCTCCACTCGAGCTATAACAAATGACCATCTGAATTCTCGACGAAGTTCTAAGTCATTATTCACGTATTCCTTATGTGGCTATTTCTGATCCATGGCGGCAAATAGTTTATAGTCATTGACATTTTTGTGTCCTCTTTTATTAAATAGCAAGATGGACAACCTGGGTTTTTGTCAGTCAAAAATTAGCGAGATTTACGGCATCCAATTGGGTAGTCCTCTGCAGAATGTGCCGCTAATTCTGCTGCGGTCTGACGTTTCCCGATTGTTCCCGTTTTCATTCAAAAGGTGATTCACACTTTCCAGGATGACAGAATGAAGCGAAAGTAGAAATAACAGTACCTTCCATCTGAGCTGAAACGTCCTCGACTACTGCTACGATTTCTACTGTTACTTTGACTGCGTCCACGTTTATCAGTACGATTTGCAGGACTTGAATGACGAATTCTGGACCATCGCAATGACGATATTTGCAGCTCCAATGACTCAATTTTGGAATATAGTACTTTGACAAGGCTCTGTGTATTTTCATCTGGAACTGAACTAACACCAGTGTTATTGTACACACAGAAAACATCGCGCCTTGGGGCCCTGTTAGTGATTTTGTCAGTCATAACTGCTAATTTATCAAGATTTTCCTCAGTAACTAGTAAGACATTTTTAACAGAGTCTGGAAGTTTATCACGCCACAAGGTCCAAGAACTTTATTTGATATATCATTATCTGCTAGTGAAGTCATTTTCTTCAACAACTGACTAGGTTTTTAATCTCCAAGTTCAAGACCGGCAAGTAAACGCTTGATTTGAACGTCGCCGCTCTCTTGTAGATGTTTGGGAAGTCTTTCTTTAGCGAGGGTATATTTTGTTTCACTTGCTGAATCCAAAATGTCCAAACTAGCAGCTACAAATTTACAATCAAGTTGAGAAACTAAATAGTCGAACTTTCGGTTTTCATTCTTGAAACTATTGAACTTGAACTGACGAAACCACATGTCCGGTCTCTCCATCCAAAACGGCGGAATTTTCTCATCCCCGATTAGTTTTTCTTTATCGATCTGCCATCACCATACTGGTTGAAAATGACTTCGGATCTGATGGTCTCTGGATATAGTCCTTCTCAGGCATATTTACGGCAACAAGATGAACTCGAACACACGTGAGTTGAAACTGAGTTGAAGGATCACGTCGGGGTCATCAATTTTGATCATTAAATCTAGAGTGAAATGGAGTCAAATGAATGAGAGAAAATCAACTTTCATATTCAACGTTGTCATCGCCGTATTTTTCTTGATTTTCTGTGAGGAAAACCCCAGCAAGGTGTCAACTGAAGTCAAAAACATACTTTTTATTATTTATAGAGTGGAGGAAAGGGGTCAAATAAATGCGACAAAATCAACATTCACATTCAACGTATTCAACATTTCATTTCTCAAAACTTCTCGTGAGAATAGTCCCAAAAAGATGAGCTCTGATAGAAAACAAAAAGTGTCGATCGGTTGTGATTTCCGAGTGTCTCAGATAGTATTTATTTAGAATAATTGATTACCCACTGAAAATTAATTAGATGAAAATAGAAAACACTCTGTATGTTCTTAACCATGAATGTTTATTGCAGATATATATTTGAAATAAAGCCGCTGTCTGGATATCCCGCAGTAGTTTGTTCGTGAAGTAAATTTACCTAGTATGATTTATGTAGGTACATTTCCAGCTCTCCTCAATCGAAGTTCAGGTCTGTAATTGTTTTCCGATTCGTCCGTGAAAATCCTAGTTGGCCGTGGATTCAGAATTGTACATACGTGTGTAGTGAACAACATGGTAAGTAGACCCTTAGAAATTAATAATAATAATTGGATAAATGAAAATAGTTTATTTACTTCATTATATCATTTAAAATAATTGAATATTTAACATGTTGGATTGGGAGTGCTCGATGGAAGGCAAATTCATGGAAATAGATTATATGAACCAACCTTTCGCAAATTTCCTAAAAGTATGAGAGTTCTGTCGGGATATATCCTGACTATAGTCACTTATTTTGATTAACATTTGCTAGTTATGACAGGAAGCCTTCCAAATTATGTTCTTGTAGCAAAACTCTGCTAGGTGTTGGGCAGATGAGATTTGGCAGTTGAATCATTTTCTGTTCGATGCTTGCCGACAAAACTCCTATAGCATAGGAAATTTGTGAAGGGCTGGATTATTTATGATCTATTTCATGTTAGAGGATATTTTATTTTCGACCAATATACAGGGTGACTCAGGGTTAAACCGCCAAACATTCAGTATCGCTTTTTTGGTCAAAAATAAAATTATTTCTTTAAATAAGCATGTGTCTCAACTTGCTTCGTTTTCGAGATACAGGGTGTCAAAGTTTATGAAAAAAATAATTTTTTTTTTCGTTACTCAAAAGCCTTTTGGATGATTTTGATAAAACTTGGCATGCTGTATTGGAGTTAATGGACGGCTTATTTTAATGTACTCAGAACAAAAAAAAATATTTTTTCTATAAACTTTGACTCCTGTATCATGAAAACGAAGCAAGTTGCGAAACATGCTTGCATGAAGAAATCTTATTTTCGCCTAAAAATCGATACTGAATGTTTGGCGGCTGCATAATGTTGGTATTATACTTATGGTTTTTACAATATAATGCCATATATTCTTCCTTAAGGGATTAATTGATTAATAGTCTCATTCCCTCTTGCACTCTCATCTAAAATTAAATAATATCATGGGAACAATGTTTATGTACTTGTATTGAGAATATCAAGATGGATGAAAATGAAAAATATTTCACTTGTACACCGTACACCTCTAGAACTTGTACAACTAGGCTAGTTGAACTATTCGTTGCAGCAACAACAAACGTACATAACCTTCACCGAATGGGGTCTTCAAAACTACGCAAACTCATTTTCCGAAAATGTTGTGCTGAATTGATGCAAAATCTCCTCTATGATCATTCTATTAAATGATTAAATCTATGTTGCGAATAAACCATGAAGTTGATCTGAAAAAATATGACAAACTACGAGCGTTTTTTAAAGAAAATCTGAAGGTTTTCAAGCAAAGAAGTCTTCCACTAGTTTCACTCTGACTCCGGAACAAATTAGAATTTTTTTTGACAGGCACCTGATTAAATTTCTCTTTTGCATAATCTGATCTATTCAAAAATTCATATTCTTATTTGTTTCAGGTTATATTGAATATTGCAATTATGAGTGCATGCGGCTCAAACGAGCCTTATAAAATGAATATAGAAGACGTGAAGGATATCCGTTATTAATGTAGGATTTTAGTCTGTTGTCTAGGGGAATTATAAGTACAAAGGCCTCCGGATAGTTTAAGAACGGGAAAACACAGTTTATTTGAAAATACAGTCATAAATGTGAATTGGGGAAAACATATCTTCGGGTACAACTTTGTACAGAACACAGCCACTGAACGTCTGTACGTCTTTTCTGGAAACTGCTAATCGTCTTCAGCTAAATGAAATAAAACAGATCGCGGCTCGAACTGTCTTACTTAGATCTGTGAGGTCGTCGTCTCTCACCATTTACGAATCTAGTTAACTCGTCTCTTCCGTCGCAGATGGGCACGTCTTGACCCGTAACTAACTAGAACGACTTATTGAACCCTCAGGCCCCGTCTTTTTCAGCTAAGAATTACTTTCTTTATCTCACGACTTTCCTAACGTCAGTCAGCCAAGGATATACAGAAGCTTAAGTAAATCAAATAAAGAAATTCAACAAAAATTCAATTATTTAACTAATAAAACTAGCTATTGGGTTCTTCAAAAATGCGGATCCCACATTAATAACAATAACCAAGATTAAAACGAAAATTTTACGAAAATGTAACTTAAAGGGTAACTATATGTTTTACAATATTGTACCTAAACATATATCTCGGTCCGTTACGTGTAAAAATCAATCAATTCTTTCTAAATTATCAAGAATCCAAATGTAGAATACAACGTATAAGAATGAACAAATTTAAACTTGCCAAATCCTCAAAATTACCATGGTATCGCAATTCATATGCAAGTTTGCACATTGATATAGAGGATGCAATATAAAGTGTCACGGAGGTTGGAAATCTACCAACTTTATAGCTGAAGGAAACATTGATCAGTCTATGAGAAAATAAAGCAGATACTATTGCTAAAAAGATGAATAGTAGATAATGAATCATCGTCTTCCTTTACACCAACCGCATTATTGACTCGTGGTATAATCTATTAATGGCATTGAAATTGATATTATATATAGTGTGTCCACAAAGTCACCCCCTTCTGTTATTTTTTTAACCGATTATTGTTTATGGTTGAATGGCAATTCATGCACTATTTCTTGATAACGATAAAAAAAGCCTACCTTCGAAAACATGTTTTTAAAAAGCACGAGGTCAAGTGAAATCTAATTCAAATCTTCTTTTGATTCTCTATGGGACTGCAAAATTTCAGAAAAAATTATTCATCCAAAACAAAAGGGCGACATATTAAATTTATAATAGTCCAGTAACCACAGACAAACTTGAGCCAAAAGTGAAGGATGCATTGTAGCACTCTGAAACTCGGCACATAACATCTTGACATCATGTATCATTAAAAAAAAAATGTTTACCGAAAACTCAGGGGTGGAACTCAAAAATATTTTCATTTGAAAAAATCATAATTTTTTTGTTATTATTTAGGAAAATATAAGACTAAACAAAAACGATTTCGATAGGTTGAAAGATAATTCAATTAGCAACAAGAATGATTCACAGTAATCGCTTATGGAATGCGCCCGTTTTCTAGAAAAACGTGATTGAACGCCGACATGTGGAGGATCCGAAAATCATGAATATTTTAGTTAATATAAAATAATTATTGTGAAGCAGGAACCAGTACCCTCTTTGGACTGTATGCAACGATTTCAAAGTAGTGAGACAGGTCTCATTTATCGATGCCAAAGAAAATTGGGTTTAGCTCCTGTCTCATTTTTCAACGCACCCATAATCCTGGCATTTTCGCTCAGTAAATGCTGAAAATAATACACATCCTGCATGGGAAATTAAATGAGCAATTTCAAGCATGAGGTTTGCACTTCACTTATGTGTTGTTAACAATACAAAAATAACCCTAAAGCAATTTGATGAATGAAGAGAATAATTTGAATATAAGTGTATACATTTATTACTTATTGCAAAGCGCTTTCGACTTGCGTCATCTTCAGTGCTTACTAGTCATGCAACAGGAAGTATCGAGATTTGTAAAAACATTATCTGTTTAAATTAGAAACTTATTTAAGAATGATCCACACCTGCACCGGAGTTCTGAAAATGCATTAACCTCCAAATTTTGCGGGAGTCTGTAGGCGTGTCCCAATATATGCGAGAGGGATGATCAATGACTAACTATTCGAATGGCATCTTCCAATTCCCTGACGATATTCACAACGCAGAAGGAAGAGCACGTCGTAGAGCAATATTCGCCTTATTGTTGCATTTCACATGATGGCACATCATAGACGGGGATCCGGGTTTTATGTTATTGCTGCAAATACCTAGGGAATCGTAGATAAATACATGCTCAATTGCATGGAAATTGTATCGTCTTGGCAGTCGAGAAGTAGGTAGGTAGGTATATAAGATATTTTTTGGACGAAGACAAAAAAATTTGAATGTATTTATTTATGTAAAATATGCTCTCGAATGTATTTTACAAAGATTTAATACGCAGGCATAATTTTTTCAATATTTTTTAATTATTCTAACGAATGTGCGCGAAATGCTACTTTGGTGATCGAGAACTGATTTTTTTAATGAGGCTTGCAAAAAAATAGTCGAGATCATCAAAGTATTTCGCGAACGAGATGCAAACAATATTTTTTTTACCAACGTCGAAAAATATTGTTTTAAAATATTAATATGCTTAAGTAGCTTAATTTAAAAAAATAAAATAGGTAGTTTAAATTTTGTCACCATTTGAAAAGTATTTAAAAACCTTAATTATTGTTAAACATTAAGAAATAAATGATTTCTTGGATTTTTGCTTGATTGAAGACCATAAAGGTTAAAATATAAAAATCCCATATAGTTTACACGTAGTGTGCGAAATATATATTTCGCATACTACTTCGCGCACGGTGTCATGGTAACGAATGAAAATAAAAAAGGGTCACTTTGCATATCGTTACCAATGCGCCAACCTTGTAATTTTTTGACGTTTGTAGAAAAAAGTATATATGAACCATCATTCAATCATTCAACAAAATAGAATTTCAAAGAATAATTCCGATCCGGTGAAAAGTTAACAGGGGTGGGGTTACTCAATAAGAGTTCTAATATTATGTACCGTCATTTTGTTTTGGATGAATATTTTTGTTTGAAATTTTGCTGTCGTATAGATAATTGAAAGACGTGTCGAAAGAGGTATCACTGGATCCACTATGCTATTTTAAAAAATTTTCTAAAATGGCGGCCACGTGCCATTTTAAAAGATAGATTATTTTTTGTGGTGTCAAAAAGTAGCTTATGAACAACCTTTTTTAATTTGTTCAAAAGTTAACAGAGAAGGGGGGTTACTTATACATATAATATAAAACTTAATGAAATTCCGAGTTTCGAAAAAATGTCAATATTATTAAAATACACTTCGAATGTAACATGAGCTGTATGTTTTACTGTCGTGGTGGATTGCGGATTTTCAATTTCCTCGGGTATCTAGGATCTATCAGTTCGGGCAATAGGCAATTCTTGTAAAAAATCTCTAACTTCGGTTTCATATCAACCGCCCAAAATAAATCGTCTCGAATAATCTAAAAAAAAAAATGACTATCAATTTCGTTATATTATGGAATATAAAACCGAATTCATTCACAACATGCCCAGCCTAAAATTCCAATATTTATAATCAGAACAAAATTACTTGATTAATGGGGACGAATTAATTCTTGTTGAACTGAAGGCAGACAAAATATGAATGAATACTAATTTTTCCGCATGAATGATGGTTTTCCGGGTTTTTAGACCGATGTTAATTTTGAGATATTCTCGACGTTTCGCCAACACGAGTGGTTGGCATTTTCAACGGATCAGTGAGAATATCTCAAAATAAACGTCGGCCTAAAAACCCGGAAAACCATCATTCATTCAACGATTGCCGTGAAAGACTTTCACAACCAATTTTTTCGTTTAGGTATCACATATAGTGTGAAGATGTCCCACCTTTTCAACTAACATTCCCAATGGAGTCCAAAATACAAAATAACACAATGAACGCTTAGTTATGTGTAGCTGCCCTTGTACTTGATAGTAATAATTATGATTTCGTTTCAGCTACATGTGTAGATTCTCATTTAGAGAACAGAAATTTATAATTTTTTGGTCAATTGCTTCCTTGGGGTTCATTTTTGAGGCAGTTTTGGGACACTTCACCTCAACAATGGCGTCATCTCCTATTAACCCATCAGGACTGGCTCCGAAAATAGGATCGTCTTCATCAACGAACATTCCGCAAGGTTCAACCTGTGACACAAAAAAAACATGTTTATAAAACTGTAATTAAAAATGATGTTTTTTATTCATTGACATATAAACTAAAAATACTTTTAACACTAGTGTTAATAGTAAAATGACAGATGAGATGATGGATACTCAGTAATACAGATCTATCTAATAGAAACACTTCAAACAGATATTATAATCAGGATACCTACTCAAGAGGAATCATTTATAAAAGTTCACACATGTATTTGGCCGTTTGTGCAATTGGTAATACTAATTCCTTTTGAAGTTACAAACGAAGTAGTATTCAGTCGAACTGTAGAAGGTCATTCATCACTGACAAATAATGACATTCACAAATAAAGTGCGTTGGGGTTATTATAGTTGGAGCCTCTGCCTGTTCGAATCCTCATGATCTTTTTTTAAAATTGATTTTATTTTGCTTGTGGAGTTGATTCACTCGTTAACGCTCGTTTCGCAATATTCCCCAATCACAGAATAAAATGCCGCTTTAACACTTGTATCATAAATAACTATTTTTAATTAAGTATGTTATTAGAATATTACCCTAACATCAAAATCATTCTCCAGTTGTCTAATTGCAAATGGCTCATGTTCTGTTCCGTACTTGGTGTTTGCGTTTCCTCCAAAGATGGAATAAAGTAAGTTTTTTACCTTATTGGCACAAGATGTTGTTTTTCGCATCTTACAAATGTCACCAAAATGTGAAGCTGTTAAGCGAATACTTCTCTCTTGTTGCCATAAAGGATTGCCAGATTGACCTCTTGTACTAAGTTCAATGAGTTTTATCTCTTCGGGAGTTTTTTTCAAAGAATTCAGAAAATCTTCTTTCTTCCGCTCGGACTGATCAGTAGATAAACCAGGATCAGGGATAGCATCTGGGCCATAATCCTTATCCGGCAGAGCATACTTCTTACTAGATTTTGGTGGAAGGTCTTTATTCTTGCGTCTTATCATTTTCCGAAGTTCACGTCTCCTTTTCATCTTTTCTACAAATCTTTTAGTATAAAATGGAACTTTGCTTTTTCCAACAACATTATAATATTCCCCAGCAGAGTTGAACGATATGGCAGCAGCTTTACAACGTGTCGCATAGGATCTTTTACGGGAATAGTGTATTCTTTTACCTCCAACAAACTTGCAAATGATGCTGTTGTATTGTTCGGCGATATTGGTGTCCTGGTCTGCTATCAAGCTGGCTGCATTGAAAACCAAGCGGTTGATGCACACTTCAATATCGTCCAATAGACTGGCTGGGGATATGATCAACTTCACCTAACTTTGGAGAACACTTGAAATATGCTATCTTCTGACATTTTTCATGCTGTCCGAATACATGTGATGGAACATTCTTGAGGTCTTTGCATAGGTTTTCAATTTTTTGGACCAACGAACTTTTTTCTCTAATCCTGGACATCGTAGCAGATTTTATTGAGGTGCGTAGTCTACGGGCACTGCTTTCTACTAGTTTTCTTAGGCCTGGAGGTACTGGAAAATTTTTTGAATTACTTCGCTTTCTAGCTGCATGTAAATTGAACTTTGTTTATTATCTGCATTTCATTGCAAGAATAAAAATAAAGTAGAAAACTATATCATATAATCAGATACCCACCACAAATTTCTCGGATCTTCTTTGAAAAATTCCTCATCATGTGATTACGACACTCAATTTTTTGTATAAGAAGAGTTCCATAAGGTCGAGCTTCCAGAAGTTTTTGATGAACACTGCTATCACCATCTAATTAGCTTGTGGAATATTAAACCATGCATGTCAATGCTTGGTTTGAAACCCTCAACTATGATATCGGATTCTATACTGGTTGATGATTCACTCCAATTTTTGTAGCATTTGTGCTCAGGTAAGCAATATCTTTATTTACCGCGGAACGCGAGCACACGGCACAGAACTTATTTCTGACGCCAAGGAATTTTTCTCGTTCTAGCTCCAATTATACAGGCCTATGGAAAAAGAGCCTAATTATAATTATACATATACATACAAATAATAATAATACAAATGAAGTAATTGTGGGGGTGCAGCTATATTGGGAGGGTATCAAATAAAATCTCTTACTTTCGAGTAAGCTTCCGGAATGGTTTTATTCCTTCTTTAGTATCTCTAAAATGGAATTAACAATAATTTTTGAACGGATTAAGGCATTAATAATTACTTAGAGTTTTCAGTTGATACCCTCCCAATATAGCTGCATCCCCAAAATTATTTCATATATGTATTAGACCGTCAGCCAGTGACAGATTTAGGTGCCCCATTTTCGCATACAAGCCTCAAATAGGGTTGAAAAGTATATCGATTTGGAGTAAAATGAAGATATATGTTGAATTTTTTTTTTTTAACGCCCTGTATAGCAGAAACGAAGCATCTTTGGACATATGTTCATAGGAACTTTTTTTCTTAAAACGACCTATCGAATCACCCCCTGTAGTTTCGTACCGTAGTTAGGAAACACGAGGGAAACAAAAAAAAATATCAATTTTCGATATGTTATCCCCAGGAGCCACTCGTAAAAATATCTTCATTTTACTCCAAATCGATAAACTTTTCAACCCTATTTGAGGCTTGTATGCGAAAATGGGGCACCTAAATCTGTCACTGGCTGACGGTCTATATGTTTAGTTCAACTACGAATATATCAAATATACATAATGCTTTATATTCGGTGCACGCAGCAACTGGCTACCTACCACTCCTGAAGATGCATTATAATTCACAGAGTATGATCTTTTGCTCCAAGCCCCATCAGCTACAACGGTAATCATTGGTATACCGCTTCCATCGACCTCTCCTAACTCCTGAGCTATTCGAGCCTCTTCTTGGCCTGCTTCCTCCATGACCTTCCAAGAAGTCTCTTCAATGATATCAGCCACATTTTCGTGGTGTTGCTGATACGTAGAATTACTCATGAAAGGTACATTCAAAACAGAGAGCATTTCGTTCACTGTAGAGTAGCCACTTCCGGTTGAAACTGTGGCCAACGCCAAAACGCTATTTATGTCTATTTCTACGACGGTTTCTTCTATAAGTTTAATGGTTTTTTCGATATTGCACATTCTGCATACCTATATAATTTTGGTTTTCAAACCCATTCTATATTCATTAATTGGATACATATCACTGAATGTACAATCGAATGGTGAGTGCTTGGATATTTCTGCTAACTGCTTCAATAAATATACGATATCTACCAAACGCCGCCCCTGAAGAGATATGCCAGTATAGAGGTTACTGAAAAAAAAATAACATGTAGGTTCATACAAGAGATATCAGAACGAATAAATTTCTACCTCTGAAAAATATTGTCAGCCGTTTCCACATTTTGAACGGGTGAAGACACGGCAGGGACATCTTTGCTACACATTGGATGAACATCATCACTGAAATTGTCACTGAAAAATAAATGTTCGATTTATCTTCTGGTTCGTATGCTAACGTATCCTCAAAAAAGTACTACTAGGTATGTTTCGTGAAATAATAATGGATTACCTTTTCGAAACATGAACAGATGCAGTTGGAAAAGTGGAAATGTACTCTTCGCTGTCGGCAGTGACTGAATTTGTCCTAAAGAAAACGAAATAATTATTTGGCTACGACCTCCTAGAAAATATACTAGTAGGTAATCAATTTTTGCAAATAACACTCAATTAATCGATGTGTTTCGAATATCACACACTCGATGAGGCCAAGACAAATACAAAAATATGTGAAATTGTTAGACAGACATTTGATCAAATGAAAAAAAAAAGTAACGCAATACAAGGGGTATCAATTGGAAAGTTTAATATTTTCAAAATAAATATTATCATTACAATTTTTTCCCGTAAGGAATATCCCAGCCAGGTCCGTTCAGTTATACCTATGAAAAAACAATGATTTCAGAGCATATGTTTGTCGAAAATATTAGATATGCACTAAGTAGGTACTTAGTACAATGCCAAACAATACTCTGGGAATACCTGAAAAACATCGAGATATAAATTGTTCCCCGAAAATTCTATTAACGAATGAAATTTAATGAAATAATTAATAATTACAAATTAAAAGGAAATATGCCCTTAAACAAAAATAATGGCATTATTAGGGGTTACCGGATTTTCCCAAAATTCTAAATCCCAACTTCAATTATACGTATTTTTTTGTGTTTGGTCGACGAAGAAATTAATAATGAACTTTTGAATATGCTTATTTGTATATCTAAAATTAGGGATATCCGAAAATGTCATAAAATCAATTCATAAATCATCTATGAATGAAACATGTGACAACCTGTATACCAATACCAACAAACCAACGATCTAGAGGTATACATTTGATACGTGTTAAGAAATGGGTATATACTTTTTGCTTTTATACATGTATCATTGAGTTACGAAGAAACATTATTATTAATATTCGATAATTTCATCATAATTCGCTGTATATATAAAAGACAGAATGATGCGATTTTTTCTTCTTCTATGAATATAGAACCGGACATCAATACTAGTTTTGTCATGCAAAAGAAACATTGCATGCAAAATTGAATTCCAATGAATTTGCCCTAACCATAGTTGTTCACTATGTAACCATAGAGAACATTGAATCATAAAGATGTTGTTCAAAAACTTGTATTCACTTAGGGGCAACTCCCATTTTCCGTGATTTCAAAACAATTTATTGTAGATAGTTTTTTTTTGGGTGGAAAATTCGAGAATTAAAAAATCACCCCTCCGAAGAGTATTTTGCATGAAAGAGTAGAATAGTTCCAGGCGGGCATGGAATTCTCTTAACAAAATATAATTCATACACAACTCACCTTTTCAGTGATGCCTCTTTCAGAGCATTCCTACGGCTATGTCTTCTTTCACTTGTATACAAATATTTTCTCTCCTCAGCACCCTTCATTTGTTTTAATTTTCCCATGGTTTAAAATCACACAATAGCACTCAATTCGAACTAGACCGAACCAACAATAAACAAACATTCATACCGAAAGCGAATTTATACGAGAACAGGTAAGTATTTCAGGTCATAAGAAGTTCCTCAATATCATCAAATACCTAAATATACACCAGTAGGTAGAACCGAACCATAATCACTCATTCATATAATGAGCTATTGCTACAAATACCTGAAAAAGCATTAAAATAAAATATGCCCTAATAATAAGCCGCACGCCCTTGGATTATTTGCCGTGGCGATTGCAAACTGCAATGCATCCATCTCTATGGGAAAGGGTCTGTTAGGGGGCGACACTAATCCGGTGCCTTATAATGCATTTTTGACTTTCGCTCTCATTGGTTTAGTTTTCAATATTTCGAAATTAAAACGATATCAGTGTCCTTTATTCAAATGTACAGTTCCGGGAAACTCAATGATCATTATACTGGAACATATGAATATTGTTATTAATTCCGAAATTCAAATTAAAAAAAAAAATAATGAGTTTCCCGGAAAACACATTTTTTTCTGAAACGGTCAGTGAAAATTGCAACTAAATTGGTTAACTAATGTGGATACTAGACCGAAAGTCGTTTCAAGTGGGTATGGATCCCTCTTAAGTCTAAAAACCAATGAAATGTATGTTGGAGTTATAATGCCATGTGGATATTTCAATTGAATGAAAACCAACTAGTGACTTTTCATTCAATTGAAATATCCACATGGCCTTATAACTCCAACATGCATTTCATTGGTTTTTAGACTTAAATAAGTTTCTAATTTAAACAGATAATGTTTTTACAAATCTCGATACTTCCTGTTGCCTGACTAGTAAGCACTGAAGATGACGCAAGTCGAAAGCGCTTTGCAATAAATAATAAATTTATACACTTATATACAAATTCTTCTCTTCATTCATTACTAACAAGTGTATTCAGCTTCCCGCATTCATTTCATTTTATAATTTTTAGAATTAGAATTAGGTGCCAAGAGGTTGGTATGATAGTTTGATATCACTTGCAATTCACGTACCCTCTCTTAATGGACAGACACGTACAGGTCGTGCCAGGAAAATTATTCGACTACCCGGTGTTATTAATAATTTTTACAAATTTTTCCAATCGAAATATTCCCGAATTCCAACGGGTTCTTTATCTAGCCTTCAGGGACGCAGGGGCGTATTGAACTTGATTTTTTACGTGCCGGTGTTTTTCAGAAATTTTAATAATTTTTTTAACTTGACACGTATGGGGGTGGGGTTGAACCTCCTAATTTACCACATTCGAAACAGTTAGACATCTTTCCGAATCGTACCCGTTCTCTATTTGGCTGTCAGAAGTTTTTCATTGAATCATATATGGTGATCTCAATTTTTTTGAGTGGTGGTAAAGAGTAAATTTATTTACTATTGAACTATTCGATGGTCCCATGTTTTTCACTATTTTCCCGAATTCTTCAGTTTCGAAAAGGAGGAGGTTCAAGCCCCCCCCCCCGACCGACATTATTTTTTTGCCGTAAGCTTGGACGTCTGTAACCATCGGTAATATTTCCGAATTCCTACGAGCTCTCTATCTGGCTTTCAGTGGGCAGTGGGATATTTCATTGAGGATTTTTCCGACTTATTTTTGCGAGTATTTGCAATTTTAGGGTTCGATCCCGCCAACATAATTTTTTCCTGATTTTCCCAAGTTCTCTGTCTAACCTTTTAAATTATTTTAAATTAAAATATACGATGGTCTTATGTTTTTCACTATTTTTATGGATTGCTCCGATTTTATTTCCACGAATTTTTGAAATTTTTTCGGGAAGGAGGGGGTAGGAGAGTATAATTTTTACTATTTCAACGGATTTTTCCGATTTAATTTTCACGAATTTGCGTACTTTTTCTTGAGTGGATCGGAGGTCAATTGATGGTTAGATCTGAAGAGTTGATATCAATGCAATCAATCGGGGAAAGAAGGAAGGATATATCTTTGATCCAACTATTCGTTACGAATTGTCTGATACACAACCTGAAGAAGTTAAGGTTGTACTTCCCTCAGACGGTTTTCTTAAGAAAAGGCTGAAATCGATATATGAAATGGATGACATTGTTTTTCAGTTCCCCAAAGTTTGAAATCTTCCTTGTGTTGTGTTGTGTTTTATTTTTTATTCAGAAAAGAAACTTCTATTAAAATTTTGACCAGTTCTTGTGTTTTGTTCTCGAGTTATTCAGTAAAAAAGTACATGAAGTTTTAACGTCGTAATCGTTCACTTAAAATGTCTGGCAACGCTGCGCCTCCATGAAAAGAGCAAGTACGATGTAAAACGGAGAGGGAAATGACTTCTTCACATGATGTATCAATATAATAGGTGGGGGGGGGGTGGTCAGGGACAAAAAGTGCTGTGATTGCGGACTATGTCACATTAGAATTAAAATAAATTGGTCCTTGCTGGCCTATATCCCAGCGTCCCAAACAAACCTGAAATAAAAATTTAGAGGTAAGTAACTGTACTCTTTTTTTCATGTATGAAACAAAATGCTGTGAAATTTGTGAAAAACAGATTAGCACTTGGAATAGTTTCCTAATGGAGGAAAATTGTACAAATAGATGTCAGATGTTCAAAAAGTCGAAAATACGTTTTATTTAATTTATTATTATTAAAAGGCAATGATGTTCTACCGTTATCACGGAAATTGATTTTTCGGAACATTTGTTAGGAAATTTGATGATCTAAAAAATCAATGGAATTTCTTTGATGTTATCTACGAAAGCACAGGAGGGCCACAAGAGTTTTTTTTTTCATTTCGACTTTTTCTAGAAATTTTGTCAATAATCTCGAAAATCCGACTTTGAAATCGAAATTTCAGCTATTTTCTAGAAATTTCGACTTTGAAGTTGAAATTATTACATTTGGACATGAATATTGAAATTCAAACATTTAAGTCATAGTTTCGACGTTTTTCTCGAAATTTCGACTTTTTTCCCAAAATTTCGACTTTACTATAGAAATTTCGATTTTTATGTTGAAATCTAATTATTTCGACTCTAATGTTGAAATTTTGAGAAAAAAGTGTAAACTACGGCATAAAAGTCGAATTTTCGACAGTAAAACCGAAATTTCGATATGCAAGTCGAATTTTCGACATTAAATTCGAAATTTCGATAAAAGATTCGAAATTTTGGCTTTGAAGTTGAAATGATAAAAAAAAACTATTGTGACCCTCTTGCGCTTCAGGTTTCATTCGCCCTTTACCAGTAATCTGAGTGTGACAAAACTTTGATGAGTTGTTGGATGAGTTTTGTGATTATAGTTAGATTTCGTTAAAAATTGATATTTCCAAAAGTTCAACGAGAATTAAATTCACTAGAAATATAAAGGGTTTTTCCTTAAAAAAAAATATTAACTTGATAAGTCACACATTTACGTGACACCATGTATGGTGACAAGTATTTTGGGATCATAGGTTTCAATGCTTCTTACAACTTTTATTCGAAGCATTTTTTTTATCCCAAATAGATAAGGAGCTATGGTACTGACCGACCAGCTCTGATCCAAATTCAGCTGATTGACTGATATAACTTTTGTGCAATAAGGTATTTGTTCAACAATTTACATTTCTTCAACTTTGGTAGTGTATCTGAAGAAACACCAGTTTTCAGTTTCACTTGGCTGACCACGGTATGTTTGTGTAAACAACTACTTTTTATCAACTGTTGAAAAAACTAGTGACTGCTGAGATACCTGATTACATGTGTACATGTGAGTACACTCTGGGTAAACGACTGACTACAAAAAAATTTAACTCCGAAGGTTATGGAAGTACTACTTTAATACGGAAAAGAAACGAATTTATGATCCTACAATTGCCTCGTTTAAAGACAAATATGGCTCTAATATTTTTCAAATACTCAGAAAATATTTTTCTTACGGGGTACGGAAAAAAATATATATACATATTACTTTCACGATATTTATTAGTACAAAATATCCTGAAACAACATAAAATATTTCAAATAGAAAATATGAAAACAAACAACTATGCCACAATAGAATTAAAATAAATTGGTCCTTGCTGGCCTATATCCCAGCGTCCCAAACAAACCTGAAATAAAAATTTAGAGGTAAGTAACTGTACTCTTTTTTTTATGTATGAAACAAAATGCTGTGAAATTTGTGAAAAACAGATTAGCACTTGGAATAGTTTCCTAATGGAGGAAAATTGTACAAATAGATGTCAGATGTAGTTCAATGTTCGTAGCGGGAAGCTGTTGTTTTCAGACAGCCATTTGCCTCAATGTTTCCACTTTGTAAGATGGTGTGGAGAGAAGGGGTTTCGACTTGGTCTAAATTAATCGTTTCAAAAATAGATAACCTAGGTTTTCGAAGATAAGAAAACAGTTCACAAAGAACAAGCGGCCACTGTTTCCCAATAACGAAGGGCAATGTATTTGAAAGTTTTTTTACTGCTGTCAAAATTACTCAAATGTCATCATTTCATGCAATCTTACTTTCCACTCGAAGTTTCATCACGTCATTGCTCATCGAACACGTATATATAATTTCATGTAATTCAGTGAATTAACAAGAATGTTTCTCACTTACCTAAATAATATAATTGGAACCTGACACACTTCTTCCAAATATTCAACACAATATAGTTTTATAAGAACCATATGTAGACCTCATAAGAACATAACGAATACCTATAAAATACTAACAATAAACACTTTCAACAACAAACAAGAGACAACGTACCGTACCGACTTTGGACGCTTGAACGTGAACACATACTTCGAAAATCAAGATGTCTGCTGTTTGTTTTGTCTCCGTTCACTGTCGCTAGTGTTGCTCCATCATTATTCATAAAACTTTTTATATACATTATCGAAAGTTCAATAAATATCACACACTGAACGTTAATAAAATATAGTCAGAGATATGTGGCATGGTGGTAATATTGTGCAGATCATAAGCACTTCTCTAAAACGCTTTAATTTAAATTGGTATTGAACGCTACTTTGCGAAACCACAGGGTTAGCATTTTAGGCATATGATTGAAAAAATAATTTGATTCAATAATTTTTTAATTTATACAATTATTTCAATTAATATTATCGTTATATTTAAAAATATAAGTCACCGGAATCTTTATGTAACATCGAAATGATGATATAATGAGATGTTATATTGTAACTTACTGTGACTTCGCTGGTTGACTGGGTTAGTTCAACTCCAGATCAAAACTAGACTAATCGCCAGCCGGTATATTGTTGTTAAAGTCCAAATACCTTGTAAATGTTTATTAATTATTATCAGGAAGAAATTCATTTTGTTTTATCTTTTACTGAAGTGTTTCATGCCACCTAAATTAAATTCTTATTTAACAATTTTTTTGTTCTGAATATTGAAATAATTATTGTTTTCATATTTTTCTATGAAAGAGTTTCACTATTCTTCGCTATTCTTCTTATTTATACACCTTGAGACTTTACCCTCTCAGTATGTTCATATTGTACTTTGTAACGCTTTGTCAATAAGAAACATTTTCTTCAGACAATAAAGTATATTTTGATTGATTGCTTGAAACCTCAAAACATGGCAATATCTACCGATCATAAAATTTAAGCCTAATGTCCCCCCTAGTATGATTTACCGTAAAAATGGGTTGTTCCATCGCGAGTGACGGGCGGTGTATATCAATTTGGCCAACCCAATTGGAGTGGTCGGTACATTTTGAGCATTCTCATCAGTCCTGAGAGTTTCATTATTCTACCTCAACTATTACGGAGGATACGGAGGTGTTTCCATGAGAACTGAGACAAATTCGGATTTTCAGGACTGAAATTTTTTCAGGAAAATACTGTATTTATAGTAATGTGGTAGTCCTGATCACGAATCTAGAAAAATTTCGTACCTATTTCGCCCCCTAGAATATTTTACCGTAAAAATGGGTTGTTACATCGCGAGTGGCGGGCAGTGTATATCCCTTAGGTCAACCCCATTTAGGTATTTAGGTGGTAGGTGCATTTTGAGCATTTCCGTCAGTCCTGAAAGTTTCATCATTCTACCTCAGATATTAAGGAAGATACAGGGGTGTTTCTATGAGAAGTGATACACACTGTATATCGGCTGGGCTGATTCCCGCTTAGCCTCACGCCACTGATAATAACTGCTAAGTGCTTATTTAAGTCTTGAGCTGCGTATTCACTAGAGCATTCGTTCCGCATGAGCACTGAGCACATGAGCTTCTTGGTTCAAGCTCAGGCTATACTCGGTTCAAGCTTAGGCTGCATCAAGCTGCGTAGTGTCTTCTAACACATGAGCACCACATGAGCACAAAAAAATCGACAAAAACGTATATATTAGCCGGGCACCGTACGCGTATTTTCCTGTTCGTGCTCCACACTGTCCGAGCATTCGCTCGTTTGGTGCTCATGCGGAGCGAATGCTCTAGTGAATACGCACCTTAAAGGCGCGTTTTCATTCACTATAGCTCTAGAGCATTCGTTCCGCATGACCACCGAACGAGCGAATGCTCGGACAGTGTGGACGCTGATTTGAGCAATCAATCAAAATATACTTTATTGTCTGAAGAAAATGTTTCTTATTGACAAAGCGTTACAAAGTACAATATGAACATACTGAGAGGGTAAAGTCTCAAGGTGTATAAATAAGAAGAATAGCGAAGAATAGTGAAACTCTTTCATAGAAAAATATGAAAACAATAATTATTTCAATATTCAGAACAAAAAAATTGTTAAATAAGAATTTAATTTAGGTGGCATGAAACACTTCAGTAAAAGATAAAACAAAATGAATTTCTTCCTGATAATAATTAATAAACATTTACAAGGTATTTGGACTTTAACAACAATATACCGGCTGGCGATTAGTCTAGTTTTGATCTGGAGTTGAACTAACCCAGTCAACCAGCGAAGTCACAGTAAGTTACAATATAACATCTCATTATATCATCATTTCGATGTTACATAAAGATTCCGGTGACTTATATTTTTAAATATAACGATAATATTAATTGAAATAATTGTATAAATTAAAAAATTATTGAATCAAATTATTTTTTCAATCATATGCCTAAAATGCTAACCCTGTGGTTTCGCAAAGTAGCGTTCAATACCAATTTAAATTAAAGCGTTTTAGAGAAGTGCTTATGATCTGCACAATATTACCACCATGCCACATATCTCTGACTATATTTTATTAACGTTCAGTGTGTGATATTTATTGAACTTTCGATAATGTATATAAAAAGTTTTATGAATAATGATGGAGCAACACTAGCGACAGTGAACGGAGACAAAACAAACAGCAGACATCTTGATTTTCGAAGTATAGTGTTCACGTTCAAGCGTCCAAAGTCGGTACGGTACGTTGTCTCTTGTTTGTTGTTGAAAGTGTTTATTGTTAGTATTTTATAGGTATTCGTTATGTTCTTATGAGGTCTACATATGGTTCTTATAAAACTATATTGTGTTGAATATTTGGAAGAAGTGTGTCAGGTTCCAATTATATTATTTAGGTAAGTGAGAAACATTCTTGTTAATTCATTGAATTACATGAAATTATATATACGTGTTCGATGAGCAATGACGTGATGAAACTTCGAGTGGAAAGTAAGATTGCATGAAATGATGACATTTGAGTAATTTTGACAGCAGTAAAAAAACTTTCAAATACATTGCCCTTCGTTATTGGGAAACAGTGGCCGCTTGTTCTTTGTGAACTGTTTTCTTATCTTCGAAAACCTAGGTTATCTATTTTTGAAACGATTAATTTAGACCAAGTCGAAACCCCTTCTCTCCACACCATCTTACAAAGTGGAAACATTGAGGCAAATGGCTGTCTGAAAACAACAGCTTCCCGCTACGAACATTGAACTACATCTGACATCTATTTGTACAATTTTCCTCCATTAGGAAACTATTCCAAGTGCTAATCTGTTTTTCACAAATTTCACAGCATTTTGTTTCATACATGAAAAAAAGAGTACAGTTACTTACCTCTAAATTTTTATTTCAGGTTTGTTTGGGACGCTGGGATATAGGCCAGCAAGGACCAATTTATTTTAATTCTATTGTGGCATAGTTGTTTGTTTTCATATTTTCTATTTGAAATATTTTATGTTGTTTCAGGATATTTTGTACTAATAAATATCGTGAAAGTAATATGTATATATATTTTTTTCCGTACCCCGTAAGAAAAATATTTTCTGAGTATTTGAAAAATATTAGAGCCATATTTGTCTTTAAACGAGGCAATTGTAGGATCATAAATTCGTTTCTTTTCCGTATTAAAGTAGTACTTCCATAACCTTCGGAGTCAAATTTTTTTGTAGTCAGTCGTTTACCCAGAGTGTACTCACATGTACACATGTAATCAGGTATCTCAGCAGTCACTAGTTTTTTCAACAGTTGATAAAAAGTAGTTGTTTACACAAACATACCGTGGTCAGCCAAGTGAAACTGAAAACTGGTGTTTCTTCAGATACACTACCAAAGTTGAAGAAATGTAAATTGTTGAACAAATACCTTATTGCACAAAAGTTATATCAGTCAATCAGCTGAATTTGGATCAGAGCTGGTCGGTCAGCCACAATGTATATACGGGGTTTATCAACAATGCGTGGCTCCTTATCTATTTGGGATAAAAAAAATGCTTCGAATAAAAGTTGTAAGAAGCATTGAAACCTATGATCCCAAAATACTTGTCACCATACATGGTGTCACGTAAATGTGTGACTTATCAAGTTAATATTTTTTTTTAAGGAAAAACCCTTTACTTATATTTCTAGTGAATTTAATTCTCGTTGAACTTTTGGAAATATCAATTTTTAACGAAATCTAACTATAATCACAAAACTCATCCAACAACTCATCAAAGTTTTGTCACACTCAGATTACTGGTAAAGGGCGAATGAAACCTGAAGCGCAAGAGGGTCACAATAGTTTTTTTTATCATTTCAACTTCAAAGCCAAAATTTCGAATCTTTTATCGAAATTTCGAATTTAATGTCGAAAATTCGACTTGCATATCGAAATTTCGGTTTTACTGTCGAAAATTCGACTTTTATGCCGTAGTTTACACTTTTTTCTCAAAATTTCAACATTAGAGTCGAAATAATTAGATTTCAACATAAAAATCGAAATTTCTATAGTAAAGTCGAAATTTTGGGAAAAAAGTCGAAATTTCGAGAAAAACGTCGAAACTATGACTTAAATGTTTGAATTTCAATATTCATGTCCAAATGCAATCATTTCAACTTCAAAGTCGAAATTTCTAGAAAATAGCTGAAATTTCGATTTCAAAGTCGGATTTTCGAGATTATTGACAAAATTTCTAGAAAAAGTCGAAATGAAAAAAAAAACTCTTGTGGCCCTGTGCTTTCGTAGATAACATCAAAGAAATTCCATTGATTTTATAGATCATCAAATTTCCTAAAAAATGTTCCGAAAAATCAATTTCCGTGATAACGGTAGAACATCATTTCCTTTTAATAATAATAAATTAAATAAAACGTATTTTCGACTTTTTGAACATCGATTTACAAAAAAATAACCGTCCGCAATCACAGCACTTTTTGTCCCTGACCCCCCTCCCCCCCCCACCTATTATATTGATACATCATGTGAAGAAGTCATTTCCCTCTCCGTTTTACATCGTACTTGCTCTTGTCATGGAGGCGCAGCGTTGCCAGACATTTTAAGTGAACGACTACGACGTGAAAACTTCATGTACTTTTTTACTGAATAACTCGAGAACAAAACACAAGAACTGGTCAAAATTTTAATAGAAGTTTCTTTTCTGAATAAAAAATAAGTGTTCCGTTTTTCGAATCGGTCATAAGAGCGGTTCATGAAATACTTATGTTTTAGACACATATTTTTGTACTGCTCTCTTATACCGTACATGTAAAAGTGGTCGATTTTTTTATCATGTATCTCAAAATCGGAACACAAGGAAGATTTCAAACTTTGGGGAACTGAAAAACAATGTCATCCATTTCATATATCGATTTCAGCCTTTTCTTAAGAAAACCGTCTGAGGGAAGTACAACCTTAACTTCTTCAGGTTGTGTATCAGACAATTCGTAACGAATAGTTGGATCAAAGATATATCCTTCCTTCTTTCCCCGATTGATTGCATTGATATCAACTCTTCAGATCTAACCATCAATTGACCTCCGATCCACTCAAGAAAAAGTACGCAAATTCGTGAAAATTAAATCGGAAAAATCCGTTGAAATAGTAAAAATTATACTCTCCTACCCCCTCCTTCCCGAAAAAATTTCAAAAATTCGTGGAAATAAAATCGGAGCAATCCATTTTGCCATTGCGCTCATTTTTGGATTTGTACTCGACTGACGCGGATCGGTATGCTCATGTGGCAGGAGACACTACGCAGCCTGAACTTCAACGGAGACAATACGCACCTAAATGGTTCCTCAGAAAATATGTTGGTGCATTCAATAAAGGTGCGTATTCACTAGACCATTAGTTCCGCAAGAACAATGAACGAACAAATGCTTGGATAGTGTGGACGCTGATTTGAGCACGAACAGAATGCGTGCTTACATAACGCAGCATGAGGCAGCCTGAGCTTGAATCGAGCAGCACATGTGCTCATGCGGAACGAATGCTCTAGTGAATACGCACCTTAAAGACGCGTTTTCATTCACTAGAGCCCTAGAGCATTCGTTCCGCATGAGCACCGAATGAGCACATGTGCTGCTCGATTCAAGCTCAGGCTGCCTCATATGTTGCGTTATGTAAGCACGCATCCTGTTCGTGCTCAAATCAGCGTCCACACTATCCAAGCATTTGTTCGTTCATTGCTCTTGTGGAACTAATAGTCTAGTATGAATACGCACCTTTATTCGAGTACATATCCAAAGTCAATTCAAACTCTCCTGTAATAACCACAAACAGAACGTTAAGCACACTTTCACCGTCCACACTGCGCATGAAAAAATCGACAAAAAACCACATTCAAAAAACGGATCGGCCGGAACATCGCACGCTCATTCTGTTCATGCTCAAATCAGCGTCCACACTGTCCGTGCATTCGCTTGTTCGGTGCACATGCGGAACGAATGCTCTAGTGAATAAACACCTTTAATGAAAACTTTTTTCATATGGTTCTAGGTTCTAAGATTTTGGCGGATACTGAATAAAAATAGTTCAGACATAATTAATTACACATTTCACTCGGTTCAACAGTTAACCGATCAGATTTGACTGATATTTGATATTTATTACTCTGACGTAATCTGACGATATTTGTCCAACCACAATACACGTTACTGAAAAGTAAGTTGCCTAACTGTCCGGACGGCATAAACTGTTTGTATTTGATATAAAACTTTTAAACTTCAGTTGTTCGCATGTCTGTGCTGTGATGGGATTTTATTTTAGGTACCTAGCTGTAGCCTGTAGCTAGCTGATATGAGTAAGTGCATGGAGATTGTGGTAGAGCGTGGTTCAGTAGTTTGTTGTGATAGGACATTCTATTTCTGATAAAATATTCAAATTGGAATAATTGAAATGTGATTATGCGAATATCAAGGTGCCTTTTGTGTATACATTCTTCAGTCACTGTTGTCTCATTTGGAATTAAAAGACAACGTGTACGTACTTAGAGGTATGCTAGTGTTTATTTTTATTTCCTGTGTTTTATTTATTTCATTATCTATTAGCATTGAAAATATCAACTTACATTATTCACAGAATGTTGGTAATTCAAATCGGCGGTCTTTGTAGGTATCTATATTCCTTCCATTTGAACGCATGAATGGAAACTACGAATACGGGGTGTTCCACGAAAAAACGGAAATGTTTTATTAAGGAAAAAAGTTTTGAACTGATAATTAATAATTTTTAAAATTTAAGCCTATACCTATTTTGAGATGAAGTGTAACTTGTCGACCAGGAACTTTTTTCGTGAACATTTAACATGATATAAACGAAGGCATAGTAGTAGTAGTAGTATTTATTGACCATAATCAGTACTGCCCAGAATTTTGATAGTAGATTCTTAAATTGCCAAAGCTTTTTATATGTTGAAGATAGGGAAGTAACTTCCAACTTAGGAGGATTTATTGAGTGTGAAATACCTACTTATGAGAAAAATTGTGTCCTTCAATTTTGGATGAGATTTCAAAACGTTAAATTCTTATAGGTATATAAGTAGTGAAAAGAAAAAGGCTGCTGAATGCCAATGAATCCTCCTTCATATCAGTCAACATTTATTTTTCATGTTGATGTACAAATGCAATCAAAGGTGGAGATTGGCAAAAAAACTGTTCTGGAACTCTCAACCTTGAATATATGTATATATTATGTATATCATTGTGTATATCAGTATGTATGTTCTCGGTGTAGATGTGTGAGTACTTTTTTATGTATACCGGGTGTCCCAGTATACATGTTCCAATGGATTATCTCAGCCATTAAAAAAGATAAAAATTTGAAAATTTTATGATCTTCAATTCGTTCAAAGAACCTTTAACTGAGAAAAATAGAAATTGACTTTTTTATTTCAAATAGCACTCTGTATATTTTTTGCAATTTTTGATTTCTACTCAAAATTACCTTTTCAACGATGTAGCACACTTTGTATTTTACATTTGATTTGATGGAGTAAACGTCAATTGAAATTTCAAATTGAAAGAATTGCAGTAGGCTAGGTATAATATTTGGTGTAATCTTGATATTAACTTCAATAATAATTGATAATTTATGAAAAATTTGACCTTATCTTCATAACGATTATGATAATCATATCAACAGTACTATTGAGCAATGTCTAAAGTTTAAGGAAGACATTGTTTGTTCAAATATATCTGCTGAAAGTAATACAAAAACATTTTGTGTAATTCAGTTGATATTCGAAGGAACTAGTTTTATTTTTAACAAATTGCATTTTCCATTAATTTCATAGCCCATCATAATGAATATGATTGACAATTATACGAAACATGCAACTATTTGAAACGTAATACAATCTCACAGATTGTAGAGTCTAAATTTGGCGTCGATTTGAAAGTTTATGTCTGTCGTGATGACAGAACGCTATAGTAGAATAACGAATGAGTTCAATTCTGTATTGCACTCAGTGCAATGAAGAATCAGTTTTTCCATCAAATACGGTTCAATGGTGTTTTGATTTTTGCATAAACGTAGAAAAAGAAGTATTTCTCACTTATAATAGTCATCAAACAATAATGAATAGTGAAAGAAACAAAAAATTACAAAGAAAGGGGACACAAGAATATAATAACTAAAGCATATGTTCGAAATGTTGACCAACTGCTTCTACACATGTTTCAGCTCGGTGGAGTAGTTCACGCAAAGTAACACTTCTCAACACCTCAGCATTAAGGGCTCTACATTCATTCCTTATTTTGTTTTTTAGATCTTTCAAACCAGTAATCCTTGATGCAGATGAATTTTATATGGTTTGAATTTGACAATTTTGAGAATGCGCTGAATTGATGAACGAGAAATACCGCTCTCCTGTTCTATGTTTCTAATAGAGATATGGGGATCAACAACCACTCTTCCTAAAACTGCAACAGTATGCTCTTTGTCCGTAACAGCTTTCCTTCTAAAGACAGTACGCTTTCTATGAAATGATCCACTTGTTGCCAAATTCGAAGCCAAGCCTGTGAAATACATAGTGCTTGGCATTCGTCTATCAGGGTATTTCTCTCTGTATGCACACAGGGATTCCCGACGATTATTTTCGAATTTTCCATAAATCAGTATCATATCCAATTTCTCTTGATTAGTGAAGTTATCAATCATTTTCACGGTTATTCATTCTTGAATGTTAGTTTCTCTGACACGCACACAACTATTGAAAATTATTCACTGTCAAAGTTACAAACAAATATATTCAAATGTTTCCATGGCACTCTAAGATTTTCATTTAAGATTTATTAATTCTTTCAGTTCTACTACGATTCTAATAATTTGAAATTTGACGTTCTCTTCATCAACTCGAATGCAAAATTGTTCATGAATTATTAATTATTATTGAAGTCAAAATCAAGATGACACAAAATATCGTAGCCTACTGAAATTCTTTCGATTTGAAATTTCAATTGTCGTTTTCTCCATCAAATCAAATGTAAAATGCAAAGTGTGATACATCGTTGGAAAAATAATTTTTTGTAGAAATAAAAAATTGCAAAAAATATACAGGGTACTATTTGAAAGAAAAAAGTCACAGTCACTTCCGGCCAAACTGGAAGTGACTTTCAATTTTTATTTTTCTCAGTTGAAGGTTCCTTGAACGAATTTGAGATCATAAAATTTTCAAATTTTTATCTTTTGAAACGGCTGAGATAATCCATTGGATCATGTATACTGGGACACCCGGTATATGTATTCACCTAATACAAATACAAAACAAGTACATATAAATAACAATGAAAATAAATAAAAAAAGCAAATAAAATAAAAAATAATTCGAAACAAAACGGGAATTGTCTATGATAATTACATGGGTGACCCAAATTAAAAGTAACTCTAACCATTCTAGCAACCCGAACAACACAGGTACATCCTCTGGACATCCTGGGGAGGTCACTTATTTTTACCAATGACGTCCCACGAACATCCGCTGGCCACCAAAAGGGACAAATTAGGGATGTCACATGATATTATGTTCGGTACCCAGGACATCCCTGGGTTATTCCAAGGATGTACCAGCTGAGGCATCCAACGCAAATCCCTTGCGGGACATCCCTTAGAAGTCCCAAACATGCCCTTTTACCGACATGATATTTTGGGACATAAAAGGGATGTACCTGGAATGTCTGTGTTGTTAGGGAAGTACATTTAAAACAAAACCATAACTTCTTCCGAGGTACACTTGTTAATTTTGTACACTTCATATGGTACCAAAACAAGAATCACAGCGAATGGTATCATTACCTGCAGATAGATCACATTCACCACAAAACCATTTGACCTTACCTGCTTTTTTTTAACTAGTTTACTACAATATTTTTCCATTTCTTTTATATATATTATCACATGAGACACTTTTTAAATATTCAACATTAATCAAGAGGTTGTGTAAATATCATTGATTTTTTCATAATCACTTATAAAGCTGGTCATTGCTTGTTTAATACGAGATAACATATTTTTTATATGTTTTATTATATATTTTTATTTTCAAATTTGGTGTATCTACTAGATTTTCTCAATCCTACAGTACTTTACATTCCGTTAGGTCTTCCACGTTGTTTCATTGTGAGTGGTAACTTTACTTCCTTCAAATAAATATTATCAGGTGTATATTGTGATGGCCAGGTACAGCTTTTGTTAATTTAGAAATATAAGGTGTGTGTTTGAGAACATCTTGTGATGGCACAGGTACATTTTCTGTTGGTTCTATTAAATCTTGTATGGCTTCGAATTCAGATAGGTATTTTTTTGTATAAATCATGTTCAGTCGTGGATGTAGATGGGCCATCATGAGGATTATTTGTATGTATTATTCCGACAATTTCAAAGTCTTTTTTGTCATTAATTATTTCTGTTAGCCTTTTCAGTTTTTCAACTGCTATATCGAACCTCCATATTCTGTGACAATATTAGATAATTTCTGGCATATTTGTGAAGATAGTTTCCACTTTTTCTGATGTGACTTTATAATATATTTATGGCATTGTATAAAGGAATAATTGAAATTATTATTTGATTCAGTCCCTTCATTGAATATTGTTGACGATAAATGACTTCTGAATAATGCTCTCTTTTGAATCTGTCATGCACCAATTCCTGAGAGTAAAGATAATTTTGTCTAGCTTTGAATATGTTTTTACATGGTAGTTTCATATCGTTTCAGAATGAACATTTGCAGTCACATGTAGTAACAATTAGTAAACACATTTGAATTTTTCATGGTCTATTTTATCCAATCTAACATATTGAGCCAATTCAAAGTTTTTATTAATGTGGCCGAAAGCAAATGGTGGAGTGAATTTCATATTTTCTTGTATTGAATCGATTGTGAAATCCACTGTATTCATTTTTGAAAATGCCATGAAAAAAAGTATTTATAATACTGAATTTTGAACAAATTTGTTTTATTTTTTGGTTTAGTGACTCTAAATGATTTGTGGTGCTGTTATTAAGGTTCATATATACCCGTGAAAAAAAAACGCGCTTGGAAAAATCATAAAAAAAATCTGTGCTTTGGGATTCCAAATCAAAAAATTTCTGAGATTTTGAAAACAATCTATCCAATAGTTTTTGACCAAAAAAATAAAAACGTAGTTTTTAGATATTTCTTTGGATCTACTCAAAAAGTATTCAACAGATCACATCTCAAGTCCTATAGAATTTCAATTTTGATATACCTATCGTACATCACCCATACATCAAATTTTTTTTAGTATGTACAGTTTTTTTATAAAGGGGGAAAATTAATTAAAACTAGCTGTAAAATCAATACAAATCGGAAAAATAGCATTTTTTTAATTAATTCAGTGCGATTGAACTTGAAGGAATCATTTCTACCACTTTTCAGACATGGAAACGATTAATTTCAATTCTTAAAAGGGACATTTGAAGCTTTGGACCGAAAAAAATTCATTAAAGCAGTAGATGCTGCCTCTGCTGGAAAAAAATGGAATTCAAATTATAGTTGTGCTACCGTCCACACGTATCGCTCTCATACCATTAATTTTATACAATGTTGCCAATATTTATGAACAAAGACAACCGATGAATGTTGTTTCTGTATCTGACAAATTTAAATTTATCGGAAAATCGTCAGAATATGATAAAATTGAATTGGGCACATCGTTGAAAAACGGTGCCGTCGCTTCATTAGAAGCGTGGTGTACAGGGGTGTCCGGAATATGATTACGGGATAATATTGGCGTGCCAAAAGCAGAATACTAATCATGTATTATATAGGGTGGGACAAAAGTTTCACGGAAACACCCTGATATGCAAAAATATCGACATGGACTATAAATAGCTGTCAGAGAAATTACAGAAAAATTATTACATACATACATACATATTACATATGTAAGCTGGCCGTTCCAGCACAATCCAAAACAACAAGTGCAGTATTTTCTTACTAATTAATAACTATTTTCTAACACAACTTTCAATTTTCCCACTCGAGCCGTTCCGGAAAAAAGGGGATGTGCTAGCTTAACGCTTAGTTGGCACAGCCATCCCGTAACTCTTTTCCTGCTGAAAATTTTTGAAGGATTGAAACGCTAGAATTTCTAACTTTTTAATAACTTTCGAATAACACAACTCTCAATTTTCTAACTCAAGCCGTTCTGGAGAAAAAGGGGTTGTGCTAGCCTAACGCTTAAGCTGGCACAGCTGTCTCATAACTTTTTTACTGCTGAAAATTTTCGAATGATTGAAGTGCTGGAATTTCTAACTTTCCAATGACGATGTGATCTTAAAATTGAATTAAAAAAAATTGCAGAAAAAATATTTTTAACCACCTTTGTATCGTGGCGACATCAAAAGCATTGAAACTTCACCTTGTTTCTGCACTCAAGATTCCCTAACTCTGGCACAATCATTGGAAATAATAAAACAGGGGTGTATTACAGTATGTTCTATCTTCAGGATCTGGAAAGACCCGAAAATTTCCTGGAAAATATTTGTAATCGTCTTCAAATCGTGTTGAGAACGAGATAATTGAAATGTTCAGCAGAATATTTTCAGAATGTTATAATATATAGTATATTGTATAACTAGTCAGGAAAATAGGATAGTTCAAACAAGTGTGACACGATGATGAACCACGAGCCGTAGGCTAGTATGAATGTACACTATACTTTTCTGTCAACCTACTTGGAAAACAAAATATGTTGGAATTTAACGAGGGAGAAACCGCTGGGGAATTTTGGTGTACATGACTTGGGTATTAGTGGTATCATTCGGGTATTAGTGGGGAATTAGAGGCATTACTTGAAAATTATAAATTATTGGGTATTATAGGAATTACTGGTGCATTACTCGGGTATTAGAGGAATTAGTTAGGAATTATTAGGCATTAGGCATTACACGGGAAAGCGAGGTATTACTCGAGCATGACATGGGTATTACAGAAATTATTCGGAAGTGAGAGTAATTACTGCACAATTAGTCTTCAAAACATGGGAATTGGAAATTTTTTGAATTATCTGAAAAATTAGAGAGCAGTGGCGGAAATCAGAAACGTACAATAAAAAAAAAGAAAAAAAAAGGTCTTCATAATTGTACTTGACAACAAACCTAACATTTAGACATGATTTTATACTTCAATAACTTTTCTGACGGGCATTACTGGCATTACTTGGGGGTATTACTTGGGATTTAGTGTACACAATTTCTTCAATAATTTATACAAGAAAAACTAGATTTGGGATTATACTACTTCTCTAGGTATAATATCAAATGAACTGATTGAAGAAAAGCATATTAGAAAGATGTAGGTACAAACAAAACGAAGTTTATTGAACATTCATCAATATTTAAATACAGTGAAACCAATTTAGCTTGACATTTTAAATAGCGCGTATGTTCATGTTGAGTGCCTTATCACTGGATATATTATACGGACTATAATCCGTTGTGCTACGAGTGAGCATCACGTTTTCACGTCTCAAGCTAAGTTGGTTTCACTGTACATTGATCTATTTCGCATGTTCAGGAACAATTATAATTAATACCTAATTTTGTGTACTTACTTACTAGTTTACAGTGCGAAAATGTCGGAAAATGTCATTTCAAATTTTCTCTGAACGTTTTTCGGAATATGCATGACATGGTAGTGCAAAATATTCAACGAAAATTATAGAACTTTCCATAATATTCTTTGAATATTTTCCACATGTATACACCAAAAATGTTAAAACTGAGAATATTTCTAGATTTTTTTTTGATTAATTTAACGAGTATTGTATAATACCGAAAAAGAAAATATGAGTAAACAACTAATTTCCTAGCGCACACCTCTACAGGTACATCTGAAAGAATTAACAACAATTTTCTATATTTTCATATTAGATTACTCAGTATTTGATGTGATGAATTTGTGAAAAATTATAAGAATTAGAAATCAACTGATTACACTGATCTTTTGAAATGATAACCCGTTCGCGATTTCTTCACTAATGTACGAGGCATTGTACCGAACGCTATATCTGAATCATAAAAATAACACTGATAACAAAATGTCAACAATTATAATTTTCTCTAGGTAGGTACTAATATCAACTTGTAAAAACCAAGCGTCTCTGACCTTCGTGTTGTGTCACAATTCACAAAAATGTCCACACACCTATTATTAAACTTTTGTTCCACCTCGAATAGGGGTGAGCTGGAGCTCGTGTCCAATCGTCCACCAAAGAAAACGTCCACGAAATATTTTTTGCACAAAAAATAATTATTTACATTTTCTCGTCATATTCTTCCGAAGGAACCTGCGATACTTACCCACCTTTGACATTTATTTCCGCTACCGCATAGGCGGCACCCTTGACAATGGCTTTATGATTTTTGTTTATCAGCATGTATTGTGTCAAAAGCCAACTAGGTTTCTGGATTCAATCGGATGTGAAATTCTGTTATAAATCTTATAGATTTCCGGATGGTACAGAACGATGTGGCTAACGAGTTTATGAAAAAATTAGCAAACTAATTCTAGGTATCTCTTAACTTCCTTGGAGCCTACAGTTGCTTCATAAAGTTCAACAATATTTCCTTCCGTTATTTCGCCTCAACTGGTTTCATATTGCAGAAAAAATAAGATTTCTTGTACCCTTCATTATCAAATTGAAGAATACATTGAGGAATATCTCACTAGTTACTAGTTGTAACATATTTCTGTGTCGTCAGGGCAGAGGACTAGGGCCACTATTTCGTAAATCCTTCATAACAAGACACTCAACTTATTATATTATAAATAACTATGTATCAGATTACAAATGAGCATCATTTTTCACCTGTTCGAAAATTTGCACGAAAACTTCATACCAAAGTCGTGTATCTTGTAGTTTGAAATGGCAGAGTCGATATACGGAAAAATGAATGATATCATCAATACTACTTTTTGAGATAAAATGAATTGCTCGATGGATGGCTCGAGGGGGGAGGGGGAGTGACATCAACTGATTTCAGATAGCATGGGAGGTCAAGTGTCACATCGTTGAAAAGAGAATTCAAAGCTTTTTTCAACCATCTGCATAAATATTTCGAATTTTTTGAATACATTCTGTCACAATTTTGAATTAAATTATTTTTTCAACAATGTAACATTTGACCCCCCCATGCTGTTTCAAGTTGATGTACATCCCGAGTCATCTGAGGAGCACTCACAACGTCTTTTATTCCCTCTCTTTTCCAGTTTTTCGTATAGCCTTGTTCAATGGTGAACAGCATTTGTCAAATTTGCAGTGCCTCTGGATTTTCACGAAGGATACCTCAAGGATATCAGTGTTAGTTATCAGCGACCTCAACGGAATCTCGTCAGTGAATTTCGAGAAAGTTAGGTTAGGTTAGGTTTAAATGTGAGTGAGCCCATATCAGGCTCTCCACTGCGGCCAATGGCCTATTGTGGCTCACCCTATGGTTATATTTCTCCCAGCATATCCAATCTCTTAACGAAATTGAGTAACATATTGGGAGAACAGTTTACCAGATCTTCTGGCCTTACTATTGTATTGTTCTGGCTGCTGCAGGGCATGTGCACAGGTTGTGTTTAGCCGTTTCATCATCCTCCATGCATAGACGGCACTCTGCATCCTGTGCAAGTCCGATTTTATGCATGTGGTGTTTGAGTTTGCAGTGGCCAGTGAGCAAACCTACTATAACTCTGAGATGTGCTCTACTGAGTTCTAGAAGTTTGTCAGAGTCCTGTTTTTTCCTTGTATAAGCAATAAATGCTTTGGAATGGGCTAGTCCTGGTAGACTGAGCCAATACTCAAGTCTTTTATTGTCTGCCCAGGCGGTTGTAGCATTCTTGGCAGTGCTATATGCTAAACCGATGACCGGTTCTGGCCCAGTGGACGTTGTTTCGGCCCCCCCTTTTGCTAGGGCGTCCGCTATTTCGTTTCCTTCTAGGCCCGTGTGACCTGGTATCCAAACTAGGGTAACGTTGTTGCCTTGTGCTAGTCGGTTCAAGGTGTCTCTGCAGTTCCATACTGCTCTGGATTTAAAGCAGTTGGATTCAAGCGCTTTCAATGCTGCTTGACTATCTGAAAATATTTTTATTGTTTTTCGTGTGAGGTGTCGGTTTTCCAGCTCCCTTGCACACATTTCAATGGCATATACCTCTGCCTGGAATATCGTAGCTAATTTACCCAAACTGAATGAGCGTTTCACTACTGGGTTCATACCATATATTCCGGCTCCGACACCTTCCAAAGTTTTGGAACCATCGGTGAACCACCTTTCATTTGCCCTACATAGGTCAGTTTCATTCCGAACCCAGTCTTCTCTTTCAGGGAAGACCACGGTGTAGGACATGTTGAGGTTAGTGGTTTTAGGCATGATGTCTGAAGGCATTCCCAGAATGTTGAGCTATTATGCCTTCCAGCATGCTGCTGCCTCTCATGACACATGCCTGCGGTAGACTAATGGCCGCTTGGTAGAGTCTGTATGTTGCCCATCTTGCTTCTCTCTCCAGAACTATGTGGAGAGGAAGTAGTCCAAGAATAGCTTCCATTGCTGCCGTTGGCGTGGAGCGAATGGCCCCAGTAATCGCCAGGCACGCTTGTCTCTGTAGTCCGTTAAGTTTAACCTGGGCCATTTTTTGTTGGCCTTTGTTCCACCAGACTACAGAGCCATACGTGATCATTGGTCGTATGACGGTCACGTACAGCCAGTAAACTTGTTTTGGTGACATGCCCCATGTTTTGCCACATATTCTGCGGCATGTCCATAATGATAGGCTAGCCTTTCGGATAGTCTTTTCCAAATGCGAGTTCCAGTTCAGCTTTTTATCTAGGATTATTCCCAGATATTTTGCCTCACTCGCAAATGAAATTGTTACACCATTGATGGAAGGAGGTATTAAATGTTCCAGCTTCCTTTTCCTGGTGAACGGTACTATGACCATTTTGTGGGGGTTAATGGACATTTCCTCCCTCTCACACCATTTATATATGGTATACAGTATATCCTGAAGGACGTAGGAGATCGTCTTTTCGGATTTATCTTTTATTACTAGGACCAGATCGTCAGCATATGCTTGAAGATCGACCTCCCAGAGTGAGAGAATGGCCAGCAGATCATCCACCAGCAGTGACCATAGCAGAGGGGAGAGGACCCCCCCCCTGGGGACAGCCCCTGGCTGGCTTGAAGCTGACACTTTCTCCCTGTAGAGAGGTCGTTATTGTTCTGTTATGAAGCATAGTTCTTATCCAGTCACATAGTAGCGGTTCAATTCCTCTAGAGACAGTGGCCTCATAGAGGGAGTGAGGTAGTGCATTATTGAATGCTCCTTCTATGTCCAGAAATGCAGCGACTGCTACCTCCTGGTGTTCCAGGGCGACGCTTATTCCTGAGACAAGGTTATTGAGGGCAAGTTCTGTCGATTTTCCAGCCTGGTAGGCATACTGGTGAACATTGAGGGGGTGCTTTATCAGTACACCACACCTTATGTGCCCATCCAGTATTTTCTCCATGCTTTTCAACAGAAAGGATGTCAGACTGATGGGTCTGAGCGATTTTGGGTGTGGGTCAGTCCGACCCACCTTAGGAATATAGATCACCCTAGTCGCGGTCCAGTTAGATGGTATATAGTTCCAAGCTAAACTGGCTCTAAAGAGTCTTATAAGGATAGGCATAATCTGTTGTTCCAGTCCGATTTGTAACAGAGCTGGAGCTATGCCATCCTCTCCTGGTGATTTGTATGGGTGGAACGAGTTAACCGCCCATCTTATCGCCTGCGGTGTGATTATTTTGTTGGCAACCACCCAGTCATCTCTGTGGGGTCGTTTAATCCGGCCTATATTTGTGACGAGGTCGATTGTCCAGAATCAGGCTGCCTGGGAAGTGATTATTAGCTAATAGCTCTAGTGTCTCTTTCCTGGAGGCCGTGAAGGAGCCGTCTGGACGTCTGAGCGATCCCAGCTCCTGTGTCGAGAAAGTTACAGGGCCTCTAGTATTTTGTTTAGTGGATACCTTGTGGATATCGTGTTAATCGAGACCAGTGGCTTCGGTTGAGTTCTGTCTGTGACTTTGGTGGAATTTGCAGTTCCTCCATACTTTTGGATGGAGACCTCACGGATCTTGTTTTTCGAATTCAGTGGCCGCTGCTAGGTCCTGTCTATGAATTTGGTTGAATTTGTAGTGTCTCCGGTTTTTTGTTGAACGAACACCTCGGAGACTTCGTTATTCGAATTTGGTGGCCTCTGCTGAGTCTTGTCTATGAATTTAGTTGAATTTTTAGTGTGTCCGGTGTTTTGAGTGGGTTGAGACTTTGAGGACTTTGTTATTCGAATTCAGTGACCCCTGCTGTATACTGTCTGCAAATTTGCAGCGCCCTCAGATGTATCTCGTGTGGATACAACGTTTTTCAAACTCATTACCCTATGTCATACAAGTTTCGGAAAATTTAACAGCTAAGCTTGGCCTAGCATATCAGTAGTTCACTTATTCAACAACGCCCAATTGACTGAAACCCCATTATTTAAAATATATATTCGTTAATACAGTAGATAAATAATTCCTCATTGTAAAAGCTATACCTGGTTAAAAGGGAAAAAACATAAAATCATCTCCACCACGAACAAGTAGTTTAATAATTATTATTGTTAGTAATCCGGCTATAGATTTTCTCCCGTGATATACCAACATATTGCATTAATAGACCGGGAGTCTCGGTTTTTGCATGTATCATAGGCCCCACGCTGAGACTTTGGGGGGCAGATAGGCAACGTTATTCCCCACTTTGAAATCCCGGTATGGCACCTCTGGAGTGTAGCTTTTAGGGGGGGTGAATTTTCAAACGTGTAATTAATATCCATGCCCCACTTTGATTTTTGTTTTATGGCGTCAAGGAGGTCGCCAAAGTCCGCGAACTCAATATGCCATACTAATATGGCGTCACTTAAGGCCCACCATACTTACCGAAACGCTGTTGTTTCATGATCCTTGTTAACAATGAACTGTAGAACAAAGATTTCAAAACGCCATACTGCTGGGGCGTCGCCAAGTGGCCGCCATACTGGACCAAACATGTCATTTTTAGCAATGAACATGTATAATAGGCCTCACCATGGAAATGTGTCTTCTTTGTTCATTTTGATGTCCTGAACAAAGTTCTGAAAGCGCCATACCGATGTGATGTCGCTAACGTCAGATATTGGCTTCCAAAGTTGTCACATTTTTATAGGTAAAGTGTATGAAAGGCCCCGCTGCCATACCGGCATTTGTATGTGTATTTTGAAGTATAAAGAACGAATATATCACTGCAATACCCATGGCATGTCGCTAACGTGCACAATTAATCGTATATATATATATATATATCTTGTTTTGGAAATTTATGATATGATTTATATGATAATATCGTGTAAAATGTTTTGCATGTACATAAGAAAAAATACAAAAAAAAACTTAAATAAAAAAGCTTTTATTTAAGTGCACTGAAAAGAAGAAAATAAACTGAAGTAAATCGAACCCATTATTTTGTTACATTATGAAATTTCATATGATATACAAGCTTGTTGCGAGAAAAGTATTCCTAATAAATTGAATTTGAATTCATCTGTATCAAGATTTATTCTCGCTACAAGCTTTTATATCATATGAAATTTCATGATGGGTTCGATTTACTTCAGTTTATTTTCTTCTTTTTAGAACATTTAAATAAAAGCTTTTTTTAAAAGGTTTTTGTTTATTGTTATTTTGTTCTTTTTATCAGTAGAGTTTGTTGTGTTATCTGTTTCAATAGACGCGCAAGGTACTAAGTTTCTCGGCATGTACCCCACTGTTCTCAGCTTGCGTTCGTTCATACGCATGCGCCAAAAATTAACGTACCTTAATTTTATTTGAGAGACCATATTTTCGTTCGGTTGGTACCATATTTTCATTCGGCAGTTTGTGTGAAAAGTAGTGTACATGAAATTCTTGCCGCTATGGATGAAGAACGAGCTTGTATTATTTGCAAATTAAGTGATGATGGTGTTTTTTCTTTTAAACAAGAATCGTTTGATAAATGCAAACATTCTTTGCAAATCCGCCAATTGTCTAATTTGAAATACAAAGAGGCTAGTTTGTCGCATAAAATAGATGACAAAAGCGGGTACCATATAACGTGTTATCGGTCTTTCAACGCTATTGGTAAAAAACATAAAGAGCAGTTCGGATTTGGAAATTTTTTTGTCCGCCATATTGGGTCCGCCATTTTGACTTTTACAATTTTGACATCAAATTCGTGATCAGCGACCTCGAAAACCTATAAATACAAGTTTGGAAGCAATTCTGCCCGGCCATTCCGGAGCGTCGGTACCAACAAAAAAAAAATGTTTTTTCGGTATGGCACCCCTTTAGCGACACGCTATCGGTGTGGCAGTGTAATCCCCGCTAAAGTGATCCAACAGAGCATCTTAAAACCAAAACGCCACACCGGTACCTATTATACATGTTCATTGCTAAATAGCGGCCACTTGGCGACGCCCTAGCGGCCACTTGGCGTTGCTCCAGCGGCATGGCGTTTTGAAATATTTGTTCTCAGTTCATTGTTAACGAGGATCACGAAACAACAGCGTGGGGCCCATGATCCATGTCCACAGTGGAAAAATTACACTTTTCGGTAAGTATGGTGGGCCTTAAGTGACGCCATATTAGTATGGCGTATTGAGTTCGTGGACTTTCGCGACCTCCTTGACGACATAAAACAAGAATCAAAGTGGGGCCTATGATCCATGGGCATGGATATTAATAACACGTTTGAAAATTCATCCCCCCCCCTCTAAAAGCTACACTTCAGAGGTGCCATAAAGGGATTTCAAAGTGGGGAATAACGTTGTCTATCAGTCCCCAAAGTCTCAGCGTGGGGCCTATGATACATGCAAAAACCCTCTCGGCTCCCGGTCTATAAACCACGTAATATGTTCAGATTATAATAATCCTGAGCTATTTCGGAGTACTTCGAATAATTATGAGACTTGGCAACAATGTATTTCCAGGAAGGTGGATGTGGAAAATATTCAATTAAATCCAATTGTTATTTGTGTTCCATAGCCACCTTGATAAATTATTGTTATAGAACCGAGAAGATACTTGAACTTATCTAAACTCCATTATCGTGTTCGTATTGATTATACAGAAAAAAGTTATCGATGGTACTTTCGAATGACTTCAGAGTACCATTGTGGTACCATTTGAAAAAACGGAGTTTCGAGTAAAAAATGTTTTGGTTTACTTTTTTGGCACGTATTTCGAACCATGATACTTCTTAAATCGAAATTACGATAGTGTAGCATTAATTTGATTATTTGGAATAATTTTATTTTATTGTTCATGGCGGTTCTAGATCGAAAAATAGAATGGGTGTTCTGACGAATAAAATATCAACTATGAGGTATCATTGGATTCAGAAAATGATGCAGATTTTAAAAATGTAATAATATACAGGGTGTCCCATTTGAAAATCGAGAATTGATGCCATTCCCGGAAAAACCAGAGGTTGGATTTTTTTCCAAATATTTCAAAAAGTGCCCATATTCAATGTTCCAAACTTCAGAAATATAGCTACAGAAACAAAGGAGAAAAGGGCGTGTACCATGAGTCTGTGTCACACGGTATGAAGGCATTCTCAAATTATTCAGTTTGTAAGTGGCATCGCAGAGTAACTCTGGATACCATTTATAGTATTTTTTCATATCGTCATTCTGATAAAAATATTCCTATAAGTTTTTTATTTTCCCCATTTATCACCACTTCAACAATAGCACCTTGTTTTTGCAACTGTTTAATAGCATTGGATAGGTCATATTTTGGAACATTTTTCATCGATAAAGACTTTATGCTCGACTTTATGTTAGTTAGATCTCGCAAAATCACTACTCTTCCAGTTTTTAAATGAGAAATAATTTTGAACAGTTTTTTATTGCACTTCATATTGAGGAGTTTTTTTTAACCCTATCTTGTTAGGGCTGTCTCCTTTGTTTTGGAAGATGAGTGAATAATTCTTCACTGATTTCATGGTTATGATTATTATTTATCCCTTTGACGACGGAAGCATTACCATCCAGAATGTACTGAAATATGTTTTTATTTAAATATCTTCAAACACAAAAAAGTGCCTTTGTATACCTAGCTTTCCTAGTGCCTTTTGATTCTGTAGTGAACTTTCTACCTCCTTTCAAACATGCATAAACAATGCTGTAATATTTCAAGGCTTTATTTGTATTCGAACACCTTTTGGTTTTTAGTTTTCTTTGCGCTATTTATTGTTTTGGAATCTCTTATCCACAACTGGACAACATTATCTTTTTCATAACTTTTTGTCACACTCAATAATTCCTCCAAAGTTAAAAACGACTTCCCTACCTTCATCATGTCTTTTTTTAAATCATGTTGAATGCTGACCATAATCTATATGAGTTCACAGATAGACCGGTCGGCAGCCTAAAAAAAATATATATTCTGCCGGCTGGTCGGCAGAATATACACTTCCATTTTGAAATCAGTAAGTACATGAGGGTTTATTAAAATTGGGGCATGAAGAGAGCAATATAAAAACAGTGTGTTTGTTTACTGAGCTCAACAACTTCCAGAAAACTTGAAATGTAGTATATTATGGATTTTGAATTATTGTGTGGATGTCTACTTATTAGTAGGATTCTGCCAAATTGTTAATTCACCTCCTTCTGTTCTCTTGGATTATTGGGTTGCCATTCACACTACTTATCTTACCAACTGCAGTCAGCACAATCGTCAATGAGTTCACTGAATGCACCTACAGAGGTTATGTTGCAAATATCAACTTACTGAAAAATTACAGCAACATACAAACGTTCCAACATACCTAGAGAATATGAATATTGCTGATTCAGTTTATCTGTTTGACACTAATATTTCAGATTTAAAGCAAACTCTCAGGAGCATTAAAAACGATTACACAACTGGTTTTGATAACTTATCAATAACAATTTTTGAGATTATGCCAGACACTGCACTTCAGTAGGAGATTTGAGCCGGTTCTGAGCCTCCCCCACCACTATGACGTCATCGGTGACCTTGATCTTTGACCGTGATCTTGACCTTGGCCTTGACCATGACCCTGGCCATGACTATTGTTGGGAGGTGTTCAGGGTTTGTGTTTAACGTTGAGATTGTGATGACTTGGATTTATTTTTTTCATACACGGACAAGTACTTTTTCCAAGTACAAATATTTTTTCTTACCTCAATGTCTTCCATGTCCTTCATGCTAATCTGCTATTGTGTATGATCCTTATATGTGGAGTATACATAGAAATCTATACCGAAGTATAGAGAGGGTACACTTCTGCACACCACGGAAATCCAGTGCAAACTCGCGCATGGTGGGGGGCTTTGTATTATACATGTTTCGTAAGTCTGTGGTGCAGGTGGTTCACTATCTATTATAAAAGAAGTGGGTATGGGAATATGAAATCAGAAGTTGTATACCCACCAGTCGAACAGTCAGCAAGAGTAGTGAAGTTATTCAGTGCCCACACAGAGAGAGAGATCAGTGAGTGTGTTTTTCTATTGAAAATTATTTATATTCTCCTCATATATTTTCATCATCATGTCAGTTCCAAAGGTCGATTTACAAAAAATCGATTCTGTAATTGAACAAGAGATAGAGCTAAAAGTAATATCTTCCTTGCCACTGAATGAAGACTATGACAGTTTGTTCTACTCGGTTTGGTAAATCCATTTTATTGATATTACGTGATGTAAGCAATGATACATTATTCAAAGCATGGCTGCCGAAACGTGTTTCAGAACAATTTACCGATGATGATGTAGCATGCATCAATTCATCAGGTGGTAAATATACAGTATAGCATATTTGGGTAAGAGCCACAAAGCTTTGCCGGCATGAAAACGAGATCGTTGGTCAAATTCGATCTCACTGAATAATAGTAATATATAATTTTCACTTGTCATAGGCTAATTCTGATTCTCTTTATTATAGGTGATAATTGTAAGGAAAATATAAAAACTTTTCATACATTGTTAAACACACTCATCGGTGGAGAGACATCATCAAAAGTCTAATGTGAGTACTACTGATTACTTTACTTTATGGCATACTTATTTCAATAATTTCTCTTTTATCATAGCTTAATTCTTGAAATATGTGGATGCTGTTTACGAATCAACACTGTACTGTTGAAAGGTTAACTTCTGAGTTGGATGCTTTGAGCGAGGACGCTCTCCACGCCACCAATTATGACCTGAGCATGTGCTATGATGAAGAAAGGATCCAGCACTGTATGCGTGATTATGAGAACTACAAGAAGGTTGTGGATCTTTGTGAGAAATATACAGATGGTTCTTTCGATCTACATCAACTCTGATTGGATGTGAGCTGAAAATATGTCTCCACCGCCTCCTACCATACCTACCTGAAGACATCATCCAAAAGTACCAACTGGATGACGATGATAGTGAAATCGACGAAGAAAATTATGATGATGATGAAGAAGTTATATTAGATTGTTTGTATATACCTAAGACTATTTGAATTGTAAGCTAGCGATATTTCAATAAAAAAACCATAAAAATTTTCATACATATTTTATTTACCTATTCCTCTTTTACATGAATAAAGAAAGAAAAATGAAATATAAAATGATCAAAAAATGTGTGTGTGTCTTCATCAATATCTGCTGTGAACTGAACCATCCAATGCATTGTATGTCAAAAATGTATCACGCAGAATGAGTGCATATACTTTGATGTTGGCTGGGAAGTTGACTTTCCTAGTTTCAAACTCGAGCTTAATATCAATAGTTGATGATTTTGTGGCATTCGGTTGATGTGAACAATCAATGATGAATAGTGGATTTTGTCGAAATTGACCAATGTCCATGAGAGGTTCACTCATATCTTTATCATAATAACTCCGTTGGAAGTTCTCATAGGCATAATAAGCCGAAGTATCGAGTTTTTTATGGAAATCCAAATTCCAACGTTCATATGGGTATACTTTAGAGTTCAAGTGCACAAGAATGTTATTGATATCAGCAATTGTGAATTTAGAGATGTCCTTTGTCCTGTCTTCACCAATATCTGAGTTCTTGAAGAATCGAGCGATTATTAAAATCATTTTCTTTTGTTATAATCTTCAGCGAAACCCATCAAATATTTTAGTGGTAGTTTACCACTAGTAATACGTGACTAGTTGTATCCAAGATATCCTGTTTAGTTTCCGTCCCCATCCAGTTGTTAATAAAGTGTTAGCATGCGATTGTCCAAATGAAATCATATTCTTCATTGTAGATGTCCCCGGCTTCCTAACGACAGCAACTTGTTCACCACCCATTTCGTAGCGAATTTCATCGAAAAGGAAGGCGATTGCATTGTTCGAGAGATAACATAATTTTGTTTCATCTTTAGGTGTGAATTTACCCTCTATATAAATGAAACTCTCAGCAATGTCAAGTATTACGTCTTGATTATTGATTGCAATTCGAATTTCATCTGAATTCCTAAACAATGGTGATTCATATGGTTTATATGTATGTATGCTCACGTAAACTTGTGAGGGAATGATCGAGCATCGGCTCGTCCAATATATTCAACTTTTCACTATTTGTTTCGAGCACCATTGTTCCTTACTTTCAGTCCAATTGATTTCAAAAACGTGAGATTTCTCAACGGGAGAGCAGCGTGGTGTGCTAACTGTTTAGCGTACACTTTTGGAAAAAGCCTTTTTCTATTCGAACCTTCCTTTTTCACTGTTTGTGAAATGTTTTCAAATCGTTGTCGATTCTGTCTATTATAACAAAAACCCATAATAGTTATTAGATTGTTTTCAATTCCAAAATTATAACAATCTCTCCTGCACTTCCAAAATCATTGTGATCCAAAATACACACTGTGATGTTGTGAATCAACTGACGACCTTCTGAACTGATGGGCATATATATAATCTTGTGCACAACAGTCGAGGATGCCTTCTTTGACGGCCATCCTCCAGAGTACGGGCTATTTCTACTATAGTTCCTACGGTACTTACCAATAGGACCAGCCTTACTTGTACTGCTGTGACTAGATTGCTTCTCCGATGATGATTTCTTCGGTTGCTGTACCATGAAATCATCATCGCTGTCCGCGATATTTATTATAGGCATACCCTCCGTCGACGATTTTGCTCCAGCGTTATGAGATCTTTTGGGAGGAACTCCGTCAACGAACTCACCTCGTCATTTGCGTTGGTCCATCTGCGCACCTGCTGGGGAAGGCGTCATCGGCGTCAGCAACTCGGGGACTTCAATATATCTCCAAATCATCTCCATAATCTCATCCATCTCCTCTTCTTGGTCTTGGGGAATTCGTGGTGTTGACTGAAGTCTTCCGTTGGGTTGGGTTGGTGGTGACCGTCTCACCCTCCCATCATCTTACCTGATATTGCTTAGGATAGTGATCGCTGCAAGAACGGTTAATGCGGGAGAATCCATAGCTAAGCATGGAAAAAAAATTAAATGGGGTCATGAATACAAGATTGTTAACTCACCTTCAAATTATTCTACTTAGTCCTGTAATAATGAATGCTGTTGATGACTGGATGTTGCTGTTGGCTGGTTGCTGCTGGTGGCTAGTGACTGAAGATACTGAAGATTATTCTGAGGGAGATCTTGTTTTAAAAATTCATCCCTTCACCCCACTCCTCCTCTTCTACTCCAACCTACTTCAATCCCCACTCCGACCTCTCACTTCAATCCCCACTATGCTTTCTTAAGCCACGCCCCTTTCTTAAGCCACGCCCCCTCATACCAGACTTTGCAACCCTAGCCCATCCCCACCCCTATTTCAACTCTCCTATTTGTTACAATGCATAAATCCCCCTTCGGGGCAAAGCTGATATAGAGATGAGTGACATGAATAACAATTGAGTATGGGAACTTTCGTATATTCCACTGTATCATGTAAATTACCATGCTGATACCACTCACCACTATTATTCATGCCGCAATACCTTAAAAAACAAATGTCACTTAAGAAACGCTTTCCATTGTCACGGGTATGAATTGTGACAAAGGAAAAGCTGCAACAGTACAAATTACTGGCAAAGTTTTCTAATGCTTCAGTCATATTTATTTGATGTGAGCAATCACGATGGTTTCGGGCACATCCTCACAGTCTGGTACAATTCCATCATCGACTGGTGGTTCTTCACCGTCATCTTCGAAAAACTGTTCTCCGTCTAAGTCATCCCCAGCTGGATTGTCTTGGCGGCCATCTTCAACATCTCCCTGGTCATTGAATTCACCATTGTCACCATCAGCCACTACAACTCCATCCTCCTGTTCCTCACCATCCTCATCCACTAAAACTCCATCTTCCTGTTCCCAAACAAAATCGTCGCCTGCCAAAACTTCAACCTGATTGCTGACATCTAATCGAGACAGGGCTTCCAATGCAAAATCAACTTGATCAACGATAATTACTATACAGACACACAGTTTCGAATAGAAAAAAAAAATAAATAAAAAGTCGAATGAAATTGTTAGAATTTTGGATCACTTTTATATGTTAGATTCGTGAGTGGGAGGGGTTACCATTTCCACAAAAATCATACGTCATCCCCTGAGAATAATAGTGCCTCCATAAACTTAGATCTAACAGATATTTGATTAAAATTCCCACGGACCCTACCCACTATCTACCGAAACTGCAAAAAAAACGTGGATTTTACCTCTGAAACATAACAAAAAAGTTGATAGATTTTTTTCCAGTAGCATTTAATATTTTGAATCTTTTATCTTTTAGTATATTTTTTGACAAATGTACAAAAACATGACAAAAAAATGCAACGCCTATGTTACCTGGCTGAGTTAGCTAGCCGACTCGTTCGCTCTATACCTGAATTCAAAGATAGGAGCAGCTATCAGCGCTCGGCCTGGCGTAGTTCATATACACTGTACGATTTCGTAATGTATATACCAAAGCCATTCTTCACCAACAAATAAGAAACAGTGAGAAGCTTCTAAGGGGTGGCATTTAAAATACTGCACCCTTTCTTCACAATGTTTGATGAAAAAAATATTTTGAAGCGACACATTTAACGCTTCCATAAAATAGGTATGTTATATTTGAACTTTCAAATATGACTTTACACAATTACTTTCAAAAACTTTAATATAATATAAACACAACTAATCAGGCTTGAAAATAACAAAAACACCTATTCTGCTGATTCCGCGTCTCGGATTCATTCGTTATGGCAAGGTGACCCGATAAAGGGACTGCGTAGATTAAAGCATAATTACGATATAACAACTCCCCTTTTCAAAGAAAAGTTGGTGCTTTGCAGCAACTTTTATCAAGCAATTGATTTGTCAAAACTAAAGGTTAATTCGATGTCCTCTTCAATGGGTTCTCCTATTCGGACACTGGGTCTTCTCTTACGGATGAATCTTGTAAGGGTTCTTAAAGACGTTCTTGGTGGTCTTGGTGGCTGATCGTCAGTTGACGATGTAATTCCAATTCTTATGGATTTCCTTCGAAGACATTTAATGAACAAGTACAAAATAATTACTAAGATGATGAGGGTGATCGTAAAATACGTGAACCAGGAAATGTGTTTGTTCACGAATAGTTCATTGATCAATTTGTCCAAATCATCAGAGTACTGACTTAGTTTATGTTCAGCAATGCTAAGGTCTTCAGTATTTAATTTACTGAGTTTGAGCGGCTTGAGATCCGGGAGCTTTGATTTCTCCGGGAGATGGTCGCAACATTTGTATGGTATTTGAACTGCATGATTTTCGTATGTGATGTTTTTGAGTTTATCAACAAAGTATTTTGAATAAACTCTCCTATTTCCGATGTACGCATTGCAATCAGGCTGGAGTTTCAAAACAGAATTGGATTTGATAATTTTTGTAATAACTTCTCGGTTAATACATTTAATCCTAACTGGTAATGGATCCGATACAGAAATCAACCATATATTTTGGGAGATTTCTTGAACGTTGTAGTCCTTTGCGTAAATCAAAGTTGATTGACAGGAATCGGGAATTTTCAAGACTTGTTTCAGAAGTTGGGCTTCACAGATAGCGTTATTGTCTATCGGGTAAGGGAGCACTTCCGAACATATTCTCACATCGCGTTGGATTACTTTACAATTGTCTAAATTTCGAAGGGAGATACAACATTGAATCATCATCACGCGCAATAAATTTTTGAAAGGCTAATAAAATATGATGAAGTCCTGTTCGAGTATCCAAAATTGGTATTGGGTACAAATGATAAAAGAGTATATGTTTCGTGCTCCACGCGTGGAATATTCAAAACAAACACTACTCTATGATCTGTTCGAAATGCCTGTAATTCGATAAGTTCAAAATATTTCCAAGATTTGTCGGTAAAGGTATTTTTGCTGAGTGTTTGCGATATTTCCCTAAGTGCTGTGGTAGAACGAACAATTCGTCCCAAGTGTAAGAGCCGGCCCTGTTTGATCCGGAAGTCAGACTGCACACCAGACGCTTTAGCGCCGTGCAAGCGACCTTCCGAGGTGATCCCCGCATTCCTTCTGAGGTCGAAGATTCGGAGTTCGAATGCGTTCGTCCCTTTTGTCGGCTTTATGTTATATGTGATGTCAAGTTAAAAAGCATCATTAATTATGGTTCTGAAAGGCCGCAAAGAATGACAAGCCGGGTGCGAATTATGAGCGGGTGAAATTAAATAAATCATTGTTCTAACGGCTTGTCGTCTCCCTATAAAAAGGAAGGCTCGCTTATATCCAGGCAGTTCTTTTGTAACCATCGCTATGACTGTATGGTCAAGATGAATCGATATTAAATTCGTTTACTAGCAAAAGCTATACTCGAAAACAGACAAATGTGTTAGAGTTTTTTTATCAAGTATATTCAGTGTTAGAATCAAGTTTAGAACCGAGTTTTGAGGTGTACACCCCTCAGGGTCGTGTTTAGAATAATTATTTGAGTGCTGAACTGTTAATTTTAAATATGTGCCCTTACGCCCGCCGTCGCGACGTCGCTGTTGCGATAAGATATGTTACCGTAGTGCGAATCTGGTTCATACTTCGTAAGTAACCTCCTGAACTCATTTCACCGTTCCTAAAAAAATCAGTAAAACTTTTGACACTATCTAAAATTCCCCATGATCTCGATTTAAAGAACTATCTAGAAATGTTCTCTCTCCGAGTAAAACTAGCCAATATACGATAGACTCACAGTGTTGGAAAATGAACTAAAAGATTTAATTGTTAAAACGTCTGGTGTTCGTATTATAATGTGTGATGTTTATGTTTTCCGAATGTGTCAAATAATGTCATGTGTTGAGATATGAAAGATATTCTAAGTTCACTTATACTCTTTCTTAATGAATTATGAATACATATTAATTTTAAGTTATATTTGTGAAGGTAATTTCTCCCAGCATTTGCTACATGAACCATCCACACGTTGCGCAAATCTCGTTGGCAAGCAAACATGTCCTAATACATTTTACAAGGTTATTTAGTGAACCATTAACAACATTAGCTGTGAGGATTGCATCCGTTAATACAGCGTGTTGGAATTATAAGGTTATTGTATTTTTGCGAATGAACTGAATAGCAAGAGTTAAAAAGGTAGCTATTTCGCACGTTACATGTCTATTCGCCTAGATTAGGGAACTGCCTGTAAAAGTTCCCAATCATGCAAGCTTTTGAATGATTATTTTATATTAATAGATATTTTTGTGAACTATGTTTGATTTTTCTTGAGTCAATAGTCGCCTCCCCATTAACATCCCAGATAGCCACGATAGTACGTACCCACTGGTACTACTTGGCAACCGCTCGACAAGTTGTGTCAATTTGTGTCAGCGCCCCGACGTTTCTGATTTCTTGTACATCTTCGGGCTCGGATCCATGCTCTCGGATTTTTGAGCGAGTAATCAGTGATCGAGGTGGCGTTTTATTTATAGTACTGGACGTCAGACATAGGTATAATAATGTCCTGACCTCCGGCCTATGACAGTGCTGTGACCAAATCTTTTGAGGATATAATTGAGTTATGGATAATTCTCAAGCGAGCAAAAGTGATCGCATTCACAGTATCTTCAATGGCGTCTTCAAGGAACAAATAGCCTTCCATGAGTGATTTACATATATCAAGGACTTTCACTTGTGCTTCATAAAACGCCAAGGTATCTGACACATCCATTAAAGTTTTTTCAATTTCTTTAATGTCCTTGTTGAATGTTTTTTCGTCAACCTGTAGCTTTTGAATGGTCGAATTAAAACTCTTGATAACAGAGGTAGTAACCGAAATTTGATTTTTTAAAAGATTTTCAATTTGGTGCTCATTTTGACTAATTTTATTTATACAATCTGTGAAATATGCACCGTCAGATGCATCGAGGTTTCCTGTGATGGCTTTCTAAACCGTACCAGCGCCATTTATTAGACCACGTTTGATCCTTTTTTCAAAACTCCTAGTATCTGCGAAGATTTCTTTATATTTTAGTCGTAATGAATCTGATATTTGGCTGAGAAGACTGATATGTGTTTTTATTTGGGCTTTGAATGTTATTACACTGGGTTTGTCTTTTTCAAGAAAGTAAATCAAATTTTCTAAAATTTTGTCATTGTTGTCTAAAGCTTCTTTGATAGATGATAAGTCCTTGTAGACCAGAAGGGTCCATTTTTCATTGGAGATTTTGAGGGTTCCTTCTTCGTGGAAGAAAACTCCTATAGAATTATTGACTTGTTCGATGTTGTATTGGGAATTGGCTGTTGATGGAAACAGAAGTATCCTGAAATAAATTAATCTTCTTGAAAAGGTTTCAGTCGGTCGAAATTGACTTTATTGCGAGTTTTCTAGTTTACTAACATTGCCGAATTTGGGTAAATTTCTATGATTTCAAAAGGTCCATTAAATTTATTCTCAAGTTTGTTTGAAATTTGGGATTCTTTAACATATACCTTATCTCCTACTTTATAATCAGGGATAGTTTCAGAGACCGTTCGGTCGAATCTAATTTTTGCTTTTTCTTTCTGTCTGTCTTAGCTCTGACAACTTTATAATAGAATGACATTTTATTATTCAGATCTCTGACATATTTTGATATGAGATCTTTTTGGTTATATACCGTTTCTGCAGGTCTGCTAGCAGTATGTCCAAATACCAACTCCTAAGGGGTGAAACCGTGTGTCTTATTTCTAGTATTATTATAGCAGATGACAGCATAGGGTACGACATTTAATGGATGTTCATCAGGGTTTTCTGCTTTATGTACACGCATCATTTCGGCAAATGTCGCATGGAATCGTTCTATAGATCCGTTTGACTGGGGGTGGTCGACACTAGAATATGTTAATTTAATGTCATACAGGGTACAGAGGTCTTTCATAATTTGACTAGTGAATTCTCGACCGTGGTCGCAATGAATTCTCAAGGGTGTCCCAAAATGTTGGAAGTAAAGAAGAAGAGTGTTTACAACAGATCTTGCAGTTTTATCTTCCATTGCATAGGCTTGAGTGAATTTGGTTAACTCATCTCTTATTGTTAATACATAGTGTTTAATCATGGCTTCAAATACGTTCAAAACAGGTTTTTGGGGTTTCGGTAAGGACAAGAGGTGTACTGAGATTTTTTCGACAAATTTTGACTTTTTGACAAGTCTCGCAATTTTTACAAAATTTTCAACGTCTTTCGTCAGACCTTGCCAATTATATTTTCCCCTAACTCGTCTAACTGTTTCATTGATGCCGCGGTGTAAACTGGTTTTTCCTTTATGGCATTGATCTAAAATTATCGGGATCTGGTCTTCATCAGGGGTTCTTGTTATATTTTGACAGACTTTCAGCTTTATATCTTTGTCTGCAAATATGAATGAAAATATTTCCAGTATGGGTAACTTCAAATTATTTTCAATTGAGTATACTTCTTGGGGGTCAAATTCGTCTTGGGAAGAATAAATTATATAAAACAAGTGTTGTACAACAGTTGTAGGGTCATAAGGAAGGAGAATAATAATGTATTTCCTATTCTTGACCGATTTACTAGTAAGTATATCAAGTTTGTTACCACGAAAATCGGGATGTTCTTCGAAAATATCTTCAATAATTTCGTCATGCAGTACTCCTAGTTTATTTTGCCAAAAGAAGCTAACGATGTTTTTATGATGTTTATCCAAAAGTTGAGAATTATCGAATTCTACTTTGGAATAATCAATCAATGATTTTGTTTTATAAAGGTTAGCAAAAGACTCGAATTCTTCTTGAATGGTTTCTATAGGAATTTCAGGTTTTTCAGAGTTTCCTTCAGGGTTTTCTTCAGGGTTTTCTTCAGGGTTATCTTCAGAGTTTTCTTCAGGGTTTTCTTGTTCTTCACTTTCATCGGTGTTGGAAGTGAAAATTGAAATTTTCTTCTGAAGTTTTGCACATTCTTTAAAGTGATTGATTTTGATACGGGATAGAGCGTCGGCATTTTTATTTATTTTGCCGGGCTTATATACTATCTCATAATCATATTCTTCAAGTTTGAGTCGCCAACGCGCCAATCTACTTCCGGGGTCCTTTATTGAAAAGAGCCAAGTAAGAGGTCTAGGATCAGTGACTAGTTTAAACTTCCGTCCAAAGAGGTACGGGCGAAAGTGTTTAACTGCCCATACAATGGCAAGAAGTTCTCTTTCAATCGTAGAGTACTTCGACTCGGCGTTACAAAGGGTTCTGGACGCATAGGCTATTGGAAGATCTTTGCCAATAGTCCCTTGTGATAATATGGTCTCGTCAGAGGCTTTGAGGTTTTGGCAAATTATATATGAACCGTCGGTAATAACCGGCTAAACCTAAAAAGGATTTTATTTCTTTTTGTGTTTTTGGTTCAGGGAAGTTTTGGATGCAGTCTATTTTTGAAGGATTTGGCCTTACTCCTTCGTGGGTGATAACATGTCCAAGATAGTCAACTTCTTTTCTCAAGAATTCGCACTTATCTGGCTGAATTTTCAAGTTGGCTTTCCTAAGTCTCTTGAATACTTCGGTAAGCCTTGCTATGTGTTCATGGATGGTAGGGGAATACACTATGATGTCGTCCATATAGACGAGACATCGTTCGTTTTGTATGCCCAGGAGAATGTTGTCCATTACTCGCTGGAATGTAGACGGTGCGTTTTTCAGACCGAATGACATACGAACAAATTCATAATGACCATTGTCCACGGAAAATGCTGTTTTTTGGACGTCTTTTGGTTGAATTTCAATCTGGTGAAATCCTGACGCCAGATCGAGAGTGGTAAAGTATTGGCACTTCCCAAGCTGCTCTAAGAGATCAGAGATATATGGCAATTGATACTTATATCTACAGTCAACTCGTCGAGTTTTCGGTAGTCGATGACCACTCTCCATTTCTGCTTTCCCGAGGCGTCCAATTTTTTTGGCACGACCCAAACAGGTGACGACCAAGGTGAAATGGATGGTTGAATAATGCCTTGGCTTAGCATTTTGGAGATTTGAGTCTTCACTTCCTCTTTGTGTACCTGTGGCTACCTGTAGGATTTTGTGAAAACTGGTCTAGCATCCTTTGTTTCTATACCATGTTTTATTTCGTTGGTGAATGTGAGATTGTCTCCTTCTAAATAAAAAATATCTTTGAACTGAAGACATAAATCTGTTATCAATTGATCCTCTTCCTCATTTAAGTGGTCCGTTCTTAACTGATTTTTTATTTCTTGTATTCGATCTACCAGGACAGTATTTTGGGGGTAAGTTAGGTTCAAATTCAAAATGTTTTCGTCCTTTGGAAGGGGTTCCAATTTTATTTCCGAAAAATCAATCAATTTGGGTATAGCGTTCATGTTCACAATAGAAGTATATAATGTGCCATTTTCATCAATTTTCACTAAGGCATTAGGGAGTCTAACCTTTTCTTTTTCTTCCGCTAACAGTATAGCGTCAGTGCTCCTAAGACCACAACTCAATTTTTAAATTCGTTCCATACGGGGCTCAATTTTAATTTGTTTTGGTTTTTCTGTATAATTGGAATCTTCTAATTGATTTTCTTCCGGGACTTTAAATAATGGGACTGTTTTGAAATTTGTAATTAATTGTTTATTTTTTAAATCAATTATACAGTTGTAATGTTCCAAGAAATCAGACCCAAGCAGGCCATCAAAGTCAATATCTAAATTATAAATATAAACCTTGTGTGTGTCCTTTGGCTTAAAGTCAACCAAAGTGGATTCATTAACAATTATTTTTTGGTCAGTAATGCCTTGTATAGTGACATTTTCGGAAAATCTATGGGGATATTTCTCACATGTTTTGGGTTTGAAAATTGATATTCCTGCACCAGTGTTGATGAGGATTCTGAAGGTATTTGAAGCATCTTTAATATAATAAAGGTTCTTTGAATTTACGGAGAACAACGTGTAACGTTCGAAATTTCAATTGTTCCAAGTTAAACTGATAAAAGTTCTCTTTTATAAATTCAAATAATATTACAGTTTTCTTCTGTAGATTCAAATAATGGTTATAGTTAGCCTCAGCAGTTTAAGCCAGAAGGCGGCATTCATTCCTTGGTAGAAAACTTGTTTCACTTGCAAATCGTAGGCTCTCCCTTAAACAAACTGAGACGGTGACCGATAGATGGCATTCCATGTACCAAATTCTCAATTTGTCGGTCGATAAATGAATCGATCGCCCATTTTGTGTCATTCTTGGCCGGTAGACAGTAAGTGAAGTTCACCTTCGTGGTCTCCAAGACAAATCTTGGCATTTGCGGTTTTATTACTTTGATTGAGAAATCATTTCTCACTGTGAAGGTGATTTTGGTGATTCAGTCCATGTACTGAGTGCTGATGTTTGCCGTTTCACTACCTATAATTGTGTGTCTGCCGTTTTGGGCCGTTCTTTTCGTGGAAAAGGTGACCCAGGTTGTTAGGTCGCAGCTGAAAGGGCCAAGCTGTCAGCCATCACAAATTTTTGAAGTTCGCTTCCTTTTTCAAATTTTCCATTACTACTTTTTAGTTACCCTCCGAAAGAGGTGAGTAATAGTAAAACTTTATTTATAAAGAGAAATGACTCTTATTTCTATAGGGTAATTTCGAGGGCTACAAAGTCACAACCAACGAAAGTTTCTGTAACCGGAGATGTTCCATTTTCCTTGCAAAAATCAAGCGATTTGGGCCGGAGATGTGTCCAGTTGCCAGCTATATCCCAATAGTAGGATCCTCTAGTTTTCCTAAACTAGACTGAACTGAGGAACCCTGATATCACCCTATCTACATGCACCCTGTCTTGGACTCGTCGTAGTCGTCGTGGGAGAGCACACCGATATTATTCAGGCCAGAATTTAAATATATTTAACACCTATCATACACCTTTTTGTCTAAAGACATATTTAAATACCATGATTTAGTAACTACAAGTTTTATGTGCAAGATCTGTTCAGCTTACGTCCAGTACTGAACGAACGCTTCACATATAGGTTGAAATAACACTATAATGTACAGTGTCTCTTTTTGATATTATATACAAGCTTATTACATTTCTTTCATGGAGTAACGAGACTCCTACGTCCCTAAACATTTTTAAAATTCTTTATCAAGTACAGGTCTGAGACAAGGTGTTGTTTGTATCAGGTAGGGATTGATTCAACAGCGGTAGTAAATGATACTCATTTTGTTTTTATGGAGTAACTTTCATATTTGTTTCATCATATTATGATAGGGTTTTCCCTTATAGAATAACTTTTATATTTGTTTCATCATAACGTTATACATGTTACTTATAGGGTAACTTTTATATTAGTTTCATCATAAGGTGGTGCTGCTGTGTTCAGCACAAATTTTATTAATCATTTCTTCACAAGAAGTTGTGTTTCTTTTCTATACTGACTTGGTGCACTGGATAGTGTGGATACACTTATATTTATATCAATAAATTTGATATAATGGGGGTATGTGTGTTTGATTCCTTCCTTTTCCGCAGGTTTACCAGTTTCACTAGATATTAAATTCCATCGGAATAACATCGTTTACACTAGTTTTCATTTTCTTGTTTTAAATAAAACTACAAAATCAGAGTGAGTAAATCAAGTGGCGCCTGGGAAATTTTGCTGAATAAATTACTTATTAAATTGTTTTATCCTTCAACCCACGACTTTATGCTCAAACCAACTACAAAGCTAACGGAACCTTTGTAACAAATTATAAAAGAAGATAATTTGTTACAAATTGGCGCCCAACGTGGGGCCCGAATATTCATAGAATTTTTTCAGCAAAATAAAAAAAAATAAAAAATTTCTTTTATTTCAAATTTTTTATAGAGCTATTAGTGAAATTGGAAATTTCTGTGGTGAGTGAGGGTTAAGCGTACTGCTACCATATATCCATTATATAATTTTAAATTCGAACGTACCATTTTTCTGAAAATATTTTATACAGGGTGAAAAAAAAATACTTTCATTTCCTTGAATTTTTGAAACTTACTATTTTGAATTTATTCTTGATTGCTCGTGTATTTTCAAAATACAGGGTAAACAAACTTGAAAGATCCTGAAAAGAAAAAAAGTTGAGACTTTGTCTATACCTGATTTTTTTTTACAAATTTTATACTTTAACTTCCAAGATGGACGATACATTCAAACCAATTCACTTGCTTTCTGAGGAGCTTAGCTATGAGTTAGCCATCCGAGGTGTAGTTGCACTCCGAACTCAAGAAGAAAGGCGAAAAATTTTGAGCCGTTTACTTGAAAAAGAAAAAGTCAAACCAGGTTGTATGATTCAGATGGAAGATTACAATGTTGACTCTCTTGCTGAAAGAGATGCTATTCTAGCAACACTAGCTTCTATAAGGACTGCAATCGAAGAATTTGAGGGTACCTCATCTGATTCGACATTTAAACGTTTGAAATCTCGTTTGACTCATGTCACAGGTCGTGTAAAACGAATCGTAATTCCAGAGGAAGATGTAGTGTACAGTTTCCATTCACCTAATTAGTTTAAGATTAGATTAGTTTATAATTAATTGTAGTTAAAGATCTCTTAAAATACCCATACCTACGCCCATGCCTTTTCGCGATTCTTCTGTGATTTCTATCCCCACTAGGAGACCAGAAAGGGCCTCGGCGTGACAGTACCAAAAAGGTTACTGGGACGAGTACGTACCAATACCAATAGAATTGCACATTATTCATCGCGTTCTCTCTGTTCTTTCTCATTACTGCGCCGGCCGGTTGCATGATCCAAGAGTGCATCCTCCAAGAGTGCATATCCTTCAAGAGTGCATCCTCCAAAAGTGCATCCTACAACGGTCCTCCAGACATCTCCAATCATTCAAGGTAAGAAATCACAGTCGCTCTCTCTCTCTCTCTCTCTCTCCTCTCACTCAACTCTCATTTAATTTTATGAGAGATTTCCAGCGGTCACAGATTCGATTATAATATCGGAAACTGCAAGCATTACCGAACCCTTTTATTCTATACGAGACAATCTCGTACATGGTCCTATCGAGCCCGGATGCTGTATTTTCTGATATTTGGTTGAGTGTGATTGTTTGAAATTATTATTTTCATTGGGTACGGAAAGAGATTTTTAAATTCGTATCCAAAGCAGTTGAATTAGGTGCACTGATAAGACAATAATTTTTTGTTCCTGGACATTTTTTTGCTCTGAAGTTCTCGGCAACTCAACAATACTTTATCGATTTATTTATCAGTAAAAGTATTTTCCATAGAAATAAAAGTATTCTCACTATATAGGTATTCTTACCAGTTATAAAAACCCGTTCTATATTCTGTTCCGATTTCATTCCGTTAGATAAAATATTATTTATATACATCAGAGATAAACTCGGAACAGAATTGTGGCTTTGTTTATGGAAATGATTTGCATTTGAATTTTCCGTAATTTTACAGGGTGGTATAATAAGATTAAGTTATAAAAAAAAAAATAGATTTCGGTTATTTCTCTATTGATTATATACGGTGTGGTCCCGAACGTACGTTCAATTATTATTTCCATTGATTATTTATTTTTTGATTGCTCTCTCGTCTCTTCACTATGAGTCAAGCTAACAAAATAAAACAAATCCAAGCCTTACGTCAGAACTGTGTGGATCGATTATCAGACTTGCGGATAATAGCCGATGCTGCATTGGGAAATAAAGATTTTCATGTTCAGTTCAAAGCCCGTCTCACATCTCTCGAACAAATAAAACATGATTTTGATGAACAGCATGCAGCTCTTTTGACTATCGTTTCCACAGTTGATGCTCACGATTTGGCTGGTGAAACTGTTATTCGTAAAAGTTTCGATGATAACTTTTATGCAATCAAAGCAGTTGAAGTTCAACTTTTCGATAATAAACGAGATGTTCCCGTCATTGCAAAATCGAGTAATGTTCGGTTACCTAAAATTGATTTATTCAAATTTGACGGAAATTCGAAAAATTGGAATACATTTTTTGACATGTTTAATTCTCTTGTACACGAAAATGACGAATTGTCAAATGTAGAAAAATTTAATTATTTGTTGGCTTCTTTGAGTGGACCTCCACTAACTATAGTCAAATGTAATCGCTTGACAGATGCAAATTATCACATCGCCTATAATGCTCTAAAAACGAGATATGACAATAAACGTGCGTTAGCAACGGCTCATTATCAAGAGCTAGAAAATGCCCCCAAATTGACTGACAACACTGCTACTTCCCAAAATTTGCGCCAACTTGTGGACACGTATGAAGAAAACTTGGCAGCGCTGAAAAACTTGAATTTTGAAACAGACAAGTGGGACTTTCTGATTTTCAATATGCTACTTCGAAGATTAGATTCGAATACGGCTTCGAAATTCGAAATTGAGTTTGGTTCCAATGACATTCCTGATTATTTTGATTTGAAAGAATTTGTTCTCAAACAGTGTGATGCACTTGATAGATCGGTCAATAGCGGTTGTTCGGAAAATTCTCGTCATTTTGAAAAATCGAAATTCAAGAATGTTTCCTCGCGTTCAAGTCCTCAAAATTATCAGCGCCCAAGTTCCTCGTTCATGATTAATACCAAGCCGGCTCCCATTTGCTTTTATTGCAAACAGGATCACTCAATCTACAAATGTCCAAAGTTCTCATCACATCCACCACAAGAACGCTACAATATTGCTAAAAATAATAAATGGTGTATAAATTGCCTTGGCAATAAACACCAATACAAGGATTGTTCCTCATCAGTACGGTGTGCTTTTGTAAAATGAAGCATAACAGTCTTCTACATTTCAACCAACCCCCTCATGATCAAAATGTATCTCTGAGTGATTCAGCTCCAAATAATAATCCATCTTCTCACCAGTCAGTCACTTCCCTCACAAATTTAGTGCCTTCTAAAAAATTGGTGCTCCTCTCTACTGCTCTCATTGAAGTGCGCGACCCTAAAGGAAATTTCCATGTAGCTCGTGTTTTGCTCGATTGTGGAAGCCAAGCCAACTTCGTTTCTGAAAAATTTTGTAATAAGTTAGGTTTATCCCGCCATAATATAAATCTATCAATTCAAGGTTTAACTCATATGAATTCAACTGCATCGAAAGCAGTTTCACTTACTCTCCGTCCATGTCAAACTCCAAATCCTCTCATCACAATTGAGGCAGTAGTCCTTTCCCAAATATGTGATGATATGCCTCGATTTCCCCTTTCTCGTGACACATGGTCACATCTCTCAAATATTAAGTTGGCTGATCCCGATTACCATGTTCCCAAGGCAATTGACATGCTCTTGGGAGCAGATATATTTTCTCAAATTCTCCAACCAGGTAAACTCTCTGGTCAAAATAACGAACCGACTGCTATCAATACTATTTTCGGATGGATACTCATGGGAACCGTGAGTTGTAATCTCTCCTCGGTTATATCAACTTCATTTTTTTGTTCTTGTGATCTCGCTATAGAGAAAACTCTGAAACGATTCTGGGAGTTGGAAGACGTACCTAAAACTGCTAGTGCTTCCCCCGAGGATGAACAGTGCGAAAAAATGTTTCTCGAAAATGTTCGGAGAGACGCGTCCGGCAGGTTTACCGTCTCTCTCCCGTTCCGTATTGAACAGCCTTTATTTCCCCATTCTCGATCAATTGCCGAACGACGGTTTATTTCTTTAGAACGCCGATTATTGGCCGACCCTCTACTACACAAGCAATACTGTGAATTTATGAGAGATTATTTGGACAGTGGACACATGTCCCCCTCCAGATCACAAATTATCTCTGATAGTTCCTACTACATTCCCCATCACAGTGTTATCAATCCCAACAGCTTAACCACCAAACTCAGGGTGGTCTTCGATGCTTCCTGCAAGGCGTCAAATGGAATGTCAATCAACGACTGTCTGTTGATTGGCTCCAAACTCCAGAGAGACCTTCCCACTATTCTTTTGAATTTTCGCCTTCATCCTGTAGCTCTAATCGGAGATATAAGGCAGATGTTTAGACAGATCAATATTAGGGAAGCTGATCGTATTTACCAAAAGGTTCTTTGGAGATTCAGTCAGGATGACCCTATTCAAGAATATGTCCTCAATACAGTCACTTATGGATTTTCATCTTCTCCATTCCTCGCAAACCGAACTCTCCTTTACTTGGCTGATATACAAGCTGAAAATTTCCCACTAGCGTCAAAATGTCTGAAAGCATCCATGTATGTGGACGACGTAGTGACATCTTGCGAATCTCTTGAAATTGCTCATGCTCTCAAAACAGAACTCATTTCCTTACTTAAGAGTGGAGGCTTCGAGCTTCATAAGTGGGGTAGCAATATACGCTCCTTAGTAGTCACCAATACAATTTCACCACCCGTTTCACTCGATTTCGATAAACCCACAACATTAAAAGTTCTTGGTCTACAATGGAATTCCTCTCTCGACACATTTTCATTCAAAGTTAATTCAATTAACTCATGTTGCACCAAGAGAACCATTTTGTCAGAATTGGCACGTGTTTTCGATCCCTTGGGGTTTCTTTCACCAATCACCCTTTACGCAAAAATCCTCATTCAAGACCTTTGGTCCCATGGCCTCCAATGGGATGATACACCCCCTCTTGATATACTCCGTAGTTGGAAAAAATACCAGTCTGACTTACCCAGAATTTCTGAAATTTCTATTCCTCGCCACATACTCCCGTGCTCTTATGCATCAATTGAACTCCATGGATTCGCGGATGCTTCAAAAAAGGGCTACGCTGGTGTTGTTTATCTTAGGGTGATCCACTCTCAGGAAAATATATCCACATATTTTGTTTGTTCGAAGTCAAAAGTAGCTCCTGTGAAAGTGGTATCCATTCCACGATTAGAACTCTGTGCAGCTGTGTTGTTATCAAGCCTATTATCTTCAGTCGTCAAATGTTTCAAGGAAAGTCTCCAATTTTATCGCATTTGTGCGTGGACCGATTCGACTGTCACCCTCCATTGGATTCGTTCCTCTCCCCATAAGCACAAGACTTTCGTCAGTAATCGGATTAGCTCAATACATGATAAGTTTCCATCTTCAATTTGGCAATATGTTCCTTCCGAAGAGAATCCTGCAGATTGTGCTTCAAGAGGCATGATTGCGTCCCAATTCCTAGAAAATCCGTTATGGTGGGCGGGGCCTCCATGGTTGAAATTGACAGAGTGTAATTGGCCGATTACTCCTGAGGTCCTTGTTTCAAATAAATCTATATTAGAAGAGGAGAAACGATTTGTTTTAACAACGCTCACTTCTCCTAATTTTCTCGACATTCTCATCAATGATAACTCATCTTTGATGAAAATTCAGCGAATTCTTGCATATACTCGACGTTTCATTCAAAACCTCCGCCACCCTACTGAGAAAATATTTTCTTCTCTATGTGAAATTGAGCTTCATTCAGCTCTGCTCGTTCTCATTAAACAAGTTCAAGGTCAGAGTTTTTCTGAAGAGTTGTCACTTCTCCTGGCGAAAAAACCTGTTCATAAAATTCTGAGGAAGCTTAATCCGTTTTTAGACGAAGCGGGTCTCTTGAGGGTGGGCGGTAGACTCACGTACTCAAATTTATCATACGATAAGAAATTTCCTATTCTTCTTCCCAGTTCTCACCGACTGACATTCTTGATAATTGAGTCCACACATAAACAATTCTTACATCCAGGAGTACAAACACTCCAATATTTATTGTCACAAAGATATTGGATACTATCTCCCAAAAGAACTATTCGTAAAGTCATATCAAATTGTCATCGGTGTTGGAAACTCAACCCTACCCCTCTTCAACCTCCAATGGGAAATCTACCCTCCTTGAGGATTTCTCAAATAAAACCGTTTTCTGCAGTAGGCGTCGATTTTTGTGGTCCGTACCTGATAACTCAAGGTAAATATAAAAATGCAAGGCAGTACAAAGCATACATTTGTGTATTTGTTTGCTTTGCCACGAAGGCTCTGCACTTTGAGGTAGTCAGAGATTTATCTTCTGATGCATTTCTTGCAGCATTAAGACGTTTCATCTCGAGACGTGGTAGATGCAGTTACATTTTCAGTGACTGTGGTACCAACTTTGTTGGAGCTTCCAGGCAAATAAAACTTATGGCTGAAGCTGCATCTTATGAAAATATCACTTGGCATTTCAACCCTCCTAGCAGCCCCCATTTTGGTGGACTATGGGAAGCGGGAGTGAAATCCTTAAAATCCCATATTTCCCGTGTCATCGGTGAGCAAGTTCTCACATATGACGAACTCGAGACACTTGTTGTTCAAGTTGAGGCTGTCTTAAATTCACGCCCCTTATGTCCCATCAGTGCTGACCCCAATGATTTGTCAGCATTAACTCCGGGGCATTTTCTCACTCTTGAGCCTCTGAACGCACTTGTTGACGCAGACTTGAATCATATTCAGTTGAATCGACTGAGCCGATGGCAGCTCGTGCAGCGGCTCCATCAAGACTTCTGGTCTCGCTGGTCAAAGGAATATCTACATACCCTTCACCAAAGGTCCAAGTGGACAAATACTTCATTTACTCTTAAGCCTGGCACTCTGGTGCTAATAAAAAATGAGAATTTACCCCCTCTTCAATGGTTACTTGGTCGCGTAACTGAAATTCACCCGGGTCTCGATGGAGTCGTCAGAGTTGCCACGGTAAAAACCAAACAAGGTTTGTTCAAGCGTCCATTGGTCAAATTGTGTGTCTTACCAGTGGACAGTTCACCTCTTGTATAAAATGTTACACATTTTAGGTGGGCGGTTATGTACAGTTTCCATTCACCTAATTAGTTTAAGATTAGATTAGTTTATAATTAATTGTAGTTAAAGATCTCTTAAAATACCCATACCTACGCCCATGCCTTTTCGCGATTCTTCTGTGATTTCTATCCCCACTAGGAGACCAGAAAGGGCCTCGGCGTGACAGTACCAAAAAGGTTACTGGGACGAGTACGTACCAATACCAATAGAATTGCACATTATTCATCGCGTTCTCTCTGTTCTTTCTCATTACTGCGCCGGCCGGTTGCATGATCCAAGAGTGCATCCTCCAAGAGTGCATATCCTTCAAGAGTGCATCCTCCAAAAGTGCATCCTACAACGGTCCTCCAGACATCTCCAATCATTCAAGGTAAGAAATCACAGTCGCTCTCTCTCTCTCTCTCTCTCTCTCTCTCTCTCTCTCCTCTCACTCAACTCTCATTTAATTTTATGAGAGATTTCCAGCGGTCACAGATTCGATTATAATATCGGAAACTGCAAGCATTACCGAACCCTTTTATTCTATACGAGACAATCTCGTACATGTAGCAAGAGGTACTATCGTTGATTTTAAAAATGATGCTTTAGCAAACTGTATACTGGCGGATGCTGATTTACATGATAAAATTCAAGCGGCTTCTTCAAATACTCAGAGCACATCAAATGTTCAAAATTATACCCAGCCTATTATTAATATACCTCCTCCTGTTGTCACTTATAATACGAGGCAAGTTCCAATTTCAGATTGGGGTTTAAAATTTTCAGGAAATCCAAAGGAAATTTATACTTTTATTGACAAAATTACAGAATATTCTCTGGCTCGAGGTCTTGACAATGCGGAACTATTTAAGTCAGCAGCAGAACTATTTTCTGGAGATGCTTTTTTGTGGTACCTCCAAGTGAAACCAAATTTACATGATTGGGACGGGTTAGTGAAACAATTAAAAACTGACTTTTTACCTCCATATGAGGAAGATGACATCTGGGAAACTATTAAATCGAGGAAACAAAATAAATCTGAAACTATAGTAATATATTCAGCCATAATGGAAAATTTGTTTAAAAGACTTCCCCGCCAACCTCATGAGACTACAAAAGTTAAAATACTTAGAAAAAATGTTTTATCAGATTACATTTCACATTTGGCTCTAACTGAGATTAATACCGTTACCGATCTGGTCAAGTTGTGTAAACGATTGGAGGAAGCTAATTATTTAAGAAATAAATCAATTCCAAAAGGCAAAGTTGTTGAAGTCAGCTGTTCTTGTCAACACTCTGGTAATTCTAGTTTTGTGTCACAAGTTCAATCAAATTTTACCCCTCAAACAAATAATAAGCAAAGTCAAAACTTTAATAGAAATTTCAATTCGAGACATAAATTTCAAAATAAAAATCATAGAGGATTTAAAAATACCAATAATAATAAAGATAATGATTCTGTAAAGGAAGACGTCCTTTCAACTTCTAAAGAAAAAATAATAAATGAAACACTTCAGATGGTCCCAAAACAATACTTTGTTGGAACTGCAGATTTCCAAATCACACTTTTCATAATTGTTCGATGAAAAGATCTACCTTTTGTTATAAATGTGGAAATCAGGGAGTGACAACAAAATCTTGTAAAAAATGTATGGGAAACTGAACTGGAGAGGGTGTATTCAAGGCCAACACCTTTCTCCAAATTTTAAGGCCACTAATAATCATCCGTACTCTAAATCTAATAAATCTATTAAAACAAATATTTCATCATGGAAAACTTGGTTAGAAAATGTTGGTAAATTTTATAAAAATTATACGAAGAACCTACAAGCAGCTCCACTTCTCGTTACGTCAGAAAAGGACAATAGACCCTATATTTCTGTCAAGTTATTTGATTTTGAGATTATAGGACTCGTTGATTCAGGATCCACTGTAACTTTGTTAGGCCAAAAGGGTTTGGATTCTATTTCTAGATTGGGTATTCAAGTGACATTAAATAATACGAACAACAAACATATTACTACAGCAGATGGGACAAAAAACACCATTCAGGGATTTGTAGATTTGCCAATTTGCGTAGAGGGTGTGTGTCGTATGGTTAAAGCACTTGTCGTTCCCTCAGTAAAACAATCTTTTATCTTTGGTAGCGATTTTGCTAAATTATTTCAAGTAGTCATGAACTTCAGAGATAATATTTGGACGGTTCAAAGTGATAAAAACTTACAAACTTTTCATAAACAAGTTTCTCATCTTTCTTCGGGCTTGGTTCTATGTACTCTGGATAACCTCGATCCAGAAAATTTACAAAAAGTAGAAGAAGTTATCTCATCTTTTAAACTTATTGATGGAACTGAAAAATTAGGTTTTACAAATAAAATTTCAATGAATATTGATACTGGTGATGCCAAACCAGTACGTCAAAGACAATATGCCATGTCACCTTTTATGCACAAGCTTGTGGTGAAGGAACTCGATGAAATGTTACGTTTGGGAGTTGTGGAAGAATCACAAAGTGATTGGTGTTCCCCAGTTTTACTTGTAAATAAATCAAATGGTGAAAAAAGGTTGTGTTTTGATGGCAGAAAACTGAACGAGTTAACTAAACATGACAGCTATCCGTTACCAAGAGTGGATAGAATATTGAGTATGCTTCGTAATGCTAAATTTATTTCTTCCATTGACTTGCGTAAAGCTTTCTGGCAAATTCCCTTAGAGAAAAGTTCTCGTGAAAAAACTGCTTTTAGTGTTGCAGGACGGGGTTTATTTCATTTTAAACGGGTTCCATTCGGTTTGAGAAATTCTGCTCAGACGCTGTGTCGTTTGATAGATGCTATTTTTGGACCTAAGTATGAACCGAATATCTTTACATATTTAGATGATATCATCATAATTTCATCAACTTTAGACGAACATGTAAAATTATTAGTTGAAGTTAGAAACCTACTGTCTGAAGCTAATTTAACAGTAAATTTGAGCAAGTGCGAGTTTTTAAAACCATCCCTTAAATGTCTTGGCTTCATTACAGATAATAGTGGAATCCATACTGATCCCGAAAAGGTATCTACAATGGTCAATTATCCTAGGCCGACGACAGCCACTGAAGTTAAAAGATTTATTGGACTTTGTTCGTGGTATAGGAGATTCATCAATGGTTTTTCGACTTTGGTAGCTCCAATAAACGCCCTTTTAACTGGTCGCAAAAAGAGTCAGTCAATTTCATGGACCGAAGAATCAGAAAATTCATTTATAAAAATTAAAGAAGCCTTAGTATCGGCTCCAATACTCTGTAGCCCAGATTTTTCAAAGCCTTTCACAATACAATGCGATGCCAGCGATACGGGGGTGGGGGGCGTGTTAACACAAGAAATAGACGGCGATGAAAGAGTAATCGCGTACGCCAGTCGTTCGTTGTCTCGGACAGAGCGAAATTGGACTGTTACGCAACGCGAACTCATGGCAGTGATTTTTAGCGTAGAGAGGTTCAGATCCTACGTTGAGGGCACTCGCTTCACCGTAATAAGTGACCATTTTTCTCTTTTGTGGTTAAACAATATGCGTAACCCAACTGGAAAACTTGCCAGATGGGCAGTTAAGCTTAGGCAGTATAATTTTGATTTAAAACATCGGAAAGGTTCAGCCAATATGGTACCCGATGCTTTGTCACGAATACCTCATGATTCACCAGAAGTCGATGCCTTGGACATTTCTTTTGATAACTTAGATTCTTGGTACGAAAAAATGAGAAATAAAATAATTTCAATTCCAGATAGTTTTTCACAGTGGAAAGTTGAAGAGAACAAAATCTATAAATTTATCCCTTCTCGTCTGCCTCTTAAGTCAAACATACAAGAGTGGAAACTTGTTGTTCCTAAGTCGGAAAGGTCCACTCTTATAAAGTCATTACACGATCCACCTACAAGTGGTCATTTTGGTTTTTTTAAAACTTTAGCTCGCTTGAGAGATTTTTATTACTGGCCTAAAATGCGCCGAGACATTTTACATTACGTACGCACTTGTAAAGTGTGTGGCTCGCAAAAACTACCGTCCACCGCTCGGATAGGAAAAATGGGAACAGAAAAATCTGTAGACTTTCCATGGCAAGTTATAGCTGCAGATCTCATGGGACCTTTTCCGCGATCCAGTGGAGGAAATGCTTATCTATTAGTTTTGGGTGATTGGTTCACAAAATACACGGTTGTTTTTCCCATGCGGAAAGCTACTGCGAAAAACATTGTAAAATTTGTGGAGAACAACGTGTTTTTGGTATTTGGTGTTCCCATGTATTTCATGGTGGACAATGGGACTCAGTTCGCTGGAAAGGAATTTAAAAAATTATGCGAGGAGTACCAAGTACAGAAAATATGGTATAACGCCAGATACCATCCTCAAGTGAACTTTGTTGAAAGGATCAACAAAACCATAGGCACCGCTATTAGATGCTACGTAGATAAACACAAAGATTGGGACCTGCAGTTGCCAAAAATTGCCCATGCGATTAATACCGCTCGGCATGAGGTAACAGGATTTTCCCCTTGTTTTCTAAACTTTGCTAGACACGTGCCGTTGTGTGGCAAATATTATGGTGAAGTACAGACGACGTCTGATTTGGAAGTTCTTCCAGGAGATTGAAACTCCTATGCTTCAGAATTGTCTTCCTTGAGAGAAGTTTTCGAAGAAGTTCGTGCTAATTTGCACAAGTCTTATCAGCGAAATGCTTCTGCATACAATTTGCGCAAAAGAGACATTTCATTTGAAGTGGGTGATAAAGTTTACAGGAGAAATAAAGCGCTATCGAATGCAGCTAATGATTTCTCTGCTAAACTTACACCAAATATTTACTATGTACAGTAGTAAAGAAGGTTTCCCGCCTTGTATATAGTTTAAAAAATGCCGATGGTTCACCTGGCGGTGAATGGCATGTCAAAGATTTAAAGGTTTATTTGGGTTCAAAATCAGATGTTTCTGTTGGATGAGTTACTCTCAGAGAAAAATTCAACGTTGTATATAATTATATAGTTAAAGAAAATATTGAAAACTTTGCTCTCCAGCAATATATTCAAAATTTTATTAGGTATTTAGGATAATCCAGATCTGGAATGCATTTTGTTTCCCCAAAAAGCTTGAAATTATTCCCTTGTTTTTGATTGGCCATCAAAATAAATTTCATGCCTCATTGCACTTCACTCGGTGAGTGAGCTGTGTTTGAATGTAATAAAGAGTTTAAAAAAATAATGCTATTGTTATTAAGATGACTTGCGTAGACTTTCCCGAATGTGTATATTCCCAATTTGACAAATACTAATTTTGACCTACCCGAAATATGGATCACCAGAAAGACGTTTAGTACGCGTAGTTACTGTTCGCAAGCTCATCACTGACAAAAATATGTTGAAAAAGAAAAATTCAGCTAAATCTCAATTTTCCTTTTTTTTTTTTTTGGAAAGGGGTGGTGTAACGTTCGAAATTTCAATTGTTCCAAGTTAAACTGATAAAAGTTCTCTTTTATAAATTCAAATAATATTACAGTTTTCTTCTGTAGATTCAAATAATGGTTATAGTTAGCCTCAGCAGTTTAAGCCAGAAGGCGGCATTCATTCCTTGGTAGAAAACTTTGTTTCACTTGCAAATCGTAGGCTCTCCCTTAAACAAACTGAGACGGTGACCGATAGATGGCATTCCATGTACCAAATTCTCAATTTGTCGGTCGATAAATGAATCGATCGCCCATTTTGTGTCATTCTTGGCCGGTAGACAGGAAGTGAAGTTCACCTTCGTGGTCTCCAAGACAAATCTTGGCATTTGCGGTTTTATTACTTTGATTGAGAAATCATTTCTCACTGTGAAGGTGATTTTGGTGATTCAGTCCATGTACTGAGTGCTGATGTTTGCCGTTTCACTACCTATAATTGTGTGTCTGCCGTTTTGGGCCGTTCTTTTCGTGGAAAAGGTGACCCAGGTTGTTGGGTCGCAGCTGAAAGGGCCATGCTGTCAGCCATCACAAATTTTTGAAGTTCGCTTCCTTTTTCAAATTTTCCATTACTACTTTTTAGTTACCCTCCGAAAGAGGTGAGTAATAGTAAAACTTTATTTATAAAGAGAAATAACTCTTATTTCTATAGGGTAATTTCGAGGGCTACAAAGTCACAACCAACGAAAGTTTCTGTAACCGGAGATGTTCCATTTTCCTTGCAAAAATCAAGCGATTTGGGCCGGAGATGTGTCCAGTTGCCAGCTATATCCCAATAGTAGGATCCTCTAGTTTTCCTAAACTAGACTGAACTGAGGAACCCTGATATCACCCTATCTACATGCACCCTGTCTTGGACTCGTCGTAGTCGTCGTGGGAGAGCACACCGATATTATTCAGGCCATAATTTAAATATATTTAACACCTATCATACACCTTTTTGTCTAAAGACATATTTAAATACTATGATTTAGTAACTACAAGTTTTATGTGCAAGATCTGTACAGCTTACGTCCAGTACTGAACGAACGCTTCACATATAGGTTGAAATAACACTATATTGTACAGTGTCTCTTTTTGATATTATATACAAGCTTATTACATTTCTTTCATGGAGTAACGAGACTCCTATGTCCCTAAACATTTTTAAAATTCTTTATCAAGTACAGGTCTGAGACAAGGTGTTGTTTGTATCAGGTAGGGGTTGATTCAACAGCGGTAGTAAATGATACTCATTTTGTTTTTATGGAGTAACTTTCATATTTGTTTCATCATATTATGATAGGGTTTTTCCCTTATAGAATAACTTTTATATTAGTTTCATCATAAGGTGGTGCTGCTGTGTTCAGCACAAATTTTATTAATCATTTCTTCACAAGAAGTTGTGTTTCTTTTCTATACTGACTTGGTGAACTGGATAGTGTGGATACACTTATATTTATATCAATAAATTTGATATAATGGGGGTATGTGTGTTTGATTCCTTCCTTTTCCGCAGGTTTACCAGTTTCACTAGATATTAAATTCCATCGGAATAACATCTTTTACACTAGTTTTCATTTTCTTGTTTTAAATAAAACTACAAAATCAGAGTGAGTAAATCAAGTGGCGCCTGGGAAATTTTGCTGAATAAATTACTTATTAAATTGTTTTATCCTTCAACCCACGACTATATGCTCAAACCAACTACAAAGCTAACGGAACCTTTGTAACAAATTATAAAAGAAGATAATTTGTTACAAACGAACTCATATGAAACTCTGTTCTGGGAAGTTCAGATCCGGGTGGTAATCTTGTATGTTCAGTGACTGGATTTGAGTTTGAATTTCCAACATGGGATCGACTGATTGGTTGTTGCTCATCTGGAACTGATTCGGTGGGTGGTTTGTACTCGGGAGTGATAGAAAATCCTGGTATGTCGAAAGATCTTCTGGGGCCTGTAGTTGTTCCAATGTGTCATTTTGATAATATTGATTGCTATCTGTATAGTAATCATAATCATTATTACTTGGATAAAACTCATCGGTTTGCGGACAATCAACAGTGTAATTGTCCTGATTATCAACTGTATGATAATTCTGGGTTTCATATGTCATAAAATGTGCTCTCTGTTGGTTTGAGCGTTCTGAAAAATTGGATTTCGTTGAATTTCGTGATTTTGGAATTGGGTTCGAAATTGGGGTTGAAGCTGGGGTTGAAACTGGGGTTGATTAATTTGGGGTGTATTGTATTGCTGGTTAGTTTGAGAATTCTGTGGACTGAAAAAGTTTTGATTAGATTGGGAACTTGGTCGTCTCAAAAAATTCTGATTAAAATTTTGAGGGGGACTTTGAGGTTGCATTCTTTGTTGTCTCACTCGACATTCAGAAGAAATATGACCTATACGACCACAAGAATGGCAAGTTCTTTGGAATGCAAGTGGTTGGTTTCTCCTAACCGTTTGTTGAGGACGTGACTGGTTTGGTTTCTCGGATTTCTGATTTTCGAAATAAGACAGTTGCATTTCTATCCTGATTTTAATATGTGCTTCGAGAAGGTCTCCAGGGTTAGAGGCACGTATTATTTGACCTATTCGTGGTTCGAGTCCAGTTAAGAGCGTATTTAGTGCCATTGTTTCGATAAGTCCGCATTGCGCTTTCTGATCTACAGTAAGAGCAGATTTTTTAACGCACGAATGCATTTTGGCATTGTGAACTTGAAGGCGGTTGAAAAATGTCAAAGGAGATTCATTAGATAGCTGTTTAATACGCTGGAGATCATGAATCAGTGAATTTCATGATGAGTTACATGATTTCTAGAACTTATTAATTGTGCGGCTCTACCTTTGAGTTTTTTTTTATGTGAATCACTAATAGAACTCGTTGGTCCACTGTGGCCATGCGATACGCACAGTCACACGCATTTAAAAAGGTGTTCAAAAAAAATTGGTCTCCTTCAAATTCAGGCACTAACGAAAACACTTCAGATAATTTATATGGTTCAATCGCATCAGCTTCAGCTTGAGCTTGAGGCTGGTTATTTTGTTCATTTTCCATATCGAATAGAATTTACTGACTACAGGCAAATCAGACTTTCAAATAGTCGAACAGTACGACTTATTCAATGCAGTAATTGGCTGTACAATTACTAATATTATTTAGCTAGGAATACTCACTGAGTATGAATATTTAGTATTTGTAAACAAAGTATAAGCGAGTTGATTCAAAATTGCTTACAGTATTATGATACTCATTGCGATTCGTCTTGTTCTCAAGTCGTCCAGCCAGGGGCTTCACCAGGTAGTCCTTCCGCTGCTCCTTGAGTGTTGACTCCTCTGGGGTTTCTGTTCTTCTTCTGTTGAGGGATTGGGATCCGCCGGTACTAGTTGGGATGTGTCCGTGTTCTAGTAACGTTTTCCAGATCCTACCGACTGCGCCAATTGTTATATTTGAACTTTCAAATATGACTTTTTAAAAAACACAATTACTTTCAAAAACTTTAATATAATATAAACACAACTACTTGGTTAATATCTACATCAACTAACTTATATTTGACCTCGCAGGGCCTATTTATATATTCCTAGTAGCTTCATCAGCATCAGGCTTGAAAATAACAAAAACACCTATTCTGCTGATTCCGCGTCTCGGATTCATGGGAAGTCGTTATCGCAAGGTGATCCGATAAAGGGACTGCGTAGATTAAAGCATAATTACGATATAACAGGTATGTGATGTTTGTTACGTGCTAACATTGCTACTTATAATCTGAAGGCGAACAAATGAGCAAAAAAATTTAACTATTTTGAAGAATATAACATTGATCGATAAAAGTCTACAGAAAACTATTGCCCTACTCGGGTTTTATTGGTTGTTCATGCAAATAAAAATTGAAAAAAGTGAAAAGAAACACTTTGTTGTATCTGTAATTCACTATTATAGAGAAGTAATGAATTTTCGATATTCAGTTTCGAATCTTATCGGCCACCATCAATGCAATCAGAAGTACAGAGATACAACTCGTATACAGTGAGATTTGTCAGAAAATTTTATTCTTCTTAAATTTGGTGCATTGCAGAAAACAAAAGTTGTCAGTATTTAAAATTTCTGAACGGTATACAGGGGAAACAAAAAAAAAGAAATTTGATCAAGTGTAAACTACGCTTATTTTTGACATTATCGAAAAAAAAGTTTATTTAGAAAAGCTGTTTTGGATCAAAACCAACATTCCAATTCAAAATCATAGCCACCTACGCAGGAAAAATTTAAAAGAAATCACATTTTTATGATTAAAGTGATCGTAAAGGTGCAGATTTGTATTATTTAATATTTTTCCTTGGAAGATATAGGTTTTTGATGACCATCATTATATTAGAGGAAACTCCAAGAGAGAACAATATCATTATTCTATTAGTCATAATTTATTGTGGCAGAAATTGTTCTCCTCTAATATAAGTTTGTCTTTCAGTCACAGATGATTCCACAATAGATTTTATGATTTTCATATTCATATTTTCGAACTAAATCAAAATGCTCATGACAGGTCTATGTCAAAAAATAATTTTCAAAGTGTCACCGCAGAAGAAATGTTTTCCTCATATCCATCCCTGATGTGTATGCTTCTGAAGAGCGTGTTTTATTCCAATCCTAATCAATCCTGAAGAGTTTGGCAAAGCGAAATAGATTTTTGTCAACCAAAATGTATTGGGGATTAAATGCGAGAGAAGCGAACCTTGCTTCAATGAAATGAACGATTTCTGTGAGTGATATTTTTTAATAACATTCTCCTTATCTAATTTATTTAATGATTTTTTTCAAGGAAAACTAGAAAGAATTAAAAAAAGTCAGCTATTTGAATGAAAATGCAAATTTTCACTTTCAGATTTTTTCTTTCCTTTTCAGTTAGAGCCTTTTCAAGTAGTTGTTTTCTGTTAGATATTACAAATAAATCACATTTTTCATTTTTCAATTTTCATGGAGAATGTTCCCCTTTTCAACATGAATACCTCCCAAAAGGTTATCTTGAACGATGGAAAATAGCGACTAAAGTTTGTCTTTCAGTCGCAGATGATTCCACAATAGATTTTATGAATTTCCCATTCATATTTTCGAAATAAAATCAGAATATCAAGTCTTCTTATAAATCATATACAGCTGACGGTAACTGAAGCAGCTGTTGGTGTCAAACAGAATATCCAGTTTTGAGAGGCCTAGATTTCCTCGTCATCTAATTGGTGACGCAACTGCAAACAATGTGGATACAAAAATATTAGAGATATTTGGAAAAAAATATTTGATTAACGAATTAAACCGCAGAAACATGAAAAAATATTTTCAAATTTTTTTCTAGTAGAATTCACCCTTTTAAATCTTTTATCAAGTATGACATATTTCGATAAAATCTATTATAATCTAGATACAATACATTACAGCAATTCCAATATGTACAGATTCAACCCCGCATATAAACGCCAATGGTACCTGCCATTTCGGTAGCGCTGGGGCCGACCTACCCTAGCTTGAATATTTCTGTAAGTTGGCCGGCCGGCAAAATTCTAGAAATGAAAAATAAAAATGGAAATATGCCAAAAAAGTTATAATCGAGGGGAAAAGAGAGGGTTTTTTTGGTTTGGCAAGTTCAAGGTCACAAAGCAAAAAAACCCGAGATAGAAATCTTTAAATATCACCATCCTCCACATCCCAGGTGATATAGAGGGATTTCTTTCTCGGGGAACGCCACGCACTCTTCCACTGAGCTATGAGAGAATTAGTCAAATTTTTTGTATATGGATGTTTTAAATCAACCTCCAAAATGTAGACAACTAAAAATACACGCCAAATTATTTTGGGAAATAATTTCATAACACTGAAGAGTTGGTCCATCTAGCGCCAAATAGCACAACACAAATAAACTGTTGGTGTGTCCGTATAGGTTCCTATGAATACTAATGCAACTTAAAAACAACTAAAAATACACGCCAAATTATTTTGGAAAATAATTTCATAACACTGAAGAGTTGGTCCATCTAGTGCCAAATAGCACAACACAAAGAAACTGTTGTTGTGTCGGTATAGGTTCCTGTGAATACTAATGTAACTTAACACATGAGTGTTGCAAATAGACATACATTTATAACAGGCAACTACCAACCATTGTAGTAGAGGCTGCAATGGTTAGGAGAGAGTAGAGGCTGCAATGGTTAGGAGAGGTACGGAATCAAAGCGCTTTTCAAATATCTTTTCTGAGAAGATATGATCATTACGAGAGTTTTTTACCAATTAACTTTTTCTACATTTTCACTTATGAGTGAGACATGATTTTTTTTTAAATATTGAAATTCTAGATATTTTGCTGTAATTTTTTTTTGATATAACCTACAATTCTATAGTTTTTATTGGAAGATATGATCATTTTGAATGTTTGTCACCAACAAACTTTTTCTTCATTATCATTCATGAGTGAGATATATTTTTCAAAAATAACTGACAGTAGGGGATTTGAGCCGGTTCTGGACCTACCCTCACAATTATAACTTTCGACCCGCAAATTATTTCGCGGTTTGATTCGTGACTGCGATCAAAACAGCGGTCAAGGCCGCGAATCCGCGGATTCGTCTGTAGGCCTATTATTTTAAATTTTCCACTTTCTCAATGTCTAATACTTCTTCCTATGAAACTTGTTAAGGTAACTCCTGGGAGGGATATCTACCCCTTCTCCTTTTATGGTGATTTGTTGTCATGTTCATTGTGCGCATGTAGCAATCGACTTGTTTGAATAAAACTTGAAGTCGCATTAACATCAGCACCATTTCCGTCCACATCCCATTGATATCACACATTCCTACGAGCTAAATATGAACTCATTACCAAATTTGTCTGCTGAAGAACATGCATTGTCATGTATTGCAACAAATGATGAGTTTGGTTTTGAAGATATTCCGGTGTATCACTTGTCATCCCAAGAATGTTTCATCGATGAATATAACATTGATGATTATCTGAAGATGGGAGATATACCGGGACCTTCAGAAAGTGTTGATCCAACCCTTTCACAATTATCACTACCAAAATGCCCGTCACTTCTCTCTCCTCTTAGTGTCGATACGAAAGCGAAACCATCTAAGAGGAAGTGTGCTTCTACTGCTTCTAATCCCAAGATTAAAAGTAAGGGTGTACGGAAACCCCGTAAGAAGAAAGTATATGACACTTTCAAAAATGTGATGGGTTATTTGGAAGATGTATCGCTTCATTCTTTTGGTCCACTGCAGCGCTGTGGGGACATGCTTAAGAAAGCGAAATGCAGCATCGTAAAATCGAAAGCCATCATCGTCAAATGCGATGACGATGTTCGAAGACGTAGTATGGACGACGAGGTGGTTCTTCAGGAGCTCGATGCAAAGATTGTATCATCGAAGGCTGAACTGATCAAAATGTGTGATGATGCAGATAAACTCCGTTTCAGCATCATACAGAAAAATCAGTTCGCCCTTTGTTCGAAAATGCAAGCTGAGATGGAGCTTCAGTATACCATAAAACTTTTTGATATGGTAGCATCTGTACGTGATAAGTGGCGAAAAGAGTTTGATCACGCATTTCAATCTGATAGTGATCAGCTCTGAGGATTACGAAATGTTATCGATGTTGTGAGTTGAAATGAAGAACTTTTTCAAAAATCTATGAAGTGGGGAGGAGTATGCAGATTATTTTGATTTTGGCATACACTGAACGTTGCGTATGGTTGGGGCAACGTTTATGACTTCATGATTTATTCATTTAAAAAAAAAAACTCAAAAATGGTTTCATGTTTTCTATAGTTTATTAATAATCTTACAGCTTAGTGAGAATAATAAGTGATACAATTTTATTCAAATATTAAACCATAGTACTTTTGTGTAACCATGAATTCTGTTCGCTAGGAACTTTCGAATTTGAGTTTCGTTGCTGGCATAACATCGATTGGTTTCATACCAATTGTACGATGCACTTTATTGTTATATTTCCTTGTTACGATTGGAAGAATATCCAACCATGCATGTGTCCTATCGCTGAAAATTTTCTATGAAGCCACGTCTTATTCTTCGAATTACTCTTTCAGTTATGGCCGCCTTCATGGTGCTGAATGTTGAATAATGGTTGATCTTATATTTTCGCATTAGAGATGAAAAAGAACTATTGAAAAATTCTGATCTTTGTTCGCTTTGTAGATGTTTCGGGCAATAATCGGCTTCTTTCAGTACATCTTCCATTGCATTGGTTACAACACTACCTCTTTTATTTTTAATCGGATTCGTCCATAGATATTTTGAGTAGCAATCAATGACCACAAGAACATATCGATATCCTTTGTTATGTTTAGCATAAGGTTGTAATTCGGCAAAATTATTTGCCACAGATCTGCAAAATCTTTGACGGTGGTGGTTCTTCTGGTGAAATTACGTCTTGCAGGCTTATGTAACTCATTGACAACTTGTCGTTTGACATCTCTTATTTCATTATCCATCTCCTCGCACTAACTTTGTAGTGTTTTAATTTGTTTTCATTCAGACAAACAATTTGACAATGTTACGGCATCATATAATGAGGACAAACTGATCATTTTTGTTGATGTATTAGATTATTATACCTTCCTCGCGTAATTCTTCAATTATGGAAATTATTTAATTATCATGTCCAGTGTGTCCAGCTGACTTTGAAGATATCAATAGCCGTAAACGAGCGACTAACTAACTCCTTGGGTGAATTCCAGTAGACATAATTCGCAGGTTTGGGATCATACATTTTCTGCATTTTCATTCGATGGAACCCTTCACCTTTTTTGTCCTACTTCTGGTCGTCTGATAATGTGATAAGTTTAGTACAGGTTTGATAACTTCACAAAATTTTTTAGATTTCGGGTGTTTGAAACCATTTCGCAGTAGATGTTGTTTGTATGGTGCATTCGTTAGCCTCAATATTTTAGCATGTTTATGACGAACTTCATCATCATCATCGACTTCAGGTGGGGTTTTCAAAAAAATCATGTTGTATAACTCCGGACTGAAACGTACATTGTGACTCCCCATTTTCAGTTTTTGTGTAGTAGGATCTAACCGTATGCCAAATATTTTATCATAAGCTGCATTCTTTGTTTTGACATTCTCCAAATGTCTTTTCAAAACATCTCCTCCAGTATTGTCTTCAAAATTATCGAATATGGACTTTTCATCTTCTCCGAATTCTTTGATGGTATCTGTCTCACTGTCAACAGATGATAATTCACTACCATATGATGAATTATTTCCCACTGAAGTACTCCTAACTTTTATTGGAGTAGACTGAGAATTCACTTGCTTCATCGAAAACGTCGGCTGTGGTAGTTGTGGTTTCATGGTAGCAGCAGCTGAAGAAAGAACGTTTAATGGCTTCATTATGGGATCATAGAGTTTTTCAAGCACCATTCGATTTTTAATAAGTCCACTCTTGACAGAGTTAAATTTCTGCCGTACAGCTTCTGTTGTCTCAACTAGTTGGCGTTTCAAATTCAATTCATTGTTTTTATCTTCAACTACTTTATCATTTTTTGTCTTCATTTTGCTCCACAAGAGAGAATAAGTAACTTCGATGCGATTCAGCGATTGATTGAATGCGTTTTGTATTGTCATGGATATATAAAACTATCGAACCCCATGCGATATCTACCTTCATGCATTTTTCTATCCTTATCAATGACCAGAAATCCATATTGATCCTCATAACATTTAACACACATCAATTGGAATTGCTTGAATGTTACATAGGGTGACACGTGATCGGAATAAATATGGTGTAGATTCGTTTCATCTTGCTTGAACATTACAAGAGAGAATACACTGAAGTAACCTCGATGCGATTCAGCGATCGATTGAATGCGTATTGTATCGTCATGGATATATAAAACTATCGAACCCCATGCGATATCTACCTTCATGCATTTTTCTATCCTTATCAATGACCAGAAATCCATATTGATCCTCCCAACATTTAACACACTTCAATTGGAATTGCTTGAATGTTACATCGGGTGACACGTGATCGAAATAAATATGGTGTAGATTCGTTTCATCTTGCTTGAACATTACGATAAGTTGGTATTATCTCGCACTAACTGTTTGGGCACTCGTGAATATGTTTGAGCAAGATAAAAACAGTCAACATCTTTATGACGTACCATACAGAAATACGATCTTATAATGTCCTGTTTTTCAGATATTACATCATCGAAAATGAAAACAGAATTTGGTTTGGCATCGGACGGCTCCACTATTTCTGCATTATTACTGTACGTATGAAATCTCAACCCCTTTATGGGTTCCAATACATTTCGTAGGAATTGATATTTGGGTTGATTAAGTAATTTCGAATAGAGATAAACATTTGTGAATCGCAGTCCTTGTGGATGTGTTGAAAGAAAGATCATGGCATTCGTCTTTCCACAATTCGATGGTCCGATAATGAGTCCTCGAACAGATGATGGAGGTAGCGGACCATGCCGCAACACTTTCTGTCCATTCAATCCACAACCAAATTTTTCATCTAGATTATCTGCAGCAAACTTTTCTTTCTGCTTCACAATGCACATCGTACCGTGGTTGGAGATTATGTAAGCGATGATATGTCGTGAACGATTCATTTAAATGAGTACCATCAAACGATACGGATGTGTTCGTGGTGGAGAGTGTGAAAACAAAAATTCAGTATCATCTAATTAGCAGTGCATATCGGGGTGTACAATTTCGGCGGGTTTTTTGAGCTGTTTTAAAAACTCTGTAACGGTGCTAGATTCAGCTAGCTGGTCCTTTCGTTTGACGAAATTGTGGAATTGCTCATACTTCTTTATCCCAACTTTCCTTTCCAACCAAGTTTACCGAGTAAACAAAATTTGGATAAGACAAGGAAAATTCTCATCAAGGAATCTGTGAGTATACATTTGATTTCACAAAATTTCTTACTGAGCTAAGAGGGAACATTTGGTCCCATCGAGCCAGGATTATCAGTGAAAAAAGTTAATTCCTTAAATATTTTTTCGGATTTTGTTTTCTTATCTCTTCTGGACAGACCTTTCCTAGAAAAACATTGAAAACACCGGTCGGTCGGTGAACGTGTTTTTTTTTGGAAGTTGTAGCGTGAGGAGTGCAGGGTTGTCGAATTCTTGAAAATACGGAGTTTTTCAGAAATAGTTTAATTATTGGTTCAATTGATTAAGAAGCGGTTTTAATCGATTTGTACTGTTAATGTGTTTTCCTTTATTTTGTGGATATAATTGCATATTATCGTTCAAAATAATGACTACTTCAAAAAGAGAGTTGAAAAAAATTATAGCAAAAAAAGAAAATTTGTTTGCTATTTTACAAAAGTTGTACGATATGAGTAAAGATTTGTCAATGGAATCAGTAAAACGGAAGTTTCAGACTTTAATGATAACTTACCAGGAAGCAAAAAGTAACATTTACTCGGTGTTGGATGAAATTAATGATACACTATTTGAAATAAACGAAGACTATACTCCAGATTAGAAGGCGATTCAAACAATTAATGAACTTTGTGCGATAAGTATGAAAGTATGGCAAGCACATACTTGCAACAAATTATGGAGTTGAAATCGCTCAATAACGAGTCGGAAAAAAATCTAAACACACTTTTGGAGCTATTTGATACATTGGTTTCGGCATTGAAAAATCTGAATTTACCAGATTTAACAGATTTTATATTTACATATGTAGCCTTATCTAAACTTGATCTGACACAGTTCGGAGGTTTGAAACGGATCAAAGGGGAGCGGATATTCCTTCTTTTAAAAACTTAATAAAATTTATTAAAGGGCAAACACGGATTCTTCACTTAAATAAAACTCCTACGAGTACTGGCGGAAAATCAGCGGTTAAAAGTTTGTTCGTTACTGACAATAGACACAAAATATAACAATCATTGTATATATTGTAAAAAATCATCACATTATTTAGGGTGCTGTGAAAAATTCAAGCAACTCACTCCTAATAAGAGATATGAAATAGTGAGAGATAACAACTGGTGTTTTTTGTGCTTATCTTCGGCTCACGGGGTACGAAATTATCCTTCAGAAAGATCTTGTGTTATGTGTTCCAAAAAGCATCATGTTCATATACATTTTGTGAGAACCGGGCAAGATCAGGAGACATCATGGAGTAATAATAATATAGAAAAGGGTTATGATTCTGCAACACTTAATAATACAGGGAATCCTCAGCAAAGTGTTGGGACACATTTATGTTCTTCCCTCACTGGCAATAATGTTTTGAATTATACAAATTTATTATCAACAGTGGTAGTTTCAGTGGTGAATAGTTGCATTCCCAAGAGCACGGCTTGCTTTATTATAGATACCGGGAGTCAGGCGAACTTATTAACAGTAAATTCTTGTAAAAAATTGTAACTGACTGCTTCTGAATATTTTTTATCGGTGAATGGTTTAGGTGGAAATAAACAACCTGTACGGGGGATTACCACCCTCACAATTGCATCGCGGTATGATTCAAGCGAAAAATATACTATAAGTGCATTTTTGGTGGAAAAAATTACCGATATATTGCTAAAAGTCTGTGTAGATGTTAGTGAAATTCCGGGTTTAACGGGTGTCTCTCTAGTCGACAAAAATTTTGACAAACCTGTAGAAATACATGGTATAACTGGAGTTGAACTTTTCGGGATGATTTTGGGAAAACATCGGATAACAGGGGTAACGGGTTCTCCAGTCGCGTTAGAAACCGAATTTGGATATGTGGTAATGGGGAAAATTCCAGTGTGGTCCAGGGAAGAAAATCCTTTGGTATACTTTTCTTTGCAAGAAAATCAGTCTATTGAACATCTATTAACTGAATTTTGGGAAGTAAAACAGGTGCCAAATAAACCTTTATTAATTCCCGAGGAAATATAGTGCGATAAAATTTATAATTCGACCTATAGTAGGGGCGAAACAGGACGTTTTACAGTGGCGTTACCTTTTAAAATTTCACCGGAGAGTTTGGGGGATTCGAGGATTCACGCACAATTTCGGTTGGTTTCTTTGGAGAAGCGGTTAACTAGGGATTCAGATTTACGTGTCTCGTATAATAAAGCGATGCAAACGTTTTTGGATGATGGTCACATGGCTTTAGCGACAACGGAAAATATTAATGAGCTGGCTTATTACATGGCGCACCATCCGGTAATCAAATTAAGTAGCACTAGTACACCGGTTACAATTGTATTACTTAGATGCAAGTGCCCCCTGTGATAACCATGTTTCACTTAATGACATATTATACAACGGCCCTAAATTACAAACGGATATTGTTTCGTTACTTCCAAATTTTCGATTATTTCGGATTACTATGACGTCAGATTTAGAAAAATGTATCTTCAAATAAAAGTTGTTCCGGAACATTGGAGGTACCAAAGATTATTATGGTGGTTTGATCCTGAGAATGAAATCGAAGTCTATGAAATGCGGGTAGTGGCGTTCGGGTTAAAATCTTCACCATATTTAGCCTTGCGGACTATAAAACAGTTAGTTAAAGAGGAAGGTGATAAATTTCCTATGGCGGCAAATTATATTTCACGTGATCTGTATATGGATGATTATTGTTATAGCATAGATTCGGAAAATGACGCAATTCAGCTATATTACGAATCGGTTAATTTGTTTGAGGCAGGCGGATTTGACTTAGTTCAGTGATCGTCAAACTCAGCTTTGGTATTAAAACAAATTCCTTTAGAGAAAAGGGCCTCGGATACGGTTATTTTCAAAACGGATAAAAAAATTTTGGGTATTCAGTGGAATCCAGAAATAGCACAATGTTTTGACCCATTGGGTTTATTAGCTCCATTGTACTTGAAATCTTTAATTAAAGAGCTATGGCTCTTAAAGATCGGCTGGGATGAAAAACCCCCTGATAGTATTGTTATAAAATGGCAAACCGTACGCTCACAATGGGATGAACCTATTAATTTTAAAGTTCCACGACATCTAGGATCGAACGGTAAACAACCCATCATTATTTTAGCCTTCGCGGACACCAGTGCAACAGGTTACGGTGGGGTAGTATACTTGAGAACAGTTTCATCTTTCGGGAAAAATGATATAAATGTTCAGCTGATTTGTGCGAAATCCAAAGTTAGTCCAGCAAAGGTTATGACTATTCCTCGGATCGAACTTCTTGCTAGTCATTTGTTGTCTAAATTAGTAAAACTAGTTGTGGAGACTTACCAGGATCGTGTATTAATTTCTAAAATTTTTGCCTTCTCAGATTCTTCCACGGTAATTAGTTGGTTGAGAGCACCCCATTTAAAAGACATTTTTGTTGGGAATCGTATATCACAAATCAAAGAGAATGTAAAAAATGCCCTGTGGCACCATATTGACGGTAATCAGAATCCGGCGGACGCTCTATCGCGTGGTCTTACCCCCTCAATTGATTAATCACTCCATATGGCTCACCGGACCCTCATAGATTAGATGTCCAGAGGACGAGTGGCCCGATTTTTCAGAAAACGATGTAGAGATTTCGCGACAAACTGAAGAGTTAGAAACTTTAATTGTTAAAAGTGCGGACATTTACGATCCCTTTTTGAGTCTTTTGGAGAGGTGTTCTTCTTTTTCAAAAATTTTACGAATTACTGTTTTTGTTCTACGTTTCTGTAAAATACTTTCGAAGAGAAAAGGTTTAATTTTAGCAAGTGAATTACAAAAGGCGGAAATACTTTTAGTCAAACTAGTACAAACCAGACATTTTGATTCTGAATTGATGCTACTGAATGATAATAAAAAATGCATTTCTAATTTAAAGCGGCTGGACCCTTTTGTGCAGGACGGATTGTTCAGGGTCGGGGGTCGATTTGGGAATTCTAATTTGGGAATTCTAATTTGGGAATTCTAATTTGGGAATTCTAATGGGGGAATTCTAATTTGGGATTCTCTAAAAGACATCCATATATATTACCAGCTAAAGATGTTTTTACAGAAAGACTTGTAGATTTTTGTCATAAAATATATTTACATACGGGTGCTTATTTATTAGAAGCCATATTACGTCAAAAATATTGGATTTACGGCGGAAGAAATTTGATCAGAAGTTGTATTCATAAGGTTGAAACCTAAAGTTTTAGAGCCATTGATGACTAGTTTACCATCAGTACGGGTTCAAGAAGCCAAAGCTTTCACCAACACTGGAGTGGACCGGTGGCCGGTTAAAATTTCATTAGGTAAGCGGAAAAATGCTCTAATATATAAGGGTTAGTCTGTTCATTTGTATGTCTGTCAAGGCAATACATTTGAAACTGATAAGCTCTTTGTCCACGGATCATTTTCTACAGGGATTTGAAAGATTTATCTCACGGAGAGGTCCTGTTCGTGCTCTATATTCGGATAGAGGCACAAGGCGCTAAATCGGTTCTTGCTGATATCAATAACTTTGTTAATTCTCCAGAATATATTAGTTCGTTTGAAACGGAGCTCTGGGTTCACGGAATAGAGTGGCATTTCAATAGTCCTTCCGCACCCGAACAAGGAGGTTTATGGGAAAGCAATGTCAAAGCCGTCAAAAATAACATTTACCGGGTCGTCGGAGACCAGTTACTAACCTACGAAGAATATTCAACATTGTTGACGGAAAGCGAAGCACTTTTAAATTCCCGGCCTTTGTGCCAAATATCAGTGGATCCAACTGCTCCCGAGGCTTTAACTCCCGCATATTTTTTGACATTGACTCCTTTACGCGGTTTTCCTTCTGAAAAGGTCGATAATATTCCTGTCATCCGGTTAGACAGATTTCAACTGGTCGATCGAATGGTTCAAGATTTTTGGAACGAGCAAAGGTATTTTTACGCGACCGGTGGTAAAGTTGTGTCCAGTGCCCTCACAGTAAATAAGAGCCTGTTCACTGAATATTTAATTATAAATTATTTATTTTTTTATTTTTATTTCCAGATGATCTGGAAATGAGTTGATCTTGAGTGTAGATCTGAATGATATAATTTATTATTTATGGTTATTTACGCACCTGAATGTTATTTTTGTTTTTTTTTCTTCAAATTTGCTGAAAAATAAACGTTTTTCAGGGTCGGGGGTATGTTCTCACCCCTTTTTATTTTTAGTTAAGTGAAGGACAAATGTAGGGCACAGTCCGGCAACATTGTATTTCTTCGCTGGCCAGAGTGGGAAAACAAAAATTCAGTATCATCTAATTAGCAGTGCATATCAGGTTTTACAATTTTAGCGAATTTTTTGAACTGTTTTAAAAACTCTGTAACAGTGCTAGATTTGGCTAGCTGGTCCTTTCGATTGACAAAATTATGGAATTACTCATACTTCCTTATCCCAACTTTCCTTCCCAACCAAGTTTACCGAGTAAACAAATTATAAAAAATCTCCTCATTATAATGCCATTATTTGTTTTAATAAATTACCGAGTGTAGTCAAAATAATCAGAAGTGACAAGATTTTCCATAATTGTATTAAAAAATTCCTTTCAGAGAAATGCTATTATAGTTACCAAGACTTTTTAATTGACAATCTTACAAACAATTTCGATAACTATATTCCCAACTGTATTAAGGTTTAATTTTTAAATGTTGTGAAATGCTCACTTACCTTTTACTTATGTGAGTATATTTGTGTATGCGTATGTATGGGTGTATGTATGTGTGTATGCATGTAAGGCTGTGCTCGTTTCTTTTTATGTATATATTTATATTTATTTAACTATTACAACTGACTTACCATATATACCAAGTGTATCAGAAATAGCACATAAACATTATTATTATTATTATTATTAATATTCTTTCTGTGAATAATAACCGTTCTCTGTGTATTTCAAGTTGGCTGGTGTTTTCTGAAGGTATTTATCCATTTTAATTCTTCCTCTGATTTTAACCCTTAATCCCCTCACAAATCGATGAAATTGATACGGGACGCTTATTCCTTGAATGAAAAGTGTTCTGTGAATTTAAAGTTGGTAGATTATTTCTGAACCCTTCATCTCCTTTGCAAATGGATGAAATTAGTACAAGGCGTTCATTTCATGTGCACAAACAACAAACCTGTTATGTGAATTTCAAGTCAGTAGGTTCTTTGCAAAGGCTTTTATTTATTCGTTTTTTTGGGAGGGGGGGGCCACTCCTTTTCGAATGAATCAAATTGTTTCAGGATATTCATTTCATGTTGTAACTATTTATTCTTCTTTGATAATTTGTTACAAAGGTGCCGTTAGCTTTGTAGTCGGTTTGAGCATGTAGTCGTGGGTTACGAGTAGGATATTAGAAAAGAATTAAATAAGCAATTTAATCAGCAAAATTTCCCAGGCGCCACTTGATTTACTCACTCTGATGTTGTAGTTTTATTTAAAACAAGAAAAATGAAAACTTGTGTAAAAGATGTTATTCCGATGGAATTTAATATCTAATGAAATTCTCATAAAAACCGCAAATGCCAAGATTTGTCTTATAGACACCGAAGGTGAACTTCACTTCCTGTTGACAAATTAAGAAATCGGTACCTGGAATGCCATCTATCGGTCACTGTCTCAGTATGTGTGAGGAAGAGCCTACGATTTGCAAGTGAAACAAAGTTTTCTACCAAGGAATGAATAGCGCCTTCTGGCTTAAACTGCTGAGGCTGACTATTACCATTATTTAAATTTACGGCAGAAAACTGTAATATTATTTGAATTTACAAAAGAGAACTGCAATCAGTTTGACTTGAAATGTTTGAGATTTCGAACGGTACATGTATTCAAACGTTTTAGGACGGGTGTGAAAGCAGCGACGGTTTTTTTTTTAATTTCATTTATATATGTTTTTTCACTTAAATATAATTCTGCACCTGCTGCGTACGCTCTATAGGGAAAAAAAATATGTGAACCAAAAACTACCCCTCAACAACCTCCCGAAAAAAAAATTGAAACAGTTTATATATCTGTTGCTCGGGGTTTTTTGACGGAAATGAATTATTCTTTACCTGCTGAATACGATCTATAGGGTGAAATAATTTGTGACCCAAACACTACCCCTCAACAACCCTCCGAAGAAGAAAAATCTTGAAACTGTTGAATTACCCTTTGCTGGAAGTTATTTTTCGGAAATGCATTATTCTACAGCTGCTGAATAAACTCTATAGGTTGAAATAATATGTGAACCAAAAACTACTTACCCCTCAACAACCCTCCGAAAAAGAAAATTCTTGAAACAGTTGAAATACCCTGTAAGCCTACGTTTAGGTGTATATAGACGGAAACGACTGTCATTATCAAACGATCTCCCAAACGAACTCTGAGCTTTATGTTCAGATATCTGACGAAATATTTCTGTTAGGTTATACCTAAAACGGAGAAGGAGGAATGTGCTAACCAAATTGATAGGGTGCTCAAAGAAGAAATTACCATAAGTGATGTAAAATCTCAACTACTACCCAGCATAGTTGATGACAGACAGGAAATACCGTGCAGAGGCATAACTAAATCTGTGCGAAAAATAGTAAAGGAAAGCAATCTTGATGAAAATGAAGCTGAAGGTTAATGAAGGAAAATTGAAAAAAATTACCCAGGACGAGAACATTCTCTCATCTTGGGTACAAGGGTGCAAAATTTCATTTGTAAATAAACCCTACCAAGGTTCATTTCTCCCAGCAAAAAATTATCCAGTTCCGAAATGGCTAGTTACCAAAAATTACAAAAACAAATTTATAGTGGTGTCACACTTCAAATTGCATTATCACAAGACTGTCACCTATTACATGCAGGTGCCCATGAATGAAAGCATAAAAAGTATCTAAGTTTTGAATTCATTAATAAAATTTATCTCTATAATTCTTTGGCTATGGGATTGGCAACTGCCTGTATATTTTCACAAAATTATTGAAGCCAATATTCAGGTGGTTAGAAAAATCAGATTGATTTGTTTAGTCTATTCAGATGAAATTCTAGTATTGAGTACAAAGCCGGCAGAGGTGAAAAGAAGTAATAAACACATTTTTTATTTTTCAATTTTCATGGAGAATGTTCCCCTTTTCAACATGAATACCTCCCAAGAGGTTATCTTGAACGATGAAAAGTAGCGACTAAAGTTTGTCTTTCAGTCGCAGATGATTCCACAACAGATTTTGTGAATGTCCTATTCATATTTTCGAACTAAAATCAAAATGAGAAGAAGTGTTTCAATTATTTTATCTGTCTTACAAAAACTTTTTTTTTTTTAATTATAATAAGAAATCTCAATCGAACTACTAATCACATGAATATAGACAGTAAGGATATATTTACGATAGCCAAACCTCCCAAAAGTAAAAACAAACAAACTTTAATGGAAGCGATAAATAAGTTGTTAGAAACAAATTTGTGAGGTCAGAAAATCATCTCAAGGATAATAGGGTTACTGGATGGTATCAGCTTTCCCTGTGCAATACTGCTGTTAAGAGGTATGGTTCAACTGTGAAAAGTATATGTGGCTTGAATCAGGTGATTATGTTACAAAAACGACAATTTTGATTGCCATAAGAGACGATTTACTCTGGTGGAAGTACTAATATACCAAAATCATTCAATTATAGCAAAACAAACTTATTGAACATGTGAAATTGCGCGTACTTTCATATGCCTTCCCATACAGCACAGCACATGTACGTCCATTGGATTTCATTGGACGTACAAAATATTATACAAGATATTATGGACGTCCGTTGTACGTCCGGGTATGTACAATAGTACGTCCAGAAAATGTCCAAACCTCACTGGATTTAACATCCCATGGATGTACATTCAGGATGTCCAATGGAAGTACATTGGATGTACGGAAACGTATCAAATTCACGTCCATTGGATGTACAACATGGATCTCAAATATGTTCAAAATAAGCACATGTATGTCTACTGTATATCCAATGGACGTACAATGGACGTCCAGTTACACACACCGTGTATGTCTAATGGACGTACAATATGGATCTCAAACATGAATAAAAATACAACAAAAAATGAAAACATGTAATATGAACATCTGAGCAAAATAAATTAATCAAAACAGGAGATGTTTTCAACAAAAACTGATTGTTTTCAAGGTCCCTTTCCATCATTCGCCTTCTCAACCATTTGAATATATGGAATCTTCAGTCTCTCTTCGAGTAGTTGACACCTTTGATTCTTCTTCGGCTTCTATAAAATTCAGTTCGAATCAAAATCCTTCATTGAGTCAGAAAGTGTGCTGCAGAAATTAATACCGTACTTTACTATAGTAGGTATACTTGTTTTGTGTATCACATTATTCAATTTCACATGTGTATGTTAAAAATTATTTCATACTGACATAATATATGCTCCATTCCACCTTTACACACCTCGTCACTTCAATAAAGATGTCAACAAGTAAAAATAATCAAATAACACACAGAACATGAGTATACAAATCAATATAATATTGGCGGACCAACACCGAAATAAACAACAGCTAACTACATTACGATCACTGTCCCCTTCATTCTAGTAAGGAAAGTGTTCGCAGCCAATGAATTGCTTTGTTATGGCGTACTCGACCGAATATATCCGAATGTAACGTACATACCAAGTCCAGTATTCTAGATTCGGTGTACGTCCGTGAACGTACAATTATGGACATTTTCAAATGATCCAGTTTTCTACATTCAAAGGCGACCATACAAAAACGTAACATATTGGACGTACAGATCAAGTCAATTATTCTACATTCGGTGTACATCCGTGAACGTAAAATTATGGAAGTTTCCAATTGATCCAGTTTTGTTCATTCAATGGACGTACAAAATAATTACATATTGAACGTACAGATCAAGTCCAGTATTCAACACTTAAAGTACATACAGTTGAATAACGTAACAAGTTGATCCAGAACTGTTAGTCCAATGGACGTACACATATGTATAATAAGTAACATTCGGTTCATTGGTCCATTATTGTACATTCAATGTACATCCAAAATCGTTCTCTCATTGATGTTTCATGTTGGTCCAATATTGTACGTCCTTTGATCATCCATGAGACGTACAATACGAATTGTACAAAAGACATCCAGGATAGAACATCCATTGGACATCCATATCGAGTCCCTAGACGTTTGGATCAATCTTGGACATAAACTGGACGTCCATTGGATTTCGTGTGCTATATATGGGTTCATCTATTGGATGTACATAGACGTACCAGTTCTTGACATCCTATGGACGTACAAAAATGTACAATTACTGATAATTCAGGTTGATCCAATAATTTTTCTAAATGTACAAATTTGATCCGATCCCGTACACCTTATGGATGTTCAGAAATGTACATTTATGGATATTTCAAGTTGTTCCAACATTGTACATCCAGTGTGGATATGCAATAACGTACAATTTCTGGAAGTACAAATTAGATTCAGTTCTGTATACCCCAAAGACGTTCAATAACGTACATATATGGATGTTTAACAAACGTCCGATATTTAAAGTCCAATGGACATCCATAATTCGTCCAATTATGAAACGTACAGGGCATGTCCAAAATTGCACATTCACCTGATGTCTATATCAGGTCCATGGACGTTTAGACCTGAAATAGACATCCATTGGACGTCATGTGCTGTATGGGATTACCCATGGTTTTTGAGTGAAATAGACGCTCATTATCACATGAATTATCTAGATATTGACAATACATGCTTGCAAAGTTTTTTTAAAGAATTCGAAGGAATTCAATGTTTTTCTCAGGGTGGACAACAAAACGGTCATAGCCTATATTAACAAAACAAGATGGGCGGTTTCCAAATACTCCAAATTGAAAATCTGAATGAATTCAGTACGAAAATATTGTTTTCCGAAAACTGAACTCAAATGTTGACATTTACATTAAAATCTCAGTTAGCGAAGTGTCCCTTTTTCATTCTAGAGCGTGCATTACTGTTATGTTCTAGAACCTAAAAGACTTTTGCGTCCTGTTTATTATTTATTACGTTGCTACTATACAAAAGTCATGCAAACAATATCACCTCGTTGGTTTGTTTTGGTTCAAACACGAAATGACAGGAAATGTCAATTAACAGTGACAGATACTTATAAGATGTCTAGAAACCCTGGTGAATTCAACGATTCGATTTTGTTTTGATTTTTATGGACGGCATCTCCTGTTGGATTAGGTCCTAGTTCACATTCTTTAGTACGTGGCGCTTATAGCGCTGACAAGAAACTGTTAGGCTGCTTACACATAACGACGTTTTGCGTTCACGACTTTTATTTTTATTCTGTTCTCTTATTGGTTCCGTTAAAAACGCTCGAAGCTGTCATACATTTGACGTTACTTCGATAAATTTGAATTTTGAATTAGTTTCCCAGACAGCACATCAACATTCAATGGACGTTCATTGTACGAACATCTCTGGACCTTTGGACGTCCATGTGAAGACCATTAATGGACATGAACATTCAATGGACGTCCATTGGATGATACAAAGTTCACACTTTTGGCTATCCAGTGGACGTCCAATTGTGGACCTTATTTCAACAACTGCATATCCAATGGACTAACAATGGACGTCCAAAAAATATCCAGAATACGTCCATTTATATACGTCCAGTGGACGTTATTCATTGTTTTGTTTCATGGACCTCTGGACCACAAATGGACGTCCAATGGACATATTAAAATCAATTATACTATGGTCCAATGGACGTTCATATTGGGACCAAGTGTGGACCACAAATGGACGTCCAATGTACATATTAAAATCAATATTACTATGGTCCAATGGACGTTCATATTAGGACCAAGCATGATTACATTTATGCACTGTAATTTATTAATTTAACAAATTATTCTCTCGGCTCATACACAATTCAACTTATCTTAAGTAGTACAAAGGTACTCTTTGTACAAGTTCTATTGGGTATGGGCAATTTTAAAAGTATTCAGCAACTCACTGAAAATAAAATGGGAGAAAAAAATACAAAAATACAAGTTTTAACAACTTTACTCATTGAATATTCTCTCTCTCTCTATATATAATATATATAATTTATATATAAAAATACATATCATTCTTTCCTTTCTTTTGCCCTTTTCAGCCACTTTGAAACGGAGTCTTCACATTTTTTTTTATCGAATTCTTTTCGGAGTTGGGCTGCATCTAAAAAAAGAATAAACTACTAAAAACGTCAACTTTTACTATTTCAGTGCAAAACGCCTAAACCTAATAAATGAGGACAAGTATTTTAACCTTTTCGCACTGCTTTAGCTTGCGAATATATACCTGTAGATGAGCCTGAGCTATTTTAATCATTTATTTGGATTGGTATTTATTAATTTACATTTTATAACAAATAAACAAAATATTTCAACAACTATTTAGTTTTATTTTCATATTTTTACAGACAAAAAACATAATTGAACAAATTAAATAAAAAAAAAATAGATGAAGTAGATTAATTCAAAATTAGCGAAAGGGTTAAAACTTTGAAACCACTCTATATAATGGTCTCATGCACCTACCTAATATAGCTCTATTCAGTTTTAATTGGTTGAATGCTTTCTTATTCTTCCTTCCATAATAACTGTATCTCGCAGCTAAAGAATTCTTTAGAACCAATGACAAACAACGTCTCACAAAGTCATAAAGATCTCTTCCTCCTAACTTCGAGAGTTCCACAACCTGCAAAAAATTAGTGAAATGACTTTTAATGTTTAAAAAAATACAACATGTGACTAAATTACAATTTTGGGAATCAAAATAATCCTATTACAGCTAAAAACTGTATATCAAAGATTTGTTCTGGCGTTTTAAGATGAAAACATTTATATTTTACTTACCCCAAGGAACATAACCAGGATTTATTTGTAGTATTATTCTACATCTGAGAAAGCACTTAGGCAAAAATGTTACCATATGGTAGTGTTAAAAATAGTGAGTGAAACTTTCAAGTTCATAGCTCTTTCTTAGCTACAGCATTGGTTGTGTTCAATGAAGGAATACATGGCCATTGTCTTTAACTATTTATTAAAATGAAAGATATTATCCAACTCGCAAATAGGCACAAATAAAATGGAAATAATGCACTTACTGTGTTATCATACATTTTCTTGTCTTCTAAAAAATCTTCTAGGGCTTCAAGATTAACTTCTTCAGTTATTGGGAGTTCAAAATGATTAGACAGGGAATCATTCACAGCCAACATATTTAATTCTGAGCCCTTCACATCGTCTCTGAGCTGCAATATTTGAGCTCTTATGTTCTTTTGTCCTTCAACTACCTGGGATAATAATAGCTCTGGAAAAATATCACATAGTATAACTTTTTTAATGCAATACTAGAACTTACCAAATTTATTGAGTTTGTGTATGGGACAACAATTACAATTATTTCTACATTCCCTCTGATCTACAATAATTTGTTAATCAATTACAGAAACTACCACAAATTCAGAAAGTTTTACCATTTCCATCGGGTACCATTTCTCTCACAGTTCTTGGCCTGTTGTACTGATTATTCTCCTTTCCTGTTGTTATTTTCTTAATGGGCACTGAATGTTGAGCTGAAATTTTGAACAATAATTAATACATACATTTTTTTAAAACAAACTTTGAACTTTTGAACATGGAGAAACAAAACTTACCATTTTCTTCAGGTACAATTTCTTTTGTAATTACTGGCCTGTATATTTTCTTAAATGACATGTTGCTTGAATGTTGTTGAACTACAATAAAAAAAAAACAGTTGCTAATTATACCTATTTTTTTTGCATAAGCTTAGTAGAGTTTGAAATACAAAAGACTTAAGGAATTTACCCAAATCAATTGATTTATTTTAAAATACAGAATAATTTGAAGCAATTTTTTAAGATAACAATTTTATTGATATATCTGAGAGATTACTAAAACTTACCTGTGGTCAAATCTACTGAGGGCGGGACTGGCAAAATACTCCCCTCTTCATCATCATCTGATGATGACATTGGTCTCTTTTTCTTCCTCTTTCTTTTTCCATCATTGGTTGAACTACTGAGATCACTGGTTTCTTGTGACTTGATAGATTTCAAACGAGCCTTTTGGTATTCACCTGAAATTTAAATTATTATTTACACTTACAATAAATTGATCAAAACTGACAACATTGAAAATTAAAAACTAATGTTCATTATAAACTTACTGAAAACTTATGTTAACTGAGTTTCAATGTAAGCATAAAATAAGTGAAAAAAAATTAATCTTCCACCTTGAAAGGTTAAGTTATTCTTGAAAGAATCTGATGCGTTCAAAGTTGCCATAAATCTGAACATTTATCAATTGAAAAATACAATATCAAAATATAAAACATATAAAATGAATTCAAGAAATTATAAAATTTCAGTTATTTCGACAAATAATTCATATAGTGTACAATAATAAAATGTTTTTATGAAAAATAAATCTTACCAAATGTGGAATTTTTGAAAATACGAACTTCATAAAGAGGCCAACATGTATTCACCTCCGTGTTATTTTTTATTTCCTTTTCAACTTTGTCAGCTTCATAAGGTGGCCAAAAACATTTTGTTTCTTCAGTTTCCTTATCTTCGTAAAGCCATGATGAGGGAACGGCTTCCACTTCATGACTTTCTAGAAACTCTACAACTGTCCAGGGCATAGCTGAAACATAAAATTAAGTCAATTTATTCTAGTTAACCATATCAGTAATTTCCATTCTATTCCACCCTCAAAATTTAATAATATTCATGAAGAGAGTACATAACTTGAGAAAGGACTAGAGAAAGCAATATAAATGAAACCATGTTGGGTAAAAGAGGTGCAGAATGGGTAAGTAAATGGATAAAGTAAATAAATACAAGCAAAACCTTTTGTTATAAAATTGTTAAGCTTATCTAGTAAATGATAGAAGTATAAATATTTTTTTCGAGTATCTTCAAGAAAATGCCACTTTTTTATTCAAATTATCAAAAAAAAATATGAATATTTTAAACATAAAGCAAAGGAAAAATTGTGCATTTTTGAGACCATTCTAAACATGAAGCAAAGGAAAAACTACAAATAAATTATTTTGATATTCTAATTTCACACATTTCGTTTCAATCTCTCTTATATTCCATGTATTCAGATTTCCCAAATCATCAGAACTAACTAAACAAATCCCTAAATGTGTAGAAAGACACGGCTGAGTGTAAAAATCTGATGTCTTAGTAAATTTTCTTCCAGTCAAAAATGTGTTTCCATTTGCTATCAAAATATTTTCGACAATTATAACTGTACAATCTTTTAGAGCACAACAGTTGTTTGGTGAAAAAATACTGAGTGAATAATGAGGAAAAATAATTTTTTCATATTGAGAAACATTGGTGAAATTGAGTAGAGGGCCATTCCAGTGTTCACTGACACAATATGTCTTTCCATTAATTTGAATATCAGTTCTCGTAATTGTTAAATTTGACTGATCGTGTTCTAATTTTCGTAAAACTATTTGTTCTAAAGGTTTATCTTGTTTTCTCAGAAGTTTTAAAATACTTTGCATATAATTTTCAAAGCACCATGCACTAAAACCATCTAAGGTACCAAAATTTTTTGAATGTATGCAGGCATGTCTAATACTGTGAAAATTATGAGAAATATTTTGTTTTCCATATAAAATCTCAAATGTGTCTACAAAGTATTTTAAGAATGCATCAGCACTATCAACAAATTTATTATGTAGTCTGGGACTGGATAAGATTGTCAGTGCTACATGTAATGTAATAAAATTCAAATAGACATCATGACTAACTATATTTTTTAAAACCACTGGACCTGAATAAAGAATAAATTGACGGCATTCTGTGGCTTTCCATCTATGACTCACATTCAAAGACCTGGCTTTTCGACTGAATTCACAGGGAATGTGATCTGACACCGAATGAAGTCTAGATGAAATGTTACCCATTTGTTGGGAAGACAATTTTGCAAGAGATGGTTTTGTTGATGACCAAAGAAGTGTAATTTTTTTTACTACCCCCAAGTAAAACAAATGCATTGGATCACATGGAAAGTCACTTATCATATCCAAACCAGGAATCTGTTCCAAAACTGAAGAACCATTATGATGGTCTGGTTGGCTTCTTGCTCTAAAGTCTTGATTTGTTCTTAATTTCGATGATTTTTCAGGAAAACATACCCTATCGTTGTAGTACGAACCTTTAATATCACATTCAAAACAAGAATAATACCCTGAGTGACCTTTTGTCTTTAAAATAAATGATCTAGCTGGTACATCACAAATAAAGCCCTTAATTTTGAAACTAAATAAACTACTATTAAATAAAATGCCATTTTCTGTTAAATGAACAGCATCATTTGTAAAATCTTCTAGAAATTTATTAGAATCACTGGGTTTTTCTTTTCCTTGATAAATACCTACCATATCAACAAAGTTAGGACTGGCTATCAAAGTACAAAGAATTGGGTAAGCCTCTGTTGACGGATTTTCAGTTAAGGGTAAACCATCTATGTTAATTAAAACTTCAATTGTTTTCAGATTTTCCAGTATTGATTTGATACATCTTTTGAGTAAATTGTTAATACATTTCTCTAGCCCAAAATGATAATAGTGGCCAGGTTCAACTATTTTGGTATTTATTTTTCTGGGAGTATGAATTATAGTTCGAGCATCTTTTGGCAAACTGCTATCAGAAGTTCTTAATATTTCTAAAAGTTCATTTAATGCAGAATGTGTAATATCATTTTTTATCGCCCACTTTGATAACAAATCTTTAAGATTACTTTTATCGTTATTACTACTTGAACAAAAACTTTCAGAGCTTTCATCAAGTGGGGGGCCTAAGAAAAATCTTTTCTCAGTAGGCAAATGGACTGGTTTACCTAAATTTTGGGTTATGTCACTATTGTCTGCAGTCTCTATAAAATTATCTAGATTGTCATTTCTGTTGAGTTCACCAAAAAGAAATTCAGAATTATTATCAATATCACTCGAACCTAGATAATTAGAAGTTTTGTACTGTTGTGTAAGTTCATCAGTTAAAACTTTGGCACGTTTATAATTTCTTCGAGACACTTTCATAGGCATATTTTTCAAATAGTAGGTTCCTGATGAATGCGAGAAAAAAATGAAGATCAACTTATTACTTTTAGTGTAAAAGTGATATACCTACTATGAAATTACTTCAAGCATAAACTATAAACTAAAATACTGACTACTTCTTTTAACTTATCTTTCTATAATTCTATAATCCTCTCTCAATCCCACTGCAATCAAAATCCATAGATTCAATCTAAAATAAGAACAACATTATGTTAAAATTCTTGTAAAATACATAGGTATTTCAATATAAATTGAAATCATTTTGCAAAAATAACAGGGGGAAAATCTCGTTGTAGCAATCATCAAAGAAATAATAGGAAATAATTTGTAGGACACTTTAAATTTCTATTTTTCTAGGAATTTTGAGGTTATATGATAAATATAGAGTTCCATAACAATAAATTTGATGAAGCTAGTTTTGGTAGAACCAACAATATAATACTGAGTACTGAGCATTCTGTGACTGAGCAGTCAGAATTTTACGAAAAACATGTAAGGTGAAGCAAAAGAAAAAAAATATGGCTTCACTCATTAACGGTATCAAACCAATTGTGCGAGGAAAACATGTCTTAAAATGTTTTGTTATTCATAAATAAACTTTAAATTTTACTTACTGTGAAACTTTCATCCAAAATCTCTGTGATCCGGTTTTCCTTTTTTCTAACCAAATTTAAAAACTTTGTTTTATCAAACCGACACCAATACTTAGAACAAACTCAAAGAACAATGGCTGATCATCCAACACCCAACCACATTGGCGCCCTTGGCGGACCGCGGAATTAGGCGAATAGACTCGATAGACCAGCAGAAGACAATGCATGCTCTGCGATTGGTCTCTTGAATGGCGGGAAATTCAAATGACAAAAGACAGCTGCATGCAAGATGGAAATGGGTGAACTATATTTTCGCTCGTGATTTGAACACAAACCTAACCTGAGCTGACTAACCTCAAGTAGACAGAATAACCATACAAAATTATTAGTGATACTGAGTTGAAAAAAATCTGTTCATGCAACATGCGCACTTCAAGGATTGCAATCCTATATCTATCCGATATTATTCAAACTACGAGGAATACAATCCTCGAAGTGCGCATGCCGCATGAACAGATTCGAATTTGATTGGCTTCTGTAATAGCGGGAAGTTAGCGGGAAGCTTAAATGACAAGACAGCTGGGTGCAAGTTGAAAATGTGTGAACTAGTTTTTCGCTCGCGATTTACACTACACAGACACACAAACCTAACCTGAACAAGCTAACCTCGTGAATTATTAGACAACTCTAACCTGACCTGACTGACCTTACGCAGACAGAAAAACCACACAAAAATTTTAGCAATACTTGAGTTGAAAAAATCTGTTTATGCAATTTCTATTCCTCATTCCTTGATGGCGCCTGTTATTCTACGGTTGGCATGAAGACAAGCACATGCTCATTATTAGATGATGCAGTTTCAAAACGCGAAACGAATTTGGTTCAAAATGGGACGTCCATTGGTAGTCCACTTTTGGATGTCTAATATATAGTCTGCGCAGTATGTCCATTGGACGTCCTTTTTTGTCTATGGACGTTTGGACCAATTCTGGAACTTAAACGGACGTCCAATGGACGAAGTGTGCTATCTGGGTTATCAGGAATTTGATTTCATTTTGATTCTGGTTTAGTAGTGATTGGAGTTTTTGTCCTATTTTTCATTGTGTATTGTGTTGTTTCTAGTTCTTCGTTGTTTATGGTGTTTTCCGATCAAGTTTCTTGTTTTCCTGATTTTTGGATTGTTACCTATTTCATCTTATAAATTGTTCAACACTTCAGTCAAGAGTTTTTCTTGAACATTTTTGCTTAAATTAGTGCCTAGAAAATGACCCGAGTGTGCATTTTATAATAATAATAATACCGGAAATATCTCATTATGGCGTTTTCACAGTTTTCCGAAATTAATCGATTGGAATTTTTATTAACATAACATTACTTTACATTTTATCAAAACAGACACAAACTCTCAACACAAACGTCACAAACTGTCAAAATTCAGACAGTCAGAAAGAGAAATCTACGGTCATGGAAGAAAAATGTTCACGAAAATTTGAGCACCTTGTGTATAAACATAACTGAGTCGCCCTCTGAACATCGGAATTCGGAACCCGAACCTAATTATCAAAAAATCAAGCATTTTCAAGTAGGCAGGTGTCTTCAGTTTGATCCCAAAGTTTTACAGGTATAAGTGCACGCACCAGGGTTCCTAGACATCTTAGATACTTATAATTGTTTTTCTTATATTAGTTTTATTACAGTTTTCGAAAAAATATTTTTTTCATCTCGAATACAAAATACTTTTACTGAAGCCAAGCAAAATAACTTCCATTCTAGCACGCAAAAGATCATTTCGCATTCTAGATACAAAAATATCTATTTGGTTGAAGACAGACAAATAATGCTGCCTGCTTCATATGCACACTCAATAGAAAATGTATTGGCTGATGAACAATCGAGAACGCGCTCACATAAAACAGAATATTCATTGAATATGAATGCATTTTCGAAGATAGTAGTACTTATTGGTACACCAAACATTGATTTATTCGCTTCTAACGTGAATAATAAAAGTGAATCTTAAGTTACTTGGTTTAAAGGCCCTGGTGGCTCAACGACGGACGCTATCACAATTGAATGGACAAATCTCTTCTATTTTATGCTTCTCCTCCATTTCCTGTCAAAAGTCGAGTGTTGAAGAAAATAATCGAAGATAAGGCAACTGTAATTCTTGTTGTTCCGAATTGGTCTCATCAACTATGATTTTCAGTATTCTCTAGACGCTGCATGACGGAACCATTAATTTTTGAGCCTACTAGAAAATTAGTTTTTTCTCCTTTTTGTGTCTATTGTGGAAGAAAAATTCTCTGATGTAAATTATCAGGATATCGTTTCTGAACAAAGAAATTCCGGAAGATGCTATTCAATGAAAAACTACTGTTAAATCATTTTATAAAAAGTCTAGTGAAAATAATTGCGTCTCACCACTTTTTGTTAAGAAAAAACTTGATAACAGACCGTTCATCCAAGTAAAATTTTTCGATCAGACTGTAACGGCATTTGTTCGATAGTAGCACATATTTCTATAGTAGGGGGCCTTGGGCTCCCCATTTTACGAAAATATGAACAGAAAATTAACCCATCACGCCTTGAACGTATTACTACAGTTGATGGTACTGAACAACTTGTTAACGGTTTGGTGGACCTCACAATCATAATTGATGATTGTTGTGATGTTATTTCAGCATATGTTGTGCCAAGTTTACTGCATTCCTTTATTTTTGTTGCAGTTGCATATTCGTAGTGAATTACGCAACAAAAATTGAAAACGCACGAACTGGACAATATATAAGAATTTTAGAAATAAAATTGTTCATCTCCTATGTGGTGGTGCGTGGGTAATGTACTCGCTTTCTAATCCACGGTACGTGGGTTCGATTCACCGCGCGATCACGGCTTTCGTGCATAGCATCACACGATAAAAAGGTAAGGTCTTCCCTAGCTAGCACAAGTCTCTCGAGGACTTCTGAGGGTTGTTCGTAAGGGTGAGGTCGTTTGACGGAAATAACCCAAAAAAAAAGTCATAATAAAAAAATATTATTTTAGTACTTATTACAAAGCAGAAACACTTAAAACCGAAAATTTCCTTTATATCAAAACAAAATAATCACTGAAAATAAATCCCTAATGAACTATTTATGACTAATATTGACAAAGTGGAACATAGATATTGGGTGGTATTCATAAACAGTAGCAAATGCTTATACTTCAGGTTTGTCTCTCTCATTACTTAACAAAACCAATAGGTTTCTTTCAAGAAATACGAGTAAAAGCATTTGCTTCAGTTTTATGCATACAACCCATTGATTCGAATAAATATGTTGTAGCAGTATTTCTTGATTTCAAGATAAGTTTACCATATAGTTCACAAATGAGAGACTTTGCATCCCATATTTTCCTTCATAAGCACCTACATGATTGTAGCACGTTGGGCAGAACCAGCACCATCCCGGGTAGTCGGGGTTAATCCAAATATGTGCTCGACAAAATGCCACGTGCTCGCGGATGTCTACGGTAGTAGTGTCCGCTGTAGGTAGTTCCACTATGATGTAATTATTTTTATGAAAGCACCAAAATCTCGAAAACTAAACTAGATATTGAAAAGTGTGTACAAACAATTCCATTGTACTTGATCGGGTCAACAAAAACTTATTGGTGAAAATTTTTCATATCTCGAATAAAAAAATTGTGACTGGACTTAGCGTAAAAAAATTCGTCGGGACTATTTTCGTTTCGACGAATTTGAACAATTTCGTATATACAGGGTGTTTCAAAATTCAGTATCAAGAATTAGGGGGCGTATATTTCAGGTCAATATAAGAATTTATTTCCTATAAATATATGTCCGCAACTGCTTAATTTCTAAGATACAGGGTGTTGAAATTTAACATAAATGATAATGATACGCTACTGTTTTTTTTTTTAAATGAATATAATATTTTTTATGAGTGTCCTATATCTATTCATAAAAATGGTCCCTTGACTTTTTTTTCCCTACGAAGAACAGTTTTCGATTTAAAAAGCAAAATGAGACATACAAAAAATCGCATAGGTACAAGCTAATGACGACCTTTTATTTTTTAAATCGAAAACCGTCTGTCGGACGAAAAATACTCAAGAGACCATGTTTGTGGAAAAATAGGAGACAATTATGAAAATGATACTAATTTGACAAAAAAAAAAACAGTAGCGTATGATTATTTTGATCAAAAATGACAGAGCATGTTTACAGAGACGCCACTGATGAAAATTAAAAAACGTTCGAAATGGAAAAAATGTATTTTTATGTGTACTCCGCATCTACCAAAATTAAAAAGAAAAGCCAAAGTGGTTTAGAGATATTGAAAAAGAACTGATTTTTTTGTTGAATTTCAACATCCTGTATCTCAGAAATGAAGCGGTTGCGGACACAGGTTTATTGGAAAGAAAGTCTTTTTTTGACCTAAGGAACACGCCTCTGAAATCTTGATACTGAATTCTGAAACACCCTGTATATACACAATATAATGTAAAATGCAAATGAAATAAAATTGAGTATAATCTAAAAGGTCTTCCTGCTCATAGAAGAGAACATAGGCAGTTTGCTCATGAGGAATTCAGATGAAATTAGGGTTACACATGAATCATTATATTCATGCCACGTGTTCGCAGATGTCTACAGTAGGCTATGTAGTGTCCGTTGTATGTACTTAGTTCCAATACGATGTAATTATTTTTATGAAAGTGCCAAAATCTCAAAAAATAACTAGATATGGAAAAGTGTGTACGAACAATTTTATTGTACTCGATCAGGAGCCCAATTCTCATCAACTAATAGCATGTAAAGAAAGAAGATGAATATATCGTTTCGACTCGAATCGAGAGTTCGGAATCCAGGTGCAGGTCAACAAAAAGTTATTGTTGAAAATTTTTCATATCTCAAAAAAAAAAAAAATGTGACGGGACTTGGCGAATATTTTCGTATCGACGAATTTGAATGATTCCGTATATATTCACAATATAATATAAAATACAAATGAAATATGAAATAAAACTAAGTGTAATCTAAAAGATCTTTCTGCTCATAGAAGAGAACATAGGCATTTTGCTCGTGACGGATTTAGATGAAATTGGGATAACACGTGATCATTATATTCATGCCACGTGCTCGCGGATGTCTACAGTAGGCTATGTTAGTGTCTGCTGTAGGCAGTTCCACTATGTTATTTTTATGAAAACACCAAAATCTCGAAAACTGAATTAGATATGGAAAAGTGTGTACAAACAATTTCATTGTACTCGATTAGGTCAACAAAAAATTATTGGTGAAAATTTTTCATATCTCGAAATAAAAAAATAGTGACTGGACTTTGAGTAAAAATAATTCGTCGGTACCTACTTGGCGAATATTTTCGTTTCGACCAATTTGAATAATTTTGTATATATACACAATTTAATGTTAAATACAAATGAAATATGAAATAAAACTAAGTATAAACTAAAAGGTCTTCCTGCTCATAGACATTATATTCATGCCACGTGCCTGCGGGTGTCTACAGTAGGCTATGTAGTGTCCACTGTATCCCTAATAACACAGGATCTTGCTGGTATATCCCGCTAAGGTCCTACATATGTCCCAATGTTTCAGACTTAGGTATGACATGGCAGAGATGTTTCTTTTGGAACATCGCTAAAATGTTTTCATTAAGGTGTTCTAGAAACATCCTTTTTCATCTTATTTTTGCCTTCAGAAATGTACAATTAATTGTGAAATTTGGCACCTACCTACATTGATATAGCAAAAACATCCAAATGCAAATAATTCTTATTGTATTTTTCAGATACCTATGTTTGTATATTGTCTACTTGATGGAAATAACAACTTTTTAACTTAGACATATTTTTATTCCCATCTACCTAATATTGAACAAATTGAAATAATTACGGAATATTTGCAATAAATTACACCTAGGTACATTACTTCATTGTTACATAAACAACTTTGATGGTTCCGAGTGTTATTATTTAAAATCGTAACTTTCGAAAATCCCGCCATTTTTAGCAACTGACCCGACAACACTTGGCGCGTTGGCGTTGACTGCCGACAAGTGCCGATTGCGTCATCTACTACAGTCATGATTTGTTAGCAACGGTGCCAGATGTTTGTTAAATTTATTTCAGTAGATCTGAAAATAGAGTGAAATTAAAATGTGAATGCAATTTAAACTAGCACAAATTTCGGCAAAAGTATTTAAAGAAATGTTTCGGTTAAAAACTTAAAAGTTTAGTTATTTTCAAATTTTATGAGCACTTCGTGGTGAGGCACTATATATGAAAAAAAAAAATCTGGCAACATTGCAGCAGCCGTGCGTTAGCTCGTCGCTCTGGAGTCCGGATTCGCGCCTCTCCGCTGCCATAGCCATATTGGATATTTGTTTTTGGTGTTGATTGTTGCAGTGAAGTGAAGGGGTTGTATGGGTGCATTTGATTATTTTGAGGCAAGTACAAATTACAAAAGGTTTTTTATTTTTTATGATGGAGTCCCGAGAAAAAAGAAAGCTTTTAAATAAGTTCGAGCAACGATACAAACAGATTAAGGAAGGCGAAAGCTCTAAAACTAACCTAAAACCAAGTGGAGAAGCGGGAGAAGCCGCTTCTACATCGCATGCCTCAGTTTTTGGGGTCCCAGCACCAACCTACATTCCCGAACCTATGACGGGGTCTGATTCTGATCATTCAGATGAATCAGGTCATTGTTCAGACATCGTAAACAATAGCATATCTAGCTCTAATGAATGTGATTTTGAATTTGTTAATGTTGAAAGTAACCTCGAAAATGACCAACCTATTTTACCTAATAATACGTTAGCATCTTCTGTTGGAAACTGGGCTATAAAGCATAATATCAATCATTCGGCTGTATCTGATCTGTTGGACATTTTGAGGCAAAATAATCCTGAATTACCTAAAGACCCAAGGACCCTTCTAAAAACACCCAGAAAAACTGGTTCCCATATTAAAATAGTCGAGCCAGGATTTTATTACCATTTTGGGTTATCAGAGTGCATAAAAAATTTGTTGGTTGAGTTTTTTAAACATAATACATTGAATACTAACATTCTCGAAATTTGTGTTTTTTGCATCACTAATGTATGTAAAATTGTTTTAGAAGCTGCACAGAAATCGGGACATGCTTCCAACTATAAGGACACCGAGCATAGAATTGGAGATTGGTTGAGACGAGCTAAAGAACGAAATCTAAGAGCACAACTGAAGAAGAAAGGGGATGCGAATTTGTAATAGGTGCATATTAGTTCATTTTAATTTTGTTTTTTGGATTTGATTTTTTTATTCTTTTTGGTTAGACCGTTAGACCAAGCTGTAGAGGTTTTATATACGACCGGATCGAAAAAGAGACCATTTTTCAAAAATTCACAATTTCTATAAATCTGAAGCTGGGAAAACAGGATGGGGGAAACTGATAGATGGTAACATGTAGTACAACTGTGAGCAAGATGTTTTTTGTCTGATGGGTAGTGTTTGCACAATCGGGTTATAAACTTTCAAAGGGCTGATCTTGCAATGCACACCAATCTAAGGGAAATCGTATTCAAGTTCTGTGAACGGCATCTGGAAGTAGAGATCAATGTCTAAAACTTGTATATATTGGATTTTGTCTTGAGAGGTGGAAAATTTGTTGAAAATGTCACCGAAAGTTGCTCCATATGCTTCAAAGTGCTCCCGAAGTCGTTTGGAGCAATTTTCGGTGACAGTTTCAACACATTTTCCACCTCAGGTGAAAATACAAAATATACAAGTTGTAGATATTGAAGCTACTTCCAGATGCTTTTAACAGAATTTGAATCCGATGATTTTCCTGAAATCGGTGTACCTTGCAAGATAAACCCTTAAACTGTTTATAACACGAATGTGCAAAAACTACACATTGGAAGAAACCATATTGCGTACAGTTAAACTACATGTTATTATCTATCCGTTTTCTCAATTTTGTTTGTCGATCTTCATATTTATGAAAGTTATGATTTTTTAAACAAAAATGGTCTCTTTTTCGAGGTTTTCCCCCATTTTCTCAGTGGAAAATGCATCGATCTGGTCGCATTTAAAACCATTTTGTAGGTTTTATAATTCTCTATTGACTGTAAAACGATTCCTTCAATACTTTTTGATATTTTTGAAAAAAAAAAAACAAAAAAGTTGTAACTTTTTTTCACTATTTCTTGTTTTAAAAAATTCACAAATCGATTTTCCTGGGGCGAAAACCAGAGTTTTCATTAACGAACCATCTTATATAAATTAGTATAGGTCATTTGCATCTTTTATTTTGTGTGAAAAGAGCCTCATATTTTTATCTATAGCTTGACCTACATGGGTGCTGCCTTGGTAATATATTGAATTGAATAGATTTTACTGAGAAAAATAAAACGGTTTTTCACATCACTTATGTAGGTATAATTGTTTTAGAAGCTGCATAGAATCAGATCATCTTCCAACAAGGATACTGAGCAAAGTATTTGGCTGAGAAGAGCAAAAGAAAGTGATTTTGTTTTACATTATTGAGAGTTTTTTGTATAAAGAATATTTTTGTTTATTAAACCCATTTGAAACAATGGTTTCCCAAGGACGTTTTATTTAAGATCCCGAAATGTTTTATGTCATCCTACAAAAAACATCCTAAAAGTATCTTGAGGATGTTTTACGCTAAGTATCTTGAATGTTTTTAGTACATCCCCTGTCATCCTACAAACATTCTGAAGGGATGTTTATGGGTCATCGCAAATGCTGACACGGGTGTTCCCAGCAACATCCCAATAATGTCGTAAGGAAAATAGGGATTTCCCAGAGATGTTTCTATTGTCCCATATGATTGTTTCTGAAATGTCTTACAGATGTTACTGTGTTATTAGGGATGTAGTTCCACTATGATGTAATTATTTTTATGTAATTATATATGTTGACATCCCTCCAGAACGAAGGGTGATAGATGGCGATGCAGACTCACAGATCGCTAGTTTCAAGTTGAATTGTCATGTTTATTTTGTGAACGATTTTTGCGTAGGTTTATTCCTTGAAGACGCTTGTGGAGTTTGTAAAACACCAATTTTGGCACTACTTGAAATATATGTATCTTAGTACATTTTCTTTCGTTTTATTTGATGACAGAAGAATTTAATATATTCAAAAATAATAATAAAAATCATCATGGTCAATCATACAATATTTTCCATGAATAGGATAAATATTATTCACTCAATATTTTTTTTCAACTAGAACTAGTTGAAAAATGTGTTGTAGAACAGCGTATGACTCATTTAATTCAACTATGAAGCGATATTTGATTCGGTGTTATGATATTGTCAAGTTTTGTGTATTATCATAAATTAATTACATTATGGAATCCGCTTCAATAAACAAACAATTTCTTATACAAGAAGAGCTTTATATAATTCTTGCTACTACACATCATGCAGATTATCATCTTAATCTAATTTTTAACATTGGAGGCAGCTGTTGTTCTTCCGATATAAAGAAATTGCAAAGGATGGTTTACTCATCAACAACAGAATTGAGAGTATTTTATTTGAACTAATAACCTGTCACAACAAAAAATAAACAGTTGAGAACTCCACCCAAATATTCACCAACCAACTGAATTATACAATTGAAAAATTCTTTGTTTTCATGTTTTTAACTGTCGATTCCCATCGAAATTTCCAACTCGTTTTCTTTTGATTATAATAATTCACCCTACGCTATCTCAGGAGTAAAAAAAGGAAATAATGAAGAGGCGATTGAAGGAAAATAGATTTAGAATAATAATTTCGAATAGTATTTAAATAGTATGTATATAGGTAATAGTTTAATTCCCAAAAAATTACAGCTAGACCGTTTCTTTTAATACCTACGTCAAAAATTTTATTGGCAAATTGTGGTTTCAAACAGCATATTTTTCAATTCTGCTCCAGTCGGTCTCCGCTGGATTAATATCAGTATAGACCAAAGACGAATACCATTAATTATTTCCGAACAATATCTACTTTCGAAATTATATATATTTTTGTGTTTATTCCTGATCACAGTTAAAATTAAGTCATTGATTCTTATAATTATCAAAAAATAATCATTGGTTTTTTTCAAATGATGACTGTAATTTTGAGCTATCTCTTTGATAGAAACGGGCAAATGAGTGTACCAAAGTAACATAATTAACACTTTTTCTCAAAATGTTGGTGATGAATTGTAATATTTCTGATGAAATTTTACCCGACAGTTACATGACAACGTATCTCTGAAACTAGAAGCAGTTTACACTAAAGTTCATATCGAGGAGAAATGATTATTTTCAGTGATAAACGAAATGATGGATGTTTAAAATATGTTAGAAACACATCTATCATTTCGATTTTTCGTCCTTCTTTACTAAGTATAACAAAATCAATAATCTTTCATAATGAATATTGAACAGTGTTTCAAATTAAAGTTTGGGGAACCTAGCATGTGCCAACAATACCTTTTAAGAGAATCATCATTTTATTTTCCTATACACAGAAACGCATTGTAGAAATATAAGTGAAGTCTTTGTCTAAAAGTAATAAACTAATTCATCAACAATTTGTTGCATATGAACAGATTTTTCAAACAAGGGAGTTTATTAGCAAAACATTACCGACAGTTCTAGCAAAAATAATAATAACCACTCACCTAAACAGATGAATTTGTGACTAAACTAACATACAAATATTGAATCTACTATTAAAATGATAAATCGTCATGATAACAAAAAAAGGATAGGAAGACTCAACTCATCACACTAAAAGTGGGCTGATGGAGAGTATATCACCTATAAAAAATGGTTGGATGAGCACTCAAAATGCGAAACGTTGATGGAAAAAAATCAACCGATACGTCGAGTTACAGCTCTGATGAGTAACCAAATAAAATTCGAAACACGGATTTTACATTAAATTTCAATTATATCCGAGGCAGTACACTGATGAGGCAAACAAGTAACGGAAACTTGGGCTTTTCACTCTGATGAGGAGTGAACACGTCGAAACTAGGGATTTTCATCAAATTCAAATAAGAATTTTAAACAGTGTACTGATGATGGAAACAGAAACCGAAATTTAGGGCCATAAGTCCGATGAGCACTCCAATAAAATTCGAAACGGTGATGATGGACAAAAATTATCGAAACTTTGGGTCTTAACACTGATGAAGACTCAAATAAAATGCGAGACGGTGATAATGATGAAAAAATCAACCATAACGTCGATTAATAACTCTGATGAGGACTCAAATAAAACTCGAAACAGGGATTATTCTTTGAATTTAAATTATATCCGAGACAGTATATTGATGAGGGGAAACAAGTAAACGAAACTTGGGGTTTTCACTCCGATCAGGACTGAACACGTCAAAACTATGGATTTTCATCAAATTCAAATAAGAAATTTGAACAGTGTACTGATGATGGAAACAAAAAACAAAATTTTGGTCTATAAGTCGGATGAACACTCCAATAAAATTCGAAACGGTGATAATGGGCAAAAATTACCGAAACTAGGGATTTTTTACATCAAATTCACATAAAATTCGAAATGGTATACCGATAATGGAAAAATATCAAACGATACTTCGAGTAACAACTCTGATGAGTACTAAAATAAGTATGGAAACAGGTATTTTCCATTAAATTCAAATAATATCCGAGACAGTATATTGATGAGGGAAACGAATAACCAAAAATTTGGGGTTTCAACCTTGATACAATTTTTAAACAGTGTACTGATGATGGATACCAAAAACTGAAATTTTGGGCTATAATAAGTAGTATGAGCACTCCAAAAAAAATCGAAACGGTGATGAGCAATAATTATCGAAACTTTACGCGTCTGATATTAAAACATAAAAATAGTTGAAAATCATAAGATAAAGAATATATACATGGTGTTGAGAGTTCAAGATATTAGTATCGTTATGTACTAATGTCAAAAATTTAATACAAATATGATTTATATTATGATTCAAAAAAAAAAAAAAACTTAACGGTGCCAATGAAAACAGTTCCGCTGTAATTTTTCAAAATTTTCAGTAGTAGGTAATGATATTTTCTCTCTCGCACTCTACTCATGAGAGCCCATGGATACATTATTAGAGAATATATTCAATTTCAATATAGAATAAATGACTTGATTATAATTGACAGGATGGGTAAAATCGATCTTTATTGTTGTTGATGTACTTTTTTTCTGGGGAGCATAGTAATTATAATGTTGAAGAAACATCAATAATTGGCTCTAAATCATTATTTGCTAAGTGTACAATATTTTTAATAAAAAATTTGATGATTAATATGTTTCATAGGCTTATAAAAAAATAATATACCTATCATCACTGCTGTTTTTTCAGATCATAGCTGGAAATTGTGATTTCAGCAGGATTTGTATGAAATCTTGAGAAAATTCGATAACTATCACAACGCATCATATCTGTTAGAACTTGGAGTTGAGAAGTGTAGCCCCCATCAGAGTTGAAACCCCAACTTTCGGATATAATTTGACTTTAATGAAAAATACCTGTTTCCATATTTATTTGAGTAATCATCAAAGTTGTAAATCGACGTTCCGGTTGATTTTTCCATCATTATAACCGGTTCGCATTTTATTTGAGTCTTCATCAGAGTTAAAACCAAAAGTTTCGATGATTTTTGCTCATCATCACCGTTTCGAATCCTATTGAAGTGCTCATCCGACTTATAGCCCAAAATTTCGGATTTTTGTTTCCATCTTCAGGACACTGTTCAAATTTTCTATTTGAATTTGATGAAAATCTATAGTTTTGACGTGTTCATTCCTCATTGGAGTGGAAACCCCAAGTTTCGTTTACTTGTTTCCCCTCATCAATATACTGTCTCGGATATAATTCAAATTCAATAAATAATCCCTGTTTCGAGTTTTATTTGAGTTCTCATGAGAGTTATTCATCGACGTTATGGTTGATTTTCGCATTCAATTTGAGTCTTTAGTGTTAAGACCCAAAGTTTCGATAATTTTTGTCGATCATCACCGTTTCGAATTTTATTGGAGTGCTCATCGGACTTATTGCCCAAAATTTCGGTTTCTGTTTCCATCATCAGTGCACTGTTTAAAATTCTCATTTGAATTTGATGAAAATCCCTAGTTTCGACGTGTTCAGTCCTCATCAGAGTGAAAAGCCCAAGTTTCGGTTACTTGTTAGCCCCATCAGTATACTGTCTCGGATATAATTGAAATTTAATGTTAAATCCGTGTTTCAAATTATATTTGAGTACTCATCAGAGCTGTAACTCGATTTTATTTGAGTGCTCATCCAACCATTTTTTATAGGTGATATACTCTCCATCAGCCCAATTTTAGTGTGATGAGTTGAGTCTTCCTATCCTTTTGTTGTCATGATGATTTATCATTTCAATAGTAGATTCAATATTTGTATGTTAGTTTAGTCATAAATTCATCTGTTTCGGTGAGTGGTTATTATTATTTTTGCTAGAACTGTCGGTGATGTTTTGCTAATAAACTCCCTTACTTGTTTGAAAAATCAGTTCATATGCAACAAATTGTTACGACATAATTCAGTACTACTAATAGTTTGATAATTTTATATCTGCTCTTTCAACAAGTTACGTTTCTTCCGTCATCGCTTCTACACCAATTCTATAACTAAAACATCACTTGTTCATGAATTAGTTTATTACTTTCAGACAAAGACTTTATATTTCTACAATGCGTTTCTGTGTATAGGAAAATAAAATGATGATTCTCTTAAAAGGTATTGTTGGCACATGCTAGGTTCCCCAAACTTTAATTTGAAACACTGTTCAATATTCATTATAAAAGATTATTGATTTCGTTATACTTAATAACGAAGGACGAAAAATTATTATTGTTCTTTTTTACCAGAGCTGTTACCTAACAGGTGGTGACTTATACTCACAAATTCATTCATTTCTTTGGAACAGTCAAAATCTCAGAGAGTCGATCGATTGTAGCAGTTCTGGAATCGAAATGATAGAAGTGTTTCTAACATATTTTATACATCCATCATTTCGTTTATCACTGAAAATAATCATTTCTCCTCGATATGACCTTTCGTGTAAACTGCTTCTAGTTTCAGATACACGTTGTCATGTAACTGTCGTGTAAAATTTAATCAAAAATATTACAATTCATTACCAACATTTTGAGAAAAAGTGTTAATTATGTTACTTTGGTACACTCATTTGCCCGTTTCTATCAAAGAGACAGGTATTTATAACCCTCGAAATTACAGTCATCATTTGAAAAAACCAATGATTATTTTTTGATAATTATAAGAATCAATGATTTAATTTTAACTGTGATCAGGAATAACCACAAAAATATATATAGAAAGTAGATATTATTCGGAAATACTTAATGGTATTCGTCTTGGTCTATACTGATATTAATCCAGCGGAGACCGACTGGAGCATCCAGAATTGAAAAATATGCTGTTTGAAACCACAATTTGTCAATAAAAATGTTGATGTAGGTATTAAAAGATACGGTCTAGCTGTAATTTTTTGGGAATGAAACTATTATATACATACTATTTAAATACTATTTAAATTATATGAAGTGAACCTAAATGTATTTTCCTTCATTATTTCCTATTTTTACTCCTGAGAGCGTAGGGTGAATTATTATAATCAAAAGAAAACGAGTTGGAAATTTCGATGGGAATCGACAGTTAAAAACATGAAAACAAAGAATTTTTCAATAATATATTTCAGTTGGTTGGTGAATATTTGGGTGGAGTTCTCAACTGTTTATTTTTTTGTTGTGACAGGTTATTAGTTCAAATAAAATACTCTCAATTGAATTCTGTTGTTGATGAATAAACCATCATTTGCAATTTCTCTATAACGGAAGAACAACAGCTGCCTCCAAAAATTAGATTATGATGATAATCTGCATAATGTGCGCGGTAGCAAGAATTATATAAAAAATTGTTTGTTTATTGAAGCGGATTCCATAATGTAATTAATTTATAATAATACACAAAACTTGACAATATCAGAACACCGAATCAAATATCGCTTCATAGTTGAATTAAATGAGTCATATGCTGTTCTACAACATATTTTCAACTAGTTCTATTTAAAAAAAATATTGAGTGAATAATATTTATCCTATTCATGGAAAATATTGTATGATTGACTATGATGATTTTTATTATTATTTTTGAATATATTAAATTCTTCTATCATCAAATAAAACGTAAGAAAATGTACTAAGATACATATATTTCAAGAAGTGTCAAAATTGGTGTTTTACAAACTCCACAAGTGTTTTCAAGGAATAAACCTACACAAAAATCGTTCACAAAATAAACATGACAATTCGACTTGGAACTAGCGGTCTGTGAGCCTGCATCGCCATCTATCACCCTTCGTTCTGGAGGGATATCAACACCATCTGTTGGTTCTGTCGCCGACGTCTGGTTGTGGAGTTGGTAATTTTGAACAAAATCACAATGGGTGCTCCAATCGCGATGGTCCGCCATAGGATCATCATTTGGCTGCCATTGGAACCCTTCAACTTGACATGAAAGACATATGACTATATTTTCCGAGCCTGTATACACAAAGCCTGCTTCAGCTAACTTACATGGTGGGAAAGCCGAAGTCCAGCTTCGAAACGTATCTAGTCTTATTTCGTACTGCATTTCTCTTTGCACATCGAAATAAGAAGTTTCAACCAATTCGTAATTCTTGATACCCGCCTCACGAATACTATTTGCACTGTACTGTATATTTAATTTCAATCCATTCTGTAGATTCTCCATATTCTTTATTATTATTATTTTTAAGAGTTCTTCCATCTATTTCTTCAAATGAATTTTCCATATGCACTATCCTTCAATTTTCTTCTCATTGTTATTACATTTGTTGACTAGGAAGCCATTTAAAGATGTCGTGGCGAAATGACTGTTTTAATAAAATAATTGTCTCTTTGAGGAGCTTTGTACATAGATCTGTCTAATATAATTCAATATGTACATGATATCTATACACTATTGACATGAGCACTATCGTTCCAATATTATTTTTTTTCACTGGAAAAAAGTCGAATTCTTCACTTTTACAAAATTATATATGGGGCCCTACTCGCAAACATCTCATTTATTTCATACAATACGTCAACCTTGATACCCGCCGCATGCATAGTGTATGCCCCTGTTTTCTATTTCTATAATCATTATCCTCATAATGTTTCATTTCATTATGGGTAATCCATATTTTTTATTATTATTTTTACGTGTTTTTCGACTCATATTCCTTCGGTTACAGTTTCATATGCACTATCCTTCATTTTTCCTGTCTATTGTAATTCTGAATGAGAACTCCAAAGGAAGATAAATCATTGAATAATTCTTAGTTGATTTAAACAAATCCATTCTTCCTTTCTTTTTGGTTATTATCAATATGTATGTGATATCTCTACACTATTGATATGTGCAGTATTGTTTCAATATATTTTTTTACTGGAAAAAAGTCACATTCCCCACTTCTACAAATACCACTCAATTCATAATTTTACATGAGATATATTAAAAGTTGAATATACCCCAGATGAAATTATTTTATTTTTGTCAAAATATAATCATTATTCGTTAATAATCCATTTTTTATGTTATCACACCAATACAGTAACTATCCACTTGAGTTTCTTGTTATTCAATGACGAATACATTTGAAAATAATGTATCATTATAAGAATTATGGGAGTAGGCACTCGTTTTAATAATTTAATGCAATGCTGACATGCTTATCATCACCCTGTATACCTACCAATAACTAAATATTAAAAATATTCATATTTCTTTCACTGCCACGTTCAACCATTTATCTATAATATTTTTAAATAAGACATAATCCAGTGTACTTTCTCTACCAAGAAAGGACAAAATTAATTTGTGTTGACTCAATCATATTCAACAACTATAAGTGATACTCAAGTGACCGTGAATTCTCATTCAGTCTTTCGTAGAGTATATAATATCTGTAACCTCATTAGAAAATGCACTAGCAGTTCAGATACAAATAAAAATAAGTGATTAAAATTGATTTAAGAATTCTAAAATGATTTATTCCTCATGAAGAATCTAATCGGTTACGGTAGATTCAATGATTTTTTACTGTTATAATAGTATAGAGACAAAAAGTCATACTATTATTTATTGATTTGTATTTATATCGATCCAGAACCAGAACCTAATATATACTCGAGAAAAAATCAGTTTTTCTCATTATAGGTACCTAACCATATGTGCGCTAAAAACCTCAAGTACTTCTTCAATTATGTAACATAGACCATACAAATTGTTGAAATAACTCAGATTTGAATAAAAAACAGAATAACGTAGACAGAGTATTTTCACTATTCATTAGATGCAGTACCAAATTGATTATTTATCTATACATTTACTACGAAACAGAAGCGAGTTTACTTTTCTTAATTTAATTAAAACATTATTGATATGATGATGCTGCCTGGGCCTTTCGTCAAAAATAATTTAAAACACAGGAGCGTCTATTGGAGATTGTTTCTTTATCAGAGGTTACTTTTTTTAATTTAATTGAAATATTGATATGATTATGTTACCTGAACCACAGAAATTGTTCAAAAAATACAGATTCACATTATTAAAAAACTGTTCACTGTTAGTAGTTTGTAGGAAAACCATTCCTTTATGTTGAGAAGGTCTTTTTCCACTTTGATCTTCAGGGTAGCCCATGAGGAATCCTCGTAAAAAATGGCCGTGTCATCAGCATAAGTGAATATTTCCCCCGTAGTAGGAATGTGGAACAAGTCACTTAAATAAATGTTAAATAATATAGGTCCCAGAATTGTGCCTTGTGGGACTCCGTATTCAATTGTTTCAAAATCACTTTTGCAGTTATCTATTTTCACACATTGCTGTCTACTCGAAAGATAACTACTGAACAATTCTAACGCAGTTCCCCGAATTCCTAAATTTTCTAGGGACTTCAAAAGGAGTGGATGACTTACCGCGTAGAAAGCCTTCGATAGGACTATGAACACACAAATTGCTGCTTTATCATTGTCCAGAGAGGTATACATTTTAGAAGTGAGTACTTCTCTAGCCTAGATTTCATAATTTTTTCGACGATTTTTGCCAATGCCGTGATTAGAGATATTGGCCTATAATTAACTAATTCCTCCTTGTTTCCACTCTTGTATACTGGTAGGACAACTGCCGTTTTCATTTCAGAAGGAAATATGCCCTCGAGTAGATACCTGTTTATTAAATGTGTTAACGGTTCTATAGTATGGGGAAAGACTTGTTTAAGTAACTCTGCTTTCACACCATCTATCCCTACTGACTTTTTGTTCTTTAAAGATTGTATAACAGTTTTTACTTCATTTTGCTCAGTTGGGAAGAAGAACATTGAATCCGCTGTCTTTAACTTTTGTTTTGGCTTTTCATATGATGGATTCCGGGCTATTTTATTTGCTAGAGCTTTACATAGTGTTTGTTAAACGCATCAGCAATTTTGAGCCTATCTCCTGTTTGTTGCCCATCTATTTTTAAATGCGTTATTTTTGTTGCGACTTTTTTCCCATATATTTTTTAAACATGAGATTTACAGTGCTTGACCTTGAATTCCACAAAATCCGCATAGATACAATACTCATTTTCAACATATATTCCACCTCTTAGGTGGAATTCAAAATATACAAATTATAGATATTGATATCTTCTTCCACATACCTTCAACACAATTTGAATATGACGATTTCCCTTAAATCGGCACATCGTGCAAGATGTAACCCTTTAATTTTTTATAACACGATTGTACAAAAACTACACATCGGACAGAAAGCATCTTGCGCACAGTTGAACCACATGTTATTATCTATCAGTTTCCACAATAATGTTTGTTCAGCTTCAGATTCGTACAAATTATAAATATTTGAAAAAAGGTCTATTTTTAGAGGTTTTCCTGGATTTTCTCAGTGGAAAATGCACCGATCCTGTCAATTCTTTTTGGGATATTTGGTATATACCTGTTCAAAAAATTTCACAAAGCAATTTTGTTGGGGAGAAAACCGGGGTTTTCATTTACGAACTATCTCATAAAAATTAGTATAGGCCATTTGTCTCTTTTATTTTGTGTCTCTTATTTTTATCTACAGCTTGACTTACTATGTTGCAGGTGGTTCGATCTTATGCAAATTGTTGCCTGAAAACCGCCTGAAATTCGCAACATCAGCTAATTAAGGCTTCTGTCTTAAAAATAAAATTTCCAATAGAAATGAACCAATTAGTAAATGGTGTGAGGATGAGTGCTGGGTGTATGGAAAGTAATACTCATGTTGAATGCAATAAGCTTCTTTTGCTGCAGTGCAGTTTTAGGAGGACCCTAAGTTCTACTTTATTTATAAAATGAAAGAGTTTAAATCACAATTTAATCGATTCATCTTCATTTTTGCTAATATTCTTCAATATTTCAGATGGCATTCAAGCACCTTACAGTTTCTCTTCTTCTCATTCTTCCTTCTTTGGGGATGATGTCAGATGATGATAGGAGTTGTTATCAACAATGTTTCCATCAGCCTCCAGAAGCTTGTCCAAATAGCAGAAGCCCTTGTAGATGTCTCCAGTTGTCAAATTGTAAACGAGCTGCAGTTTGTTGCGACATCAATAACTTGACATTGGATGATGCCTTACTTTGTGGAAGTAGGTGTATTTGATTAATATGATCATATTCTGGTGAATAAATAACTATCTGTGAGAAGGATATTAGTGAAATGAAAAAAGGCACTTTCTCACATTACATTACATGTTTCAAAAATTGTTAATTGTATGTGTGAGTTTGGTTTCGACGCTTTTTGAATGCTGAACCAACTCATTGAGGATTTGTACAGAGTTTGAAAATATCCTGAGAAATTACCTACCTGTTTTCTAGGCTGCCTCTGCCACAAATTGAATAAAAAAATTTGAATCATTCAAAAATTACTCTTCCTAGACCCATAATGCCCAAAATGAAATTGAATGGAAATTTGGAGTAAATTCCTAGAATTCAGTACAATTTCTAAAATTCCATTAGCAAACAATTATGGAATGCAGTTTATTCAGCTGAATCTGTTGATGCTGTAGACATAATCTTGAATATAAAACAGTCTATAGACTTTCAGAAAAAGCCGAAAAAATTAAAAAATCTCACCTTGAAAGCTCAATAAGAAATATAGAAATAAGTCAGTCAATTTAATAAAAAAAAAGAACTATTACCAAAAACAAATTACACATAATCAATCCAACACGAAACAACAATGGAACATAGTAAATTAAATAAGTAAGTCTGAACAAAAAACCCCCACTATAAATAATATACAAGATGATTCTGTTAATCCTATCGAAGATTCTCGGCACTGCAGGCGTGAAGGGCTTATTGGCTGCCACATAGTCCACCACACACTGAATACGAGACCGTATTGTCCCGCCGACTTGATCATAGCTTCCATTTTGTGTATGCGTCGCTCATGCCTCCCAATCAGAGGGGTGATATCCCTCCTCTCTGTTTGGGACAAAGTCTACGCGGCGTCATACACGGCAGAGTTGATCTGCCAGATCAGCCAGAAGAAATTTCCGCATCTACCAGTTGTTGTGGCTTCAGGCGCTTGTTTTTATGAAGCTCCCTGCAGGTTCTGATATCATCCATCGGTGGTATGATGTGAGCCTCTTCTACAGCCAGAACGACATGTGGCATATCTGCCACTTCGTTAACCGGCTGAGGAGGAACTCTGACATAGCCTCGTTTCCGAGTATGGGATATTTGATCTCTAAGGTTTTGGGAGGAAAAAGCGGCAAGCTTATATTATTATTACCATTATTATTATCATTATAATTATAACATATAACGTATACAAAGTTTAAAAATATAGTACAATAACATATAATTAATTATAATAAATTATAGAAGATGAAAAATAAAATATTCTCTAAATGAACAAGAAATACCCACAAAAGGAAAATCTTGAGCGTGGGTATATAAAAGTGTTGTAAGAAGAGTAACTATATAAATTTATACCAAAATGAAGTTGAATGAAAATTTGGTGTAGATTCCAAGAATTCAGTACAATTTCTGACATTTCATTAGCAAAAAATTATGGAATGCAGTTTATTCAGAGCTGAATCTGTTGATGCTGTAGACATAATCTTGAATATAACAGTCTACAGACACTTTCAGAATAAACCGAAAAAATTAAAATATCTCGCCTTTGATAATTAACCAATCTGTGAAAAGATATACGTAGAAAAAGGGCTTGAAAGCACAATAAGAATTATAGAATTAAGTCAGTCAATTTAATAAAAAAACAAAAGAATGACTATTACTAAAAACAAATTACACATAAACAATCCAACACGATTATACTGGATTTTTTTCTCAACACCAAACCGCCATTTTTAACGCCTCAACACGTGTTTCAATCACCAGTGATCATCTTCAAGAGGAAGATTAAACTTGAAGCTTACTATTTTTTACTATCACTTAGGCCATTGTCATTCAACCGATAGCTGCATTTTTATCATTTCCTTCAGTCCTGCGGGCCATTGTCATTCAACCGGTAGGTGCATTTTCATCATTTCCTCCAGTCCTGAGAGTTTCATTATTCTCCCTCGATAATTACGGAAGTTACGGGGGTGCTTCCATGAAAAGTGAGACAAATTCAGATTTTTCAGGACTAACTTTTTTTCAGGAAAAAGGTGTATCTGTAATAAGTTGGGGGTCCTGATCACGAATCTGATGGAATTTTGCTTCTGTTTTGCCCCCTAATATGATTTACCGTAAAACTGGGGTGTTCCATTGCGACTGGCGGGCAGTGTATATCACTCATGCCATTGTCATTCAACCGGCAGGTGCATTTTAATCATTTCCTCCAGTCCTGAGAGTTTCATTATTTTCCCTCGATAATTACGGAAGTTACGGGGGTGCTTCCATGAAAAGTGGGACAAATTCAGATTTTTCAGGACTAAATTTTTTTCAGGAAAAAGGTGTGTCTGTAATAAGTTGGGGGTCCTGATCACGAATCTGATGGAATTTTGCTTCTGTTTTGCCCCCTAATATGATTTACCGTAAAACTGGGGTGTTCCATCGCGACTGGCGGGCAGTGTATATCACTTAGGCCATTGTCATTCAACCGGTAGGTGCATTTTCATCATTTCCTCCAGTCCTGAGAGTTTCATTATTCTCCCTCGATAATTACGGAAGTTACGGGGGTGCTTCCATGAAAAGTGAGACAAATTCAGATTTTTCAGGACTAACTTTTTTTCAGGAAAAAGGTGTATCTGTAATAAGTTGGGGGTCCTGATCACGAATCTGATGGAATTTTGCTTCTGTTTTGCCCCCTAATATGATTTACCGTAAAACTGGGGTGTTCCATCGCGACTGGCAGGCAGTGTATATCACTTAGGCCATTGTCATTCAACCGGTAGGTGCATTTTCATCATTTCCTCCAGTCCTGAGAGTTTCATTATTCTCCCTCGATAATTACGGAAGTTACGGGGGTGCTTCCATGAAAAGTGAGACAAATTCAGATTTTTCAGGACTAACTTTTTTTCAGGAAAAAGGTGTATTTGTAATAAGTTGGGGGTCCTGATTACGAATCTGATGGAATTTTGCTTCTGTTTTGCCCCCTAATATGATTTACCGTAAAACTGGAGTGTTCCATCGCGACTGGCGGGCAGTGTATATCACTTAGGCCATTGTCATTCAACCGGTAGATGCATTTTCATCATTTCCTCCAGTCCTGAGAGTTTCATTATTCTCCCTCGATAATCACGGAAGTTACGGGGGTGCTTCCATGAAAAGTGAGACACACTGTACATAGACTATGAAAATATAATGATCGGATATTGCTAATATCTTCTGTGTATAGTAGGTTAGTATGAAAAGATCTTTGTTTCTTGGAAATTATTTTTAGGATATAGTTTTGTATTGTGTTTAGTTTTAGCAAAGATTTTTTATACATTGCTCCCCACACCAGAATACCATATCGAAAAAGTGATTCAGCTAGAGACTTGTAAATTAATAAGAGTAGATTTCTTGATAAAAACTGTCGTAGTTGGTAGAATTTATATATTAGTTTTCTCACTTTTTTTGTTAGATAATCAACATGGTTGTTCCATCTTAGGTTGTTGTCGATAATTATGCCCAAATATTTTTTTCTTCAATCTCACCTTTTCATGCCTGGAACTTTAATATTTGAAAAATGTGGTCTATTTGTTGTAGTTATAGAGAAAGCAAGATAGTGAGTTTTACTAGTATTCAATGAAAGACGATACATACTTAACCACTTGTTAATTACTTCCATGCTTAACTGCACATCATTTTTAGTTTCAGACCATGTATCTCCATTGAAAATAACAACAGTATCGTCAGCAAATGATATAATTTTAGCTTTTTCTTTCAAGCAGAGCAATGAATTTATATACGCTTGAAAAAGTATTGGACCAAGGACGGTTCCTTGGGGAATACCCATTTTTACAGTCATGGTTTCACTTACTATATCATTTATTTTAACACACTGTTTCCGATCAGTCAAGTAACTGCGAAAGACATCCAACTCTACACCACGAATTTTATAGCGCTCCAACACATTGAGAAGAATTTCATGGTTAACCGTGTTGAATGCCTTTGCCAAATCCAAAAACACTGCAATGCATTTTTTGTTTTCGTCTAATCCCTGTGTAATACTTCTAATTACATTGTACATAGCATCACTGGTAGATATACCAGAACGAAATCCATATTGACAGGTCATGTTTAATCTTATTTTTATCAAAAAATTGTACTACACGAGTTTTTAGACACTTTTCAAAGATCTTACCAAAGTTATTTATTCCACTGATCGGTCTGTGATTACTAATTTTAGTTTTATCACCTGCTTTATAAATTGGTGTAATTATAGAAGATTTAAACTGAGTAGGGACATTCCCTTTTTCAATGATCAAATTATATAAATGTTTAAGCGGTTGTAAAATATATTGGTAGTTCTGTTTAATTATTTCAGTAGTTATTCCATCTACGCCAGGGGAAGTATTATATTTCAATGTGGATATATGTTGTAATAATTCACTTTCTGTTATTGGATTACAAAATATATAATGGGGATTTGCTTCAATATTTTCATTTATCTTTAAAGAAGTATCAATATCTTTCACCATGTTTAAACCGACATTACTAAAATAACTGTTGCAATAGTTAGCCATTAATTTGTTATCATTGAATGCAATACCATTATCATCAGATATCTGGAATATGTTTTTATTATTATTTTTTTCATTAGTAGCTTCTGATATTAGTCGATACGTTTTAATACTTTATTTGCTCAAATAACATATGATGTTTTAGTATCGTCAAAATTGGGGGTGATAAAATAGTTTTTTGTTATAATAAACATTATTGTTAAAATTAGATAGACAAATACATAAAAAATACAGTAATGGATTAAAATACATTGTTACACCAAAATATTTAAAAACTGAAAGGTTAAGGTATCCATAACTAACTATTTATTGAAGAGAAAATATCAGCATCAAAGAATTCTTGAATGTTGTAGACATTGAGTGTAAGTAGCATTTTTTTAATTTCTATTTTGAATTTTGCTGTTGGAAGATCTTTCATTTGCTTGGAAAGTTTCTTGAAAAGTTTGATAGAGAGGTTGATAAAGCTTTTGTGAGTTAAGACAAGTCTATGTTGTGGAATTATAAGATTATTTTTGTTTCTTGTGTCATGTAGGTGTAGTGTAGGTGTAGAGAAGTTTTGCTCATTTGTTTTGATGTAGTATAGACAGTGATATATAAACAATTCTGGGAAAGTTAGTATGTTTAAATGTTTTGAAAATCTGTCTGCATGTTTCATAATAAGGAGTTTGTGTTATTGCTCCGAGAGCTCTTTTCTGCATATGGAATATTTTTATCCAATCTGTAGCATTACCCCACAGTAGTATTCTATATGATATTTGGCTTTGGAATAGACCCATGTAGGCCACCCTGCAGATTTCTGTGGAAGTTGTTTGTGATAGTTTTCTCAGTAAGAAAGTTATACTTGCAAGTTTTTTTGTGAGAGCTTGTATTGAGCAAAATTTCAAGGAATTTATCAAACACCTCATCAATATCTGTTAGTGCTTCTAGATATTCCCATTTGAGTTCTTTCAAAAGAACTATGCATTTTGAAATATTTTCATCAGAAAATGGTCTGAATTCAATGATGCTGGTTTCCTCCTTCAAGTGAGGATCATGTTTCATTTTATATTTATTAATTATTCCCAACTGATCAGACATATTCATGTTAATTAATATAACTTCACTATCTTCCCTAGCATTAGTTATACAGTTATCAAGACAGGTTTCAGTATTTCGTGTTATTCTAGTGGGTTCTTGTACCAAAAATTCACAACCAAAAGAGTTCACAATATCACAGAATTCATTAGTTAAATTACAATCAGTCTTAGTGTTTATATTAAAATCTCCATATATGAAGATGGGTTTTTTAGTTTTAAATAGAATGTCTAATATTTGACTGAGCTTTTGAAGAAAAATGCCTGTGTCTCCTGATGGTGATCTATATATGCAGAGCACTATGATGTTGTTTTCACTTCAATAGCTGATATCTCACAGTGAACTCCGTTGAAAGACAGTCAATGTTCTGTAGTTTTTTGATTTACACTTGGATTTTACATAAATCATGACACCTCCATGGTTACTTTGTTTTCTGCAGTAGCTGCTTGCAAGAGAGAAGTTTTCAATTTGGTAGTATTCAATAATATCTTGATTTAGCCAATGTTCACATACACAAATTATATCTAGGTTTTCACGTTCAATGAAAAGTTCGAATTCTTCTAGTTTGTTCTGTAGACTTTTTATATTTATGAAAAGTGTGTTTAATTCATTGTTTTTTGCTCTGCTGTTGGTGACATCCCTCAAAAATTTTCACCGTTATAAGATTGTTGTTTTCTGAAATCGTATCTTTTGATTCCAACACCTCGGGGCCAGAAGTTGGGATTATACATTTTTTTGGAGAACGGTACAACTACTCTGAAACACTTGTTTTGGTCTTCGTTAGTTGGGAGTTCCTGTATTGTTATTTCCACTTTCTCAAAATGTTGTTATTTATGTAGGCTTTAATTTTTTCTGGAGTGACGTGTCTCTTACATCTGTATAGGTATTGCCATAGTTTCTTTTCTGCACCTGCGAAACCTTCATCTTCTCCTTGTGTTTCATTTGTAGCCAAAATTTTTGGTGATACTCTCTTCTTTCTCCTGTTCTTTACCTTTTGGAATATTTCTGCCTCTTCTTGTATTTCAGAGGACGAATGTTCAGGTTCATGTCTCCTTGTATTTGGTGAGTTTTGTTGCGGTTTTTGCAATTCTATTTCAGTTATGTTTAATTGTTGTTGGTTGACAATCGGTGTATCTCGTTGAGATGTTGCACTTCTCAGTCCATTAGGGGATGGATCAGCACTATTTTATAGGTTAGGTCTGCGATCTTTTCCACAAGTAAAGCGTTGTTTTCTCGCAGAATGGCATTTTTTTCTTCTGCTTGCCAGTATAGACTCTGTAGTAGCACATTTTCGCGTTTAGTAGTTATTAATTGGGATTTTTCGTCGTCATCTGTGATCTTAACCTCACAGCATTTGATCCTCGTGTCATCCACAGATGTAAACTTCACTCTTTCTGAACAGCTTTTATGAAAAGCTGCACCACAATTCACGCAGATGATTGTTGAGCACTGTTTTGTTTTGCAACACGTGTAGTTAGCTTTATTATTCATAGAATTTGTAGCAACAATTTTCGGATCGCCCGCAGCGCCCGCCATTTTACTTTCCTCTGTCTGAGATAGTAGTTATTTTTACTTATATTCAGTAGTTTATTTCTGTATGTTTTGTATTCTTGTTCTGAATCATATGAACAATTTTTGTTTAATTTATTTTTTTTTGTCTCTATGTCTGATTGATAGAATTAATCCTTCGGTTATCCATGGTTTTATTTTCATGTGTTTTTTATGCCATAATTCAATACTTTTGGAATTTTCGATAAAATTGTTAAATTTGTTTAAAAAGAGGTCCGTCCCAATTTGAGGATCATTTTCATTCAATACCATGTCCCAAGTTTCTTCCTGTAATAAGTTCTCTAACTTCTTAAAATCGATTTTTGTCAACAAGTTTTTATTGATATCTGGAATTCCTTTTTTTTTTGGAATTCACTGGGTAATGATCTGTGATGTTATACTTATGGATTGAAAATAAAATTATGGTTACCGTTTGGTTTTTTCAGAAAAATGTGGTCAATGCATGATTTAGTTTCAGGAGTAATTCTTGTGGGATTCAGTATGTAAGGCACAAATCCATGTTTAGCTAACATAGAAAGATATTTATTTACGTCGTTTTCATTTAATAAATTAATGTTAATGTCACCAATAAATACATCCATTTTACTGTGATGTGTTTTGTCCAGGTATGAATTAGATGGGTTAGGCCTATAAAGTGCAATGATTTTACATGATAAATTATTGATTGTTAAATGTATGATACATAATGAGACACCACATATTGCTAGTTTATAGATTGAGATTTTTTAGTTGAGGTTTGATTTTACTAATATCAAAATTCCATCATTTCTATTGAAATCACCATCATTATGTATCGTTGTATAATCTGGTATATTGAGGTTGTTCATAGATACATTTTTAAAGCATTCACTTAAAACAAAAATGTCACATGTTAGGTTATATGTTTCAATAAGTACTAAGAATTCATCAAAATTTTTGTTAGCAGTTCGAATATTGAAATGTGTAATGTTAAACAGTCTAGTATTTGACAACACAAAGTTTTCAGGTTCTGCATATTCCCCTAGGTGATCCTGTTCTAACAAGCGTAAATTTTCTAAGATCTACTAGTACCAGTAAGGTAATGATGAAGTTAAACCAATCGAAATTTTATTGGGTACAGTGCAAAAGAAATATAAGACAATGCTCCTAATTAAAAATTTTCAAAATTAATTTGCTTTTATTTTAATTACTTAAATATCGGATTATTTTTTTCGTTATACATATTCTGATAAATATATTTTTAGATACGATATTATCATATAGAATGTCTTCCTCACAGCTGATTCTGGCATTATTCCCATTGTGTTTGGTGTATATTAAAGCTCCATACGTTCCTGACTCCAAGGATTATTTGAACCTCTTTCAAGAGGACCCTTCTATATTTTGTTAAGTCATCTGCAAAATATATTCGTTTTCCTTTGAATTGCTGGACATTCTTGAATATTTTAAATTTTAATTCGGGGTGTACTAGTTTGAGTATAGTTGGCCTGCTCTTATTTGTGGTTTCAGATTTGTTACCCACCCTGTAGCATCCTATGGTATCTGCTTTTCCGATTTTGAGGCTGGTATTTGTGTTAATAATCTGCATAATTTTCTTTAGAGTGTTTTCTCCTGTTTCTTCAGTTACCCCGTATATGCAAATGTGGCTCATTTTCATATGGTGGTGCATATCATCTACTTTTTCCAGAGTTTTTAATTGCCTACTATGAGTTTTTGTTTGGTCCGTTTTTTGTTCTATCGAACTTATCTTCTTGGCTTGTGCTGTTAATTCCTTCTGGATCTCCGTGAGTTTTTGTTCAATTTTACTACTTTTTTAGTTATTTGACTGATAAACTCACGGTCTTGGAATATCTCCTGAATTGTTTCCTTCACTAAGGTATTGATTTCTAATTTATTTCTAGTTAGTGTCATAATTTGACTCACTGGTTTTTATCTGATGGACAGGATCACTCATCACTATCTTATGGGTTGACTTTCAGAAATTTTGAGGTGTTATTTACCGATAAAATCGATTTGTTTTACGGAGCAATTTTCGTATGTCTACACTGTTTGGATTATCGAATTACTATTGGTGCAACATTGTTTACTATGAATTCACACTTGGTTTGAAAATTCTCGTATATAACATCAACACAGTTCAGCAAAAAGTTACAAATATCAAATTCAGATTGATTTTTTCCATATTAACTGGACTTAGATTTCTGAATTTCTTAACAACATCAAAACTCATACAATTATTAATATTGAAGATATTTACAGATATTAGGGAATGGTCTGTTAATTTGGGAGTATCATGGACTTTAGTGAAAATTTCAAAGTTGCTGAGAACATAGTCCACAGTTGTGCTGCTATGTATCGCACACCTGGTAAATTCACTTATATTTTGAGTTACTGCCACTACTAATATATTTAGTACATTTTTCATTCGGCTAGTATAAAAATCATTGTTATTCCAATTAATATTAAAATCACTAGCTATAATACATTTCAAATTGTTGCCAAACATATAACAAATATCTTCAAAATCATCAATGAATAAAGAATGACTTGAATTTGTTGTATTTAATTTTCACAACTTGGCACCAATAGTTTCCTTCAAGAATAAAAGTTTTGTATATCGAGTAATCAATATCAGATCTTGTAAACAGAAGAACCCTTCCGGTATGTCTTGATATCAAATCACATCTTATGGTGGCGTAATTCACTGTCTTCAATTTCAGAAGTTGTTCGACTTTCACTAAATAAAATCACTGCAGGATTGTAACACAAAATGTTTATTATTGCTTCGTCTTTATTTGCCAAAAAACTTTGTATGTTACCATGTATAATATCACAATTGAGTGGTATATTAGGATGTCCTAATATGTCCTAGATTTTACGTGTGAACCTTTTCAAACATGTAGTTTTAAAATGACAGTTACTGAAAAGTAGCAAAGTTAGGAAGTTTCGGAACACGGCCAAAATCAACATCAAAGTAGGTACTAGGTAGTTTGCAAGTAGTAGATACTATATTGGTACTATACCTACACTATACAAATATAGGTATCGTTCAGAAAGGGTTTGTAACGTTTGTAAGATGCCATAATGTTTCATATTTACAAAAATTAATAAAAAATATTCCAAATGCATATCATATAGATATTCCCACAGCATATCTGGGACGGCATATGTATGAAATATGTTTTAGGGATAAGATATATTTGATATATTCACTGCATATGCCATGAATATTGCAATATATTATGGCCCACTGGCAGATAGGAGGAATATTCCAGGAATATAGGGTGCCGTCTGGGGTTATCATATCAACAAGCGGAGTCCAAGAGACTCCATATGGACTCCATATAATAAAATACAAATAAATGGAATATAAAGCCTTCCTGAAATAATGGATTGATGCTGAATATGGATAAAACTAAATTTATGGTAATGTCAAGTCGCCATAATCTAAAATACCTTAAAGAACAAAAAATTACTTACAACATAAAAATAGATGGAAACAAGATAGATGAAGTGAACAATTTCAAGTACTTAGGAGTGATTCTAAACAGTACTTTAGACATGTCTCAACACTGTGATTTTGTGAAACGGAAAATTGTCAGAAAAATACATTTTTTATATAGGCTGGACAATAATGTGTCCTCCTTTTCAAAACTAACAATTTATAAATCAATCATAGCTCCTCACATTGATTACTGTGGAACACTTCTATTTTTCATGACAAATGAACAAGTCAATATATTGCAAAAAGTTCAAAATCGTGCTATGAGAGCCGTTCTAATGTGCAACAGAAGAACATCTATTCAGTTCATGCTTGATACATTATCGCTGATGAGTATAAAACAGAGAATTGCATACAATATGTTAATTTTTATATACAAATTAAATCATAAAATGCTACCCACATATCTAACCCAAGAGCTGACATATCAATGAAGTCCATTCACATGAAACAAGAAGTAGATCGGCAAATAATTTCTACATCAATTCAAAATGTGATAACTTATTCAATAAAGGATTAGCACTCTTCAATAGTTTACCAAATACCGTGAGAGAGACGTCATTGAATGCTTTTAAAAAAGAATGTTCCATCTATGTGAAAGAAAAATATTGAACAATAATATACCTACATGAAAATAATGTAACAAAAATATACATTGTAATATTTAGTATGTAAGTATTGTGTTTGTTTGTTTGATTGTAAGAGCTAAATTGCTAATAAAGTGTAATATATACGAGTGGGAAACCACGAAACAGCTGTCGGTGGATGGTGGACCTCTTGTGAATTAAATCGAAAAACTCTTTCTCTTCAGCTCTATTCAAAAGTATTAGGAGTAGATAAATAAAATTCAATTTTGGGAAAGGCTTTTTTCAGTATTCTTGATGAGAACCCCTTCTTGATCTCCCCTTGAAAATAAAATTAATTCTCTTCAACAATAAAGTTGAAGTGACGGAGTTATTCTCGGCAATGGGTCTCAACCATCTGACTAAAAATTCTTTTGGCAGGACTCTGGGCTATACCAAGATACCTACTATTACAAATACGGACAGATGTAACTTCATCAAATAAATTGAATTCTTCAAAAATATCCTCCACCCAATAACGTGGATTCCACCAAAAAAAATTGACTTCAGCAAGGAGTTTAGCTCATTTCTACCATTGTGGTTGTAACTACACCAAGGAGGTTATAACTCTTATGTAATTCCACCAAGAGGTTAATTAAATTATTCATGATTATTTTAAATTTGTCAGTTTATAAACGAAAAAATTAAGCAAAAGTCAATAATGTGAGGAACCCTAAGGAGCCCCCTTTTCATCATAAAAAAGCACATGTTCTTTTTGTTTATAACCAATACTGAAATTTTAAACATCCATTTTCCTTTGATTCGTATGCAGTAAAGGAAGTACCCATTTCATTTACATTATTGTTGTCTAGAGAGTAAGTTGAAGATAAAATGCATTTTTGTGAATGCAAAAATATCGGTGATTTGCCGCCCTGGTGCGACGCACCACTTCGCGCATAGGCCCTGAATACCATTGTTTACAAGTATATAATATATAGTCTCTTGTTATTTTATTCCCATTTTAATTTCTAGTAATATATTTCCTTCATATAGTTCTTTCAGTTGTTCTATCTCTCTTTAATGATGTCATTGTTTGAAGATTTGACTAGTTTAGACAGATTACAAAGCTTTAAAATCCATAATAACGTTTAATAAAACTAACATTAATCGCTTTCAGAGATTATGGGTTTACAAAACCACGGACAATTGTTTTGCCATACAATGGCTTCTTCAATTGAAGTACTAACTTCCACCTTAATACCACATATGTAATAATACCTGAAATACGTATCTTCCAGGAAATTGTACTCATACTCTTTCGATAAACATATCAGATATTTGTTGGGAATAAATATATCTTCTAATGAATAAAACACTGTAGAAGAATTGTATGAGAGTTGTGATGATTTGTCAATGTTTTTTTTCCTACTTGGGTAATCAACAGTATAATAATGACTAATTTAATCTCATTAATTTCAGATGTAACAGCTGAAGGCGTGGATGCGTTACATATACGAAATGCTACTTTGGACGTTCTGAATATCAGTTTACCTGTTTGGAGAAGACAGAGATTGAGATATATGACAATAACTGATGGCCATATAAAAAGTGTAGCAGGGGAATTTGCAAAACATTCTATTGTGTCTTGCCTCAATTTATCATCCAATGGAATTCGTAAATTTGAAAGAAGATCTCTAGTGAATTTATTCAATCTAAGCTTTCTGGATTTATCCCAAAATAATTTATCTGAAGTGCCTAGTTTTAAAATGGAGGGAGCTGTTAAACTTGATATATCAGGTAAACATAACTGGACCTGAGTTTGGGAATATTCAATGTTATAAAAAGCTTGGTCGGACTGGGCTGTACATGTTGAACATATTATAGATTTCATTTTTTTGTTGCAAAAAGAAAACTCGAAACAATTTGTAACAACTTTATAATGCACCACAGCACAACAACGTAATTACTTCATGCGGCATACATAATAATGACAGAGAATGCAGTGCTACCTACCAACATATAATATAACTGAGATAGATGACAGATAACTATACTTTAGGTGACAAATAAAAACATGTGATTCATTAACCTATATAGAAATGTCACTACTGGTATGATTATTCATCACTCCCTCTCAAATTAAATGTAATTTTTGAACAAATAATCTGAAATTGAAATTGCAAATACATGAACAAAAACAAAAATCAAACAATTCTAATTTTCCAAATTGGAAATTACATTCAAAATAAATCTTTTTATCTTTTACAAGCCTAACAAACTTGTCCTCAAATTTTGAAATTTTTCTTCACCCAATGCTTTGGTAAAAATATCAGCACAATTTTCTGATGAACTAACATGGTGAATATCAATGTCTCTGTTTAAATAAAGTTATTTCACGAAATGATATTTTATATCTATATTTGCTGCGTTTTGAATTTACATAAGTCTTGATAGAAGAAATAGCACTCAGATTGTCAATATTTAAAGTGGCTGCAGATTACTCACCAAACTCAGACAACACTCCCTTCAGATTGACCATCTCCTGAGCCGCAGCTCCAGCAGCAACTTATTTAGCCTCCATTGATGACAAGGCCACACAATTTTGCTTCCTGGAGTGCCAAGCAATAGGATTTTTGGCATGGAAACACACAAAACCACTGACACTTTTTCTGGTCAGCTTATCATCGCCCCAATCTGCATCACTCATTAATTCAAGACCGGAGTCACGCTTTTGGAAAATGAATCCATAGTTTTTGGTAGCACATAAATATCTAAGTATTCGTTTGCCGGGGAAGTAGTTGTTATCTGTTAGATATTACAAATAAATCACATTTTTCAATTTTCATGGAGAATGTTCCCCTTTCCACTTATTGTAGGTTTGTCCAAAAATCTACTTAGAAACGAAACACTATAAGCCATGTCTGGCCGTGATACAATTGAGAAATACATGGGGCTACATATTAAACGTCTATATGGGTTATTCTGTATTCTGTAGTTACTACACGACAGTCTTCCATACCAAATTCTTTCAATAAACGTGATATTATGTTTGATTGAGAAATTTTTAGTCTGTTTTTCAGTTCTTCCCATCTGCATACAGAGAAAAATTGAAACATTGTCTATAGTTTTCACTTTAAACTGTTCATCAAGATTTTTCACCAAATCGTTCACTTGTTTTCCTGATCCCGTTATGAGAGCATCATCAACAAATAAAACCAGGTAAACTTGGTTTTTTACATACATACAGGCAGTAGTCATATTCTGACCTTCTGAACTGAAGGTTGGTCATGACTTCGTTAGATTTTGTATTCCAGCACTTTGGTGCATTCCGTAATCCATACAAAGCTCAATTTAATTTGAAGTATTGTGAATCAGTTTGTAATCCTTCAGGTGCTTTCATATGTATGTCACTGTCTATTTCCCCACTTAGAAATGTTCCGTTTTGTACTGAAACTGATATTAGGATTCTATTTGTAGAAAATCTGCACACTGGTGCATACCTATACTCTTTTTCAGTAATGGATACTTGGAATCCTCTTGCTATGAGACCAGCCTTTTTGATACCATCATCTTTGATTTTAAAAACCCATCTTGTGTCTGGCATTCGGGTAATTGAGCTGGAGTCCAAGTCAGCAGTTTCTCAAGTGAATAAAGTTCATTTTTAATCGCTTGCCGCCATTTCTGAGATTTATCTGCTTCGAGATATGTCAGAAGCTGAGAGTAAGCAGTAAGCTGAATATATCTCATAATCGTTTAGATATTTAGGTCTTTTCACAATTATTCCTGATCTGGTTTGTATTTCTCCTGTATCAATGTGTCTTTCACTTTCACCAACATTTTGAAGGATTTCTGTTGGTACTTCATATTCATTCATTTTCTTCAACTTCATTTTGTTTATCTTCATTACAGTTAGTACCATCATCATTTTGTATTATATATTTTTGTTCAGATTCTTTTTCCATTATCAAGTTATCTTTGAATGACATAGTTGATTCATCAAATTCAACATCTCTTCCTTTAATTATTTTGATTTCTTCAGGTACAAATAATCTGTAACCTCCTCCACAATAACCTACAAATACTGCCTTCTTTGCTTTCGGTTCAAGTTTATTCAGTTTTGGTAACACAGTATACCATATGCAACAACCAAAAAAATTTTTATTTATTTAAATCGGTTTTACCACGCCACAAATCAGGAGGAGTTTTTCCTCTTGGAAGTGCAGTAGTTGGGGTTATATTGAGTTCATAGGCTAAGCACTTCAGGGCCTTTCCCCAAAAAATTTTGGGATGCTCGAGTCTACTATTTTCGTTCTGGTCATATTCGATAGAGTTCGGTTCATTTGTTCAGATTTTCTATTCATTTGGGGACTGTATGGCATTGTGTACTCAGTACGAATTCCCTTTTGTTTACAGAATCGCTGAAAGGTTTTTGAAGAAAATTCTCCACCGTTGTCAAGTCTGAAACGTTTGACTTTGACATTATGTTGTGTCTCCTTCTGTAAAACATATTCTTTCAAATTGTTTTCTGCTTCATTTTTATTTTTCATGACTTCAACTATAACAAAATGAAAGTAGTCATCCAATATTAGTTCTCCTCCTCCTCCTCCATCCATAGTACTTGGACTTATTGGTCCATAAATATCACTGTGTATAAGTTTTCCAAGTTTATTTGTTAATCTTTCATTTGCTTGAAAAGTATTTCAACTAGATTGTGCTTCTGTGCAAGCTGTGCATATATTATCTGACATACTAAAGACTAACTGTACTAATGCATCTTTTTTAGCATGTCTCTATCTTCTGTGCCACAAATTTTCATCAACTGTAACAAGGCACTCTCAATTTTTATCAAAAAGGCTATCTAATTTTTAGTAAGTAAAAACCATTTTTATTCTTACATTTTAGGGAAATTTCATTTCCTTTTGAAGTTATTTTGGAGGCAGAACTCAAATTATGTTCAATTTTTGAAACTATTAGTGCTTCTATAGTAACAGTCTGTCCCTGACATTTTGCTTGCAACATCCCTATTTTTTTAGATTTCAAAATTTGTCCATTTGCTATGTGTATTGACACAGTTTTTGGTAGAGTTTTGATATCATACATATATTTCTCCAACATTTGTTGTACAAAATGATTACTAGCTCCTGAATCTAAAACAAAAGTAGTCATACCTTGTTCTTCACCACATGGATTTGCTGCATAAAGTGCTATTGGTTCTTCAGCTGAATTTGCCTCCTGTTTCCTATTTTTTGTTCTTAGACCCCTATAGCATCTGTAGTGTCAACTTCTATTCCGTCCTTCAAATTGGCCTCTACTAGTTCCTCTATAATTATGTATCCTTGGATTACCTGAAGGACAATGGGCTTGGAAATGATCAGAACTTCCATAGGTATAACAGTTTTTATAACTTGTACATTTAAAAAATCGTATATGAATAAATGAGGACATATGACTAACAAATAGTATAAGATTGCTATTGGTTGAGAGCTTCTGAAGAAATTAAGACATATTTTCTGGATACAAAAATAAAATGGGGGAGCTGTTTCATGCAGCATCAAAGTAACAATTATCAAGTAATAATTATCAATTATCAATTAACAAGCATTCAAAACATAGCATTCATTGACCCAAACTGACAATAATTATGAATGAAAAATAAAGCATGCGCGCAAGTCAGATCATTTACATTCAAGTTAACCTCACTCTTTCTTGGATACTTTATCAGTATCAGATTTGTTCATCGTCGGTATTGCATTTTGATTTTTGTTCGAAAATATGAATAGGATATTCATAAAATCTGTCGTGGAATCATCTGCGACTAAAAGAAAAACTTTAGTCGCTATTTTCCATCGTTCAAGATAACCTCTTGGGACGTATTCATGTTGAAAAGGGGAACATTCTCCATGAAAATTGAAAAATGAAAAATGTGATTTATTTGTAATATCTAACAGAAAACAACTACTTTCGCAGCTAAAGCCACGCTGGACATTAAACTACATCTAATAGATATTGTGAAAAGACTCTAACTGAAAAGAAAAAATCTGAAAGTGAAAATTCGTATTTTCAATCAGATAGTCGATTTTTTTTTATTTTTCACTAGTTTTCATTGAATAAATTAGATAGGGAGAATGTTATTAAAAAATATCAATCACAGGAATGGTTCATTTCATTGAAGCAAGGTTCACTTCTCTTGCATTTAATCCCCAATACATTTTGGTTGACGAAAATCTATTTCGCTTTGCCAAACTCATCAGCGATATTGATAGAATTGGAAAGCAGCCTCTTCAGAAGCAATTATACACATCAAGGATGAAAATGATGGAAATATTTCTTCTGAGGTAACACTTTGAAAGTTATTTTTTGACATAGACCTGTCATGGGCGTTGCATTTTGATTTTTGTTCGAAAATATGAATAGAATATTCATAAAATCTGTTGTGGAATCCTCTGCGGCTAAAAGACAAACTTTAGTCGCTATTTTCCATCTTTCAAGATAACCTTTTGGGAGGTATTCATGTCGAAAAGGAGGACATTCTCCATGAAAATTGAAATATGTGATTTATTTGTAATATCTAACAGAAAACAACTACTTTCCTGTCTGAAGCCACGCTGGACATTGAAATACAGCTGATTGATATTGTGAAAAGACTACAAATGAAAAGAAAAAATCGGAAAGTGAAAATTCGCATTTTTATTCAGATAGTTGATTTTTTTAATTTTGTTTTTTTGTACTGGGACTTTTTCCCGTTGAATGAAAAAAATAAAAAATAAATATTTTTATCTTTGAAGTTTGCATGGCCTTCATCACATAATTCGGGTTATTGCCGAACAAGATCAGTCAAACTAGCCATTAGGAATTAACATTTGACGACGATATGAACGAAAACGGAACACTATAATACAAAATGCAACAAATATTCGAAAAAGATTGGTAATTTTCATCATTGGACTGACCAATCTCGTTCAGTTAGAGTAGAAAGGTAAAAGTTGGCCGACGTCTACTTGTTCCTTGTTAATTGATAATAATTGTTAATTGTCTGCATGAATGCATTCATTGTAAGACAGCAGTTCAACTTATACTTGCTAATTGTTAATTGATAATTATTACTTGATAAATGTTAATTGGTGCTGCATGAATCCCCACTTACTTTCTGCCCAGGACCTTGAAAAGCCAGTCCGACACTGATTATGAGATTATATTGTGCCACGGCAAATAATAATAATAGCCGTCCTCTACACGCACAGGCTATGTCTTTGGGTACAGCCTATGAATGTTTATGAGGGAGTATTATTATTATTACTTTGATCAAATGTGGGTTTATTATGATGTACTGAAATTGAGGAAATATAATTTGTTTTCAGCAAATCCCTCCATGATGTGTGCAAGTGTAGAGCAGACCTTGAACAGGTCAGATATTTTGTTCAAGAATGAACAGTTTACAGAATGTGTAGAACCGAGAAGGTTTCATTGGTTCAACTCGACCGAAAGCATTAAGATTTCAGAACTGAAACGCATACAAGAGGTAATACTCTCTGTAATTATTTCGTCAATTTACTAAAGTTATAATCTACAGTGATATGTTAAAAACTTCGTTTCTCGTTTTAAATTTTATAATATCTTGGTTTTTTGTGATATAAACCATGGCTTTTGGGTGATATAGAAAAACAACCAAGTTTTTTAATAATCTTGGAAAACACGCAATATTTGGTGAAATATAAGAACATCAACAAATTCTGTCAAATAAGTTGAGGTAGGTATTTTTTTTTCAAACACCATTATCAGTTAATTAAGTATCTTTACAATCGTAGATTTCAAAAATACATCAAAAACAAATTGGTTATTATGTTATTGGTATACATATGCTATACAAAATATTCTTTTTCTGAAATCGCTCAAGAATGCGTAATTTCTCGGAGCAAGTTCAGACCCCAAAATACGCCAATTTAGTATTTTAGTCTGTTGCTAAGCAACGAACTTTCCCGTATCGAAAACGGACCGAGAAAATTTTTGCTGGCGTCTCAACAATAAACGGTGATTGTCAAGGAAACGATTTCATGGTCAATAAGATGACATCGATCAAAAATTGTTATGCATTTATAAAATTTCTTAATTTATGATTGATTGAGATTTCAGAAAAAATAGTATGTGTAGATTATTAGATTATATATTAGGGACTTTCGTGCTACAAGCCTCTACACCGCGACCTTTTCAGATCTATTGTGTTTGTCCTCGAGATCATTTAGAGTTCTTTGTCTAGCCCTGTCTTTTTACGAGACTCCACAGGCTAGTTTTTAGAACTCCCATGAATCTGGCAGCTTTTGGTTTTTCTTCTCCCAGTGTTAGAAACCTTTGCCTTGACAAGCCCTCGCAGTGGCATAGTATGTGTACTGATGTTTCCTCTTCTTCCTGACGGAACCTGCATAGCATTTCTTCTGCCAGGCCTATTGTACTCATATGTTTGTTGAGCCTACAGTGCCCTGTGAGAAGTCCTACTACTATTCTAGTAGTGTTCCTCTTCTGGCTTAGTAGATAGTCTGCGGTTGTTTGATAAACTCTTTGGCCTGTCTCATCCCTGGTGCATTGTTCCACCATTCTTGAGACTTCGGTTGAATCCATGATTTGGTGTTTGTTTTTAGTACAGCTTTTGCTATACCGCAATACGGTTCTGGGCCATTCAGGGCCTTACTTGCTCCTTCTCGGGCTAGTGTATCGGCCTCTTCATTGCCTCTATAACCTGTGTGTGCTGGTACCCAGGCTAGTGTCAGTCTGTTCTGACCGCCCAGCTCTTTTAGGGCTTTTATGCAGTCCCAAACAAGTTTTGAGGTAACTTGCATTGAGTTGACTGCTTTTATCGCAGCTTGGCTATCTGAGTATATGGCAATGTTTTTTCGTGAAAAATCGTGCCTTATTAGCTCTTGTGCACAATGGTGTATTGCAACGATTTCCGCTTGAAATATCGTCGCATGTTTGCCCAAGCTCAGTGAGATTTTCATCTTCAGCTTGGTTCCGTAAATGCCGGCTCCTGCACCTTCATCCGTTTTGGAGCCGTCCGTGTAGACAGCGATTTCCGCATTGATGGGAGGCCCCCCCTTCCACGCATCCCTGTCCGTTATACTTGTCTTGAAAGTTTTGTCAAAGCTATATCTGGGAAGAATGCCATCTGATGGCATTCTTGTAACCGGGTCGTTATCCAACTCTTCATATAACTTGTTGTAGTCTCTCCCGTGCATATTGCTAATGGGTGCTTGTCCTCTAAGCAACCTGCTCGTGACAGACCTTGCTTCGTCTTGGATGTATATGTGTAGTGGAGGTAGGTTGAGCAAGACCTCTAAGTATGTGTACCTAGTAGTAAAAACACATTCCTAAACTTCAATGCTTGTTGCCCTCAGTTCAACGCCTCGGCCAACAAAATTGTTGGCCGAGGCGTTGTAAATACATTGTAAATGAAGAAATTTGCATTGTTCACGGTAAGCTTGTCAAGAGAAAAACAAGATGTGTTGTTAAAGTAATCACGCAAGTTTTGGGTATTACTTTGGTTGACGAGCTGCAGTTCGGATGGCGCCCGTGGTTTGGTGAACGCTAGGCTGTGGGCGGTGTCTCAACTTCTGCTTTGACATGGAGAGTTTGTTGAACCGTTTGTTGCAGACATTAGCTATTGTCTGCAGAGACCTACCCTATACTTATTAGGGCAAGAACCCAGAAATCGATCTATAGGTGGTCCAAATGTTTCAATGAACATTTCCATGCAACTAGCAATTGCGGAGACATTCTTGTAGGAACTCTTCACGGAAATTCATTGAATATAATTCAACGTTCGTCGTGGTATTAGCCAAGGAAGTAGTTGTTTTCTGATGGGTGTTCGACCCAATTATCCTATTGTACAGGATTATGGCAATGAGTGTCGTCCTGGTAGGGCAGGACATCCTGTTTCTCAATTTACATTGAGAATGTAATGCTTTTATTACTAGATACAGAATGTACTATTATCTTCCTTAACCCAATATATACTTGTTGATTTCATTCCAAAATTAAACCATGAATCTTGCTTGCTGGAGATTTTAACAAATACCTTTGGATGATATTAAATACCACAACATATTTGAATTTATAGGTGAACAATAATATTTCGGTTTCATATTAGTTGGCAAATTTCTTGTTTCAGTTAGAAAATGATTGCTTCAAGAACTGTACTTGTAAACTGTACGGGCTGGAACTTGTAATAGGAAAACCTAGAGCCTACTCAGTTTCAATGAACTGTTCAGGCATCAAACTGCTCTCACTGCCTGTTCCTTTACCTCAGAGAACCAAATCATTGGATGTTTCAAATAATAATGTGAGTATTATTTCAACATTGGTAATTATAGTGCTTTTATTATTTTTTATAATTCAAGATAACATCTCTGAAGGAATTAAGTCATGAATCTTATCAATACCTTTCACATTTGTATGCAGATAATAATCAAATATTGTCCATTAATCATCTGGAAGGAACAAAATTCATGAATAATTTTGATACATTGAGTCTGAAAAACAACAAGATCAAAACGGTAAGTTCTTGATGTTGAACATATATGCAAGTTTATTCAGGTTATAATAATACAAAATGCAATTACATTGATACAGGACGTAATCTTACCGCTAGTGTATCATTACTGCTCTGTTCTAGTCAGTCAGCTTAAGTTTGGCAGACAGCTTAGTTTCGTCATATAATTTAAACACCAAATACATTTTCTGACATTTTTGAACACTATAATATTATAATTTTCTAAATGATTAGGTGAAATAATGGTTGATTAAAAGAATCAAAGAATCGTATACATATTTAGTATTTCTCTTGAAAACTTTGTTTGAGCTTTTATTTATTTTTTTCAGATTGAAACATATTTATTATCTAACATAAAATTTTATAGAACTGACAGTACTCGTCAGCTGAATTTGGGTCAGAATAAACTGACTTGCGACTGCAGTACAGCAAGAGACTTCAAGGTAGGTGTCATAAGAACGTTTTTTTATATATTTTTTTCCGATTTCAATTTAAAAAAATTTATTATCAAATATTGTTGACAATCAACCTCAAATTTAAATTATTTCAAGCAAATTCCTGCTGTAAATTAAGAAAGTAAGTTGTTAATCAAGATTCTTCCTGTCTTTACATCCATATTTTTTATAAAAGGGTATTACAAGACAGCTCCCTAAGCTGTAATGTAGCTGTTGAATAATTGATTAAATCACCAGAAGATTCATTTCACATATATACACAGACGGGACACTAGGAATAATTGATTAAATCACCAGAAGATTCATCTCACATATATACACAGACGGGACACTAGACGAGGGCCTTTGGTATATCAAAAACAAAGGACAACACAACATGGACACTTACAGGGAAATGAACAGCAGGCGGAAAAAACAAAAAGCACAAACACAGCAATAATCGACATACAAAATCAAATACAAGAGGTGTATGATAGGGAGCCAAGAATAATTATAACACACACAAATCAAACACACGTAGGTATAAAAAAGGCAGAACAGATAGCTGAGATAGTGAAAGAACACCTCTTACACACACACACACACCCACACACACACACCCACCCACACGATAATCACAAAAAATTTACAAATTGACATATACCTCTGTATTTACGGACACTACAAAACTAACAAAAAAATACGGACATTAACAACTGGGGGAATGTACAGGACGACAAGAGATAAAAGCACTACAAACAAAAATAAAGAAATCTTAAACCGCTGATTTTACGACCGGCGGAGATGGGATGGGTTTGACTGGCTGGGGTTGAGCTAGGTATACTGTAGCAACAAGGCCTTATTCCGAAAGGGAGGAAGGCCATCCGGGGTTCATGCAAATTATCACCGAAAATCTAGACGCTTAATGTCTAGATTTGACTAAGGCATTTGACTGCATATCCAGTCTATCTGAACCCATTGTCATTTGATTACCATACTCTGAGAACGAGAAGATATCTAAAACATCAATTTACTTAGAAATTCAATTAGTACAAATATAGTCAGCTTGCAAGTGTATATCAGGGGGATATTTGATGATAAAAGTATGGAAGTGGTATCAATCTCTTTGTTAGACATGGGGAATCGGTAATTGGATTGTGAACAATGACTACTGGCAGAACTTATGGGCAAAAAACAAAATGTCCGCTGCTTTGCCTCGCATGATAATAGTTTTTTATGTTTATTTCGTAAAATACAGCATTAACGTCACAGTGACCTATTATCAAAAGTGTTCAATATTAATTTCTACACAAAACATGTTTTCAGGATATTTTGTAGATGCGACATATTCATTTGAAATGTTTATACAATCTAAATCAGGTTTATATTTCATGTTAAAGATGATTTGGAGAAATAACAAAAAAAAATTATTATAATGGATGCCGCATATATCAGTATAGTTTGACGAAGAAATTGAAGACAATCAATTATTCTAGTTATCTCCTCTGTACCTCGTCATCATCTGAAAAAATAATACCCCATTTAAAAAAAAACATGATGCAGTAATTTCTTCCATAAAAAAAAGTATACTAACTTAGAAAATTGAAAAATTTGTAAGTTATAAGAAATCAGTGGAACCAGTCTTCAAGATGGCGTGTACTTATATGGCTATGGTACAGTCATGTTGTGCTTTATCAGATCTGTTAGAACATCTGATTGGAATCTTAGCCTGGCTTAATTTCATGACTTTGCTCTTAATAGCCTTCATTATACACTAATGATTTCACTGTATCTTGCTGAGATAGATGTATTACAATTAACAGATTCAGATATCTGGCAAAACTTCACAGAGGAAAAGTGGGTTGTCGATCGGGATATTGTACCTTTCTTATGTGCCCTAGATGCAGAGAAGCCCTAGAGCATTAAAACCGAAAATTGAAAGTGCAAGGAGACTGGCAGGTATTACACAAAAGGATAATGCCAGAAATCGTTTCTTTCTTGTAAATTCTGAACTGAACAGAATTTCAAATAAGACAAATGTTCTTTGGGCTGAAAACTGTTGAATAGACAAAACACCACGGTCTTCTAGATACTGCCAAAAAAAAATGGCAAGATCGCAATGTGTTGAAACACAAAGATGCATTTCGAAATTCTACATTCCCTTTTCAGTGTAGAAATCAACAACTAACTCACATTATTACTCGACGAGTGTTCCGGGACGACATGCAAGATTTTGTAAGTAATATAGAAGAAGTGGGTCAAAAGTTGAAGGTATATTTTATAGCAGAGCGTGTAAAAAGTAACATATCACAATTTTGGTTTCCAATCAAGAAATATTCTACAAAATCTTGTGAAGCGTCAACAAAAAAAATAAAGTTGACCTCAAATACAAAATTGAATCTATGGAAACATCTCGAAGCAGAGATAATATTGACATAAAGTTCAATCTAAGAAACTATGAATTTTCACCCCTACCGAAATTGTTGTTTTCGAGTGATGGGAAAATGCATCACTGTTTCAACAAATCTAAACTTGCAGCGATTTTGAAGTCATTGCCATCAAATAAAGAAGATTCACACTTAAAATGAGCCCAACACAATAAAACCGTGTCAAGATCTATGAATGCAGTAGTGTAAGTTGATTAGTGATAAATTCAATGCATTCAATTCTGTACATATTGTGTTTGACGCGTATAGGAACAATTCATTAAAAAATTAAATAAGACGTATTCGGCAACTGGGCAGTGATTCATTCCGTTACAAAATAAAATTTAAAATGATATTAGGCAAAACTTCAATGAAGAATTTACTTGCACAAAATAAAAACAAAGACGGGCTTATGGAATTTCCATTAGTCACATATAACAATGGGGAGTCAGCAAGCAATAACAAGAAATATATAGTTAGTTGGAGGGATCAAGCTGCATTAACAGATGGAACAGATGTGTCAAGCCTCCTGACCACACAGGAAAGAGCTGATACAAAAATCATACTCCAAGGAGTATACTTCTCACTAAGGATACAGAACAATGCAAGTTCATTCGCCAGACACATGTTCTGGTTTTAGCCTTGAGGCGATTTTCTTAAATGACATCATAATTTGGAATTTTCCTTGGGCAGGGAATGAAAAGGTTCGTTGACTTAGCTTCTTTCTACAAGTCAGTGGGATTACTCAAATCTGCTGCGCACCCTGAACTTCATGCTTTATCTGGTTCGGATGTCACTGGGTTATTTGCAAATAAAGGAAAGCTTTAGTAGTGAAAAACATCCAGTTTCATCAATGATGACATACTAGGTGTCATAAACCATTTAGAGTCATTTGTTTATCAACTATATATTCCAAAAACTACAATGAATGAGATTGAAGATGTTCGATCGTGGCCTTTCACAAAAACATAATGCCAAGATTAAATTCTTCCACCAACAAAAGCTTTATTAACTCCTACACTGTTGAGGGCCATCTTCAGGTATTCAATATATCAAACCAAGCCCAGTCATACCATCACCACTCAGCTACGGATGGGCGAGCATTGGAGAAACAAACAACAAATCGTGTGCACCTTGCATTGTGTTCCAGACCTCGTGGCAGAGCTTTGTAGTTGTACGTGATCCCAACGTCGCTGTTGCCCACCATGCACTTGTCTTATGTATGGACTAAAGTGCACAGAAATGTGTAGATGTGAAGGTAATCCAAAATTTTGTGATAACTCTAATAAGGAGATGGAAGACATACATGAATGCAATGAATCAGCTCTAGAAAGTGACGAGATTAATGATGGAGAATGTAACTGATGAACTACTGTTCTTTAGTTGAATACAGTAGACATATGTGATCAGAATACGCAATAACGACCTGTTATTGCAGTATTTCAATTAGTAGAATTTTGTGGTCGTGAAGAATAACTTTGGAAATCAGTAAAAACCTTGACTCAAAAACTGACTTTATTTTTTTAATATCTGTCATAATAATGATATATCCTAACATCAACTCGAAATGGAATTATACCAAGTGAAACTAACAAAAACAATGGTATTTCTTTCATTCTGCCGCCAAGAAGATTGCTACTCTGGTAGAGTAGATTTATAAATTCAATTTCTTCGGCTTCTTTACTTCTCTGCCCGATCTGGTTAACTGGACTGTTCCGCTTTCTTTTGTTGCCGATACTGGATCTGAGTTGACCAGCCTGTGGTTTTTGTTTGAAAAACCATCTTGGGATGCTCATCGAAGAAAGGCAATTCAGATTGTTTAACCATAGTAAAAAGGGCTCTGCTATCTCTTCAGGAACTTCCGTGTTCCAATTCAACTGTATCATCCAAGTTTTTTGTAACAACAACTTGGGTACTAATAGGACTGGTGATACAAAACCAAGTGGATCAAAAATTCTATTAGTTACGGATAAAATCAATTTTTTCGTGATGGTACTCAAGTCAATTTGTTTCAGATTGTCCAAACAAAGGTGAAGAGTCATCATTTCTATTCCAATACATTCCTAATACGGAAGATAGACATTTTTCTTCGTAAATTTGATCAGATAACGTGAACTCCCATAGTCGTAGGTCAAACTGGGCTTCTGCAAATATTTCTGTAGATTCCTTGATAAATATTTGCAGTTCTTCTTCGGTATCAACGCTAGTGACACAGTTATCCACGTAAAAAGAGTCCATCAGCTTCAAAATTGTGTTTTCTTGTAGGTTTCCTCGATGTTTTTCCAACACGTTATTCAAGTGATGCTTTATGACTGCATTCAGTAGAAAAGGGCTACATGTAACGCCAAATACTACTCTGACATGCCGATATACTATGAGGTTTCTATCTTTGTCATACCACAGAAATTTCAAAAAATCTCTGTCTGGTCTATTAATGCTGATTTGCAGAAATGCTTTCTTTATGTCTGAAATGACGCCAATTTTTGATTTTCGAAAATTGTTTAACATCGAAGGTATCAAACTCAGCAAATTTATACCTTTCTCCAGGCATTGATTCAGTGATGGGCTATCTTTTTCTCTGGCTGACGCATCAAACACAGGTCGTAACTTAGTTGTGGCACTGGACAGTTTTATCACGTGACTATGAGGTAAGTAGTGTGCTGTAGTACCATTTTTACTTTCATTCACCTCTTCGATGATGCCTTCTTGCAACCAATCTTTGAAGACTTGGTTGTACTCATTATAGTATCCATCTTTGTCAAGTTTGTTCATGAGATTGTCGAGTCTTTTCATAGCAATGTTCAGGTTATCAAGTAATGGTTTGTGTCCCTGAACCCATGGCAATGAGACTTCATATCTTCCATCAGGCATTCGTGTCACTGTTTTCTGGAAATTGTCAAAAATCTCTTGTTCGTGCTCTTGTTTGGATTTCACTTCTTCTGGATTTTCAATGTCCAAAACATCAAGAGTCCATAAATCGGTCAATTTTGGTGTTGTTGACAGATGTAACAAAGATATCATGTTGCAGGATTTTTGTGTATTTTGCGAAGGAGTGGAAACTTTGCCCATCAGAGTCCAACCTAACTTGGTTTTCATGGCAACTAAACCGCATTGTAGAACATGCTGTTCACCACAGAAGAGTTTTCCTGCTATGTCAGCACCGATTAAGATTTCTATAGGTGCCTGACTTATGTCATTAACTTTGATGTTGAGTTCTTGCAATTCTTTCATCCATGGACCATTTAGTAAACCCAATAGGTTGGAACAAATGACTGATTGGTCCAAAACTTCAAAATGGCAACTGTAACTTTTATCAGGATTTTCCAAAAAGACACGATAACAGTTGTGAGGTATGACATCAGATGAGAGACCCCCAAAAAGAGAGTGAATGAGTTCTTCTTGTCTCAGTACTTCATAACCCATTTCTTTGGCTACTCGTCTGGTGATGTATGATCTATGCGATCCTGTGTCAATAATGACTCTTAATGGACGTGTGATGCCATTGCCTTTCACATTGACCACCAAGGTCTGCAAATATCCTTCGTTGTATGTGGTGTTACTTAAGGTGTTACATAGTCCTTCTGTTGTTGAAGATGAATCTTCTCCCGTTGGTGGTTTAGACGATTTTGGACACATCAAAGTCACGTGTTTACCGCCACAGGATTGGCATTTTAGTTTAGCTGCAGTTCTGCATTTTACAGCTATATGTCCAAATTTCAGGCAGACATGACACCGCCCCTTCTCCGACAGTATTTTTCTCAGATCAGTAATAGATTTTTTCTTAGCTTCAGGACAATCAGAACTGTAGTGTGCTTCATGACAAAATATGCATCGTGGTTTACTTGTGTTATTCGTCAGCAATCCTGCTGCTGTAGGAACGTCTTTCGGAATTTCTTTGCGTCGGAATTTATCTCCAAAACCAGATATGGCCAGAGCGACTCGTTCTTCGCTTTCAACTTCTTTGCGCAAAAAATTCATGAGTTGATCGAGACGAACCTTTGATGTCTCATCGTCGTTGAAACAAGTTGATCTTTCCCAAATTCGTAGCAGATCTTCTGGAAGGCATGATTCAACTAAGGGAAACAGCATAGCGGAACAAGTGTCGGAAGTCACATTTAAAGTCTCTAAGGAACGAAGTTGTGCTTCAATCTGATCGTAAAGGATGCTGAGTTTCGTTGATTTGTTAACGTTGTTCAAGACTAACTTCAAAAGCTCTCGTACGTACACTTCTATCTGCAGATCTTGTCTTCCAAAACGCCTCTTTAAGCACTCGATCACTTTTGGATAATTATCTCCCAGTGGTGGATAGCTTTCAACAATTTGACGTGCTCGTGATTTAGGAATAGTTGCTTGGATCAAAAGCTGTAATTTCTCTTCTTTGGGTAGTCTTTGATCTTCATGATATTTTTTAAATTGGCTCCAAAATGACAACCATTCACGAATGTCACCACCAAATTTTCTAAATTCTACGTGAGGATACTTCAATTGAGATTTGAAGCAATTCTGAGAACAACAAGATGAGGTACTTGGTGTATTTTTGTCTAATAAGTCTACGGCCGATGAACTAACCTGCTTCTCAACTTCCATCTTCAAAGCAGAAAATTTACACAAGTAATCGTCTATTATTGCCATCTCAGAATCTAAATCAATATCTTGGGAATCTTGATCAAGTAACATGTCCAGGTATTTTTGATCTAACAGCGTGAGAGTATTCATTTTCTGTTCTAAAACTTGTATATTACTTCTTACTTGATTCATGTCTGGATTTTCTTTGATTAAAAGTTCGTTCGTTGTATCGAAAATCTTTGTAAATGAGGTTCTGTGTAGATCAAGAGTTTTTATCATCTTCTCCATGTTCGGTACTGCCACAAAAATTCTATCGAATAGAATTGAAATCTCGTCGGGGCCTCCAAATGATCAGAATACGCAATAACGACCTGTTATTGCAGTATTTCAATTAGTAGAATTTTGTGGTCGTGAAGAATAACTTTGGAAATCAGTAAAAACCTTGACTCAAAAACTGACTTTATTTTTTTAATATCTGTCATAATAATGATATATCCTAACATCAACTCGAAATGGAATTATACCAAGTGAAACTAACAAAAACAATGGTATTTCTTTCATTCTGCCGCCAAGAAGATTGAAGATGTTCGATCGTGGCCTTTCACAAAAACATAATGCCAAGATTAAATTCTTCCACCAACAAAAGCTTTATTAACTCCTACACTGTTGAGGGCCATCTTCAGGTATTCAATATATCAAACCAAGCCCAGTCATACCATCACCACTCAGCTACGGATGGGCGAGCATTGGAGAAACAAACAACAAATCGTGTGCACCTTGCATTGTGTTCCAGACCTCGTGGCAGAGCTTTGTAGTTGTACGTGATCCCAACGTCGCTGTTGCCCACCATGCACTTGTCTTATGTATGGACTAAAGTGCACAGAAATGTGTAGATGTGAAGGTAATCCAAAATTTTGTGATAACTCTAATAAGGAGATGGAAGACATACATGAATGCAATGAATCAGCTCTAGAAAGTGACGAGATTAATGATGGAGAATGTAACTGATGAACTACTGTTCTTTAGTTGAATACAGTAGACATATGTGATCAGAATACGCAATAACGACCTGTTATTGCAGTATTTCAATTAGTAGAATTTTGTGGTCGTGAAGAATAACTTTGGAAATCAGTAAAAACCTTGACTCAAAAACTGACTTTATTTTTTTAATATCTGTCATAATAATGATATATCCTAACATCAACTCGAAATGGAATTATACCAAGTGAAACTAACAAAAACAATGGTATTTCTTTCAATATGTTTGATGTTTGTGATTATTTTGAAGCCTGATAATGTATTCGATAGGGCCTCGCGATACCAAGACCGAATACCGATCAGTCTTGGTCTCGAAAAATAAATGTGGTGTTGGTCTAGGTATTGGCAAGACGAGACTGGCTCAGTCTCGGTCTTGGTCTTGATAGTATGGGGCTTGCATCAAAATGAGTCTAGAAATTTGAATTATTCAATCCAATTGTCACATAAACAGTTGAAGATAGGTCTAGAATAATGATAAAATATTCAATCTAAAATTCAAATAGGTATGCATTCATATAGAGGATGATTTATTTAAAGTAAAAAATCGTTGCCAAGTTTAGCTGGAAGGGACAACAAAGCAGTACCAAAAATATTTCCAAAAATTTCAAATTCAAACCAAATAATTTTTTTATTACATTTTTTTCTATCTTCAATAGTAGGAGGTATGAACCACTGCGACCTTACAACATACACCTATTTGTTGTAAACTGTAAAACTGCTATACTGAATTTGAAAAATGTATTTTCAATTATAAGTAAACAAAAAATAAAAACCTACAATATCAAAAATAAATAATTGGAATAAAATGCCATAGCATTTTCCTTTTCCATCAGATTTTTCGTAGTATTTATTGGGTAGATTTGAGTTCATTATTTCTCTTTCGAGACAATTGAAGAGGTCTTTGTTTCGAAATTTTACGAGATAAACATAAATCAGGCCATGTACGACCGAGCGGCGGCCATGTTATTTTTCGAGTATGAAATCAATCTGCCACTATTGGCTACTGTTCACCATCCAAATACTGATTATCCATGTTGCAACGAAAAAATTGATGCTACTTCCATGCTAATATCATCAAAAATCCCACGGGACATGGTTTTTGTACATTTGCAAACGAACTGGTTACACAAAAAACCATGGTCATATCCATTCATTCATTATATACAGTGCAGCTTTTCATAGTTACAATTCGAATTAACATGGGAAAAAAACCGTTTGGGAAGTATCACCGATACTATTTGCATGAAGACTATCACTGGGTCTGTTAAATGTCTTGAAACCTCATGACCGTGTAGCCTAAATGTTTAGAAATACACCTGTTTTCGTTTCATTTAAATCAAGAGAGTAGGGTTGAGATGCGATAATTTTAGTTTCTGTCCTATTAAAATTTTTTGCACGAGCGCGCCATATTCGAGACGTCATTTCACAACGCAGCATTGTTTCCACCGTTCACTCCTTCATTGCTTTGCTATCGGCTGTTCCCTATATTTGACCACAATACTTTTTTAACTTGAGTTTTTATGTGAATCAGTGTTTTAATAGCTTTATGCATATGTATAATATTAAATGAGGATGACGGGTTTGAAAAAGAGTAATCTGAAAATTTGCCTGAAAAAGACAGGTTAATGGTTGGCCACTATTTTTCAAATAACTCCAATTTCTTGACCGCTGAGATGAGAGGAGTGAAAATGCTTTTGATCATTAATTTTTTGATCTCTGTAAGTACATATTTCTCATTACCAGTGTTTTATAAATGTACATCATATGTCATATTAATTAAAAACAATACTGTGTTGTTATTATTATACCTCTATAGTTTTTATCTTGACTTACATTTTGTATTTTTTTAATAGTAAACCTAATCTGAACAATATGTACCAGAGGGACAAAACCTTTTTAAAATTTGAACCCATGAAATATTGTTTTCAAAAGTACTTTATTATTCGAATGCTCACGACTACACCTATTAAATATTATCAAAAGCTAAGGTGATAATTACAAGTATGAGTATGTATGTATGTTCGGTTCAAATCTTGCAACTGAATTTGAATTTGACCCACTTCTAGTCGTCTGTGTAACTTGAATTTTGGCAGATGTTAGTAATACCGGACAATGCAAATGTATTATGGAAATTTTGTTCGCAACAATAAACACAACCTTTGGCTCCGGTTGGATCAGCCCTCTTCATGATTTTCATCCATTTCTTTTGACTTCTAGGTTCTGAAGGAACAATAAAAAAACAATTTTTTGAGTGCATTGGTAGCTGTATATGAACACTTTGACACAATAAACGATTTTCTGGTATCTGAATTCGACATTTTCATAAATTTTGAATGCAAACTGCATACACACATGTCAGCAGCAGAACATGCACTGAACAACTGTTGTGAAGTGGCTTCACTGCAACCGATGACTCTCGGAAACTATAAGACATCAAAAAAAATCTTTTATGGTATTTATTCATTTTTAATACCATCTAAATTTTGAATTTCGTTTATATTTGTTTGCAATTGGCATTCGAAAAATAGAAGTATTTTTTGGTTAATTTGAACTCATTTTTCCAGATAGGCAAATTCAGTGTAGAATACTTTACTTACAAAAATTATAATTTCATTCAAGACAACAGTCTTGTGAACGCAGTAACTTATCGGCAAATTAATAATTTGCCCTTCTACACTTGTACAGATAATCCTTGGATTTCCTTGGATCAACAAATCATGTCAAGAATCGAATTTTCTCCAAAAAATCAAACTTTCAATCAATAGTACCATGTACAATTATTTATGAATTTCTAATTTACGTGCAATGAAATCTCGGAAATTATATTACTAGAGATCAAAATCATTCATATTCTTGATGTTGTTGATCCTTAATTCTTGATCCTTGATTCCAGGTGGGTTTTGATAAAAGTTTTGAAATTGAAGTAATGAGTTGATTAAACGACATATTTTTAAATTTTATTCCTCTACAAATGGCTTATTGATGGACGCATTTCAACATAAATTCAACATGAACCATTTGAAAATGTCGTGGTGTAGTCGGATAAAAAAAAATCACTAACAAGTTTTTTAGATTTTTTACCTTAAAAAATAAGATAACTTGGCCCTGTACATGAACATTCATTCATGATATCGGATGTCCTAGTGGACTTTTTGAATGTATTTCCAATGGAAAAAAAAAATATTTCAATCAGTTCAATAATGTTTAATGTATGTTTTATAAGTGCTTCCATTTTAATCATATCTTTCTTCAGGTTTGGCTATTGACTAAAATAGAACATATAAGGGATTATCGTGATATAGAATGTGACAATACAAACATCAGAGTTATGGATCTGGACCAGAAAAAAATGTGTCAGGGTAATCAAGATTGGACTTATTACGTTTATTATGTGATAGCTGCTGAAGTGTTTCTACTTGTTGCCCTAATAGCTAAAGTATCTTATGATTATTGGGTTTTCAAAACAACAGGTTATTTACCGTGGCCTGCCAGCAAAATGCCGAGATTGCCTTGTGACTGGCTGTGTGAATAAAAATAATATACCTATACAAACCTTCCTGAATGGTTGTGAAACTTAGTTTTTTAAGTTGATTGTTTCAATATTGCTGAGTAGAAAAGTGTTGATGAAATGTATAGTACAAAGAAGGAATTTATTTTTACAGTGCCTATCACACAAAAAAGTAATTAATTATTAGCACTGCTCTGAGCCACAGATAATGGATTGATGAATTTATTGGCATTCATTTCTCTTTCTTGTACTGATATTTTAGTTCTTTGATGCAGAATTATTTTACTCCTCATCTCCTGTTTGGATTCACATTATAACCATAATCTGTGATGTGCAGGCTTAACATTGTATGACAGTCTTTTGACAGCAAGAAAGTCTTTGCTCCTTGCTAAGATGTCTAAAAACCCTGGTGTACCGACTGATTAGATTTTGTTTCGAATTTTTTGAAGACAAAACAAATGAATTAGTGGTCTACTTTTGTAATCGACTCCAGAGATGGCGTCCTCTTTCTCGTGTCAACACTGTCAACATTCCAAGGACATGGTGATTGTGATTGCTAATTGAATTAAGGGATTTTATTAAACTTTTGTATGCCATACGAAAGTAATAGTCCATACTCGAAGTGGAATATCAAGTTTGTGTAATTTTTTCCAAAAAAAAAATCTATAAACCATTTGAAAGTCAATAGTTGTTGTCGTATAATAAAAAAAATGTTGTGCAATTTTCTTATATTATTGATGTGTTTCTTCATTTTCCTTATATTTTAATAATTTTATCATGTTCCGTTTTTGTGCCGACAAACCAGAAAGATGAACAAAGTAGGTAACTAATTTATATTCAATACAGAAATTGAGTACTCATCACTTAGAATCTGAACATACTTTGAAACATTGAAACAGACATTTTATTTCAAAACGCCATGCATGTTGACACTATTTTTTCATGTCAAAAATGTTTTCTAATCAATTCAATCATCTCTGCGTGGATGCGTTTTTACATCTTACCGTTTCTTGAAATCTTCCATAAGTAGCGAAAGTCCGCGATAAAGCAAAAAATATAAATTTTTCTCAATTCCTACTGAAATCTTGTTTTGTCTTCAGTAAGCTTGTTAAGGTTTTGGTTATTTTCCATGCATTCCTTTTATTTTGAAATGGTGAAATCTTTTTAGTGTAGTTGATCCAAAAATACACTTTTCTGTCGAACAAAATTGAACAATAGAAATATTTTCACTATTACATGTCATATTGAACGGTTTTTTAAAAGTAGAAGAATAATATAACACAACTCATCACAAATCCACAAAATTATTCTTCATTTCTTTAAAAAAGTTTATATTGAAAACTCGTGCACAAATGCACAGATATCAGCGCGAGAGCATGCGCTGCGCATAAGATTGACAGGTGTTAATGGTGAATTTTCATGCGATGCAGCTGAACTGCAATAATTCTATGTGAAATGTGAGTTAATTATATTTTAGCAAGAAAATTAATAAATCATGTCGAAATGTAAGGAATAGAACTGATTTGGGACATTGATTCCGTATATTCCAATAATTATATTGTTTTATTAATTTCATGTTCATGAATCGTGGCAAAACTTCAAACTTCTGTTCATGAAAATTAACACTAACAAGAAAACCGACCGTGGCGGTGCACTCAAGTGTCGCGGGATATTCGAAAAATAGCCCACGGATTCATTTGTTTTCTCGTAATCAAGTTGGCGAATGTCTCTCGTTTTATCCCACAGTTTTGCAGGTATAAGTCGGTACACCAGGGTTTTTAGGCATCTTACTCCTTGCTTACAAATGAGTTTTGTGCTCAATTGAATGTTTTGTTTCATTGCCTGTTATATTTGTGATATGTATGAAAATATAAAAACATATTCTAATCATATTTCAGTTGATATTTTGTGTTTGTTATAATTTTATTTGCTCACTATTTATTTATTAAGTTTTCTAAATCTACAGAATTATCCTTAATTTGAAAGTATGTAGATTAAGCTGTTTGCTCACATATACACAATATAACGAAATGTATTGCAAGTAGTGGCAGATTTGTAGAATTCTGATTTTAGCAACGTGATATCCACACCAAAATCAATTTACTGAAGATAAATTTGCTGCTACTTGGTAATGTTTCCAGTTCTACTTATCAGATTACTAAGTACTAATTCAACAACAGTGTATAAAATAGCATTTTTTGTAATTGTTTTTTTATATTATATTAAAGACTGAAATGGCATTCAACTTCTCAAATAATTTTAAATAGGGTGAAAAGAAATAGTTATTCTTGGAAATAACACTTCATCACTTTTATTCTCGGTCCAGTTCAGATGAATTACGAATTCACTCCAGATTTTGCTGAAGGTGAAATGCTCATTTTTATTTTTATTCTTTGTGTTGTTTAGCGCAAACATGGTATGTAAATCATATGGTCGGCAAATCATATCGTTTACTCGGTGAAAAGGAGTTCATCGTGACAGTGATAACGATTGAAAAACTACGATATTAAATTTGTATTCGTGAACCTCGAAGGTTAGTACGAAATTGTTGGATTTTCATTGCATTCCCAGTATCATTTTGGTGAGACAAAATCATCACGTAACTAACCCTCAACTCTTACGAGAGCTATGTTTTTACGAAGTACATATACCAACAGTTGAAACAGCAAAATTTATATAACCCAAGTTTGTTTTTCTAGCAAACAAAATCATCCCAAGGCTTTAAACGCATGACAACAAATCGCCTCAAGTTTGTTTTCAGAAACCATCACAAAAAAATTCACCTGAATGCTTGAAACATGAAAACAAATCGCCTCAAGTTTGTTGTTCTCGCAAGCAAACAAAAAAAAAATAAAACAAACCGATATATTGCAGTCGTAGGCCTGAAAATACAATAACAAATAATCACACCAACTTCACAACAGAACAAGGGGCGGTAACAAACATAGGGTATTCACTATAGGAGGCATCAAAGATAATGAAATCCAATGCTCTCCCTGTAATACCAACTACAAATCAGTTATGTTACTGTCAAGGACCTGAAAATACATTCACACATAAAATTATCAAATGTATTCCAAGTCACTCAAGGACCGTACGAAGACCAAGTTGCTTTAGGCATACGCCAGGGATGACCATCCTTCATCGCAGCTACACAAGAATGACATATTGTTGGTGAAGCCAAGTGCAACCTCTACTCGAGTAGTCAATCTATAATACACATCAGTGATATTTCCCTAAGTAAAAGAAACGAAAGTGGTAGTAATAATCCCTCATAAAGAAAATGCCCCAATACATACCGAAACAACAAGAACGAGACCTCAAAAATGCATATCTATCACTTTCGGAATTACTTTGAACAAGGCTCCAAACTGGCTGGAGAAACCACCAACCTCTAACAAGACAACTCAAACACAGGAGTTTTAAGGTCCTTAACGTGACAAGTACCTTTAGCCCTCTAGCCCTGCCAACAGGGTCAACCAGTTCATACGTTATTGGCGAGAGTTTTCGCTTGATGAACGGACCAACATACAGGGTGTAATCTAACCTCTTGCACTCCCGTGATGGACGGGAGTATAATGCCATTTTATAACGAATGGCAGGTGTTGTTGGACAAATTCGTCTCGAAATTTTGTGAACCGCTGTTCGACGAACGTCAGCTGACTGGAGCAAAGCCGCAATAATACTGGAACTGCCGGATGGAAGAAACTGTGTAATTTCGAACAGCGGGTTCCAAGATTTTCCGAATTTTCCAACAAAATTTAAATATTTCACAATTTTTTTTCGAATTTTTCACACCTGCCGATCGTTATAAAATGGCAGTATACACCCGTCCTTCACGGTGGTGCAAGAGGTTAGATTACTCCCTGTATTTCTGGGCAACTTTGCTGTGAAATTTTGGGCCACATTCGATAGAACATAATACGATATACGCGTGCGACAACCGGAAAAGATTCTGGCCATCTCAGTAAATTATTGTACCGCGCCCGGGATTGGATATGGGCCGATTTCAATAGCTTTCCCACGTCTCGAAAAATGACCATACTCTTCAGTCTATTCAAATTCATAATACTTATTTATACTCGAAATCTAGAAGAGTGGTGTGCCATAGTTGCGTGGGCTAGCGCCCATATCCAACTATGTCTCCAACGCCTTCAGCTCCTCCTCCCCACTACCAAACCAAGTTTTAGTCCAGTGACGCTATGGTATTGTTTTATGTGCATAATAATAATTTACATGCATAAAGTAAAAAAGTTTTAAATTATTTCTAATTACATGATAATTTCTACAGACATAGATACTGCAACAAGGAATTCCTAACTTTTAGCGGAAACATGGAAGTTTTATAAAATGCAAAAGTAGGTAGTAAGTATCTCCACTATAAAATATTCTAGGAAATCATTCATCAAAAATTTTGGGAATTACAACTTACCAAAATGGTAACTATAAACTGATGGATTTCAAATTAAATAGCCTAAATGTTGTATTTTCACAAGACAAGACACGGATTTTGGGAAAAAAATTGTCAAGCCCCACCTTAAATTTAATTTTTTAAAACTGCTCCGGTCGGTTTGAGAAAATGAAATTTGTAGGAAATACTCATTTAATAGATCCCTAACAATGACCTGAAATCCATGTTGTCACAAGACACGGATTTTGGGGAAAAAATTGTCATGTCCCACCTTAAATTTAATTTATTGACACTGTTCCGGTCTATTTGAGAAAATGAATTTTTTAGGAAATACTCTTTCAATGGATCCCTAACCATGGCCTGAATTTCATGTTGTCACAAGACACGAATTTTTTGGAAAAAATTGTTAAGTCCCCCCTCAAATCTAAGTTTTTGGCAGTGTTCTGGTGGGTTTGAGAAAATCACATTTTCAGAAAATACTCATTTAATAGATTCCTATTAACTCCTAATAACAAATATAAGCCATTTGAGTGAAATTTATTCTTTTTTACTGTCACTTGACATAAAACACCAATAAATCATAATTAACGGAACGTAAGAATTTGAACACTGAGATTATTTGTCTTGGAACATAATAATGTCACTTGTCAAAAAGTAACTGTCGTATATCAATATAAACAAATAAAGTATGTCTATATGTACAACTAATTTGTTTTTTCGTTCAGTTCTGTATTTTCAAAGAACAACGAAAATATTGCATTTCTATTGTATTTATTAGCTGAAAAAATCTTTTTATATGTAACTTATATATAACATTTATGAACATATATGTAAGCATCCTCAAATAAGATGTGAGTACTCTCCCTGATGATGGAATAAACGATTTCGAAAGCTTGGAAAAACTTGAAAGAGTTTCCTTTTACATCGCTGCAGCCCTACTATTAGTTATACTCTATATATAAATATATATTTTGTACTTAAGTGCTCATCAGTACGGTAAAATCAAGTGCAAAAATATGCACACTTGGATGTAAAATCGGAAATGGAAAGTGACGAGCCTACGGTGGCATTTCCATTTGAGGGTTATACCCAATAACATTTATATATATATATATATACAATTTGGAAAGATTATTTGGGTAAGCAGCAAGCAAAACGTGTACTCTTTTAACACTATATTTCCAATATTTCAACAGTGGTTACTGTCATCTTCAGGGAAGTGTGTCTTTGAGTTTGATTGCAAAATGATGTGATGAAAGTGATACAACATTATCGAATGGAAAACATGAAGTTGATAATAAAATAACATTAAAAGATCAATAATTAAAATAATTAGTCAATTATACACACACATATATATATATATATACGTTGTTACCTCCAAAATACATATATACTGAACGTACTTCCCTCATATATAGCGTACTTACCTCCGATATCGGAGGTAACTGAACCTCATGTAATATTTTACTACCGGTGAGATCTATGTCATCTCTATTCAAATAATAATAATAGTGTGGAGGTCACTCTGAGTGGTATATAACCTCGGATTGGGTCGCTTAATTCAGCGATTTGCCACCGGCGCTAGAATCGCTTCCATCTCGCGTTACTTGCTGCACCTCCAGCTTTATATATTAAATAATTACCACACGTATTTCCCTCCGTCTACAAATATCGAATGAAGGTCGTACGTACTTCCCTCCGGTACGCAGTTCATAAAAATAATATGAGAGATGTGGTTTTCATTATTTAGAAATAGAGGTGAGGAGCAGGCAGCATCCAAAATTGTCACCGGTTAATTTGACTGAATTTTTAGTATGTTGTAGAATATGACCTCTTGAGCAAAAGTGTCCATGGGCCCAACTAAATCATATGGCTAGTTTTCTAAATACAGGGTGTCGTAATTGGAAAAAAACCATTTCTATAAAGTATTCTTGTACTTAGGAAAACATGCAAATAAAAATATTTTGAGCTATACATATTTTTTACCCCTCGAGCAAAGATTTTATACTGGTTTTTAGTGAAAAATCTTCTTAGATACAGGGTGAGTCAATAATTATTCAAAATGTAATTCTTAAGCGACCCTATAAAATTAAGATTACACACACACTAAAATCATCATCACTTGAATATGTAAAAATTCATAAATTTCAAATATTGTACAGATATGTCAAAAAAGGAGTATTCAAGAGGCCACAGTTTTTTGTTCACATTTTGTATGTTTTTATTTCATATTTTAAGCTTTAGGGGTACTTGACTATGAACAATTCAACATACTCCTTTTTCGAAATCGATAAACAGTGTGAACAAATTCTAGATAGTGAAGGAATTTGTGAAAAATATTTTTCTTATTATATAATTCACCTAATAATAAAAAATTGCATCTGCATAATAATCCAATTTCTTATCAATACCCTCGGTTTGAGTAAATATTATAATGTCAAACATTTATGGTTTTGCTATGGCTACTTTTTGGGATACACAGGATAACACATTAAGAGGGGCGACAGGTTATATAACCGTTATAAAAAAGTTGTCAAAAAAATAGAATGAAATGAAAATATCATACAGGAAGCTTTCATAGTCAAGATTTTCGGATCACCTTTAATGGCATTCAGCTTTGCGCCACTTCATAAGATCATAATTGTTAGGATAGCAACACGCAAGTCCTTTTGCTCATAACAATTTTGGCGTAATAACTATTAAAATTGAACCTAAGGCATGTTTTATCCTGCGGGATATAACTTCTGTGGTTCCGTATGATAAATACTTTTTCACATATTTTCTACGTGTAGGTCTGGGGCACTAATTTTGGACACGCACCATGATGCATTATGTTGTAGTTTTTAGGTTATGCGCGATACGGAATAAAATAACATAATGCTGAAACACTACTATCGGAAAATATTGATTATGTCCCAGAAATAATAGATTGATGTAATATTATCGACCGGTAGGTAGGTACCTAGTTGTACCTACTGTCATTTTTATTTACTATTTAAATATTTATTGCTGTTTGTTTTAATGTCTTGTATACTAGATTGGTTTTATTGGGAAACCATGTGAAGAAAAAAAAACGCGCCGCCCTGTATTCTATCATGAAAGTAGCGAGAAAACGAATACATTAATGTACATTATATAATTTGTCTGGGTCTTGTTATGAAAACAGAATTTTATTTTCTTTTTTATTATAAAATACAACAATATTTTTCATTGTACTACGATAAAATAACAATATGTGACCGCAAGCGTATTCCTAAAATCTTATTGTTACCCTCACTAAAACGGGAAATGTGTGGAGAAGTAACGATTTTTGAGGAAATACTAGGATTTCAGACCTCCCCGATATACAAAAAGTATCTTTTTGAACTTCATGATATTATCGAAATACTGTCTTAATACTCGTTTTATATGAATAAGTTTTGTATATATTTTTGATAACGAATTCCTTACACGAAATCACAAAAGTTATATCCCGCAAGATAAGAGATGCTTTAGGTATATTCTTATTTGGTTATTACTTGCGTGTTTCTATCCCAACTTGGATAATTTCATAAAGTGGCGCAAAGCTTAATGTCATACAGGGTGATCAGAAAATTCTGAATATGAAAGCTCCCTTTACTACAATTTCATTATATACAACTTGTTTGACAGTCGCTCCCTCAATATTTAACCCTGTGTATCCCAAAAACTGGTAATAGCAAAGCCATAAGTGTTTATCATTACAATAGTGTACTCAAGCTATGAGTAATGGAAGTTTGAAACTTTAACCAATGAAATTCAAAATCACAATGTGAATGATAAAAAACGCCTTTTTGTAATCTCCGTCATCACCTAGCGTTTATTTGACGCTGAATATCAGTTTGGGACAAGAAGTTTGTTGAATGATTCGTAGTGAAGTATTCCCAAAGGATGAAATATAAAATAAAAATATACAAAATATCAACAACAACACTTTTCGAAATACCCAGTACAAAATTTTTAATTTTGCAACCTCGACACGTATTTCAATCACCAAGTAAATATGGTGTTAAGATAAAACTCCAGTATATTCGTTACTACACCAAAGGTTCCAAACAGTGCAGTGCAAGTATTTTGAATGATGCTTGACTCGCCTGTATCTACCGACAGTTTTAATTAAAAACCAGTTTAAAATTATTGCCTTATTGGTAAGCCATATTTGTCGCACAAAACAATTTCCTTTTAGATGTGTTCCTAAGAGCAATGTTAATTTAAAGAAATGGTCACTTTATAACTCGGACACTCTGTATCTCGAAAACTAGTCATAGGATTGAGTTGAGACAGTTTTGTTCAGGAGGTTAAATTCTAACAAAAAATTCATGTAAATTAACCGGTCATAATTTTCAAAATGGTTGCTGCCTGGAACTTTTGTGTTGCTTTTGTAAATTGTAATTATATAGTATAGTAGTATAGTATATAGTAGTGTAGTAGTAGTGTCTTATTCAGATAAAACAAAATGAATGCAGGAAGCAAGCTATTGTCAAAATTGACACTAGATAACAGAGCTGGTGAGTTCGTATTTTAGGACTATTAAAGTAAATATTCCAGGAAATTTCTGAATCATTTTCAGAATAATTACTGATATTCTGCGAGATTGTATTTGGTATATTCCATAGAAAGTTTAAATGGTTATTCCAATGCACTTTAAATATCACATCTGATATCAAGTTTCGATTTAAATGGAGGAACACCTACGCAACGGTTTCACGGTTCTTGACACTCATTCAATCAAACGGAAAAATGGTATCAGACTTCGGAGAAATTTTTAAGATAAACTCTAGCTTAAGAATATGTCCAGCGCCATCTCCTAAATTCGAGAAGGAGGTACTTTGATATTGTGTCGAATTCAGTATGAAGCCATGATCCAGTAGATTATTCTGTGATCATTGAAATGTCCGCTATGAGAAAGTCCCAGGATTATTTAAGTGAATATTATCGAAATATTTTGGGTTATTTTTAGAATAATCATTGATGTTCTGAGAGATTATAACTGGTATTTTCTAGAAGGATTGAATGATTAATCGAATGAATTGTCCTATAATGATTACAATGTTCCCCCGAAATTTCCTAGGAATGAATATTCAAGCTGACATTCCAGTAGTAATCTGTTAATGATTCCCAAGTGTGAGATCTGTAAGTTGAACTCCTTTAATCAGTGTAAACCATTACAAAATACTGCATTTTCTGTCAGAACTGTGCTAACTGGCAGCAAATGAATATCGTTCCTATTTCCTGTATTATTGATCCTACTTTTGGACATGAACCAGTACTATATCAATTTTTATCATGAAGATAAATGCATTGTGGCCCATATAAGAGGAAAGCACAAAACATTTATTTTTCAACCGAATGGAATGATTTTTTTGTCAGAAAGTCCACTAGGACAACAACTTCCATCAATAAGTTTTCATTTTCAGGGCTATTATTCTTATTTTTTGGGGTCAAAAATTGAAAAAAGTAGTTAGCGATTTTTTAGAATAATCCTGACTGAGCCACTGGATTCACAACTTTTTCAAATGGTTCATGTCAAAATAACGTTATGACGGAATGTATACCTAATAAAAAAAAATACAATCGATTTAAAAATGTATCTTTCATAAAGGCGCTTCAATTTTTTTAAATGGGTCACACGATCACACAAGTGTCCGATATGTGAAGAAACCCTCAAATAGTAACCAGTTTATTTCTTCAGCTACCTTAGAAGTATTAGCGACGAGCAACGTAGCTAACGCCTGTTTAATAGCTTTTTGAAATATCCTATATCCTTAAATGTTACATGTTCAATTAAATAAGTAGCTGAACTTTGTTTATTTTAAGAAACTGATTACTTTTGAGTAGCTTCTTTTCAATACATTGGACAGCTTTGTTTTTCATTTCTGTTGAAACCTGTTCTCTAAAAATATTCCATGAAACTAAACATTTTAACATTTGATTTTGGCTGTAATCACTGTAATCATACCTTCACTTTTCAGTTTGGTCTGCCAAAGAAATCTCAACAATTAGGAAGCATTTCAAAAATTTTGAGGCGAAAGTATATTACCCATTCCCTGCTGAAATAAAAATGTTATTTAACCTAGCAAATCTAGAGAAATGTGCCCATTAAGAAAACAAAATTTCGGCATTTTGTAGGTCGGAGTTTAACTTTTTCTTTTGCTGATATCAAAATATTTCATACAGTGTAACCCATTTAAGAAGGAACCACCCTTATTAAACTTGCATTTAACAACCGATTGGACTGATTTTTTATTTTATTTATTTTTTCGTTAGGTAGACATTCAAAACGTCTACTAGGACAACAAATTTTATGAATGAATCTTCATTGCCAGGACCAACTAATCTTATTTTTCAAGGTCAAAATTGTAATAAAAATACTAGAGATTTTTTTTTAGAAAAAATCTGACTACACCACTAAATTTGCGACATTTTCAAATGGTTTATATCTATATCATTATATTGAAATGCGTCAATCACTAAAAAATTATAAGGAAATGAAAGTTGGAAATTATACCGTTTGATCAACCCACCAGTTCATTTTTTTTATTGAAATTTGCATTACACCACTGTATTCAGGAGGTCTCGATATATCACTGGTCAAAATTTAACCGAAATCTGTTCATAAATAAGAAAATCATAATATAATAAAATTTGAAAAATATGCGTTAATTAATGGAATTTCAAGAAAATTACATTTTATCTCATAATTTTTAATTTCGGTGAAATTATGGTCATTGATATTTTGAAACTCGCTGATGTAGTCAAAGTTCTGATAAAAATTTTTAAATTGAAGTGGTGTGTTGATTAAACGGCATATTTCTCTTATTTCATTCCCTCATAACTTTTTTATTGATTTGGCCCAATTCAACGCAATTCAAAAATTGACCATTTGAAAATGTCGCGAATCCAGTGGCTTAGTCAGATTTTTTGGTATTTGACCTTGAGTGATAAGATTAGTTGCCCCTGGAAATTGACTTTTTGAATGACTACCGAACTAAAAAAAAAATCATTTCAATCGGTAGAAGAATTTAAGTTTTATAAAGGTGGTTCCATCTTAAATGGGTCACACTGTTTACCTTTTTAAGAAGTGTAAATTAATTTACATATTTCGCGATTGTTTCAATAAGTAAATTTACATAGATTAACATACTACTCTCCAAAGGATGGTATTGGAGGTAACTTAGTTGCCAAAACTTCTCTAGGCATATACAACTCGGAGGTAACAACTAATTGTGTTTATATATACATATATACATTTTTTGTCAGAAATTGTTTCCCCTCTTTTGATAAACCTATACAGTATGTTCCCCCCGCCTCTATATGCAAAAATTTTGAATAAAATTTAAAGCGATAGCCCGGAGGTCAGTCCGCCTTAGCTTTGACACGGAGGTAACAAAGATATATATATTTGTATATATATATATATATATATATATATATATATATATATATATATATATATGTGTTCGGATAGGTTTCCGCGGTCAGATATTTGAAAACTGGAAGTTCGGGTTGAACCGCGTCTAGAATTTGTTGAAATTCGACGTTTCGGCTCCGATTTTGGAGTCATTTAAAAAAAAAAATGATAAAATGATTGAAAGGGTGTGAAGTTAGGTCTCAATCTGCCTATTCCTCAGGTATCATCAGGATTTTGTAACTTGACGCCGAGGTCTCAATCTGCCTACTCCCCAGGTCTCGTCACTTGTTCTCTCTAAGGTCTCAATCTGCCTACTCCGTCGAGAGAACTGAACATTTGTCGGTTGTGCAGCTGTATTTATACTTGTCATGGCGGCCATATTGGGCGTGCGTGGTGATTCGGAGTTTGGACTTGCGCTATGTGGTGCGAAGTTTGCGCTGTTGCCAGGTGTCGGGAGACAAGAAATGAGTGGTTTCCAAGTAATATGGAGTCTACGTCCATCATCACGGGTATTAAGGCAGTTGGGACGGAGTAGGCAGATTGAGACCTTAGAGAGAACAAGTGACGAGACCCTTTCAATCATTTTATCCTTTTTTCTTGAAAATGACTCCAAAATCGGAGCCGAAACGTCGAATTTCAACAAATTCTAGACGCGGTTTAACCCGAACTTCCAGTTTTCATATATATATATATATATATATATATATATAAAATAACTTGTGTCATCTACAGTCACTAGTTGAACGTAATTTTAAACGAACCACGGAATCCAAAGTTAGAAATTTTGAAGAACAGTGATGTTATCACAAATTGGTAATCGCTAGGACTTTACGCTCAAACACTGAAAACAAAGAACTTATGTACAAGCAAATCGTTCGACCAGCACTGTTATACTCCTGCCCATTAGGATGAATAAAGCAATAGAATATCTATTTTAGCGTTCCATGTGTCTGATAAGTTGTGTTTGTTGTACTCGTTAAAATTTCGAAACAGAAAGTTGACTTATGATGTAAGATTGATAATAAAAGTAATACGTATTTTCAGTTTTGTATATGAGAAAATAAAAGTTAACAGAAAGTTTCCCAAGTGCATTTTCACTGCTAACGAGTCCATAGACAACACATTGTTCTGCAACCTATAGAATACTCAATGCCAGAGACTCGACAGGATGCACAAATATTGACCGATATATCCGTTTGTATGCCTTACAAGATTTTGCGGGTGTCTACTCCATCCAGACATATGTGAAACACTTGTCTTTCAAGATTTATCAGTAGCTAGTTTCTACCCAATAGCTCACCAACCAGAGACGTCACCAGACTTCCTGAGTTCTACCAAATATGTTATTGACCATTTTCCAAAAAGTTTTTTTTGTTGTTGGTTTTTTGGATCTTTTGTTCGGAGTAATCACAATTTTCTCCTTGATTTTTTTATATGTGTCTTCTGGTATTATTTCCCGTAGTCAGATTTACCTTCTTCCCTGCATATACCAAATTTATACAGAAATTCACATAATTTCGTATTGAACTCATAGATGAGTTTCCTTTTTGTGTTACCGTTAAAGTAATATGGAACAGATGCAAAAATAACATTGGTATGAGCACATTTCCTGTGTTTTTATCACAAATGTCGGAAAGAGCGTACTTTATTTTTATCAATACATCGTTTTGTCCGCACCTACTACAATAATATAATTTTGGAAACTGAAATTACTTGCCAATGTTTCCATATTTTCTTTAACTTGTCGCAAGAGTGCATCCGGTTTCGCCACCGAACAGAAACCTCAGTGATCAATAAAAATACGTCCGATGCTATGTTAACATCATGTTCAGTGAAGCAAAGACATCACTACGAGAAACAGCTATTAAGAAATGTCCTGTGTGTTTTCAATAGCTTTCTTCAGTTACTTCGTTTACAAAATTATTTTACTTATGTAGAGAAAAATTATTTAGTTTTACGTCAACTTAGATTTAGTATTTCCTATTTTCCTCGAAGAAATATGCTGAAAATTCCATGATATCCAGAACTTTTTAATTAAATATTTCTCAGAAGGACTCATTTGCCATTTGTTCATTTTATATGAATAAACTGTCACAAAGTGTAGATATGATCATAATCACAAAAAAAACAATTTTTACAAAAAGAGAAAGCTAATCTAGTAGATTTGAAATCAGTAGATAATTTTAGTGAAGTAGAGAAGATAATGAGTTTTGTCAAAGAAATTACAAGTTGCAAAATGAGCGTGTTTTTTACACCAGACGTGGTATTGGGACACAGGCGTAGCGAGTGGTCCAACACACGTCGTGTGTAAAAACCTTGCCATTTTGCAACGTGTTATATACAAGACTTTTTGTAATTTCGTAGGAATCTTCATTCATATAAAATAATAAATTACACTGAATACGAGAATAGGTCAATAGCTACATTTATATTGAATTGCATAACATGAGTCTCTAATGATGATCAAATTTATAAGTTTTTGTCTATTATTTCTTCAAAATCTGCAGCAAAAACAAAAGAAGTCATTCTGATAGGCACCGAAAATGTTCCTAATTATTTTAAAACTACCGCAGATAAGGTAATTTTGAATGTATTACCAAATAAGTCTGAACCAACAATTTTCATATTCACACACGCCATTTTGAAGTCTTTTTAGCAAATCATTGAAAATTGGTGATCTGCACAACATTAACACAAACCAAATTTCAATGTACTTGAACCATATGCCAAGAAACTTGTTAGCTTTTGTGAATCAATTAATTCAACTACAAATGCTTCATTTATGATCGCCGAAAACTCCTAAATTCCAATTATGGATAGAATGGGATCATAAATCACAAAACTTGCCCGCCATCTTTAATTCCCAATTTTGAAAACAAATTCTTCATTCCTACACCCGGTAAAAAATGTTCAAAAGAATGATAGAAAAATCGTACGTCATTTTGAATTCTTTGATTTTGAATAAAAACGAATCATTTCCGACCCCAAAATCCTCACACATCAATTTCAAATTGAATCAAAACATAAATCACAAAATTTGTTAGCCATGTATTTTTCAGTAAAAAAATCACAATGTATGGTGCTTTTTCTAAAAATGAACCCCTTTTTAATGAAGCTCAATAATCGTATTTGTTTGAGAGGTTTATTATTAGGATGGTTGATAATAAAAAATCACCTGCTGATACCGATTTAGAATACTCGTCAGTCGTATTGAATTTTCAGAAAAAATCTTGTAGCAGCTCATGTACTGCATTTGTATAAGTGAAATTTTCACATTTTTCCCAAGATCAGACTTAACCAAAATACTTTCCCTATGTCTCCACGAAAAAGCATTGCATAATTAAATTAAACAATGGTAAAAGTGGTTTTGAACCCCTGATTAACGCACGATACTGTACCAGAGGTGTTTAGTTTTGGTTCGACTGTCAGAAACCCAAGACAGTCCTCAAATAACGCACGATATTGTACAAGAGGTGTTTTGTTTCGGTTCGACTGTCAGAATCAGAAACCTAAAATCTAGGGTTTTTCATTCATCTGGAAAAGACACCTCATAATTCACAAGGATGAAACCTCAGATTTGTCATTGGATGAAATTCCTGATTTAGATGGTTTCCGGGTTTTAGGTGGTCTTCTTTGGAGAAGATCTCCAATCGATTCAACTGCAACTGCGGCAGTCATCTTTAGTGGCATGGTCGAAGTAGGTACTCTTCTTGACATTTCAACCGAAACTCAGATTTTAACCAAAGAAGACAACGGCAAAACCCTCTGGGCAAATGCCCGGCTTGCCCCCCCCCTCCCCCCTGAATCGGGCCATGGCAAAACCCAGAAACCAACCAAAACATTGACGCCAGCTGTAAAAGCCAACATTTCCACACTCCTGATTCAATTTAATGAATTCAACAACATCACATGTAGATATTGAACATGGAAAATATTTTGATTTGCTAAGTATTCTGATGAATTACAGTAGGAATATCCTTTGAAAATTTTTTCCTACAGGTAACTCACATTACCACAACAGGTGAAAGCTTTTACGTTTCTAATACAAATTTCAATGTTGATTTTTACAAGTGTTTGGTTGGACAGAATTACAGTTATCGCGATTTTCTAAACCAAACATTTGTGACAAACAACATTTAAGTTATCTTATTAACATGCATTTTCATCAAGTCTCTGGTACATCTAGGAAAGATTTATTTATTTTGGTATTTTCATAAAAAAGTACCTGGTGCCCATTTATATTTTTGCTAACATATATTTCCTTTTATAAATTCGATTTTTAAATATTTGTCAAAAGATCTATCTTTCATATTAGCAGATAACGATACCCACGACCTCCCGTAACAATCTGAGCAGCTCATAGGCACTGCTGTATAAAATGAGCACGTAACTATTTCAACTACTTCAAAATAGTCTTTAGGTAGTTACACTAAATTGACGCCCAACTTTTTATCTGCTAATTTTTTTGTGCTTCCTCAATCAGTAACTTTTCTTGACATTTTGTGATCAAGGTTTGCTGACTTGAATATTTTTTTTGAATTTTTTTGCTCTTAATGACTGTGTATTGAATATATCAACACACACTCATTACTGAATTTGTACTCTTGATATTTATTTTACTGATATTTTTTGAAAATGTCCCTGTCAAAAATTGATCCTAAACACTTGAAGGTAAATGAACTTGATTATGAAATTGCTATTAGAAACATAGAACCTACTGGAGATGTAGATTCCAAACGTAAAGTTCTGAGAGGTCTCCTTAGTCAGGAAGGTGCCAAGCGCAGCTTTGCTGAAATTACTGATCCCTTTTCATTTTTAGACAGTGAAAAAAATATCTTAGATTCACTCAATGACCTAAAACAAAAGATTTCTGATTTTGTTGGAACTTCCTCTGATTCTGCTTATAAGAGATTAGTTTCTCGTCTTATTCATTTATCAGGCCGTATTCATAGGGCACAAACTAGTGACGAAGCAGAGGAATCCAAAAAGAAAAAATGGCTATTGGAACTTTTATCTATAGAGGGTGATCTTGATGAGAAAGTCTCTCATGCAACTTCTACCCCTATTGCATCCATGTCATCTGCAAATGTGACACAATTTCCATTTTCTAAACCAGTCTCTGCCTACAAGTGGGACATATATTTTACTGGTACAAATCAAAAAGAATGTGTCATTTCCTTTCTTGAAAAAGTTGAATCTTTAAGAATTGCGAGGGGGGTCACTAAACAGGAATTATTCATTTCTGCAGGGGATCTTTTCAAATCTCAGGCATGGACCTGGTACAATAATAATCGTTCAACATTTACAACATGGGACGAATTAGTTTCAAAGTTAAAAGATGACTTCCTACCCTATCACTACGATGATGATTTGTTGGATGAAATTCGAAATAGAACCCAGGGTTCAAATGAAAGAGTAACTATGTATATTTCTGCGATGGAAGGTTTATTTAATAGGTTGACATCTAAACCAAGTGAAAGTACTATTGTTAATCAAATTCGTAGGAACTTGCTACCTACCCATGTTTCTCAATTGGCTTTATCTGATACGAATTCTTTGTCTGATCTATCTAAATTGTGCAAGCGTATAGAAGAGTCAAGTGTGTGGTCTAACCGTTATAAACCTCCACCTTCTCGAAAGGCTTCTTTGCTTGAGCCAGACCTTAGTTGTCCAAACTTTTTTGATGCAGGACCTTCCTTCAGTTCAACCAGGAATTCCACACATATTTCTAAAGAAATCTGTGCCTCTTCCTCTCGCCCAGCTCCAAAGTGCTGGAATTGTGGTCTTCTTGGTCACAGATTTGGTGACTGTAAACAACCCAAGTCTGTGTTTTGTTTTGTTTTGGTTGTGGTTTGAAAGGTGTTGTCATCACCAGATGTCAGCGCTGTTCAAAAAACTTACCAAGGGGTGTCATGAAACTGGACACAGTCACCACTCCTTTGGAAGGTCCAGTACATACCACACAACCCACAAACAAGAAAAAGGGAAGATCTCAGGGAAACAGCTCACAGAAGTAAAACTTCCTCTCCGGGAGTGGGATGAGTGGTTGTGTGTTGTAAATAACTTTTGTTCTAGGAAGAACAAACAAGTCTGTGCCACCACCATTTCAGAATGGAACTCTTGGTTATCTATAGTTAAAAACTTCTGCAATAAGGTTACAGTTTCTCCTTTATTTTTAAAAAAAGGTAATGACAATCGACCTTACGTAAGTGTTGACATTTTTGGTGAACCAGTAGTCTCTCTTGTAGATACTGGATCAAATGCTTCAATACTTGGATCGTCTGGATTCTCTCTTTTGAAACGTCACAAAGTTCCCATACTCTATGATGAATTTTTGCAAGTATCGACAGCTGATGGAAAACCTCAGGAATTTTTGGGTTATGTAAATATTCCTATTTTTTTAAATGGTGTTAGTAAGGAACTCAAGTTGCTGGTTATTCCTTCTATCACACAAACCTTAATATTGGGAGTAGATTTTCTAAAATCATTCCATATTGAGGCCATGAATTTAAAAAACTTTTCTTATGAAGTCAGAGGTTCTTCAGTTTGTGCGGTAAATACTATACGGAGTGTTTCCAACTTAAGTGACCGGGAAAAGGGTGAACTTGAGAAGGTTGTTAAACTTTTTAAACAAATTGGACCAGCTGATAGAATTGGCAGGACCCATTTGATTTCACATTCCATAGAAACGGGAAATGCAAGGCCGTTTAAACAAAGACAATATCCCTTGTCTCAGGTAATGCAGTCTCATCTGGAAAAGGAAGTAGATGAAATGCTCAAACTTGGCATTATTCAACCTTCCAAATCGCCTTGGAGTAGTCCTCTGTGGTTGGTGAAGAAGTCAAATGGCACGTTTCGAGTTTGCTTCGACGGAAGGAAACTTAATGATGTGACAGTTAATAAGGATGCTTATCCCCTACCTTTGATTGACTGTATTATCACCAAGCTCCGTGATGCACGCTTTATCAGTTCTATCGATCTGAAACAAGCATTTTTCCAAATTCCATTGGAAGAATCATCCCGTGCAAAAACTGCTTTTGCTGTACATGGCAAAGGTCTTTACGAGTTTGTCGTTATGCCTTTTGGCTTGGTATCCGCAAGCCAGAGTATGTGTCGTCTTATGGACCTGGTTATTGGACCTGTCTTAGTACCATATTGTTTTTACTATCTGGATGATATCATTATTGTCACTCCAGATTTTGAAAAGCATTTGGAAATTTTGGGAAAAGTATTCAATAGGCTTAAGGAAGCCAATTTAACTATTAACTTTGAGAAATGTCATTTCTGCCGTCCCTCTCTTAAATTCTTAGGTTTTTTGGTTGATGAACATGGCCTAAGAACGGACCCAGAAAAGGTATCTGCTGTAGTGAATTATCCTGTACCTAAGAATACTACACAGATCAGACGTCTCATTGGTCTTGTGAGTTATTATCGCAGGTTCCTCAAAAATTTCTCAAGTCTTTGCAGTCCAATAACGGATTTACTCCATGGTAGAAAAAAGGGGCAACCAATTGTTTGGACTCCTGAAGCTGACAAAGCATTTCAGGAAATGAAAGATTCTCTTACTAGTGCTCGTGTATTGGCAAGCCCTGATTTTTCAAAGCCATTTACTTTGATGTGTGATGCATCGGACACAGGTGTTGGGTCGGTGTTGTTTCAGGAAGAGGATGGAATGGAACATCCAATTGCTTATGCCAGCAAAACTTTGAACTCATGCCAAAGAAAGTACACCACAACTGAAAAAGAGCTGCTTGCTATCATATTTGGTATCGAAAAGTTTAAATACTATCTGGATGGTCGTCCCTTCGTGGCCATCACGGACCATAGTTCACTTCAATGGCTTCGAAGTATGAAAGATCCCTCTCCAAGATTAGCACGTTGGTTGGTAAAGCTATCTCAATATGATTTTAGTATGGTTCATAGAAAGGGATCTCTCAATGTTGTTGCAGATGCCCTATCGAGGTCGTTTGAAACTGCCTTACTAGATTTGTCTACCTTGAAGCCTGATAAATGGTATTCTGAAATGACCAGGAAGGTTCAGGAACACCCTAATTCTTACCCTTCTTTCAAGGTGGAAAATCAAGTCTTGTATAAACACATCTTTAGTAATCACAATATTGAGGGAAATCTTGCAAATTGGAAAATTGTTGTTCCAACTGGAAATAGGCAGGAAATCTTGGAAACTTGTCATGATCATGCCACTGCCTCTCATTTTGGACTTTCCAAAACCATGTCCCGTATTTCTGAATTGTACTATTGGCCAAATCTAAGAAACACTGTTTACCGATATTTGAGAAAATGTAAGGTTTGTGCAGCTAGCAAACCTTCAAATCTGCCACAAGCAGGCTTGATGGGGTCCTACCGAAACATAAATCATCCCTTTCAACTTATCTCTGCGGATCTTCTTGGTCCCTACCCAAGATCAAAGATGGGAAACCAATACCTTCTAGTTGTGGTAGATTGGTTTACAAAATTTGTTCTGGTGCATCCAATGGCTAAGGCCACTTCAAAGGCCATAGTAAAATTCATAGAAAACCATGTTTTTCTCATATTTGGTACTCCACAAATTTTTGCCTGTGACAATGGTCCACAATTCACTAGCAAGGAATTTAAAAACCTTATGAAGGAGTATTCTGTCCAAAAGATTTGGTATAATGCGAGATATCATGCCCAAATAAATCATACTGAGCGGGTTAACAAAACCATTACCACTGCAATTCGATGCTATGTTCACGAAAATCACAAGACCTGGGATCAATCCATTTTCAAAGTGGCACAGGCTATTCGTCTCGCAAAACATGATGTCACGACATACTCTCCCGCTTTTCTAGTTTTTGCTAGGAACATTCCAGTATCAGGAGATTTCTATGGAAAAATTGCAGAGAATGCAAATAACATTGTGTCCATTGGTGACAAAATTCATAGCATCCAGGATTCCCAAGCTTTGCCCTCATTGTACGAGGATGTTCGGAAGAAGCTGTACAGGTCTTATATTCAGAATTCTAAAAGGTATAATCTGAGGAAACGTTCGCTGAAACTTCACGTTGGTGACTATGTTTGGAAAAAGAACTATGTTCTTTCCAAGGCTTCAGACAACTTTTCTGCCAAACTTGCTCCTAAGTTCATACCATGTGTTGTTAATAAAGTAATCTCTCCTTTGGTTTATAATTTGAGAGATAGAGATGGGAAGGATTTGGGCAATTGGCATATTAAAGATATGAAACCTGATGTTACTGCTGATCATTCTAGCGATAGTGGTAGTGATTTAGAGTCAAATTCAGATCAGAGTAGTGAAGAAGAATATTTCTCTACCTAGTATTTTTCTTATTCAGGGCATATGTGTTGGATGTCCTTGGGTTTCCCTAAAGCTCTAGTAGAAGTATCCTACCCAACCAGTAGGGGAAAATTTTGATAATTTTCGAGTAAGGAGTTGATTTTCTTGTTGAATTTCAAGAGATCCTTCGTGCTGGAAACTTGTCTTGATTTCTCCCTACGACAGTAACTATCTGCTGTTTATTATTCATAGTGGCTAGTTTTAACTACGCCACTCTAGATACTACCCTGTATGTTCTTTGGCACACTACCGACTCCTACTGTATGTATTGTATATATCACCTTGATTGATCATTGATATTTTCCTTGTGTACATATCTCTGCATTTCACCCTAATGGTTTAAGATTGAGTACATTTCATTATTCTTTCCCTGAAGTTGGAAATATCTGACTCCCACAGATCTTGTAATTGGGGATAATTCCTCTAAGAATACTACTACCCTTCGAGTGGTTTTCGAATGCATTGCGAAGTTGAATTCTGAGCGTTCGTCACCAAATAATTTCTCAGCATAATCTGATGCCCTAATTACTGATCTAATCCTTATTATTACCCTGTTATCTTGATCAGATGAATTTTTTTCATCTCACCCTAATGTTTTGAAATTGTGAATTTCATTGTTCTTTCCCTGAAGTAAGAAAATTACTGACTTGCCCAGATCTTGTAATGAGGGACAAATTCCTCTGAGAGTATCTTTTGTTAGGTCGCTGAATGCATTGTGTAATTGGAATTTGAGCGTTCATTTCCTATCAGGATCTCCCCAGTATAATTAGATGTCCCATATTACTGATCTCCTTTTTCTTTTTAGAGTGCTGGCATTCTGACGACAGGTCCGCTGACAGGTCCGCTGACCTTTAGCTTGGTTTCCTTTACAGGAAAATTATTGTCGTGTTGCAGCCCGCAACTGCCTGTAAATATTAGTGTCCTTTGCAGTTTAGGATCACCATGTCCGTGGCAAACTTGCAATCTTTGTGTTTGCACTTTGCAGTATCCCAGAAATGTACTCTCCTATTTTTCAGTGATCAACCCTTGAGTCAGTATTGCCAAATTACATAAATTTTTCTTGAATGTTTTATTCATGCTTGGAGTATTGCCTAGAAACTCAGAAAGTTCACAATTCTCAGTAAATTGAAAATTCAATATAGACATTAACTTCCTACGTTCTTAACAGTGTCATGGCTTATGTGAAGCTGGTTGCCTACTTATTTTAATGTCTCGGTTTAACATCTCATACAACAATTTGTCTAGCTTATCGCTATTCATGTTATGTGTTGTAGGATTACACACTTTCTGATAGTTTTCTCAGTTTTGCAGTACTTTGGTTGAATGTTTATAGTTAAGTCCCTTATCCTAAAATTTTACTTCATATCCCGCAATAGACACTCCAATGAAGGAGTTATTCTGGAAGTTTTTTACCCTTTTCTTGCTCTAAAAAAAAAAGGATGGTTAACTTTAAAATTTTTTTGTTTTAGGGACTCATCTTGGTGGTGTGTGAGCTTGGTTCAGATGTGACAGCTAGCTTGCTAGCGGGGTCATTGGAAGGGTGAACTTGGGGGGTATCGTCATGCTAGCGTGGTGGTCTAGGCTGTTCAGCGTGTGAAGCTCGCAAAAAGGGCGGTCGGGCGGTACTACTGGGGGATCCTGAGCTCCAATGGTTTGTGGCATCTGGGCAATTGTTCACAGTACCAAGGTTGAGAGTATCCCGAAAGTTGAATTTTTACTAGTGAAACAGCGGTTTCACTATTTCAGCTGGTGACGCTACAGCTCACCCCAGTTGAGGTGACAACTGGTTTTCGTTTTTTTGTTGTTTAAGATAACGTTTTTTTTGTTTCACCAAGGGTGTAGCTTGTGATGGTTTTCTGGGACTTGGATTCGGGGTGGACTATGATTGTTTCAGAGAATCTGGAGGCGAGTGGTGAAGATGTTTACTCACCGGCGATGGTTTCGGGCGCGCCGAGTTTTTGGCTTGGGAGATGGTCAGTTGCTGGACCCTATTATATCTTCACTCCAGAACTGTGAAATACAGGGAGTTGGAAGCTTCAGCTCTGTAAGTGCTACAACTTACAAGTTTTGGTTCCTGGATATTGGTAATTAGCAATATGCCATACTTGTCTTATTATAGAAAATTTCAGCTATGTAAATGCTATAATTTACAGATTTGATTTCTTGATATCTTTCTCTTTGTAAATTAAAAAAAGAAAAATTTTTATAAATTTTTTTTTTTTTACCGGAGTTGAAGGAGGGTGTAACGATATCTAAAGCATTCCGTTACTCACTATAACATCCATTAATATAGTCAGGTTAACTTCACCTCTCAGTAGATGTTTATTCCATTTTGGCTGTTCCAAGCTATAATTGTTCCGTGATGCGGAACGCAACAATTAAATATTGACAACGTTGGAACTTGAGAGGAAAGGAAAGAGAGAGAGGGAAGGGATTCGAACTCCTTCCGGAGGACGAAAAATATCGCCCCTTCTTGAAACGAGCTCTGAACGGTTGACTGTTTTTTGGCCTTTGGGCTCTAATTTTTGATTTACAACGAAGAGATGAAAGGTCGTATATTTTGATTTAATTAATTCTTATTCAATTCAATAATGTAATCGATTGGTATATTGATATTCTTTGGCATTTTCTTTTAAATCTATGAAATTCGATTTTGCAAATTCCTCCTGAGGAAAGACAAGATGGCCACTTTGGCGTCATAAATCATATAAATATTTAAAAATCTTAATTTATTAGGACAATCCTTTTCTAGTTATCATGATACAACTGATTTGTCTATGATCGATCGATTGATCGAATCGATTCTCATATCAATATCCCTCTTAAGACATTTTATCTGAAATCCTAGAAATGAGAGATCCACGGTGTGTCACCAATTTGTTGTGTTTTCAATCTACAACTGACAAGTGATTTTTACAATTTTATAAAATCTTTAAATACATATTTATATCCTCATTTGACTAGCCAGGACAGAAATGTCAAAATTGAACACTTAACCTCTTGAAATTGATGACTCACGTGTGGTGTCAATTTCACTTCTGTGCATTAAAATATCATTTAAACCTGCTTCTGTTCGTGCTCTTATGATTTTCAGTGATACAAATCCTTCCTGGAACGTTCAGATAATATTAAACTGTTTATAAGTGCGAGCAGTCGACTAGGTGCAAAGAGCCCCTTTTTAGGCCCGAATAGTGATTTGGCAGCGAGGACTGTTTCGAGTGGTTTGGCAGCTTGGAGAACATCATTCATGGGTGAGTTATTGCTTTCAATCATTTAATCATAATCCGTAGAAGCTAGACTCACTCATGAACCGTTGAACTCTTTGGTCAGACTTCCTCCAGGTCACTATTCACCTTAGAAGTGAAAGATCTTGCCAAGAGAATATTTGTGTGTTTTGAAAACCTTTCATCTCACTCGTTTTTAGCACAAATCAAGCCTTCTGCTTGTTTCGTGACATTTTATAACGATAAAGCCTTCTGGCTACGTTTTATCTCTTTCTCCTCAGTTTGAAGTTGCACCTTTAATCTATCTTTATTAATGCTTCCCTGTGCAGCTGACTGACTGATGTGACATTTGGTTACAGTTAACCTTTCATTACCTATATTACCTTTTTCTCTTCGAGGGACTTATTATTCAATTTATTAATTTTATACTTCTTATACTTCTGACTGACCGTTGGAAATTAATTTATTCTTAAAATTGTGAAAGCAATATTTTCATAAAAGTCATTTTCATATGCTCTTTTGAAGTTGGATCTTTTCTAATTTTGTTTGAGAAGAATTTAATACAAAAGTCTTATTGTAAATTTCTCTGCTTAAGACATTGCTCAACTCAGCAAATTTTTGAATAATCTTTTGTTATATAAAGACTTATGTAAATTGTTGAATCGTTATGACTTTGTTTTGAAACCAAATCTCTTATTTGGCCAACACCATCACATTTGTCGATTTGTGAAGAAAGTTTCGAGTCGTAGGACTCATATTGTAACGAGATACTGGTTTGTGTTTACTTTCCACAGCGTGACAGTAGCCTTCGCTAACACCCAGATTGGCTATACCCAGATTGGCTACACACAACATCAAAGTAGAGCTCTGGACGTAACAGCACCTTTCGAAAATCATGAACCTCAGGAAATGACTTAATAACACCCAGATTGGCTACACACCATCGAGTCAGTAGAGCAGCCCTGTCTCGACACACCCTGTGAGGCTTCTACTCCCACACCACAGTAGAGCTTTCGAGTAAGTCTTTTCTAGACAACGCAAATATTGATCACGAGATAAAGTCAAACCAACCAGTGAATTGTAAACAAATTGACAAATTTATGTAAATTCTTCTTATGAATAACGAATCGAGTAATCATTGTAGACTCTCATGAAAGTAATCATTGTAGACTCTCATGAATATAGTGTTTTTTTTTGAATCTTTTGTTTTACTGTTGAAAAGCACAAAGATCAATCTTTTGACAAGTTCGTGTTTTTGGTATTTTCATAAAAAAGAACCTGGTGCCCATTTATATTTTTGCTAACATATATTTCCTTTTATAAATTCGATTTTTAAATATTTGTCAAAAGATCTATCTTTCATATTAGCAGATAACGATACCCACGACCTCCCGTAACAATCTGAGCAGCTCATAGGCACTGCTGTATAAAATGAGCACGTAACTATTTCAACTACTTCAAAATAGTCTTTGGTAGTTACACTAAATTGGCGCCCAACGTTAAATTCTTCTCAAACAAAATTAGAAAAGATCCAACTTCAAAAGAGCATATGAAAATGACTTTTATGAAAATATTGCTTTCACAATTTTAAGAATAAATTAATTTCCAACGGTCAGTCAGAAGTATAAGAAGTATAAAATTAATAAATTGTATAATAAGTCCCTCGAAGAGAAAAAGGTAATATAGGTAATGAAAGGTTAACTGTAACCAAATGTCACATCAGTCAGTCAGCTGCACAGGGAAGCATTAATAAAGATAGATTAAAGGTGCAACTTCAAACTGAGGAGAAAGAGGTAAAACGTAGCCAGAAGGCTTTCTCGTTATAAAATGTCACGAAACAAGCAGAAGGCTTGATTTGTGCTAAAAACGAGTGAGATGAAAGGTTTTCAAAACACACAAATATTCTCTTGGCAAGATCTTTCACTTCTAAGGTGAATAGTGACCTGGAGGAAGTCTGACCAAAGAGTTCAACGGTTCATGAGTGAGTCTAGCTTCTACGGATTATGATTAAATGATTGAAAGCAATAACTCACCCATGAATGATGTTCTCCAAGCTGCCAAACCACTCGAAACAGTCCTCGCTGCCAAATCACTATTCGGGCCTAAAAAGGGGCTCTTTGCACCTAGTCGACTGCTCGCACTTATAAACAGTTTAATATTATCTGAACGTTCCAGGAAGGATTTGTATCACTGAAAATCATAAGAGCACGAACAGAAGCAGGTTTAAATGATATTTTAATGCACAGAAGTGAAATTGACACCACACGTGAGTCATCAATTTCAAGAGGTTAAGTGTTCAATTTTGACATTTCTGTCCTGGCTAGTCAAATGAGGATATAAATATGTATTTAAAGATTTTATAAAATTGTAAAAATCACTTGTCAGTTGTAGATTGAAAACACAACAAATTGGTGACACACCGTGGATCTCTCATTTCTAGGATTTCAGATAAAATGTCTTAAGAGGGATATTGATATGAGAATCGATTCGATCAATCGATCGATCATAGACAAATCAGTTGTATCATGATAACTAGAAAAGGATTGTCCTAATAAATTAAGATTTTTAAATATTTATATGATTTATGACGCCAAAGTGGCCATCTTGTCTTTCCTCAGGAGGAATTTGCAAAATCGAATTTCATAGATTTAAAAGAAAATGCCAAAGAATATCAATATACCAATCGATTACAATATTGAATTGAATAAGAATTAATTAAATCAAAATATACGACCTTTCATCTCTTCGTTGTAAATCAAAAATTAGAGCCCAAAGGCCAAAAAACAGTCAACCGTTCAGAGCTCGTTTCAAGAAGGGGCGATATTTTTCGTCCTCCGGAAGGAGTTCGAATCCCTTCCCTCTCTCTCTTTCCTTTCCTCTCAAGTTCCAACGTTGTCAATATTTAATTGTTGCGTTCCGCATCACGGAACAATTATAGCTTGGAACAGCCAAAATGGAATAAACATCTACTGAGAGGTGAAGTTAACCTGACTATATTAATGGATGTTATAGTGAGTAACGGAATGCTTTAGATATCGTTACAACACAGTGGACTTTTTTTTTCAAGTAAACAATTTACTGGTCCAACTTTTCACTGTGTATGATTTCAGACACATTTTCTGGAACATAAATAACTATATATAACAATAATGTTCCAATAAATGTGAAATATTGCCAGTCATTTGATGTGAGTTGGGATAATCACTTCACACATCTCTTGATCAAACAAATTGCGGAAAAATAAAGTGTTTCAAGGTTTGCAGAAATATGTTTACCTATTATTTCCTAATATACATATCATTCTCGTTTGATCAATGAATTATTTTTATTTACCTACCTCATCAGTCATCATCCTGATAAGTACTAATAAAATAAGTCTACCACTGAATTTACGAAACAGATCAAGAAAACTGTTTTTCATCAAGCTGTTTTAGCAAAGATATGCTTGAAACTGAACATGAGAAAAATATTTTTTCTACAACTGCTCTGAAAAGCAGCGTATTTCTCATGGCTTACTTACTTTCAACACCATGTTTTGCTTGGACTGTGCACTGGCACTTTACCCACACCACATACATTTATATGGAGAATCAACAAATATCGACAAAAACTAGTTGTCAAGAACTGTCAAATTACCCATAGAAGTTCTTTAAATTCTTAAGGTAGTTTTTATTCGTGTTTTGAAAAAGAAGTACACTATTATCAGAATTTCTTTAGTTATTTTATCGAATTAACATAGCTTTTTATAGTTGGTTGAAACATTTTATTTCAAACTCTGTTCGATACGTTTATATACTATTGAATATATGAACAGTACTAAGGGCTCCATGATGTAATGGAATGTGAATCAGCCTGCCATGCAGGCGTTAGATACCCCAACAAGGCTATTTTTTTATTTTAATTTACATCTTGATATTTTTATTAAGTCAGTTTTAAATAAAGTATTCAACTCTTAAGAGGTAGGATATTTTATTGCTATTTTGGTTTGCTAACAATAAAAATGAATATTGAATTACAATACTTGTATTCTTTGAATTTGTGCAGTTGTAGAAAAAGTATAGTGTCCAACATGTGGGGAAAGGGTATTTTCCCACTTGTTGCACAACATACATACTATTATCGGTACGTATATACATTCATATAGTGTTTGGTTTGAGATATTCTTGATAATAACGATTTTTTTTATTGTTTTCAACGAGTAATAATAGATGTTACGATTATCGTAATAGAAAAGAAATATGCGCTTTAGAAGATCCACATAAGTTTACGAAAATTGTTGGTGCTACTCATCTATAGTCTAGTTCCTAAATTGTAGATAAGGACTCATCGTAGCTTTTTAGGTTTTTACGGGATTTGTAAGTCGGAGGGATGTGAGAAAGTAGCAAAGTAAAACTTGATTTGAAACCTAATTACCTAGCTATGATTTCTGTTCAATTTCTTGCCCTGCTTTATGTGAATAATTATGAACCGTACAACCTATGAGTCACTATCTAGAAGTTAGGAACTAGACTATAGTCACTACCTGAAAAAAAAAAACACCCAAAGACGATAGTACGATATAGGTCATATCTCAGTTATCATACATCATACAAAAGCCTTTTCATACGAAATTCTGGAATCTATTCCATTTATGGTGGCATAGGACTTGAGCTTGTTCTTTGAATTCTGAACTTCATGCATCTCTGTGATACAGAATGTACATATTTTCTTCCTTGTAGTATCCAAAACTTCTGACTTAATTGATACAACACTAACTCGGTCCCTTTATGATGGAAGTAACAGTGGTAATGGTGAATCAAAATTTGTGTATAAAAAAGTTTTCCATCCAAAATGATAGGTCGTCTAGGTTCATTTGATGAAACAGAAGCTTTGTCAGGTCTACCATATAAACAAAAAACTTTATCTTGGTCAATTCCTGGCGAATATTGCAACAAACGACTTTTTCTCTGAACTTCTTTACCTTTCAGAAGTTTACTAAATCTCCAAATGTTTCTTTTTGGAATTTTCTGCTCCAAAGTAGTTCAGCTTCTTTCAAATCTTCTCTTGTACATCTTTAGTGTTTAATATCTGTTTTCTGTACATTTCGATGAATTTCATAACACGGCATTGTTCTTATTTTCATCTTGTGTTAAACCTTGCCATAATAGTACACGAGGAATAGAATGAAGGCTTTCACGGCCGAAAGTAGAATTAAGATATATGGTTTCTGGGCTTTGGGACCGTGGTCGGTTCACCTACGTGGAGGCGGTTTCTTTGGACGCTTTGCTCACAACTGCGGTATGCATCTTCAGCTTGGATGTTGTTTTCTCGAAGAGCAACGTGAAAATGAACAGGTTCACCTCACCGCAGTTGTGAGCGAACCGCCCAAAGAAACCGCCTCACGGTGGTGAACGATCACCGCCTCAAAACCCGAAAACCATATTTCTTGAGACAAAGGAATATTAATTTAGGTGATCTACTAATAGGTAGGCAAGGTTGTCTAAAATTCACTTTGACGGTGGTCTTCATCAAACTCATGAACCCATTTTCTTTTGGGCTAGTTAATAATAAATTCCTATCCAATACCATGAAATCAACTAGTTCCTCGTCCATTTTTCTATGTCAGATACATTTGAGTACTGTTCAATGTGATGTAACAAAACCGTTTTCAATTCCAGAATATCTTCACTAATTTTTTTCAAACTTAAATTCTTTTTTCGGATTAGAATATAGAAACTCAGGTCCAACATGTATCTTACTTTTTTTTTAAACCTTGATTTTTGCACTGGGAGATCTTTGGGATTATATACGCTTTTCAAAGAATAAGTGACTCCATCTCGACCACAGATATCGAAAGATTATTAACTGTGTTTCTATCTGCCTATTTTGAAGAGACTTGTTTCAATTACCTTCAAATTCAATTGAGAAGCAATATGTTCATCTTATAATGTAGTTAACAGTAGGAGCCTCATCAAATAATGCATGTTTTATCTGTATTTCCACTAGAACTTTTTAAAAACTATTTTGGGGTGGTTCGAACCACCGTTTATTAATTACAAAAAATGAAAATTGAAAATGACTTTATTCTACAACATGAATTGAATAAGTGGAGTACAAACAAAGAAATCGTAAATTTATGTTTCAAGATGCTGGCGAAGCTTCTTAGTTGTTGGAATTGGATATTCGTGGCTCGGCTCGAATATCCATTCAGCAGTTTCCTGGAATGGGTGTTGGATATAACATTCATATACCTTGATTTCTTTGTTATTCGATTTCGCAGATGAAGGAGCTTCATCATTCTGGTATGTGCTAATAATTGTTTAAGATTACCTGTTGATCCCTCTTTTCCTTTACTATTTCCTTCCTGAATCCTCCATTGTGGAGCAAAGGATGGTAGAATTTTCGACAACCATTGATATCACACCTTTCCTAATGTACAGGAAAAAATGATTTGGGATTTATTGATACAGGAAGAACAAATTCCGTTTTTCTTGAAAAGTCTATCACCCATCTGGGCTGAGCTTCTTGAAATACCCACGCTAGCTATCTCATAGTTTCCCCAGCAAAAAATACATTTCTCGTTTACATTCTTCATCTTGGGTTGTCACCAAATTTTGCCTTTTTCTGAGTTTCCCATATACAATGTATGAAACATTTTAATGAAAATTTGTATTCATTTCTCGAAAGACAACTGTAAATTATATGGTCATTTTTGTAACAATTCCGTCAGACTTTGTGGACAACCAGTGGCCGATCCAGCATTTCTTTCAGGTGGGACACACAGTACCGAACTCACATGAAAGTTATATAGAAGAAATTGTACAAAATATTAAAAAGTCATTTTTCCAATGTATCCAGCTCAAAATGTAAATTGCTTAGAGAGGGGGGAGGGGTGCCTCTGTGGATAGTTTTGAGTGTTTATATTATTTAAAGTGACTACCAAATCCGAAACTACGTCAGCAAAATTAGTTAAATTTGAGAAATCATTTTGTTTTTCTACAGGCAAATTATTAGCTTCGTTAATCAAACCTCTCACAAAATCATCACTCACTGATGATGTCTTCGAGCATTTCCTTCCAGGCACTTCCTAATGTGACGAGCCATGAGAAAGATACGTCCGGCATGTCTCTAAAATGGCAGCATATAGATGTGAGGACTGAGCTCGACAGGTCAGTCTTGATGGGACCGCTAACGGTGGAACGATTGATGATATTTCGGAAGAGCTTCGCCAATGAAAATATCTTTAAAGCAGAGACAGACCTCCAACCTTTCTGCGGTGTTCCAGAGAAGTGGGCAAGCATGTGAGCGAAGTCACCGACGAGACGAATGGCTCTCTTTTGGACAGAATCTAGAAGTTTCAATGTGTGGTTGGGTGCTGCACTCCGCATATGGAAACAGTATTCCAGAACAGGTCGGATTTGTGCCTTATAATCATTAATCAGTTGACAGGAAGTGAAATACTTTTTGGCACGAAATAGATAACAGAAAGTTTTTGCTGCTGATGGTAATACCGAGCATTGAAACGAAAGATTTCTGTACATGAGTTTTTAAGGAATTCTAGCGGACTGTATAATAAAGATTTGATATTGGTTTCGGGAATTGAGCTCGATAGAATTTTCTGCAAATAGGTACAAATTGTCCAAAAACATGTGATAACGGCACCTACCTTACTGTCTTCCTGGAATCTACTTGGAGGATCCTCCTGCTGATAACCCAATGGACTGGATGAATCGCCTGATGCACCTTTGGTATGCATTTGTGTTAACACAAAAAATGGGAGACCAAATACGAATAGCGTTAATCTCCATAGGTGGCCGTACAGGTAGGCAACTCATGAATCTGGACAATTTCTGCGCATGATTGAAAGGTGTACGAAACATATTGAATAAACCTAAATTTTTTAAAATGAATAAAATAAAAATAAATATTAATCCTTTGTGAATTGAACATTCCCGCCCCAAAAAACGAAGTTTTTTAATTCTATTGAAGAGAAAAAAATAGTGACAATCTTTGAAACGACGAATACATAGACACAAAAGATTGATTGAAAGATTCCATTTGATTTGTTTTCCGGAGTGGACAAACCTTGACTACCGGTATGCGCAAAACTCCTGATTTTGTTTTTAGCTTGACTACCCTGACCACGCCATCTGGCCCAGGATGCAATTCGATAACGCGCCCTAAGGTCCACTGCAAAGGTAATTTTTGCTCGTTTTTTATCAACACAAATGTGTTAATTTCAATATTTTTAGTGGACTCAGTCCACTTCGATCTTGTTTGCAATGTGTGTAAAAATTCGTTGTGCCAGCGTTTCCAAAAGTCAGCGTGCATTTTTTGAATAAGCTGCCAGCGATTGAGTTGATTAATCTTTAAATAATCTAAATTGGGGTCAGGTTAAGTGTTCAGGGGCTCTAATGTCAAGAAATGACCCGATGTAAGGGCATTGTAACGATATCTTTTGTTTCAAATACCTTGAAGAAATATTATAGAAAGAATGTTTTCCAAATAATAAGACAAATGATATCACTAACGTTGCGAACGGCTACTGTACGTCGGTGGCATTGGGCTGTGGGTGATTGCAATATTTTTCATTCACTTAACGCTTTTTATTTTTGAAAGACAAAATAAAATATAAAAGACTAAGTCAAAAAAATTTATTGAAAGAAACAAAATTGGACGCCACTGATTTTTTAATTTTTTTAAGCTGATGTTCGCTCGGGCGAAATCAGAAACCTAAGTGGAGAAGTAGAGATTATGTGAGTGAAATAAAAAAAGGAAATGCTTTTACACATTTTATAATCCAAACCCAAATTTACCCTCATTTACATGAAGTTGGAAAATATATAAATGTACAAATATGCATATGTTTATGGTACCTGAATTTTTCATGTAATAATAGATGACTTCTCATTTACCTGCATGTCTTAATAAAAAATATTCTCCAAAACCAACTTGAAGTAATGAAATTCAAAAACATACCTAGATGATAACCTGATTTTTTCATATGGACATGAGATGTTCAGTAAATACTTACGACTCCAGGGAAAATTCATGAATTTTACCTGGTGATTACATAACACTAAAATCATCAAACGTAGATGGCTGAAAGGCATATGAATATCAACCGTACCCAATAAATTATAACAATAATTATCGTAAAAAATCTAGATAAACATAAGAAAAAATAACCGAAAATATTAGTGAAATAAAAACTCAAGAAACTTTTGAAACTGGCCTGTTATCCAACGTCGAACCATTTCCAGAATACCAATAATCTCATTAAATTTCGAATGGTGTTTGCTGTTGTTTCTTCTTAAATTACAAAAACAGTTTGGACGTTAAACGTCATTGGAGCATCAGAAATAGGGCAGCATACATGGCCTAATGACATCGGAGATTGCCATATGGAAAACCATGTAGGTAAGACATTTTTAATTTTCTGGTAGATGACTTCATAGAGATGAAAATTGTTGAATCCAACCAGAATAATGTCGAACAATTTGAAACTCTTGGGCCATAAAATAAAACCCTAAAACAATGAACAGGACTTCATTTCACTGAATTTGGCACGCCCTTTTTTTTTCTTTTTTTGAATTGGATGTAGTTTACTCACCTCTGTTCCAGAGAGGGTTTTTAGCATTACACAATGCAAAATGCTCACTAATGATAATAAAATAACAGCGTCAAACATGCTCATGGAATGCCACTAGTTGACCAAAAAAATGACCCAAAAGAATATAATGTGCCAGTTGTAGCACTTCATAAATTAGATTCAGTTTTCAACTTTCTGCTCAAGTCCACACACGGCATTCTCTTTACTTGACCAAAATGGATCGTGCCCATCCTCTCTCCTTCGTTCAAATTACAAAAACTTTAGAACTCAAATGAGCGAAAGAAGTGGCTATCTCGACAGTGTCGGAGACATTTATATTTTTCAGTTGAAATAGGAGATTGAATGATATTCTTACGGAATATAACAGGATAGCCATAATATATATTTACAAATATTGATAATTGAATAAAATCTTCAGACAAAACCTAACACCTAATCTTGATAATGTGTTATATATACATACATACAGGGAAGGTAAACTATTTGAATAATCAATTTATTTGCGTTTTTCAAATCAGAGTGCATTTACTTTCCTGTGTGTACAGGGGGAAACAATATTCGTCAATAAATTAAGAAAGATTTTCTTTGTGCACAAATATCACTAGAATATGTTGTCCGATTTCTTTGAATTAACTAATTGAAAAACGTCATAGATGTAACGTTTATGAAAAAATACTGCCTAGGAAAATGGAAACGTTACAGCATTCAAATCATTGGGGTCAGATGATACTGCAGTGATCGGTCGAGAATTGAACAAGGCTTAGAGAGAGAGAGAGATACATTTATTTCAGTAGAGTAGTCTACATACAACATACACAAAGCACATTCCATATACACATAGTCTAAGAAATACGTCAAGTAAAAACAGTAAACATTTCGATAAAAATCAATATATATATAAAAAATACATCAATAGACACAATGGATCCAAAGTCGAGTATTACTCCTGCAGAAATTCTTCCAGCGTATAAGGCTCTGAGTTGCATAAAAAGGTTTTACAGGATTTCAGGAAGGCACCCGCAGCTTCAATGCTCTTCACTTCATATGGAAGTTTATTATAGAATTTCATCGCTTTATAGTGCGTGTTCTTATCATAAAGTACTTTTTTGTGTAGCGGATAATTAAAATCGTCTTTATGTCTGGTTTCGTATATGTGATTTTTTTTAAAAGCTTCGAAAATCTTTGGTTGTTTAGTTAAAACTTGTATACATTCATATATATAAATTCCAGGCACTGTCAGTAATTTATTGGCTCTAAAGACTCCTCTGCATGTACTACATGTACCTACGTAAGGTTAGTTCTTTCTAGTTAGATCAGACGGAATTCATCTGATATGTGATAAATGCTGGAGGCAGCCATTTTCCTAACAGCGTTGAGGTTTTTCAAGATGTTATACCTACGTAAAGTTAGTTCCTCATTCTGGTTGGATCAGATGAAATTTATTATGAGTTTTTGATGCGCTATACCTACGTTAAGGTTAGTTTGTTCTGGTTAGATCAGACAAAATTTGTTATTCGACTCATTTCTCACGCCTAACATTTGACAAGAATCAGCAGCCCTATTTTGTACGTCGAACTATGCTGTGCATTGACAAACGGCCGTCTTTTTTTCGAATGACAGGTGACAAGTGACTGAAGAGACTGACAATTGGCGGGGGCAGCATCCTCTTCGAAGAAAATTACGTAGATGTAATTCATTCTCTGTATCGACAAGTAATTTTTCCAATCCCCAATGATGCGTTTTTGAAACGTCCCAACTATGATGTGCGTTGACCAACCAGACACTGTCATCTTTTTTCTAATGACACATGACAAGCGACTGAAGCGACTCTGACAGTTGACGGGGCAGCATCCTCTTCAAAAAACATTAGATAGATGTAATTCAATCTCTGTATGGGCAAGTAGTTGTTTCGAATCCCCTTATCTTCATATAGGTTTTCTTTGATCTATTTTCCACCAGATATTTGACAAATGACAAGAACCTTTTTTTTCCTAACACCCTAGAAGTTTTTAAAACGTCCTCTATATATTTTTTCCCAAATGGAAAAATTTGTGAGACGACCCTATACACTGAACTATGATTGACCAATTAAACGCCACCGTTTTTCTATTGACAAGTGCCTAAAGCGACTCTAAAAGACGCCGCCATCTTTTTTCCCTTACTAAACAATCTTTTTTCAAACATCATTATTATCATCATCACACTTTCAAATTCTTAATACATCCACAATCATTCTGCTATTATAATCGTGTGCACTCCACTGACACATCTTCTGTCTGATAACTTACGCATCTGAAAAGTGGAAAACTTCCCTATCTGACTTAGAATATTATTTATAAAGATAGTTCGTTCAGTTAGATCAGACGGAATTCATCTGATATGTGATAAATGCTGGAGGCAGCCATTTTCCTAACAGCGTTGAGGTTTTTTAAGATGTTATAAAGATTATTTGAAAAATAAAAAATTAAAAAGTTTCTGAAAAAGCTAATTTTCTAAAAGATAACTAAGCTGACCGGGGCCTTCTACAAAGGGCACCACGTTGGCTAATGCCGGCCTTAGTAGTTTCCTACGATCCCTAGCTATACGACACTTAGAAAAACACTTCGTTATTTACGTGGCCTGACACACGGAGTTCAGCCGCGTTTCCTTCCGGAAGGAGAAGGTTCGGTTAACTCCCTGTCCCGCCTCAATGCTATGGCTCACTCCTCGGTTATAAAGCCATGTGGATATTTCAATTGAATGAAATCCAACTAGTGACTTTGTGTCAAAACTGTCAAGTAAATTGTCAAAGAAAATTATTGATACCAACTTGAAGAGTGAACCAATAGGAATTATAAAAATGTTGCAGGAGTGCCAATATAATTTTTTTTTTATATTTTGAATTGAAGTATTGAAATGTTTAATTGAAGTTAGTGATCCTTTGGTGAACGGGGAGGAAATCTCTGTACAAGTTCACTTGAGTGTTCAGGCAGTGATCATTATTAGGAAGTTCTTTGGAAATCTCCAATTCTTCAAACAAATCCAATCTGAGGTAATTTTTATTGTCAATTTTGTGTAGAATTTTTGAAATTTCTATTTGGGCTAAAGTTATGATTGTGAATTTTGAAATGGTTACCAAATGCAGATTTATCTGGTCTTTTCAAATGTTCATTAATTCTAGTAATGAAGGGTCTGCAAGTTCTACCAATGTAAGAGGCAGAGCAGTCAGAACAGTCAAGTTTGTAGACTCCACTTCTTTTTTACTTATCAATTATGGTGGCTTTATGGTGGCTCGTTTCTGCATGTCTGACAACTGAAAAATCTGTTGCGACTCATATCACATGACCTCAGATTTGGCGGGAATTTCAAAAAAGTTGTCTATGGTTCCAAAAATGAGTCAAATTGACAAGATATCGAAAGAATTTATCGAGAAAATGTGTTTGGAATCCAACGAGTACCTCATGTACCAATTTTGAACAAGAAAAAAAAATATACCATTTTATTTCTCTACCCCGAAAAGGAAACCGCTAGGGAATTTTGGTGTACATGTCTTGGGTATTAGTGGTATTACTCGAGTAATAGTGGGGAATTGAAGGCATTACTTGAAATTATTGAGTATTACAGGTATTACTCGATGCAGGTATTAGATGAATTAGTTAGGAATTATTGGGCATTACACGGAAAAAAGAGATATTACTCGAGCATGACATGGGTATTACAGAAATTATTCGGAAGAGAGAGAACAATTACAGCACAATTATAATCCTAAAACTTAGAGAGCACTGGCGGAAATCAGAATTGTGCAATGAAAAAAAAAGGTCTTCAGAATTGTGCTCGACAATAAACCAACACGATTTTATATCTTATTACTTTTCTGACGGGCATCACTGGCATTACTTGGAAGTATTACTCGGGAATTACTTGGGTATCAAAGGCATCACTTACGATTTTTGGGAATTAGTGTACACATTTTCTTCAGTGTTTTACCCCTCGCTCTACCCTTACTAAGAAACTAAATATTAAATTCAGTAAGGGTAAATAGGGTATGTTATATCCAACATCTAGAGTAACCTTCCCAAGCATATCAGGTTACATTCCAGGGAAAATCGCTGATTGGACAGTCCCACGGAGCCGAGCCACGGATATCCAATTCCAACAACCAAGCAGCTTCGCCAGCATTTCAAAACATATAAATTCACGATTTTTTGTTTGTTACTCACTTATTCACTTATTCACTTCATGTCATATAATAAAGTCATTTTCATTTATCTTTCATTGTAATTATTAACTGGTGGATCGAACCACCCCAAATATACTTTTCAAAAAGGTCTTGGAAATCAAAATATAACAATTGGCGCAGTCGCTGTAGGATCCTTCAACTCCTGGAACTGCGGAACAAGGAAAGCCTAACCAAAGGAGGTGGATTCCAATCCTTAAAAGAAAGAACCGGAACCTCTCGTATTTCAATTAAGCAACCCAACTCAGCAACTCAACACGAAGAAAACCAAGGAAGAACGGCTGGATGGTCTCTTCAACGGAGGAAGAACACGCGAACACTAACTTCGCCCAGAGCATCGCTTGTGAAGTCGGATTTCAGCCGTATGGACATTCTTTGGTAAGACAATTTAAAAATCGTCTCGAATATTTTTATTTATTTCTTTTTCATTCTGATCAAATCACCACTTCCTTTATCAATCAACCATGGTTGATTATAATCCCAGTTGCACTCAACCCTTATAAATTGAACGAAATATTTTTTATCGTCCCCGAAGATGATGGTGACCAAATATTATTGAATACCTTGCTTGTAATACTGCTTACCGAATGAGCCGAGAATTCACATTAAAGAATTAATGAGTAGGACGTCAAATTGCTTTCCATGCGGTGTTGCCGAATTTCTCACCACGGCTCGGGAGATCAAGTCGGCTGTGACCAAACCAAGTGCAAACCCTGAACTTATCAGACGACTTGAATCCAAACCTGAACTTTCCAGAACACATATTTCTATAACCCAATAACTTATGATCAGTTCGAAAAATTTCTATTATATCATATCAATCAATCAACTTTATTACCCAAGAAACATTACATGTTTATAGAAGGGTTAAAAAAAATAATAATAATAATACAAATATTAAAACATAAATAATCATATACATAAGGTGTTCAATAAATGTTGGTAAATAATAACTATTAAAAGTAAAAATGACATTTGCTCAAACCCAAAATACTTAAAAATACATATTTAGAGATGGATTTAAGCAGTTTTTAGCTCAAACATATTATCATTGAAGGTGCCAAGTTCATGAAGAAATCACCGCAAAATTTCTTTTTTCAGTTCATTTTTAAATTTTATGAATGAATGGTATTTTTTTGTTTCATTAGATATTAAATTGTAATTTACTATGCCATTATAATACTTTTTAATACCGGTGCTGGTTTGTCGATATTCAAACCAAAAAGTGTTCAGAAGTATTTCAATAGACCCCCCAGAAAATATTATGATTCAAGGTATAACCAATCAAAAAATCAATATATCTGAATCAGTAATGATACCCTTTGCTAAAGATAACCCTCACAAAGTTTTCATTTGGGACTGGGATATAGAAAAATAGAGAAAATCAATTTCGATTAAGAGATCCAAACGAGAAAGAAACTTTACTGAACTCGTTATCAACGTTTGTCTCGAATTCCCGGACATTTTCTACTTAGAAGGCGATCGACTAACATTTACGAACGAAAAAAAAACACTTCATTGACCCTAAAAACGGCAAACCCGTGTTCACGAAATCATACCGCTACCCACAAATTCATAAAGAGGAAGTCAAAAGACAAATGATTAAAATGCTGGAAGACGGAATTATACGTCCTTCCATTTCATCATGTTCCTCTCCTTAGTGGGTGGTCCCCAAAAAATCAACGCTTCAGAAAAACAGTGGCGTGTCGTTGTCGACTACCAAAAGCTGAATGAGGTTACCATCGACGAAAAATACTCCCTACCCATAATATCAGACCTACTGGATCAACTTGGCAGATGCCAATACTTTACTACCCTCGACCTTGCATCAGGTTTCTACCAAATCGATATCGATAAGGAAGACATTTCAGAAACTGCTTTCACCGTTGAGAATGGTCATTACGCATTCGTAAGAATGCCATTCGGACTTGAGAACGCTTCATCAAGTTTCCAAAAAGTGATGGACAACATTCTACTCGGTTTATCATTGAGCGATGTTTAGTCCATATGGACGACATCATTATTCATTCACCAAGAATCCATGAACACATTTCCCGGTTGAAAAAAGTATTCAAACGCCTCAGGCAAGCCAATCTCAAGATACAGCCTGACAAATGCGAATTCCTTAGAAGGTGGCATATCTTAGTCATCCCATTACCAAAGACGGAGTTAAACTAAATCCGTGCAGACTCGATTGTATCATAAATATCCCCGAACCAAATAACCAGGAAGAGATCAAATCTTTTCTTGGGCTGGCTGGATACTACAGACATTTTATCCCAAATTTTGCTAAAATTTTCAAACCACTGACAGAATTGCTTCAAAAAGACACCCCATTCATTCTTTGAAGAACTGAAACGAACACTCATTTGAATACCCATACTCATATACCCCAACTTCGAATATACTTTCCTACTAACCACAGATGCGAGTGCATTCGACATTGGAGCCGTATTGTCTCAAGGCCCGATCGGCAAAGACTTACCAATCGCTTACGCCTCAAGCACGCTCTGTTCTGCAGAATTCAAGTACTCTACGATAGAACGGGAACTTTCTGCCATTGTATGGACCGTGAAACATTTTAGGCCATACGTATTTGGTAGAAAGTTCAAACTCGTCACTGACCACTGACCACTAACATGGTTATTTTCTATCAAAGACCCCGGAAGCAGACTTGCAAAATAGTGCCTGAAATTAGAAGAATATGATTAGGAAATCATATACAAACCTGGAAAAATCAATAAGAATGTCGATAAACTTTCCAGAATCAAAATCGACACTCTCACAAAATGTTTCACTCCATAATTCCAAAATATCCACTTCGTGTTCATTGGTCCTACCTACAAACGAAGACGCCGACATTCAAGTTATTTCAGACACTGACGAAGAACAGAACACTTTTGACCCCGAACCGAAAGAAAAACCGCCTGATACTGAAAATCCCTCTTATATTGAAAATTCCTTTGAAACCAAACATATTTCTGGTACTGAGGAAATCTCTGAAAATGACCCTTCAGATTACCCTATTGAACAAATTGAACGATAATACCAAATCTTCATGAATCTATATCAAAATAAATCGCTAATTGATTATTCGAAAGTCGAATATTCAATTACTTGACAAAGAAAGTAAACATATTATGGCATTTCCTCGAGAAAACAAAATCGAAAACTCCCATCATATGATATTTGACCATATACAGGGTGTTCCTTAAAGACATGCTAATATTTGAGGGGGTGATTCTTTGACTTATTTTAAGGAAAAAACTTTCAATAAACGTATGTCCTAAAAGTCCTAACTTTTGAGATACAGGGTGATAAAGTTTTGAAAAAAAATCAGTTTTTCAATAATAACTGAGATAATATTGTAGATGTTTTTATAAAATTTGGTACATGTCTTCTATGCATCAAGGTGCATTTTTTAATGCACAAACATTTTCATTTTCTCAACCAGTGGCGTCCGTACGGGTTTTGCATTGAATATTTTTGGAGAAAAAAATACTACGCCACTGCTTTCTCCAAAAAAAAAATACTTTTGAGATCCTCATTTATTTTTGAGCAAATTTAATCTCCTGAGTTTTCTTTGTCCGCCGCATGGTTTTCGCTTAAAAAAATAAAAATCGTTTACTTCAGGATCAATTCTTCAAAAATCTGATGTGGTGTGGAAATGATTGTGCATCCACTTAAAGCAAATAAAGGGATCAGATTTGTTCCAAAATGAATGAGAATCAAAAAAATATGGATTTCAGCTTGTACAAAAACGAATTTTATTTTATTTTATAAAAGTATATATATATATTATATATATAATACTATATAATCTTTTTGCCTTTTGACGATGACTTAGTAATAGAACATCTATTCCTCACCCTGTAGAGAAATCAACATAAACTTCCACTTCCTTATCACACACTTATTGCGTTGAAAATAACTCAAAAAAGATATAAAATTCAAAGTTTGTCAAAATGTGATAAGAACTCCAGACCCTGACCAAATTTCAATTATAATTGATCAATTTCACAATGGAAAAAATAATCTTCATAGAGGTATCACTGAAACCATCCGTAGAATAAAAGAAAAATATAATTGGCAAGGTCTCACGAAAGAAGTTGAAAAATATATCCAAAACTGCCAAATTTGTCAAAGGAGTAAGATTTTGTTGAAAAAACCTCAACAATCTTTCAGTAATAACTGAAACTCCAAGAACTGCATTTGAAAGAGTCAACACAGAAATTCCGAAAAAATGCTATGCTCTCGTACATGGCGAATTAAGATAATTCACACAAGTACGGCATTGAAGACAAATCTGCAAGAACTGTTGCAAACGCCCTACTCTGGTGTTCCCAACATTTTGGTACACCCTTGAGTATACACTGTGACCACGGGAAAGAATTTGACAATGAAACCCTCAGAGATCTTCACGCACTCTACGACATTCAATTATCTTATTCCAATATAAATCACACTCAATCTAATGGATCAGTAGAAAGGTTCCATGCAATATTTGAATTGATTCGTATACAGTGCGGCTTTTAATAGTCCCCCCCTGTTAACTTTTGAACGGTTTTACGTAGAAACATGAATAAAATACTGTTTCGAAGGTTTCACAATACTACTTTATGAAATGGAAAATATGGTGATTGCTCAATAGGGGGCGCGGGGAGGCCCATCGACTCAAAATTTATGTATATGTATATATATATATATATTTGAATTTTTTTCATATTTTTTTTGCCAATTTCGATATTTATGCCTTTCAAAATTTTTAAATTAATGTGCCCCAGCGCCATCTGTCTTATTGTTCCACATCAAACCGTTCAAATTTATCGAGGTATGAGTATTACTAAGAGCCGCATTTATATTTGATAATTCGAATTTGAATTGCAAAAAAAATATTAAAGAAATTCAAAAAAATTTAGATGATTGTAAAGAGAAATAAATTCTCTTTTCAACGATGTGCCACTTGACCCCTCATGCCATTTAAAATTTTGAGTCGGTGGGCCCCATGCGCCCCCTATTGATCAATCACCATATCTTTTATTTCAAAAAGTAGTATTAGTGAAACCCTCGAAACTGTTTTTTATTCATGTTTCTATGTCGAACCGTTCAAAACTTAACAGGGGGGGGGGGCTATTAAAAGCCGCACTGTATAGTTAGCCGAACACCCAGAAGACGAGACATTGGACGTACTCCCTCACGCAGTTTTTTTCTACAATAACTCGTTGAATAGAAATCATGGTTTCACCCCCATGAGTTAGTTTTCGGACACACATCCAATAGATCCTCTGAAACTCTATACAACCAGGAACAGCATCACCAAATATGTTAGAGACCCGAATAACAAATTTTCTCATTTTTATAAACTTTTTCGAGAACGCATCTTGAAACAAAAGCAAGAAGCCAAAATTCGATTTGTCCCTTCATAATCGAACAACTACATCAAAATTCAGCAATTCTATTGAATCCCCGAACCGATCAAAAATCGAAAATAAACTTCGATCGTTTGAAGCGGTACACTGAAGATTAATTTATTTTCAGGTTACCGCTGCTGATCGTTTATTAATCGTAATATTAATCCAGTACGATTGGGTTTTGAGACGAGGATCGATTGTAGCACCACCAAACTTGGTATGCTAGTATCTGGAACTATGATAAACACCACGAAAAAATTGTTTACCAAAATTCCAGGGGTGGAACATATTATTTTTTTCGTTTAAAAATAAATAAATATATTTTTGCTGTAATCTTGATTTATCAGAAAAAAAACTCAACAGAGTTCAACAATTCAATTCTCCACAAAAATGATTCCTAGTATTTTTTTATGAAATACGCTCGTTTTCTCAGAAAACCTGATTGAACGCCGATATCTATTTCACCCTTACCCGCCGCTGAAAATTCTGGCGGAGCCGGTAATTTGATTGGTCATAACTCTGCTAAAAATGATCGAAGAAGAAAAAGGAAAAGTTCATATTGTTTCTGAAGACCTTCTCATGCAAACATAATATACGAGTATTTGTGTACCTAAAATGTGTTGTGTCGCACTTCACCGAAATGTTTGCGGATGATCCAAAAATCATGAATGATTTGGTAAATATGGAATTATAATACTGAAGCAGAAATCCATACCCTCTTTGGACTATAGGCAACAATTTTAAAGTAGTGTGACAGGTCCTACTTATACATGCCAAATTAAAAACTTTGTTTTACTTCTGCCTCATATAATATCTCTGACAAAATTAATTACATAAACACTTGGAACCCAAATTTTGCCCTAACGATCAATACCTTGAAAAAAAAACATAAAAAAACACTTATTTTCAGCACGACTAAAGTGTTACAAATGAAAAAGTCGCATCGAGAATCTGATGAAATGCAAAAGATTTTTTTTCTCCATCATTTTGGAGACGTAAAAGGTGTAAGATGTTTTATTGATGATCTTATCTGTTATGGAAGTACTATTGAAGAACATAATATGAGATTAGTGAAGGTACTGGAAATTGCAAAGAAATTTAACATAAAATTTAATAAAAATAAATGCAAATTTTTAGTAGATCATGTTTTATATATGGGACACATTATTAGTTCCGATGGTATCTCTGTAGAAGAATCCAAAGTGGAGGCCATAAAAAACATGCAAAAACCCCAAAATAAAAATGATGTTCAAAGATTTTTAGGTTATATTACGTATATTGGTAAATTTATTCCTAATCTATCGAAAAAACTTTTTATATACGCAACCTGCTAAAGAAAGATGTTTCTTTCATATGGGGACCTGAACAAGAAAGTAGTTTTAATGAATTAAAAAAACTAGCATGTCAAAGTCCTTGTTTAAAATTTTATGACATAAAAAAGGACACAACTATTTCAGTAAATTCCAGTCAAAATGGCATGGCAGCAATTTTCTTGCAGGAAGGATTTCCATGTGCTTTTGCATCAAAAAGCCTAACAGAAACTCAAAAAAGATACAGTCAAATTGAAAAAGAATTGTTAGGAGTATTTTTTGGTATAATACATTTTGAACAATATGTTTTTGGAAAATCTTTTACAGTGGAGACTGATCATCAACCTCTTATTTCCATAATAAAAAAAACAATAAATTCTTGTCCAGCCAGCCTTCAACGTATGTTAATTCAATTAAAAAAGTATGATTTCAATGTCATTTATAAACCTGGCAAAAAACTATACTAGCAGATACTTTAAGCAGGGCGTTTGAAAAGGATAAAGTTTTTGATGAAAACATTGACATAGAAATTGAAGCCCAAGTCTGTCTCATCAACAGCCAACTAAATACTACTCCAGAAATGAGAGAAAAACTAAAAAAACTAACTGAAGATGATTCAGAGCTAGCGTTATTAAAAGACTACATTCAAAACGAGTGGCCAAAATCATATTCAAAAATACCCCAAGAATTAAAATTTTATTATAAATTTCGTCACGAGTTGAATATCATGGATAATTTGATTTTTAAAGGCCAAAAATTAATAGTGCCAAAAAGCTTCAGAAAATATATACTAGATAAACTTCACTATAGTCATCTTGGTATAAATAAAACTATAAGTAAAGCAAACCTATCATTTTTTTTTGGGTGGGCATGAATAAGCAAATTCAAGATTTAGTATCTTCATGTTACATCTGCCAAACCCACAGAAAGTCGAACCCATCTGAACCGATGATGTCTCATGAGATTGTCAAAATTCCTTTTCACAAAGTAGGCATTGATTTATTTGAACTTTGTAAGAAATCATATTTGTTACTAGTAGACTATTACTCAAAATTTTTCGAAGTAGTTGACCTAAATAGGGATTTATCAACTAAAAATTTCATACAAATTTTAAAAAACATCTACTCACGTTTTGGGATTCCTTCAATATGTATAACAGACGGAGGTCCACAGTTTTCAAGTTATTTATTTTCACAATTTGCAAAAGAATATGGATTTTCACATACATTTTCATCTCCCACTTATCCTCAGAGTAATGGACAAGTAGAGAGAACCATTCAAACAGTAAAAATACATTAAAAAAATGCTTTTACGAAAAAAAAGATCCTTATTTAGCACTACTTGATATTCGAAACACTCCAATTGACGGAAAACACTCACCAGCCAATGTCTTATTGAGTAGAAATTTGAGGTCTTTATTACCACAAATTAAAAAAAAAATTTAACCTCTAAAGATAAACAAAAAGCAATTTGACACGTTTATTGATATAAACCAGAGAAAACAAATACATTATTTTAATATAAAAGGTACGAAACTGTTTAATGATCTTCAAAATAACTGTGAAGTGTGGGTGCAGATCAAACCACAGACAAAATGACTGAGGGGTAAAATCCTGTCAAAAAGTGGCATAAGAGCTTATAAAATTTTATTGCAAGATGGTAGAACCTTTGTCAGAAATCGTATATATATAAGACCTGTCAATAATATTAAAAAAAAAATATATAGCACAAAAAATTAACGAGGATTCTGGTCAAAGCAAAAATGAAACCTATCATTCTAATAATAATAATACTTGCTCTCAACCAGTATGTGATTCTCAAAATTTGTCAAGCAAAATTTTTCTAAATTTTGCTCAACATCACATGAAATCACCTAAGAAATCACATGATATTTCTTCAAAGCAAAGAAATAAACCTTCAGAATCACAAAATGGTGCAAATGCGAATAACAATATAGATCAAAACTTACCAAGTTGTTCTAAATACATATAAAAGTCATAATAGAGATAAAGTAAGCAGCAATGAAGAGAGCTCCAACGAAAGCTGCAATCTAGTGCCACAGAACTTTACAACAAAGTCTGGAAGGGTAATAAAAAGACCCAATCGTTTTTTAGAGTAGCAACAAGTTGAAAATACTAGAGGCAAAATCTAGATTATTTTGGTAATAGATTTACTGTCAAATGATAAAACCTTATTATTACATAATAATAACGTAGACCATTGCAATTTTAAAAGTAGGTTCCATAATCGGGTATTCCAGCTGAAAATTACAAAATGGTTGAATACATTTGATTTCGTTAGTACCAAACAAATCCGATGTTGTAAGACAAAATTTGAATTGTAAAAATGTATGTCTACAATAAATATGTGTATGTAAATAACAAACCAAAATAATGCTGTGTTCTGTGTATGTACATATATGTATAGATTTATGAAGTGATGTATTTTATTTATATACATATATATATACATATATATATATATATATATATATATATATATATATAAAAAGTGAGGTGGAAAATATACACTCAAAAACAAAAGGGAGGATGTCATGATTCTACGTATTTATCTTCTAGCGTGTGGCTACAATGACTACAAATGTCATATGTCAAACTCGGATGTCATCCTGGTAAATTAAATAAAATAAAACAGTTTATATCTAGCTGGCATAGAACAAGGTTGTTTCTTTCATCACTCCTAACAATATAACACTAATTGCATTCACATGTTGAATACAATTTGTAATTACATTGACTTACACATCCTAACAGAAATCGAAAGGGTCAAACTTTAAGAGTGTTTCTCAGTGGTTTGAGGGACCCACTTAGTGCTAGAGTTAGAGCCCAAAACCCTGTAACTCTACTACAAGCCTTGACAATAATGAATGATGAAAGCAATATATACAATCTGCAGAACCCCAGAAATATCTCTGTCAAATTTAAAAATAACCATAACAACCGCCCAAATTTAATGCAACGCCCAGCACATCAAAATTATCCGAAACCTATTCAGTTCAACCCTCTATATAAAAAATATCCTAATAATGCCTGCACAATTTTAAAATAATTTCTCTTTCCTCCTTATTCATGTGATCAGTTCTAATTAATTGAGTGATATTAGATCGATCAACTTCCTGCATATTTTCTGTGAAAAATACTCGACATATGACATTTGTAGTCATTGTAGCCACACGCTAGAAGATAAATACGTAGAATCATGACATCCTCCCTTTTGTTTTTGAGTGTATATTTTCCACCTCACTTTTTACACATCTCTCATATCATCTTATACTATATAACTATATATATATATATGTATATAAATAAAATACATCACTTCATAAATCTATACATATATGTATATGAGCACAGCATTATTTTGGTTTGTCATTTACATACACATATTTATTCTAGACATACATTTATACAATTCAATTTTGTCTTACAACATCGGATTTGTTTGGTACTAACGAAATCAAATGTATTCAACCATTTTGTAATTTTCAGTTGGAATACCCGATTATGGAACCTACTTTTAAAATTGCAATGGTCTACGTTATTATTATGTAATAATAAGGTTTTATCATTTGACAGTAAATCTATTACCAAAATAATCTAGATTTTGCCTCTAGTATTTTCAACTTGTTGCTACTCTAAAAAACGATTGGGTCTTTTTATTACCCTTCCAGACTTTGTTGTAAAGTTCTGTGGCACTAGATTGCAGCTTTCGTTGGAGCTCTCTTCATTGCTGCTTACTTTATCTCTATTATGACTTTTATATGTATTTGTATGTTTATTATTTTTATCTTCATTCTCCTGATTCCCTTTCGAGGTATCCAAACTTAAACTACTACCGAAACTATTATACATAGAAGAGTCAGTCACAGAATTGTTGCTATTGAAGCTTTTGTCATTGTCTGTTAAATAGTTTTCTGAGTCACTTTCAGAAAAGTCTCTAATGTTGTCATAAGAACAACTTGGTAAGTTTTGATCTATATTGTTATTCGCATTTGCACCATTTTGTGATTCTGAAGGTTTATCTCTTTGCTTTGAAGAAATATCATGTGATTTCTTAGGTGATTTCATGTGATGTTGAGCAAAATTTAGAAAAATTTTGCTTGACAAATTTTGAGAATCACATAAAGGTTGAGAGCAAGTATTATTATTATTAGAATGATAGGTTTCATTTTTGATTTGACCAGAATCCTCGTTAATTTTTTGTGCTATTTCCTTTTTGTTAATATTATTGACAGGTCTTATATATATACGATTTCTGACAAAGGTTCTACCATCTTGCAATCAAATTTTATAAGCTCTTATGCCACTTTTTGACAAAATTTTACCCCTCAGCCATTTTGTCTGTGGTTTGATCTGCACCCACACTTCACAGTTATTTTGAAGATCATTTAACAATTTCGTACCTTTTATATTAAAATAATGTCTTTGTTTTCTCTGGTTTATATCAATAAACGTGTCAAATTGCTTTTTGTTTATCTTTAGAGGTTCAAAATTTTTTTTTAGTTGTGGTAATAAAGACCTCAAATTTCTACTCATTAAGACATTGGCTGGTGAGTGTTTTCCGTCAATTGGAGTGTTTCGAATATCAAGTAGTGCTAAATAAGGATCTTTTTGTTCGTAAAAGCAGTTTTTTAATGTATTTTTACTGTTTGAATGGTTCTCTCTACTTGTCCATTACTCTGAGGATAAGTGGGAGATGAAAATGTATGTGAAAATCCATATTTACTTAATAATAAAAATCCATATTAACCATAATAACTTGAAAACTGTGGACCTCCGTCTGTTATACATATTGAAGGAATCCCAAAACGTGAGTAGATGTTTTTTTAAATTTGTATGATATTTTTACTTGATAGATCCCCATTTAGGTCAACTACTTCGAAAAATTTTGAGTAATAGTCTACTAGTAACAAATATGATTTCTTACAAAGTTCAAATAAATCAATGCCTACTTTGTGAAAAGGAATTTTGACAATCTCATGAGACATCATCGGTTCAGATGGGTTCGACTTTCTGTGGGTTTGGCAGATGTAACATGAAGATACTAAATCTTGAATTTGCTTATTCATGCCCACCCAAAAAAATGATAGGTTTGCTTTACTTATAGTTTTATTTATACCAAGATGACTATAGTGAAGTTTATCTAGTATATATTTTCTGAAGCTTTTTGGCACTATTAATTTTTGGCCTTTAAAAATCAAATTATCCATGATATTCAACTCGTGACGAAATTTATAATAAAATTTTAATTCTTGGGGTATTTTTGAATATGATTTTGGCCACTCGTTTTGAATGTAGTCTTTTAATAACGCTAGCTCTGAATAATCTTCAGTTAGTTTTTTAGTTTTTCTCTCATTTCTGGAGTAGTATTTAGTTGGCTGTTGATGAGACAGACTTGGGCTTCAATTTCTATGTCAATGTTTTCATCAAAAACTTTATCCTTTTCAAACGCCCTGCTTAAAGTATCTGCTAGTACTAGTTTTTTGCCAGGTTTATAAATGAGATTGAAATCATACTTTTTTAATTGAATTAACTTACGTTGAAGTCTGGCTGGACAAGAATTCAATGTTTTTTTTATTATGGAAATAAGAGGTTGATGATCAGTCTCCACTGTAAAAGATTTTCCAAAATTCCAAAAACATATTGTTCAAAATGTATTATACCAAAAAATACTCTTAACAATTCTTTTTCAATTTGACTGTATCGTTTTTGAGTTTCTGTTAGGCTTTTTGATGCATAGGCACATGGAAATCCTTCCTGCAATAAAATTGCTGCCATGCCATTTTGACTAGAATCTACTGAAATAGTTGTGTCCTTTTTTATGTCATAAAATTTTAAACAAGGACTTTGACATGCTAGTTTTTTCAATTCATTAAAACTACTCTCTTGTTCAGGTCCCCATATGAAAGAAACATCTTTCTTTAGCAGGTTGCGTATATGAAAAGTTTTTTCAGATAGATTAGGAATAAATTTACCAATATACGTAATATAACCTAAAAATCTTTGAACATTATTTTTATTTTGGGGTTTTTGCATGTTTTTTTTGGCCTCCACTTTGGATTCGTCTACAGAGATACCAGCGGAACTAATAATGTGTCCCATATATAAAACACGATCTACTAAAAATTTGCATTTATTTTTATTAAATTTTATGTTAAATTTCTTTGCAATTTCCAGTACCTTCACTAATCTCATATTATGTTCTTCAATAGTACTTCCATAACAGATAAGATCATCAATAAAACATCTTACACCTTTTACGTCTCCAAAAATTTCGTTAATTCTTTCTTGAAATACTTCGGAACTGCTCGTTAGTCCATAAGGTAACCTTAGAAATCTATATCTGCCAAATTCAGTTGCAAATGTACATAATCTAGAACTTTCTTCATCTAGCTGAATCTGTAAAAATCCTTGAGTTGTATCTAGAACTGAAAAATATTTCGCTCCTGAAAATTCACTGGAAAGTTCTGACAATGAGGGTAAATGAGCGACAGGTCTAACCACAAACTTATTTAAATGAGTTGGATCTAAACATAATCTTAAATCCCCGTTAGGTTTTCTTACAAGAACATATGTACCCATTCTGAGCTTTCGTTAATTTTTACAATAATTTTTTGCTCTACGAGCTGATGCAGTGTATACTTGAATTTGTCTTTAAGAGCAAAAGGTACTCTCCTTGGAGGAATGATCACAGGTTGTGCATCTTGTTTCAAGTCTATGTGATAAGGTTTATTTAGACATCCTATTCCAGAAAAGAGATAATTGAATTTGTTTACTATTGACTTAACAGCGCTAGCGTCATTTAGGTCAAAACCATATTCATTTTTTGATTTAATATTAGAGTCCAAGCTCTCAATTTTCTTTATCAAATTTAACTGAACACTTGTCTTTAGACCTAGTAATGGAATGCATTTCGTTTTTACAACATAACATAATATTTCATAGTTTTGATTGTTATGATAGCATGTTAAATAACATATGCCTAGAACTGGTAATTCGTGTTTAGAAAGTGAACTCAATCTTACATTTGTTTTTTGTAACTTTTTCATGTCATATCCAATATTCTCCAATACATGTGATGATATCACATTTGCCATTGCCCCAGTGTCGATTTTGAACTTGACCTCTTGTCCTTCTATTACCAAATTCTGAAACCATGATGACCCCTGCGATGTGTCCACTTGGTCCAATACGATGAGATCTAGAAACAGAAATTCTTGTGCAGTATCATTGTTTTCATAAAAAGAATTAATGTTACGATTTTCAAAACTTTCTTGATTTTTATCAACCAAGTTGATTTTCTTTTTATATTGACCTTTATTCTGACCAAATCGCTGATTACTGTTGTATTGAACTTTTTTAGAATCATTATAGTTTTTGTTCAATTGACATACATTAGCAAAATGGTGTAATTTGAAACATCTTGAACACTTTTTTCCAAATGCTGGACATTTTTTATAAGATATCGAGAAGAGCAATAGTTACAATTAATCATGAAATTGTTCTGACCTTTGTTTCTGTTGTTAGAAAAGTGCGATTTTGCTGATGTTGGATGTGAAGTACCTTCGAATGTCCTGTTGACCACTTCCACTCGATTTTGGTAAGACCTTCCGTTAGTCATTTCTTTGTTTCTATCCCGAGCATGTTCCAGAGTTAGACAAACATCAATGGCATCCTGAAGCTTCGTATGGTTTGCTGCTAGCAATTTCTGCCTCAAACCGTCTTCTAGCAATCCACGTATTATGACGTGTTTGACCAAAGACTCTCTCAGATCTCCCAGCTCACAATTAAGAGATAGATTCTTCAATTCCATAACGTAATTCTCAATTGACTGACCAACTTTTTGTCTGCAGGTTAAGAATTTGAAAAATTCATAGGTCAGATTTTTCTTGTGTGCAAAATAATCATCAAATTCCTTAACCAAACTATCAAAATTATTCTTCTTGGCGTCCTCTAATTGCATTGAATTGAAAATTCTCAAACCTTCATCGCCCATGAGGGTTAATAGTAATGCACATTTGGTTTCATTGTCCTTTTTCACCAATTCGGTTGCTGTCAGATAATTGAGGAACCTTTGCTTCCAAAATGTCCAGTTCTCGCCCACGTTTCCTTGATATGACATTGGCGTGATACCAGGAAAATTCATCTTTTCTTGCTCCTGTTTTAAATTTTGGTATATTAATTTTCCGATGGAAATAATCAATTTTAAACATAGGATGGACGATTATAACTTGGATTTATAATCTGCCTAGCGTATTTGATTCGTCCATAACTGCGCCATGTTATATTGTTAGGAGTGATGAATGAAACAACCTTGTTCTATGCCAGCTAGATATAAACTGTTTTATTTTATTTAATTTACCAGGATGACATCCGAGTTTGACATATGACATTTGTAGTCATCGTAGGCACACGCTAAAACATAAATACGTAGAATCATGACAATTAGAATAGAATTGATGTGGGGTTTCTTGTCGTTGTCTCAATGCCATTAGATTCTGTATTAATGTATTGAGATCTCTTTGATCACCAAAATTTGGAAGTAGGGTAGCTCTTATTTCCACCCAATTAGAAGCATTATAAATATTAACTGTTTCTTGTGCTGGACCTTTCAATTTTGAAAATATTGTATTTATTATCGAAATATTTTGTGGACAATTAGGTTCAACTCCATTGTAATGAGTATCAACGATTTGTGAAATTGTTTTTATAAACCTAGACAAGCTGGTTGGGTTACCATCGTATTACGGGATGGTTTTCAATAGGTCGGAACTAATAACTGGAATTTGCACTGGGGCCATTTTGAATTCATTTACGAATTTTAGTAAATTATATTCTATGCTAATATATATTTATATATAATTACATATATATGTTATATGTGTTCAATTAATTTGTGAGCGAAATATTTTCAGGAAAGGAACTCTGTGGATTCAGAGGAGTCTGACAATGAATGAAAATATACTCACAATAAAATAATAACCAATACCATTCTGGTTGTTGTTGTGGCTTCCTGGTCTGCTTCTTGATTCTCTTCTTAAGTATGAACCGCTTGATCCTCGATGGACGGTGGTTCGCCAATCTGAATCTGAACAGTAGACACTGCAGAAGTGAATTTTCGATAAATCCACAACTTCCAGATCCCTATCGACTGTGCCAGTTACGAATGCAAGAATTTGGAAACCAGGATAAAACATTTATTTTACAAAATCAAGGTGAAAATTATTATAACAACTGTATCATATAAAATGTAATGTCAGACTGCCTCTCCGATAGTTCTTTTACCGGGCGTTGAGAAAAAACCCTCGTCAGCGGAACTGCGGACAAATAGCAGAGGCGCATTTGTCAGTGACGTAACTCGCGATATAAGTCGCAATGAATTATTCAGTTGTCAGACATGCAGAAACGAACCAACCACAATTAGAGTTTTTCAGAAATATGATAATCAGCACATTTTTTTTCCTATATGTACCCAACTTTATGGCGGACACTGTATACCAACGAACTTGTTTTGTTCATTTTCGGCATCTGAAGGATACGAGATCATGTTAATTTTTTATTGTTTTGTCTCAGATTATGTTGTAATTTTTCATGTTTTTTTTCCACATACATAATATTCATTCTACCTATATTATACTACCTATGTACATATTTTTCGGCTTATATAAATACTTACAAAATATATCTTTGCGTTTGCGAGTTATAACCTAGTAATGTTTTACGCCTTTTAATTCATATTGAATATTTTCTCAATTCGAGCTCATACATTATTTACGAACAAGGATTGAACACACCTCATCTTTCGTGAAGGAAAATTACAGTGCTAACAGGCGACGGTTAATTTCAGGCCCTGGGATCCCACCATCTGATGACAATGGAGAAAGTCCCACATTAGAACCACTCAAAATTCTCGAATCAGCCATCGCATCAGTCACAACCTATACCACCACAACCAACCTACCACAACCAACCTACCACAACCAACCTACCACACCAACTTATAATTTTTTCACAGTCAATAAGATTGGCGTTCAGACATTGAATTTGCATTATAATCAAGCTCCCAACCTTTGAATCAAATCGTAGTAAATAAACATCAGCTAATTACCTACCTATCTCGACAATTATGTTTATACAAATACTGTGAAACGATAAAGGTAAACGTGAATTGAGAGAGGTGTTGTTATAAAATAGATTTAAGGAAAGTTAATAATTGTTTGACAAAATGTTTAATTCTCGTTTAGCATGGGTACATCACGTGAGAGAATAATGAAATAAAAGTGAGTATATACCACCAGCACTCTCTGCGAGCCAGTGACCGTCCACCTGCACGGCGCGAAATACGCGCCTCCGATCAAAAACATAACGTTTCTTTCGACCTCGTTTAAGTGACAATTTCGCTTCAAAATTCACCATGTTTTAATTTAATTTTTTTATATATTTTTGTTTCACTTCAATTCAAATTCATTTTAGTAACTCGTGTAACTTATATATTTTAAAAAAGTGATTTAATTTCAACAGTTCAGATCACATAAATAATGGGGCAACAAAACTGTTTTGATCTAGACAATAAATCTCCTATAAGTGAAAAATCAGATGAACTTCCGAAAGGTAAGTGGCGTTTTCAGTTTTGAGAATGTATATCTTATTGTACATACAAACCTAATTTTTAATTAGAAAATCATATTATGCAGTTTCTGAATTGAATGTATTCAATAATTTCTTCGTAGCGGAAATATCGGAAAATCATATTATGCAGTTTCTGAATTGAATGTATTCAATAAGTTCTTCGTAGCGGAAATATCGGACGTTAAGGGAACATTTTTTAATTTTTTATTTTGTGTCACAACATAAGTATGAAGAACGATAGTCTTCAAAGACATTGACAGTTGCGAATTAATTAATAGCACTATACAGTATATAATATATTAGTCGTGTCAAGTTATTATATACCTGGAGAGCTGGGTAAATTACATGACGTTTAAACCCTCAGGTACAATAATGAGTACTTTGTTTTTGAATTATACCCAAATACGGATTCCGAATATCACAAAAAATATTCCTTATTTCCGAATCTCTATCTAATAGTTGTAGGGATGAAATCGTAACTGAAACAATTTTCCATTGTAATTGAAAGTCTTCACTCGTCAAAAAATTGAGAATATTAATGCTCTCCTAATTTTATTCAACAGTACAAACTTTTTTTTCGTCCGATAAATTCATTCTTTCAACGAAACAATTTTGCCAATCAGTAATATCAGCAGAAAAACTAACATGAAAAAATTACTAGACCGAATATCAAGCAATTTTGTCTAGTATGTCAGTGTTTGCAATAAAATTCAACCAATAAAAGAAAAGTTTTAGTATTTTTTGGCAAGATGAATCAACAACAACTCATTAATGCCCTACAATGATAATCACCTTCCTTGTAACGATTATTAGGTAGTTTAAAACACAATTATTATAATGATTGTTGTCGTTTGTTTAGACGAAACTTCCCCAAAACGACTCATATTGTATCTGAAAACAAAGAAATTGAAGTGACGGTATAGACCAGGATCCCACGCCTATTTTCGAAAATGATTAATAACAGGCTGAATCCTCCTTCATTTTACCGAGACGCCCAACTTTTTCCTCTACGAAATTTCTTGATAGTGGTAGCTAATAAACTGCGCAGGCGTCAATCATGTCGATTTGATGAGTGCAAAAAAGTCATTAATAACAGTTAGTTTTTTAGTTGAACGTCGAGATAATTCGCCAAACTACTCGAAAAAACTTTTGTCCTACAAAATGGATGGTAGGACTGCAAAGTCCCCCACTTCCAACATGTACCAATGACGTGGTCATAAAAAATCATTAGTAACCAGCCGATTTTTTTATAGTTGCTTAGTTGATATTTGCATAATTGAATGGTCATATTGTCCTACAAATTGAATGGTAGATGTTCCCGGTCCTACGCTCCGAAATCGTCAATTCCATGGTGAAAAGAAATTATTAGTAACAGGCATCTTCGTGAGTAGCTTTGTTTCGATGAGACGTCCAACTTTTCCCTCTATGAAAACATTTAGTTTTTTTAGTCGAACCTCGAGATAGAAAGTACTCGAAAAAATGTTTGTCCTACAAAATGGATGGTAGGACTGAAGAGTCCCCCACTCCCAACATGTACCAATGACGTGGTTATAAGAAATCATCAGTACCCAGCGGATTTTTCTACCGTTGCTTGCTTTGTATTTGTAAAATTAAATGATCACATTGTCCTAGGTAGGCTTTCCCAGTCCTACGTGCAAAAGCCATAGTATACAGGGTGCTTCATTTTATGTTCTTGTACAAACCTGAAAATTGGCAAATTCTAGCAGTTTATTTTCTAGTTATAACGGATTAAGTGAAAGTCAAAATTGATATTGCAGTATTCATCTATTTATGTGAACCGTTTCTTGCCATGCTGTAATACAACACCTTTTATGAGATATTATTTTCAGTCAAATGAAGGGACTCTTGATCTTAAAATTAGATGCGAAAAGGTTATTTCTAAAGAAAGTTCAATTTCGATCAACTTCCTTTCTGATTGATCGTCAATGATAAACTCGATTAACTTATACACTCGTAGGCGAATTCATACACTGGATAATTGAATATATTATTGACTACCTTGTAGAAAAACAGTTTCGTTTTTTCTGTATTATGAGACATATTTCTCACGAATGTTAGTCATGCCCAGTCGTTCACTAGTTCAATATTGGATATGAATGGTATATTAATATTTTTTTTCACTTTTTTTCATTAAATGTGTGCGTGGTCCTTTGATGTTAGTTGCATGAACTGTTGTTCAAAATTGATCGTTCCCTCATGAAAGACAGCCCTCAAGAAACGAAACTTGTGCAAGCCAAGGATCCAAGGGTCATCAGAAAAATATCTGGAGTCGCTGGGCTTCGATCCCACGTCCGGCGACCAGAGTGGATGAAATATCGGTACTTTAACCCCCGTAAAATAGAATATCTTCTTTCGAACTGGACTTTTTGAAGACTTAGGAGACACCATACATCCTATTTTACCGTTGAGCAGATTTTGGTCTGACCTCTTTGAAAGATTTCAATTATAGATTTCAGCTCTTCAGACGATGGGGTGTTGCAGGTGTTTCCGGGTTTCCCTGCATCTGTGAAACCGAATATGCCATCATTTAAGCCGCCCCGGAGGGCAGATTGATTATTTCAATGTTTTTACTTTGTTATTGTTGTTTCCAATATGTTTATAAAAATTATGAACGCTAAACTAAATTTCCCACTTTTTCAATACAGTTTTTACGTAATTATGATATTATTGAATTGAAAAAATAATTATGAATTGAAAGTAACATTACTTTACGAATAAAAGTATATCAAATTAGCTAAACCACAATTTCAAAATAATTAGTTATTTTGAATAACTCTTGTAGGTCTAGCGTACATACCCGTTTTTTTGTAGGGCACTGTATTATTTGGGTGAAGAATACAGTAACCTTTCATGTGCAATCATTGTCCTACAGTTATTAATAATTTTTTTTTACCATAGAATTGACAATTTCGGAGCGTAGGTCTGGGAACACCTAGTATTCCACTTGTAGGCCAATATGACCATTCTATTATACAAATATTAACCAAGCAACCGTAAAAAAATGCGCTGGTAACTAATGATTTTTTTTTACCACGTCATTGGTACATATTGGGAATGGGGGACTCTGCAGTCTTACCATCCATTTTGTAGGTCAGAAGTTTTTTCGAGTACTTTGGCGAATTATCTCGAGGTTCAAATAAAAAACTAACTGTTATTAATGACTTTTTTGCACTCACCAAATCGACATGATTGACGCCTGCGTAGTTTTTTAGCTACCACTATCGAGAAATTTCGTAGAGGAAAAAGTTGGACGTCTCGGCAAAATTAAGCTACTCAGAAGGATTCAGCATGTTATTAATCATTTTTGAAAATAGGCGTGGGATCCTGGTCTAGTAGCTAATAATACTAGATGGAGTTTGGTTTAGAGGAACAGGCATTTTTATCGCAATAGAAAAGGATACACTTTTTTCACCGTTCTCAAAATGACACAGACGTAATCATGTAATGAAATTATTTTAGTCCGTCAGGTAGTGACAGATTTAAGAGTCCCATTTTCGCATACAAGCTTCGAATAGGGTTGAAAAGATTTGGATTAAAATTAAGATAAAGTTACGAGTGGATAACATACCGAGAATTCGATTTTTAAGAAGTGTTATTTGTTTTCCTCGTGTTCCTCACTACGGTATATCGTGTAATAAAAAAGTTCCTATGAACATATGTCTGTAGTTGTGACGGAAAAATGTTTAGTTTAAAAAAATGTATGCAATATAAGACAAGGTCGAGTGGTTTTTGGCCAAATGAATCAACGACAATTTACAAATGTACTATAATATTAAACATCACCATTTGAAGAATTATCAAAAGCAGCAGTTTTAAATATACGCTTGTTATACCTAATGGTTTTTGTGATTTATTCAGACAAAACTTTCCCAAAACGACTCATATTCTGTCAATAATCCTAAACAATCCTGAACAAATTGAAGGGATGCTTGCTTACTGAGCGAAGTTTGGTTTCAAGGAACAGGAATTTTTATCGATATAAAAAAAATCAGTTTCATTATCACTTTTAATTAATTGCACGTGAGGTTTGTATTTTATCAGGTGAATTTGGGTAGTTCAATGAGAAACTGTTTCCTAGAAATAACACGAGTACCTAAAACTCTCCACCTTCGGTGTCGCGTTTTCAATAGTTGACAGTTTTTTGAGTCCAATTGTTAAAGGAAACAGTTTAGAATTCAAACAATACAAATTTACCCGATATCAAAACAAACATCGAGTATAATTTGGCAGGACAATCTAATGAATAAGAAATTTAGAAACATGTCAATGTCAAACTATTCATTTTGGCAAACAACACCGCGTTAATTGATGAACAAATGAGCAAGTGAAAAAACCACGAGTGCATTTGTCGCTGTAAAAGTTGCAGTTAACTTTTTTCGCTGTCAAAGTGACAATTGCAATGTGGCATATGCGATTTTTTATGAATGAGTTGAATTTTCGCTATCAAAATCAATATTTTTCTGATCAAGTATTGTAGTGGGTGGGAGAGGGCTCGAGGCACAACCCAATGGGCACACGTACGTTTTTCAAACGTGTTATAAACGTGGCATTGGTTGAATGAACGTTTCTGGTTGAAAATTTTAACGGCAATAATTTAGTGTAATCTTCAACGTTGAAAGAAAACGTTATAAAGATGTGTTTTCAACGTTACTTCCTCAACAAGTCGTCAAATATACGTTTAACAATCGTTACGTTGATTCAAAATGAATTTTTAATCAAACTTGCTTTATGCGATTCATTTATCAATGTTTTTGATACGTTCCTTTACCATTTATTTGGTCAAAACAATGTTGTTTTATTAAGTATCTTCGATGTTCAAAAAACCTGATTGAAAACGGCTATAAAGCGATAAAAAGTAAGCAATTAGTTTAATAGTACGTTCTTTCACGAGACATTTTTTCGTTGAAAAAACGTTCGGTTTTCAGCCATTTCGCAACGTTATTTCAACGTCCTTGTGTCCATTGGGAATATAAGCAAACAAACAATCAAGTGTATTGACAGACCTAATTTTTTTTTTTTCAGAAAAATTAACTATGGCATGTTTTTTAACAAAAATTCAATTTGTACACTAAAAATCCCATAAGCAGCGATGTTTTTTTGTCATTATGGGAGCAAAAAAAGTTTGCCCTTTTCCAGCGACAAAACGGAACCTAACTTTTGAAAGAGTCTGATTCTAGTAAGTCTGCATCATCGAAAGTAAACTTGACATTAATAATTCGAGTTTTGATACCTTTAGGCAATTTAATTTAAAAAACTGCCAGAAAAAATTACTCGTTCTGCGGACTCGTAATTTTTTAAGGCAGTTTTTTTCGTTAAATTGCCAGGCATTAAAATTCTCATTGGAATGCCAAGTTTACTTCGACAAAAAAAGGTTTCGTGTAATTATAAATATGAAAATATCATGGCATTGAGCATTTGTCTATGAAAACCGTGAAATATATGATTCGAAAAAAAAATACTGTTTCACAAAATATATTTAAAGTAGCATCCTTTGACCTCAAATTACTTCAAAATTATTTTCTCACATATCGATTTGACATACTTTCAAGCTGATGGGCGGCTGTTATCGATTGGAAACCATTCCTTCCTCTCTGTGACCCTGTGTACAGTGAAGTTTGGAGTGAGTTCATCAGTACGAACAACATTTTCAACGCATCCCTCACACTGATCACCAATAGTTCTTTCCAGAACATCATTCACCAACTGAAAATTATTGTATGAAGAGGCACCATCATGCTGATAACACTCCCACCATATCTCTGTCGCCCAGAGGTTGATTTCAATAGTTCAAAGAACGATTTCAGAACCTCAACGAATTTTATTCCTGACCAAACATTGAAATATAACAAATATCTCAATGTTAAGTTTGTAATGGTAAAACAGTGAAACTGGACTTTCCGTCAGAGGAATAACAATCATAAGTAGTGTTGGTTGAATATACAATTTTTCATGAACTTGGCTTCGTCAATCCAAGTTATGTTTTGAAGAATCCTGAGTTCTCATCAAGAGAAACTCCGAAAAATTAATTCTTCTCTAATCACCGCCATGAAGGCGCTGCACCAACTGGTATGAATATGGGTGAAAATTATGTTTTTTTGGGATTCTCTGAAAGAAGCGAAATGATATTTTGGCATCTTTCGACGATGCTTCCGAAAAAAATAGAATATATCCCAAAACTGTAATTTTACTGCCTGCATTATTCACTCGGTTATTCATTACAGTAATGAATAACGCCAGTAACTGGCCACAGGTCTTCCATTAACCTACACAATAGGCATTTTCGTCCACAAGTATTCATTCGGAAACAACTACTGAGTATTTGGGAAAAGGAGAACAACTGATGTTAATTAACTTTAATTTGAACATTCTGTACATTGTGAAGTAGGTGTGACAAGTATGAGAGTCAATCAATAAAACTATAGGGTACTAATTGAATGCTTTTGGTGGTTAAATCCGTTAGAGACTAGTCATGACTGCAATTAATTATGTTTTGATTGAAGCACTTGCTACGGATTAGTTAGTAACCTTTTATTTATTGATACAAAATTTAACTGCTGGCTGTTTTTTTCACAAAATTGTCGCATTTGACTCAAAGTACTACAAACTACAGCAGATATCAAAAAAAAATTACTATACCCAGACACATTTAATAATAATACCCTTTATTGAACACTCATAAGGATAGATTTTTTTTGCCTTGAAAGACCATTGGACTTAGAGGGAGTTGCTATTGAGCAATTTAACAATTTGTCTTCATATCATTCTATTTATGAATAATAATTTAATATAGCCTAGTTCCTAAACTGTAGATAGTGACTCATAAGTTGTACAGTTCATAATTCATATGAAGCAGGGCAAGAAATGGAACAGAAATCAGCTAGGTACTCAGGTTTTGAATCAAGGTTTACTTTGCCACTTTCTCACATCCCCCGCACCTTAATCCCGTAAAAATCTGAAAATGTACGATAAGTCACTATATACAATTTAGGAACTAGACTATAGCCCATACAGCACACGACGTCCAATGAATGTCCATTTCAGGTCCAAATGGAAACTTCCATAATTTTACGTTCACGGATGTACACCGAATGTAGAATAATGGACTTGATCTGTACATCCAATATGTTACTTTTTGTATGGTCGCCATTGAATGTAGAAAACAGGATAATTTGAAAATGTCCATAACTGTACGTTCACGGACGTACACCTAATGTAGAATACTGGACTTGGTATGTACGTTACATTCGGATATGTTCGGTCGAGTACGCCATAACAAAGCAATTCATTGGCTGTGAACACTTTCCTTACTAGAATGAAGGAGACAGTCATCGTAATGTAATTAGCTGTTGTTTATTTCGGTGTTGGTCCGCCATTATTATATTGTTTTGTATACTCATGTTCTGTGTGTTATTTGATTATTTTCACTTGTTGACATATCTTTATTGAAGTGACGAGTGTAGCAAAGCGCCCGGCTCGGCTAAGCTACTGTAGTCAGGGAATGGGGTTCTTGCAATAATATACCAGGGTAATTTCCAATCAACACTGTATTCAGAGATTTCGACAACCTTAAAAATACAAATACAAATGTAAAAACTAATGAAAATATTTTAGGATATTACCAAAAACGAAAACGTGGGAGTAAATAATATAGGCTTACCTTAAAAAGTAGGTACAACACACCGTGAAACAAACCCTCAAGCTTTTCAGGGTTACGAAGAATCTGCAACACTATATCGTCAATCGGAATGTAAATGGTTCAGCTGAAAACTAGCAATCACTTCTTATCTTTCTATCAGGCCATACCGAGTCGCAGCGATAAGGCGAAACTTTTTTCCCTCAGATAAAAAGTTCCGCGCGAAAAGGGAATTATAGTCAGAATCGTATACAGGGTAGAGTGTCTCGCTACAACATGCCCCCGAAGTCCTCCGACAAAGAGAAGCCTCAGGAGGAGGCTTGAGTGAGGTTAGGTGCGGAAAGGCTGAAGATGGCTAGCATGAAAATAACCACGATCCTGACCAGTATTGGAGTTCTCCAGGGCGTAAACATGGTCATCCACAAGTCGTTTTATTCTGAACGGCCCTTCAAAGAGTAACATAAACTTTTTGGTTTTTGAAGTGATCACAGACGAAATAGGGTTGGAACGTAAAAGTACCAAGTCGTTAATAAAATACTTCGGATAAGGACGTCCAGGGTGAGTAGCTAAACGGCGCCTAGCTTTTGACAAGAAGCTTTCGCGAGCCAAAAATAACTTGACGTGGGTGTCGTGTTGAGTACCGTCAAATGAAGGTATTTTCTCTGAGGGAAGGAATTTTCGAGGTGGAATACCTAACTGTAGCTCCATAGGGGTTGCTCCCGTGGTTTCATGGACTATAGTATTTAATAAGTAAGCTAATTTCGAGACCTCAAGTGCCCAACGAGTGTGCTTTTCACTACAAAAAACGCGGAATAAGCGGGAAATCTCCCTCATCCACCTTTCGGAGGGATTCGCTTGCGCATGGCGAACAAAAGTGTGGATAACCCCCACCTTATGGGCCTTCAGCACCACTTTCCAAAGAGTTGAGGTAAATTGTGTTCCCTGGTCCGTTAATATACGCTTGGGGGGAAGATACTTATGAAAGTACTCTTTTGTTAGTCTATTTAGAATAGCCTCCGTAGTGGCTCGCTTGAGACTATAGAGCGTGACATACTTAGTAAATACGTCCACAATAACACACAAGTACGATACGCCCCCGACAGAGGTCGGTAGTGGCCCATACAGGTCCAGTGCCAAAAGGTCATTAGGGCCTTCTGGTATGATAGCTTTCTGTGGAGGGTTTGGGAGTAAGCAGTGCGGTCACTTGGCAAATCCGACACGTCCTAACTTCCTTCTTAATGAGACGGTACATGTTCTTGAAGTAAACTTCTCGCCTCAAAGCACACCACGTCTTATATACGCCAAAATGTCCGATGGCCGAGTGAAAGACATTCATCACCTTTGGTACCAGGCATTTGGGAACACATAACAGAACGGGTTCGTCCTGAGATTTACGCATGTATAAAATATTGTTATAAATCACAAAACGGCCATGATCAGTGTGATTCAGAGCAACCAAATTCCGTATATTAGCCAACTCTGTATCTTGTGCTTGGTGTTCCTCAAGCCCAGTATGAAATCATTTTTAACATACACATGTGAAATTGAATAATGTGATGCTCAAAACAAGTATACCTATTATAGTAAAGTACAGTATTGATTTCTGCAGCACACTTTCTGACTCTGTAATAACTTGAATATAAATAATAGACATAATTTGATTATATTTATTTATATCTGACTTTTCTCGACATCTCCCGTCAAGATCCACATTATCAAAGATTCACTCACAACTAACTAATAAAATATAAAAATGCACATCATATCAGACTCAATGAAGGATTTTGATTCGAACTGAATTTGAAAGTAGCTGAAGAATAATCAAAGGTGTCAACTACTCGAAAAGAGACTGAAGATTCCATATTCAAATGGTTGAGAAGTCGAATGATGGAAAGGGACCTTGAAAAACTATCAGTTTTTGTTGAAAATATCCTCTGTTTTGATTAATTTATTTCGCTCAGATGTTCATATTACATGTTTTCATTTTTGTTGTACGTCCATTAGACATACACGGTGTATGTTACTGGACGTCCAATGGATGTCCATAAGATCCATGTTGTACGTCCAATAGACGTGAATTTGATACGTTTCCGTACATCCAATGGACGTGCTTTATGTACGTGCTTTATGTACGTCCATTGGACCAGTGAGGTCTGGACATTTTCTGGACGTACTATTTCACAAACCCGGACGTACAATGAACGTTCATAATATCCATTTTGTACGTCCAATGTATATCCAGTTGACGTACATCTGTTGTATGGAAGGTCATTTAAGAAATAATTATTTTTAATGCAAACTAATTATTGCCCTTCTGATGAACTACGACACACATGAAATCCAGAAATATTCAAATTTTACTGCTAACAATGACATCCTAACACGTTCTGTTAACAACTTTGGGCTTTTTTCATAAAAATTATGAATCGTTCTCATTTTCTTATTCTTTCCATGTTGCGTTCAATTTGAGAACATCTGTATGTAGATTTATTTCTCTTGTTTTATTTTCAAAATGTGAACCCAAATCTTTCTCTCATCCCTCTTCTTGTTTGTATTTTATATGAATTTGGTTTTATGTACCCTTTATTTTTATTGTATTCATTTATTTCTATTGTATTACTGTAATGTCCTGCAAATATATTTATCTATTGGGCAATAAATTTTTTTTTCTTTTTCTTCATTATTATTATTTTGTGCTCCTGAGAAGAGCTTTAGGTACAAATTGAAGATATTTCGGTTACATTCCAAATGGCCTCAGCTCGTCAGTGATGAATTCCGAATTCTGAAGCATTTTGAAATTCCATTCCCGTATCGAGATTAGGAATAACTTTTCAATGAGTTGATTTCATTTTCATCTCTCAATCAATTTGTTTTCTCAGTGAGAGTTATATATTCACCCAATCATATGAAGATATAAAATTATATCGGATCATTACATTCATCGATCCGGTACCGCCAAATACGTCAAATTTTATCTACTTAGATTTTCCGATTATTCAGATCAATCAGTTTAAATCTTTTTAAGCCCATAATACCATTGAAAGCAACAAGTAGTATTGAGGTATGATGGATGTCATGTAAGTCGAATATATTTGGAGGTCCACATAAAACAAATGTGGATGCTACTTCAGATAGAATCGTTTCTCGAACTAAACTCAACGACACATATCCGAAACGCCTAATTATAACACTAATATTTGCATCGTACTATTCAAATATCCAAGAGAGGTAAGAGAGAATAAATAATAATATCACTGGGCAAACCTAGTGAAAAATAAGGTGCCATAAACAAATACTGCTTCCTTTGTTAGAGTCTGTTGCACCAGACCAGTGAGTACGTATAAAACAAGAAGCAGCTTATATCAGCTGCACATATCGAGACCTTGTTAAGATCCCCCCTGCAAGACCACATACCTCCAGCATCAACTGTCACAAGTAGACAGAGCTGTGCCGAGCACTGACAAAAAGTGCTTCGAGCATTAAACTTTAAGCACTCTTCAAAAACGCTCCGAAATCTCGAGCAATGAGCACTTTTATTTATGAAATGCTCGTGATTACTAAGCACTGTCTAAAAATATATTCCAGTCAGGGGGCACTAAGCACTAAGCACTTTTTAGACTGTTGGATACTTAAGTAACTGAAACTTAATCAAACACAATAATAATACATCGCGACATGATTCGCTACACTGTCGCTTTTTCAAGCAGTCATTATAATAACCGATTGGAAAACTACAATGTAGCAAAACATATCTCGATGTAATATCATTTGTTGAAATTTTATCGTGTTAAATCAAGTTTCAGTAACTCACGTTTCTAACAGTCGAAGAAGTGATATCGATTTCCATCAAGTAACAACCGAGTCAATTAAAAACTTAAGTTTTCTACTCACATAATATCTAAAATGGCATTCAGCGTACCACGATGAATGATCAATTAATTACATATTCCGTAATCTCTATTTAAAGAATTTTTTAAATATTACCATAGCAACTCCATTTTTTTAAGTATATCGCTAGGGTTACTGTTTGATTTCGGTGGTTGAAAACTCCGAGAGAGTAGGTCGTTCTTGACCTGTCAATTGAAACTGTTATGATAAAAAAGATATCAACTTAAAAACATACAATTTTGTGGTATATATAAAGCATTTATGAACTACTCGGAACAATTGTTTTTTAAACAGTCGTTCCGCAACGCTGCACTCATGAATAAAATACTCATTACTGAAAGGACGTTTATAACTCTGCTAACATAATGTAAGAGAAATAGAATTGCTGAAATCGACAATTTGATTGCAATAAAATAGGAATATTGATTGAATGTACCTTACAAAATTGTACTATTTTTTCAAGACAGTAATATTCTAAACGCAGTATTTATCATAGAAATTGATTTTTTGGTAGGGGGTGCCGCCGGGTGACATCTGCCGCGACTTCATGTTTCGACAAGATTCGTTTATATGAAAAGTGCTCGCGAGCACTTTTCGGGATTACTAAGCACTAAGCCTTTTCGTAAAATGCTCCGGAGCACTAAGCACTAAGCACTGAATCAGGAAAGTGCTCGGGAGCACAGTCTTAGGAGCACAAAAGTGCTTCGAGCACTTTCACGATCACTAAGCACTGTGCTTTTGGACAGCTCTGCAAGTAGATCAACTGAAAGAAAAGATCTGCCGAGTCCAACTAAACTGAATACAATATATATTAAACTTTTCAAAGAAATACCGTACTGATATCTCTTCTCTTAAACCATAGAAAGAAAAATGATTTCCTTCTGTAGAAATACGTATTCTACTTGCACTGTTATTTGTTTACTAGTTAATTTATATTCTGCTTCCAAATTAGTTGGAGGTGGCATTTCTCTCTTACATGGAACAATGAACGTCCCACATATTGAAAAACAAAGAGTCGTAGTTCCAATATTTTTATTGGATTTAAATTATGTATTGGAAAACAATAGCTCTAACGTTCATTTATCTGACACAACATATACAATATATTTTGATTTTGTTTTCTTTCGGAATTTAATACTGTAGTAACTATGATGGAATTGCTATTTTGCAAAGTCCTTACTGTAATATTGAGAATTTCAATAATCAAATTCTAAATATAATAGGTTTGATGCTTGTGTTTGTCTTATTGTTTTTTTTTGTTTTAAATTGTTTTTTCCGTTTACGAGTTGTCGACAGAACTCAGAATTCGAGCCAAGGATTAACGAGGTCTTACCTTTTAACGAGCGATTCCTAGCACCTTCTCGGGTCATCAGAATAAAAATTTGTAATTAATAGAATTTGAACCTACCCGACCAGCAGCATCACTGGCTTCGAACGCGACGGTCTTACCACTGAGCAACCTGACCCTCTATTCTAATAGATAGGACAATACTTGTTTCAAGGAGTAATAAATGTTTCAGTGACTGCAAAACAATCGAAAACAATCCTTTAGGAAATAACTATAACTTTGTATAGTTTGTTTGGAATATGTACGACAGAAAACAATTACTTCCCTCCCAATGGGCACATGTACGTTTTTTCAACGTTTAGTTCACGTATAATTGGTTCAATAAACATTTTTGGTTCAACGTTGAAAGTCAGTTGAAAATTTCAACGTTAAAACTATTCGTGTATGTAACGTTATTCAAACGGTGTTTTCTGACGATATGTTGAAAGTTTGCTTTTATAAAAACGTTTATCTAAAATGTTGATTCATCTTATAGAATAAACGTTTCCGAAACGTTATTTTTTTACTAAATTCTCCCAGAAGGTAAGAGGAAAACGTGAAACAAATCTTTGTCAAAAACGTTCCTCATTTGTCGTGCATCAACGTGTATTATACATTGTTTTCTATCTATTTATCATCGAATCGATGAAGTACTCACAATAAGCTAACGTATATTTGCAACGTTGGTTGAACTTTTTGAATTAACGTTTCATCAACGCGATTCTGTCATCATTTTTCGATTGTAATCAATAGAAAAACATGAAAAATATGTTTTTGACCATCGTTTCCAAACCGTATATGGCTGAAGTTTATTATACATTGTTATCAAACAATTTTTCATCGAATTGGCGAAGTACTCACGGTAAACTAACGTTTTTTTCAACACGATTCATCAGTTTTCCTCACAATTAGTGAAAGAAAAAGATAACAGAAAGTTTTCCAACAACGTTGACCAATGAGCACACGCACATTATTTAAACGTGTCATCAACGTAAATATAACCGTTTCAGGTTGAAAATTTCACCGTTGAAAATTGGTTGTAATCTTCAACGTTGACAATATACGTTTTGAAGACGTGTTTTCAACGGTGCTCCTCTAACACTACCTTGAAAACTGACGTCAAAATGTCGTGTAGCAAACACGTTAATATTTTTATTCAAAATACTCGTTCCTCAAACATTATTTCAATTATAACAAAAAACGTTTACTGAACACATTTCATGCGATTCATTTACTAATGTTCATAATACGTTTCTCATCCTCCATTCCCAAATGTCTATATTAGGTACGTTATTTCCTAACTTCAATATTCAATGTTGAAAATTGGTCGTTATCTTCAACGTTAGAAAACCGTTTAGGAGACGTGGTTTCTACGTTAAAAACTTACGTTATAATGTCGTATAGTAAATACGTAAATATTTTCATTCGAAATACACGTTGACCTAACGTTAATTTAATTTTGAAAAAAATGTTAACCGAACACGTTTTATGCGATTTATATATCAATGTTTTTCATTCCCAAACAAGTGATATTTTTTGTCGTAAAGTGTTATAAAATTCTCTTTGGGAGGACTTTTTTTATTGTATAAACATCAAAGAAAAACTTCCATTTCCAAAATATATTTAAATTCGAATACGAACAAAAACATTCGCATTTTCAATATCCATATATCCAATATCTACGAATGGAGGTTTCAACAGCGAGATTACCTACACTACCTACACCGACGAAAGCCGATGACTGGTTCTCTCTCTATGCGAACCTATCCGATTCCCAAATCCCAGTTTCCAGACAGTTGCAGTTCAGTTTGATATAATTGGATTCAAAAATCGAAGGTCGAAGCCATTTTGAATATTTTCAAGCAAGTTTATTGTTTGTTACGTGTAGGTACTGCCTGTTCTGTGAAGTGTAGATGGAATCAAATGAAAGGTAAATAGTTATTTTAGAATATTATTTGGTGAACATTTGACAAGCATAATATGAAAAGCTCATAGCAGGGCCGATCCTAGCAGGTGTGCAGCGCGTACCCGGCACGAAGGCGCGACAAACAAGGGGCGGCCGCAGGCCGCATATAGTTCACGATCGGCACACAGCACGCAGTTCAATGGTCAAAACAAACTTTATTTTAGTGGTCTCCTTTGTTGAAGGGATGCGGCATCGGCATATTTTTTTCTGTTACTTTACCAGTATATATAAGGGATATGAGAAAAACTACTATCATTTCAATATGTTCATTCAATTTTGATTTAAGATAATACACATTACACAATCATACTGGTAATAAAATAATGATAAGTGTAAAGAATTATTAAGAATTAGTGAAAAAAAAGCTTTTGATTAGATTTGTGATTGAAATGTTGTACAGTGTGTTTCTGAGCGTTTTTTTAAGGTTTTCATTTTTACCCAGCGCTAAGAGTCATTATTTATTTTATATAATTTGTTCTAACATTTTTAACAGGAATAGAGATGAATAACCCATAATCTCACTTTTCTAAACAAAAAACATAATAATAATGGTAAATGTGGCTAATGACCATAGTAGTCGATGCCAACACACCAAAGAAAAAAAAAAAAAATGGTAAACCTACTTCTTCAACAGCGCTGGAGGTACCTAACTGTTTTCGATAAATATCAAATTTTTCGAAAAATTTTTATTATTTTTATTTGCATTTTTTATAATCGCGTTTTACCTTAGTGTCATTTTTATTAATGTTTCACTTTTTACTATTATACAGGCAGATAATAATACTAATAATAAAATAGTACCAGTTACATATAAAAAAATGTCTACATATACAATTGAACAAGCAGTTGTATGCCTGTGTATTACAAGAAGATTCCAATTTCTGGTATTTACATCATGAACAAACGACCGATATGTCATTTTTTTGTAATAAGTATACAAAGGAGTTCCGGGAGTTCCTTTTTCTAAAACTTTATGGGCAAAACATGCAAAGTGAAAATTCCTTCGGTCCAGCATATTAAGTCATCCTTGTTCCGCTATAAATGGAGTTACGTGGTCTTGCATTCTTAAAAAACAAGTGAAACGAATATATATGAGTTTTGAATTCTAGCCGATGTTCGAATATCGAGGCACGGTCCATAAATCTAATCGCCATAGTTTAAGTGACTCAAAATTAAAGTTTCATCAAATCTTTGTTTAGAATTATCCTGTTACGGTAAAGATTTCTCAATAAATATTTGTTTAATATGTGTTTTAAACCGTAAATCATCGTCAACGAGTAGTCCCAATTTTTTTATTGTTCTACAGGGCTCACTATTCACACCACTCATTACCACTTCATCTGTGGCATGAACTCTATCAAATATATCATTTGTGATTTTTATTGTAATGACTATATCAGCATTATCTTTATTGAAACGTTTATACACTTGAATGTAGTCAAAAAACTGATGTATATAACATTCACCAGAGAATTCTTTCAGATCCATAGTGTACAGTAAAAACAGGTGCAGGCGTAATATAGAGCCCTGGGGAACTCCTCGAGGTAATGGCATTGCACTGGAACTAGTTTCTTCTAGGACAATACAGTGACATCGGTTGGAGTGATAGCTTTGAACTAAACATAAGATGAGTTTGAAACGTCAACGTTAAGTATTAGTCAAAATACGAAAAAACATTTAGAGGGGCTTCACATTAGGTCTTTGCACGCGGGCGGCCGACACCCTAGGATCGGCCCTGACTCATAGATTACACAACGAAGTGGCGAGAACTTGTGAAATCGTATATAGGCACGCTTTGGTCATGCTTCAATTTCTGAATTTGTTTGCGGTTCTGATTGAGAAAAATTATATTATACCTACATAATACAAAAAAAAATTCATAGCATTTTGTAGGTATTTGTGTGATTTAAGGTTATGAGTGAGAGGAGAGTGAATTTATAAAAATATTTATTTTATATTTAAGAATCTATGGGCACATCGTTGAACGCTTTTTGTTTTTTTATTATCTAAAAGATACATAATTCATCCAAATTTTTCTCATCAAACTCGTCACTATCATATTTTGTCAAATATATCATTATTATCAAGAGAAAAAATTGTTAGGTACTACTTGGTGGAAGACAACTCTACAGTTATAATGAAAAATGGATGGAATAATCCAATCTTCAAGCGTACAATAGGTTATACATCGGCAATTATCCAACAGAAAAAACTTCGCTTCGCTGACGAGAGGCAGAACCATGAAAGCGGCACGTAGGTGTTCATTGAGCATTGCAAAGTAGTTCCTGTAGAAAACTTTGCCAATAATTCAACAGATATAATTCAACGGTCGTAGAGGGAAGAAGTTGTTTTATGTTGGATACTTGCCGACGAATAATACATATCGCATAGCGTGAGGCGCGATATCAGATTATGTAATCCATTTTTCAATATTACTGATAATTATTAGAATAATAATTATGTAATAATTCCTTTTTATTTTTTACAGCTGCTGTAAGAGTCAATTATGCCAATGAAATAAACGATTCGAAAATATCTAAGACTGTGAAAGACTGGCTGAAATATGCTATGCGTAGCATGAGCTCTGGAAAGAAAAGATTGTTTTTAAAAATGGTTGAAATAAAAATTATTATTTTTAATGGAATGGAAGTAAAAAATTAAAATAAATGTGTATTTTTTTCAACTAGTCATAATTTATATGTTTTTTTCAATTGAATGCAACATATTATGAATCCGCAAATTCCACCATTCAAGGAGGTTCATAATAGTTTGTTTCATTGAAATAATTTCAAATAATTTTGACTTGGCTCCACTTGAGCCGAGCATGCCGTTAACAAACAATAGATTTCCTGCTGAGTTGAATTCGAAGTTTTGAAGTTTTGAAGTTTTGAATCAACGTTGAACAAAGGTGTATTTTTAACGTGTACTTACTTATTCATTATTGTTGACGTTTAATAAGCTTGATTGAAAACGGAAATAAAACAATAATGAGCAACGTTTAGTTCCTATATTTATTTGGTCGAAAACAACGTTGTTTCATCAAGTATCCGTGACGTTTAATAAGCGTGATTGAAAACGTCAATATAAAGATAATAAGCACCGTTTAATTCACGCATTCATTTGGTTTAAAATAACGTTGTTTCGCGCGACATTTTTTCCTTTGTAAAATGTTATAGTTAAAAACTAATTTCTGACGTTGCGTTTTCAACAATTTTACAACGTTTTTCCAATTTTACGTTTTTCCAAAGTTCATGTGCCCATTGGGCTGGCACAAAGTCAAAAAATTCACATAATGACTACTTAAACCATTTTTAACACCACGTATTTGCGTTGATTTACAACTTGAAATTTAATGTACTTTTTATAATATTTCGTTAGATGTCGTAGCGTGGATATTACTCGCACACAATCAATAATTCTCTAGAAAATGTTGTTATGTGGTTTTTATGTAATTGAATTATATGTGTTCTGGGGTAGTTTTGAAAAGAAGTCATTTTGAGGTTATTACGACAATGAATCTATGTGGTTCTAATAGATAGATATTTTAAACATTTCAACGACTACATATCGAACTTATGTAATGTAGTTTTATCAAAAGATGAACTTGGTCGCATTGACTACAATATGTATCTAGAATTCGTATGTTTTTGGTGGGTATTTATGGTAAATTTAATATAGCTCAACAAAAAAATGACAAAGCAAAAATGTAATCTGCGTTACAAGCGAACTGGTGCATAAAGAACAATTTTGAAAAAACATACAGAAGAAGGAGTCCTTAAAAAATCAACACCAACCAATTATAAACTGCCGTTTATTTCACAGTGGTATATTTTTCAGTAAATTTCAGGAGTATTATTTTTTCTTCTTGAAGTTTTCCATTTAGAAATACAATGGTTTGTCTTCATACCAATAAGCAGGTACTGTGGTGAGAAATATTTCTCCATTTTCTACTATTTTCACAACAAAGAAAGACATGAATGATTTAATAAACAACCATGATTGACGATGGCATCTATGTTATTTGTTCGATTGATGTTCGAATTATAGCAGCTATATTGAAACAAATATTTTTTAAACCAAAAATAGAGTACTAGGGGGATTGTATAAAAAAAAGAAGCAGTGTAAATGGACTAAATAAGTATGATTTGAATGATTGTCACCATATTTTAATGATTTATGAAAAAAAAATCATGAACTATATTTCTCCAGATATGAAAAACAATTTTAAAATAGATTTATTTCTCTCTATTTCCCAGGCACGTGTATTTTGAGTGAGTAGAATTGAATTTTGTTAATGAACATGGTGCTGCCTATGTAATTACGGTATTGGTACAACTTTTTACAACACTATAAGAAATACCTTATTATTAATCACATTTTTTATTATGATTACCATTATTGCAGTCATGTTGTGGCTATGAAAATGTAAAGGAGATTGTAATATATATTATAACAGTATTAATATGGTAAACGTACTGTAATATATTAGATTTTCATTTCATGACTTTCATTTATAATGATATTATGACAACACTATTACCACTCAATGATGTTATAATGATATCCAATCCAACCCTCCTGCGACTGGCTTATATAAGTCTTTTTTTGCGAGTCATTGCGACTACTTTATAACGTCGATGTGACGTCCCAAAAGTGCGCTTTTTTGTCGTATTAGCATACATATTTCGACGTTTGAACAATTTACAAGACATAAGTCACAGACTTTTGAGAAAGTCCTTCTAGACGCCTGTACAATCCATATATGACATATGTGTGCTACTTGGGTCGTCTTAGAAAGTTCTTGCATCAAAGTTGTTCCTTCCAAGGAAGGATCTTTGCACATATGTCTGACAGATATAATTCAATATCTGTCGAAGTATCGGCCAGGGAAGTAGTTGTTTTCTGTCATACATATATCATACAGAATAAACAAAGTTATAGGTACTTACTGAAGGATTGTTTTCGACTGTTTTACAGTCACTGGAACATATTGCTCTTTGAAACAAGTATTGTACATATATATATATATATATATATACATATATATATATATACAGTGTCCGCCAAAAAGTATGTACCGTATGGAAAAAAAGTTTATTATTAGAATATTGGAAAAAACTGCGGAAAAGTTTTTGCATGTCGGATAACCTGAATATCGATTTTGACACTTGTCAGATGATCGCTGGTATGGCGGCAAATTGAAAAAAATTGCTATGGAAAGGCAAAATGTATGGTAGGATGGCAAGATACCGAAAAAAAGTTATTTGAAAAACTTGCTTAGAATTCAATTTCGTACTCATGAACGAAGTTTGAAGAGACAGTACGAGAAAATTGAAAATAGCAATTTTTTTGAATATAGTTTTCATTATGGATAGCTTGACTATACCGAAAAATTTGTATTTTAATAATAATGACAAAACTTCCTCATTTTGTGCACACCAGAGAGCACTAAATTGAAAAAAATATAGATTTTGTCAGAACCCTGGCTCAATGATTGCGATGATAGGGCAATACAAAAAATCGTGTTTTTCCAACTACAATAAATTTTCGATAATAATCGAACATAATCTTGAAAATGGTGAGTCAAAAGGTTTCAAGATTGTATGCGGAGTAAAACGCTCTTGCACGATTATCATCGAAACTTGATTATAATATATATATAATAAACAACCTATTTTTACGGTAAAACATACTAGGGGCAAACTAGGCTCGAATTTTTTTTTGAGATTCGTGATCAGGACCACAAACTCACTACAGATACACTTTTTTCCTGAAAAATTATCAGTCCTGAAAAATCCGAATTTGTCTCACTTCTCATGGAACCACCACCGTATCTTCCGTAATAATTGTGGTATAATGATGAAACTCTCAGGACAGATGAAAATGGTCAAAATGCACCTCAATTGGGTTATTAACCCAGTTGAGCCAAGTTGTCTTACCACTCGCGATGGAACAATCCATTTTCAAAGTAAAACATACTACGGGACGAAATAGTCTCAAAATTCTTTCAGATTCCTGATCAGAACCACCAACTTACTTCAGATACACTCTTTTCCTGAAAAATTTCAGTCCTGAAATAATTCAGGTATAATGATAAAACTCTTAGGACAGATGAAAATGGTCAAAGTGCACCTACCACCTCAGTTGGGTTGGCCTAAGTAATATACACTGCCCACCGCTCGCGATGGAACAATCCATTTTTACGGTAAAACATACTAGGGGGCAAAATACTCGAAATTCTTTCAGATTCCTGATCAGGACCACCAACTCACTTCAAATACATTTTTTTCCTAAAAAAAATTCAGCCCTGAAAAATCCGAATTTGTGTCACTTCTCATGGAAACACCCTCATATCTTCGAACTTGGACAAACCAGGCGATTGCCTGGTAAAATTCTCAATTTCAGGCCATACACTTTGACTGCACAATGTTAGTTGTGCAATTAAAATTGACAACTAAAATTGTAAATGTATGGGGCCCCTAATTATTGGAGAACTCTGTAAATTTCAGGATGATTTCTTTCTCTGATTTTTTTTTCTGAAATTCACCCCCATTCTACCCCCTTGGACGGCCTGAAAAACTCTTACGTGGTATGAGCGATGAAGGAAAGAGCATTTTCCATGACATATCCCGAGCAGAATCAGCTACAACGCCATTTGTACCTTCTATGATTTTTTTTCTGAAATTCACTCCCATTATACCCCTTTGGACGGCCTGGAAAACTCTTACGTGGTATGAGGGATAAAGAAAAGAGCATTTGCCATAACGTATTTTGAGTACAATCGGCTACAAAGCCATTTGTGCTTTCTATGATTTTTTTTCGGAAATTCACCCCCATTTTACCCCCTTGGACGACCTCGAAAACTCTTACATGGTATGAGGGATAAAGGAGAGAGAATTTTCCATAACATATCCCGAGCAGAATCGGCTACGAAGCCATTTGTGCATTCTATGATTTTTTTTCGGAAATTCACCTCCATTCCACCCCCTTGGCCGGCCTGGAAAACTCCTACGTGGTATGAGGAATAAAGGAAAGAGCATTTCTCATAACATATTCCGGGCAGAAACGTGTACAAAGCCATTTGTGCCTTCTATGATTTTTTAAAATTTTTCTCAGTGTACCTTTGTGGATGTGGACAACTTCACACCCGTCATCACCAGACTCTCTAATTATTCTTGATACTCATTGTCTTCCCAGCTTCCCCCATTTCCTTAACTAGTTAACTTTGTGCACAGAAGATAACGAAATCCCTGATCGAACCATCAGTAGCTTTTTCGAAAACTCGTATTTGATATTTGAAACATGTTTTACCGTGTAGATTGTAGGGGGGTCGTACAGGATATGCAGCGTCCCAAGCACTTCAAAAAAAAAATGTATGTGTAGTAAATTGGTGGTCCTGATCAGGAATCTGAAAGAATTTCGAGCCTATTTTGCCCCCTATTATATCACTTAGGCCAACCCAATTGAGGTGGTAGGTGCATTTTGATAATTTTCATCTGTCCTGAGTTTCATCATTCTACCTCAATTATTACGGAATATACGGGGGTGTTTCCATGAGAAGTGAGACACACTGTAGATATATATGTATATATATATACATAATTGGAGATCCTCTTTGATATTTGTCAAGCTTTTGACAATGTTTATTGTCTTCTTCAGGAAGACTACGAAATAAATGAATTTGTAAAATCGACAATGTCGAAGTACCCTTCTCTCCAAATATTTTCACCATGTGTAAAATATGAGGCAAACATCTGACAGAAAACAACTACTTCCCTGGCTGATACCACAACGGACATTGAATTATATCTGACAGATATTTGTACAACGTTCTTCCAAGAAGACCCAGTTGCAATTGCTTATTGTAATTATACAGCAAAGTATCCTTCATTTGGCTGGGGATGACCACCTGCAGACGCCTTTCGCGGTTCTTGCCGCTCGTCAGTGACAGGGTAGGTCGGACAACATTAGAGTCGTCCAGCCCCGGCCAAATGAAACGCGTCTGCAGGTGGTCTTTCCCAGCCAAATGAAGGATGATTTGCTGTATAATTACAATAAGCAATTGCAACTGGGTCTTATTGGAAGAACGTGGCACAAATATCTGTAAGATGTAATTCAATGTCCGTCGTGGTATCAGCCAGGGAATTAGTTGTTTTCTGTCAGATGTTTGCCTCATATTTTCCATATGGTGGAAATATTTGGAGAGAAGGGTACTTCGAAATTGTCGATTTTACTATTTCCGTCAAAAGTTCTCGAAGGAAGACGAAATTTATAGATTACAATTGGTATACAAATTATACGATATGCAGATATATTCATCCGATACAATTAATTATATTTTACTCCATCAATTCACATGAAGATACTGCAGCATATCTAAGATTCTCAGAATCACCTTACCATCATCAATCAGTGTACCGCAAAATATGTCAAATCTTATCTTCTTAGATTTTACGACTATTTAGAGCAATCAGTTTATATCCTATAAGCTTTTAATAATATTGAAAGCAGCAGATACTGCTGAAGGTTAAGCCATATACGTCGACTAATGTTTTATCGACATTCTACATGTAATAAATAGGGATGCCAGTTAAATTTTTTGTTTGCGTATTACCCAGGTTTCCTTAGAAGTTTGTCTAAGAGCTTGCGTGAGCATGAATGAGCTGGGGCAGGCGAAGAAGAGCATTTAAGTAGGCAAAAGTTCCATAGGTTGAAACATTGCCGCATAATCCAACAATTTGATTGGTCCGTTCGTAGACGAGGTACGTTTTGACTAGGGCCAATGCCATATGGCTCGGTACAACTTTGGCAATCGGTTTTAAGCCAACTTCCCAGCGAGGAAACTAATGTAACAAAAAACTAATAATTCATATATTTTTTTCCTCGCCCACTACCTGTCAACTGATTACGGAGAGCAGGCCCTAAATACACACTAAAACTTTCAGATTATATTAAAAAATGGGCCTTTCGTCTCGTCGGTGATGATACGCTTACAAGCTCGTTCACCTTCCTGGAACAACTGCTGAATGGTTGGCGATCTGTCTTGTTTTATAGATATTCTTTTGGAAAATGCTTTTGAAGACATGCCGAATATCTCTTTCCCATGGCTGGTTCTTCCAATCAATGACAAAGCATGGAAACTCACTGCCTTGGGAGGTGTTCTCTGAGACATACAGCCTGCAGAAATTCATCCTTTTTCCTGGTTCTCACGATGTTGTTCAAACTTTACATTTTACTTAAAGTGGGAACCAGAAAAAACTGAACATATTTACCATTTCCGTAGCCTACTTTTGGAATTGTTTCAACTTTTGTATAATTACAGTAACTGGCGTTATCACTACGATTTTCAACGATAAATTACCTCCACACGAGTAGGGGTATTTTTAAGAGGCCACATCAGCGAGGCATCACGAAAGTCAAATTTTATCATTGCGCCTCACATGTTGGGTATATGGGGATATATTTTTCAAGAGGTAACGAAGCACATGTCCGTAAAAAAACTACGTAGCTGGGAGCGCCAATAAGGTAGATAGCTTCTAATCGTAGAATCGGTTTTGCGTCAAAACTAATGATTTTATACAATATTTTTTTTCTTCTGAGTCTATAATCTCCTTGAGAATTCGGGAATTTGCCTATTTTTTTTATTTGTCAAACCATAAAAAAAATGTTTTCTTCAAAATCATCAAAACCAATAATCAGTTAGATTCCCGAATTCTCACAAACGAATTGAATCATTTGTTCCAACAAAATTTTCACAAAAAAATAAAACTGAACGCTCAAAACCGATTCCCGTTTCATCAAGGGTATTATTTGCTCTTAAGAAAGAAAAGAGTATGCAAAAATGTATTGGAATACTTACATGGCATTTTATGCGGAATGATGTTATAACTGCTAAGGGAAACATTCTGAATATCTAATAGAAAACAACTACTATTCCCGCCAAAGCCAGGCTGTGCATTAAACTACATCTGATAGATATTGTGAAAAGACCCTAACAAAAGAAAATCTAGGAGTGAAAATTTACATTTTTATTCAGACAGGTGATTTTAAAATTATGCAGTTTTCATTGAAACTTCATAAAAATAAATGAAAGGAATGTTTTTCAAATGTATTACTCACAGAAATCGTTACATTCATTAATGCAGGAAACGATCCTCTTGCGCTTACCTCCAATAAATTTTTGTCGACGAAAATGTATTTCAATCTTCCAAGATCATTATATAGGGAGGTCGGAAACATTCCCCTTTGAAAATTGAAAAATGGGAGTTTTTGTAATATCTAACAGAAAACAACTACTTCACTGGCTAATGCCACTTCATCTGATATATATACAGGGTTATGATAAAGTAATGCACAAAATTCATAAAACGTACAACGATCACTTTTGACAAAAATGCAAAAAACGTCAAACTGTTTTTTTTAATCCGCATCTTTTGACATAAGTTACAAAAATAACACGTCAAAGTTGTCAAAGTTATGACGTCATCAAAAAAATTTTTTAATGGAAAGCTAAGATTTTTATTACATTATGTGATAGAGCTTGTGTTTTTACACAAGGGAAAAATAGTTGCAGTAAGGCTCACATAAGAAAAAAAAACGAGAAAAGGAATAAAAAACGAAATAACAAAACCAATTATAAAAAGAGGTCAAACTTAAACTTATCTAGTAAGAACATTTGTTCTTATAAATTTTTTCAATTACAATTCGAAGTCATGAAGAAGCATGTGCTTTATTTAACGCAACACATTTTGAAAGACCTCCAATTGCTAGAAGCACAGTAAGCTGAATTGTTGCAAAATTTGATGCAACGGGAAGCGTGAGGGATGCTCACAAATCTGGACGACCAGGAATAAGCGACGATGTGAAGTTAGATATTCTGCTGTCAGTAGAAGAACACCCTCACGCAACTACAAAAGAACTTGCCTTACAAGAAAATGTTAGTCAGTCGTTTGTAGTAAAGATGTTAATAAAAGAAAAACTACACCCATACAAAGTTCATCTTGTTCACGAACTCTCAGAAGATGATCCGGACAGACGTTTTGAATTTTGTGAAATCTTCATGCGGCATTGTCACGAAAATCCAAATTTTCTTAATAGTGTAGTATTTTCCGATGAGGCAACGTTTTGTCTAAGTGGTTCTGTAAATCGACACAATTCTCGCTACTATGCTCGGGAAAATCCCCACTGGATGCAGACAAAACGCACCCAGCGTCCCCAAAAAATTAATGTTTGGGTAGGAATCGTCCAGGAAAGATTTATTGGTCCTTATTACTTTCGCGGGAATTTAACAGCTGAACGATATTTGGAACATCTTCGTATGGCAGTGCTTTCGGACCTACTTGCGGCATTTCCGGATCCAAATAATGGGGACAACTTGGATCCCAGTATTTGGTTCCAACAAGATGGTGCACCACCACACTATGGTCATACTGTTCGAAGGTTTCTGTATAACCAGTTTGAAGGACGGTGGATTGGAAGACGTGGACCAATGGAGTGGCCACCTAGGTCACCTGATTTAACCCCCCTTGATTTTTTTCTGTGGGGACATTTGAAAAGTCGGGTCTACATTAACCGGCCAGACAATTTAGAAGACTTAATGGAACGAATTAGACACGAAATGACTCGTGTAACTCCGCAGATGATCGAAAACTCTATAAATGCGGTCTACCATCGTCTTGGCCTATGTCAGTTAGTAAACGGGACACAGTTTGAACAATTCCTATAAGAAATAGTTTTGGTTTAATGGATTGTTTAGTTAATTGAAAAGTTATTATGAAACTTACATTTATTTCGTTATTTATTCATTTTCTCGTTTTTTTTTCTTATGTGAGCCCTACTGCAACTATTTTTCCGTTGTGTAAAAACACAAGCTCTATCACATAATGTAATAAAAATCTTAGCTTCCCATTAAAAAAATTTGTTGATGACGTCATAACTTTGACAACTTTGACGTGTTATTTTTGTAACTTATGTCAAAAGATGCGGAATAAAAAAAAAAGTTTGACGTGTTTTTGCATTTTTTTTCAAAAGTGATCGATGTACGTTTTATGAATTTTGTGCATTACTTTATCATAACCCTGTATATATAGATATATATAGATATAGATTTTTTTTTCACAATATCATTCTGGTGTAGTTCAATATTCTTTAGCCGGGAAAGCAGTTGTTTTCTGTTAGATATTACAAAAAATCACATCTCTCAATTCTTAATGGAGCATGTTTCCCTTCTCAACATGAATACCTCCCAAGATGTTATCTTGAAAGTTGAAAAATAGCGACTTAAGTTTGCCATTCAGCCGCAGATCATTCCACAACTGATTGTATGAACATCCTGTTCATACAATTTTATTATTTTCTGTGCAGCATGATTTCCACAAACCGGTATGTTTTTGATGGAAGGAAAAAATCAGCAGTAAGAGCTATAAAGGTTTAATCTCTAACGATTTATTGTATATGCAACAATATCGATAATAAAGAATTTTAATGAACAACGATGTACATTTGAAGAAAATTCGAAATCATATCACTGCATGAGAATAACATCAGTTCATTCACTGCCTATGACATTTGTTTGATAAGAATTATTTATAATAGAATTTTTAATTTCGTCCCTTTTTCTCTCTAGCTCTAGTCTGGTTCATAGAACTTGAAGATATATACTTTATGGGTTTCTGGTTTGCAGAGCGGTCTAGATGCCAGCCACGTGAATTTCAGCTTGCATTGCTAGTTGCTAGTAAATCACTCTTGGTAAATTGAAAATTATGCCATCACCTTCTGACCGACCTAATGGTGTTGCCATTTGTATGGAACCACAGACATGTCCAAACCATGGAAGGTACACACATACATTTATGTTAAGAAAAAGTCTAACAACATCGCTTTTGCTCTTTTGCTAATACTGTCGTGTGTAGTTTGCGACAGTTGTATGGCTTTCGTTGAATAGATGTTTTCTGGTTGATAGAGCTCAAAACAACTTCTCATAACCCAGGTATATGACTTTATACTGAGCAAGTGTAATTTGGTGAGAACTGTGTGCGTTTCATTTACTATGATCTGAGATAGTCTTAACAATCTCACATAAATAATCACCAATAAATCAATAAAAGTTAAGTTTCCAGACTTTTTATTTATTAGCAACAAATACATTGCTTCAAATCTAAAATCTGAAAGGTGTAGAAATATGCAAGGTGTAATGCTGATATCTAGAATTAAAAACTCTATTTAGGCCAATCATCCGAGGATTTTTTCCTAACAAAAATAAAGACAGTCTGTAGTTATATTTTGTTATGTTTTGGAAACACAACTGTCATTTACTAATTTGTTGTAAACATTTAAATACAAAAAACATATTTTCTTTCAGTGTTTTGCTTCTACAATGAAAACTAGTACAGCAATCTGGTTGATCCAATTAGACGACTCGATCAGATCATTAGTAACGGAGAAAAAGTGAAAAACTCGAAAAATTTTGCGATTTTTCAAAAAATTCACAACTGACTTTTTTTATTTGTAGAGTTAGCTCTTTTTACGAAAGTAGTGAATCATGTGTACTTCATTTATGAACAGGTGCTGTCGAACTATTAGTTTATTGCGATTTGAAGTTTTTTTGCACTATCTTACAGTGTGCCTGGATGCTCTAGTGATAGTACGATTTCACTTTCTCAAACAGATTTTCAAAGTAAAAGTATAGTACTACAAAACGAATATTCTCATTTCTCGGGATGGGTGAAAAAGCTTGCAAACATGACTGAAAATGGCTGAGCCCGCCTGAGCGGTCGCTTAGAAAGAGAAACCGTAAGGCGAGGGGAGTTGATAATCCCTTTACAATACACCTATACTATATGAGTTTTATCGGCAAGCATCGAACAAAAATCAATTCAGCAGCCCCATACTACTGGCAAATCACTGCTGCGCCACACCTGGTACATAACGTTTTTCTATAAGAACATACTTTGCAATGCTTCCTGTAACAACTAGCAAATGCCAATCAAAACATGTGACTATCTGCTTACTAGTTCCACGGTTCTGCCGATCATCAGTGCAGAACCGGTCAGGCAAGCATCATATAGTATGACTAGTAGATCATTTTTGGTTTCAGACTCCATGTTAAAAAAATTGTTAAATTTATTTTAACGGCGAAAACCCCTCAAAAGCAGAACTTGTGCTAGCAAGGGAGGAAACCCATGACCTACAGCTTGCGTAAAAATAGATTCCGAATCAGTTTATCTCCGTGGGGATCGAACTCGAGCAGCCTGGGTTAAAGCAAACGCTTTTAACACCTCGACCATTTCGCTTGTCTTACCAAAGAGTCTGCGGAATGTCCAGCTTGCCGCCATAGCTCTAGATATAGTGGGGTTGATTTGGCTAATCCATGTCAGTTTTTGGTCGATAATAACGCCCAGATATTTGACCATTTTCGTTTATTCAATCAAAGTTGGGGCTTTAAGTTCGCGCTTCCGCCTCCTGGTGAATGGGACCAGCAGTTTCTTGTTAGGATTGACAGTAAGTATTTCCTTTGCACACCAATTCTGATCATATATAGGACTACTTGCATCCCAGGTAATACCATGACGTACATAAGACGTAATTTTTTGGTCTTAATTACTCTCGTACGTCTTATGGCTCAATGAGAACGTCAGTCTTTCGACGTCTCTACGGCACTGATTTAAGACGTCTCATGTTTCTCATTCTATGGACCTGTAACTGGCAAATTGCTATTAACTTATTACTGCATGTTCCTAAATTATCCTAAATATTTCTTCCGCACTATTATGTTCTGCGAGCAGAACATATTTTTCAATTTGAATATTACCGCCAAAATAATGGCGGCCTCTATTGAACAATTGCTGAAATGACAAAACGTAATCCTCTGTCATTTGTCGATTGTTGTCGAACTGAACGCCATCATAAGGCAGAGAAATAAAAAAATAATAAATTTTCAGTTTCACTATATATATTTGGTTTTTATAAGAATGTTTGTTATTGTTATCAAACTAAACAATTTATTTTATGAAATAGGTATGAATGCAATAATTTTTTTTTATTTTTATATATTTATTATAATATAATGTTAAAACATATTGAGATTTGATAAAGTGATAAAAGTCATCTTGTCAAATGAGAACAGAGTGAATCAACAGAGGATTCATAATAATAATATTAATAATAATAATAATGAAAAAGCAGGGATTGGAGCATTTTATTTCAAGGCAGCAACCCGGGCAGCTGATGAACTTGGTCTCGTATTCGACACTGAACGGCGAACCTAAACTGTCACCGAGTTGGAACCCGTTCAGCAAAAAGTTCACATCAAAGCTGCGGAGACTGAGGACCTCCTGCAGCTGCACAAGAATAAGCCAATGCAGGGGGTCTTCTTCAAGAACATTGAAGAACTTGGCTTATCCAAAAACCTGACCTGTGCTTTCCTCAGGTCAAGTGAGCGGGAGTCAGACACCGAGGGATTCATAATGGCTTGCCAGGATGGTGTCTTCAACACCGTAGCCGCGTGATGGGTATAGAGATCCCTGACACTAGGTGCAGAGCGTGTCGTGGGGCGCCTGAGACCCTTATGCATTTGCTGTCAGCATGTCCAGCATATGCGGTCTCAGCCTATATGCACAGACATAACGCGGCTCTACGAGTGTTGTGCTACCGTCTACGACACTCGTACGGTATAGACGAGACACCGGTGTTGCCTTACGCTCCGAGGGATATTGAGTCCGTTGTGGATATTGAATATATTGAAAATACTCATTCCCCATCCTCAGGCAAATACAAGCCAATAAGCCTAATGTAGTCATGGAGTTTTCGGCTCCTGGCGAAACGAACATCGTCCGAAAAGAGGAGGAGAAACGGACTAAATATCGAGACTTACTCTTTGAACTCCGCAGGCTCTACCCAAAACATTCTGTTAAAATGGTAGTTCTGATTATGGGGGTCCTTAGTGGTATGACGGACACACTGCTCTCGAACTTAAAAATCATACCGGCTTGCCATAATGGGACAGAAATCTTAGCCGGACGAATGCAGAAGGCCGTCATCCTTGGTTCACTCCGTCTGCTCAGGGCACATGATTCTCGGACCCAGTAGTTGCTCACCCCACGGATGTGGAGAGTGGCTATTTGGATAAATGTCACCAGAGCGCCACCCGGATGTGTTGCAGCTCCGGAGACAGGACCCGAGTGGTATAATCCAACCGGAAGAAAAAAAAATAAAAAATAATAATAGGTTTCTATTTCCCATATGAGTTAGTACTTATAAAAAAAAATAACAAAAGACTTTATGGGAAAACGCCGAAAATCAGATGGTATCCTGGAACTCGCGTTACACGAAACCCCTTTTATTATTCTTAAGCGTATTCTTCTATAGGTACTGTAGGTACTGCATGATATACACAATAATAAATATATAATAATTGAATATAACATCGTATTCCTACCTGTTTCATAGAGTTGTCGACTGATTTGATATATTTTTCAATCAGATTTCACATCGACGTTTTTCCTTAGAAGCTTGTCAAAATAGCGTTGTTCTTGCACCAGTCGCCATCATAGAAGACGTCTTCTGGCTGTGACAAATAACGTACCTGGGACGTCCATTGGATGTCACCTATATGATCCCCTACGTCCAGAAGGGGTAAAAAAACAGAAGTCCCTTGAACGTCATGATGCTACCTGGGATGCGGTTAGAAAATGAATCCGATATGTGCCCTGATGGTGACGACTAGTTCATCTGCGTAACTTTGAGTTAGAACTCCCCCTTGGGGACAACCTTTTTCTGCTGTCAGATGAAAAAGAGCAAAGAGTGGAGAGCGAAGACCTCAGCATGACGACCTGTCTCATCAGTTTTTTTTTGTATTTGAGCAAGTTAGAGTTATGCACCTTCATTCGAAGAGGTTACTATAGCATGGCTCATTAGGAAAAGTGAAGGCAGTAGAGAAATTTAGACTGTTTGGTGGTTCTTCCGTCTCCAAACTCTCTTCGCATGATATCCAAATCGAGAATAGAAGTAAAAGTTGACGTCATTGATGTTCTTGTTGACTACGCTGATGTTACAAAAATACTTATATCTTTGAATTGTTCGGTAATATGTTCCCTCGAGTTTCTCTCATCCGGAATCCGAATGGAGAGGTATTTTACTGTCATCATATTAGTGTTGGAATGAGACCTGAAATTAAAAGAGTGTACTTTTATCACTTGAAATGGATTATACAGAATTCAGAATTTTACAGCAAAAATTATTGAAGTCATAGGGTTGTTTCTATGAGAAGTGAGACACACTGTGTATATTTCTGTTGGGTTGCCAACCCCATATTAGCATCATTTTCGGGTTGGTTCTACCATTACGAACACCAGTAGAAAAAATAATAGATCATACACCTATTGAAAATGTAGTAGTGAAAAACAGTTGACATTACTGAAATCATATTGATAGCTATTTGCTTCCCGATGACTAATTACTGTTAACGGTTTTCTTCCAGATCTGCATTTCGTATAGAACAATTACTGTTTTTATATACGACCTTTTGTAATAACTATGACAAGTGATTATGAGAATCAATTAATAATATGTATCCGTCATCCAATATTGAAAGAATTAAAGACACAACAGTAACAGTCCCCACCTACATTCAATTTACCAAGCCCACGACATCGTTTGTGAATATATTTTTCACAGAAATGCGACCTATAGTCATTGTTATCTGTAGTTCTGTATTAATTTATGCTCATTTGAAATACAAAAACAAACAGGTGAAAATAGTCATACAAGACTGAAACGACTACTTTTTACAGGATGAGCCATAATAAAACCGTCAAAATTCGAGAGAAGTATTTCTTAACTAAAATTTTTCATAGAATTTGGCATGGAAAAAGCGGATGATGTTTTCAACGATAATATTATGTCAAGTAAGAAACTGAAATTAAACATTCCATGCTATAGGAGTAAACACATCGATATGTCATTTCGAAAGAGATGCATTGATAAATTCTAAGAAAAACAGGATATTTCTTCTCGCAGGTCGTATTCCAGGCGAGTAATGGGGGAAAAATTAGTAATTATCAAAATAAACCAACTTCTACTTGGGTATGGTCCGTATATCGCCCTTATCATTTTTCTTTATTAAAAAATTTGAGTAATTTAAAATAATAGAGTAACTTAATATGAACTAAGCGTTACGTGACTTCAACACACAGTTCCTTGCAGCCAACATAAGAAAAAGAGGTATTGTGAAGGATGGGAAAATTTGAATAGTTATTGGCATAGTGTTTTATTATATTTTTGTGCAGTCAATCACAGGGTGGAATTATAGACCGATCCTACGTTCGGGATCATAGGCATTCACCCATAATTCTCTATCCTTGTTCACTACTCTGGCGACAATTATCGATTTCCCATGCCCAGTCCATATTATTATAAATGAGCTATTTAAATTTTTTTTTTGTTCTTCACAAAACAAATAAACGTAATGCTTTCAGACCCGATATATATTAGAATTTTCAGTCCTTATCTTCTTCCTCAAATTGATAGTTGAATGTGGCATTCACCGAAAATGGGCGTGGCCAAGTGTGACGTCACATCAATCGACTTGGCAACAAGGAGCTGCTGACGATAAGCGGAATATGCGTGTACTAAAGCCGTAGAAATCAAGCTGTATGTTGTTTATTGCATTATGCGACATCTAGAAATCTGCGTAAATATGAATAATGATACAAAATACGTTACAAGTAATGCATCGTTCCTAAATGCAAGAATTTTTCAGTAACTGCAATAGACACATTTTTTATTTCACTGCCAAGTACCGTGAAATCACGAAAGTTATGGCAGCGCGCTATAGGACCGAGTTTGTGTCTGCCAAGATGACGCATTTTTGTTGCGAAGATCATTTATGGGTCTAATGAATAAACCATAAGCAATTGCTTTTACTTAGATTTCTTGAAACCGATCTATCTATTTTGTTAATTAATGAGAGAGACAAACCTATAGCTTTTGCTAGGTTTTATTCATACCACCCAATGTAAGTATATGTATGATGATGTTAAACAAAAAAAGAGATAGTTTTCTTTAAATACTACTTTGAATTTTAGGTTCAAAAAGACTTGGAAAATTGAATGTATATCAAGACTATGAAAACAGAAATAGTTATTTTCCTAACAAGTGTGCAAAGTGTTAATTTTCCGCACGAAAATACAGTTAGACGCGAAGCGAAGCTCAGACGAGTTTTTGCGCGCGAAAAAGCACAAACATTTTTTGGTTTTTGTTGAATTGCGATTGAGAAGTAAAACGGTTTCTCAAATTGCATATAATAGCCTACAGCTACTAAAATGAATATAAATGTTTCCTACCAATGTGATTTTTTAGTAGTTTTACTTTTCCGCACGGTGTATGCAAATGTATGCAGTATAACTACTACATATTATATTATATACCACCGAAATAGAAATCGTTCTAGAAAAGTAGAAAATACAGAAAGTATTAAAAAAAGTGCGACGAAGTTCCCCCGAGGACAGTGAAAGTTCGAGTACATCAGACATGGCTTGTGAAAACACATCAGATTCTCCTTTGTTTGGAATATTTATACAAAACTGGAATAACCCAAATAGGCTTCAATAAAGCTGTCTAATGAACACACTTGTGAACACATTGTCCTACATTTTTAAACTATTTTAAAAACAAAATAATTTACAAATACTATGGTTATTCTGGACTTCCATCGTCTATACGGACAAAGAAAAGAAAAAATTCAATTATCTGAAATTTTTATTTACGACGTTTCAACTGTGGAGATCTACAGTCGTTTTCAAGTGTATAATTGCGACAGTCTCAAAGACACTTCTTATATATGACTGGTTTTCATTTGTGTTATTAGCCTGGGGGTAATTTGTTTGTGCCTGCGGACTCGTGGTGTTTTATCGAAACAATTCAGTTTCGTTCATAAATGAATCAACAGACTTATCAGTAGTAATACCACAAATGATTGAATTTTCGCGATAAGTCTGTCGATTCATTTCTGAACGAATCATTTCAGTTGAGATCACAAATGAAAGACAGGCTTATGAGAAAAATTCAATCACAAGTGGAATTTTATCAGACTATTTCACAAACATTTTTGAATGCGTGCAGAGAGAACTTATATTTGACGTTTAACTGTCACATGCACTGTAAACAAATCTGAAAACACCGAACTTGATAGGCCAATCAGAGTCAAGAGTCGAGTTTGGTATTATCGGTAATCCGAACTTGACTAGAGCTTCTGATTGGTTCACTTCGCAAGTGACTGAAATAGTCGCGAAAATTCAGTCACTTGTGGTATTACTACTGATGATCGTTGCGTTCCCTTTGTTCGCAGGTAAAATCTGTATCGTGTCGTCTTTCTTTAAATTGTACAGTGCTATCTGTTCTTCCTGGCTGATGTTGTTCAGAGATGCGACCCTCTTTCCAATTAGGCCCCTCACCTTCCATCTGAATTCTTCCGCTTGAATCTGGTCGATACGTCCACTGATGGATTCTACGGCAGTAATAATTTCTAGTGTGGGTATTGCCTTCGGTGTTACAGCAAAGTTTAAGGCCTTCCCTACTAGGAATTCTTCGGTATTTGATAGTGGCCGGGAGCTCATGTTGATGACAGTATTCTTTCATTCAATCTGTTTTACGGATTCCTGTTGGCGTTGTTTCTGTACTAGTTTCTCCCATTCACGCTCGTGTGTCTTCTCAAGATTCTGACGGATCCATGTGCATTTCCTGTCAATTTTGGACAGGATAGGTCGATAGTCTTCTTCTAATGTTTGTCTTGATTTCCTTAAACCGCTGTATAGCATCATCCATTAGGTATGCTCTCTTCCAGCAATGATGAATGATTTGGGACTTTACTAATACCCGCCTCGCACTTTCCAGAATTCGGTTCCCCCTTTCTCCCGAAATAGGTGGTCTTAGGCGTAGCTCGTCCGGAATGATGCCGTGATTCCTTGCTTCGCATAGAAAATTTATGTGAGTGTCTCTTCCTCGGTGACTTTGATCATGGTCTTCTAGTATCCTCGAAATTTGTCGTTAAAACCGGATCCATACCGGATGTTCAACGTTTGTTTGAAGGTGGTTGACAATGTTTCACTCTTAGTAAGGTTATTCTGAACTTCTATTGTCTATACGGGCAAAGAAAAAAATATCAATTCTCTGCAATTTTTAGTCTCAACGTTTCAACTGTGAGATCTACAGTCGTTTTCAAGTGTATACCGACATTCTCAAGGATACTTCTTATATAGGTGAATACAGTATTCACCTGAAGACGATTGCAGATTCAAGCAATTGAAACGTAGTGAAAAAATTTAAAGATCTTTCAACCATCAAGACGATGGAAGTCCGAAGTACAAGTAATCGATAATGTCTTCAGTCAAGCGAGCATAGAAATCCGTAATGTGTGGAAACCCTCAATTACTGGTATGGGTCAATTGAAATCACGATAAGGATTAACAATGCTGTACCAGAGGGAGCCTGGCACGGTAATTAACATACGTACCTGGACACAGACAAATTACCCCCAGGCTAAGAACACAAATGAAAACCAGCCATATATAAAAAGTATTCTTGAGAATGTCGCATTTATACACTTGAAAACGACTGTAGATCTCAACAGTTGAAACGTTGTGAATGAAAATGCAGAGAATTGAATCTTTTCTTTGTCCGTATAGACAATGGAAGTCCAGAATAATTTTACTAAAAGTGAAACATTCTCAACTACCTTAAAACAAATTCACAAATATGTGGCAGATTTTGTTTTCAAATCAGCAAATAAAACAAACTCCGAAGATAGAGGCGATTAATAATCTCCAATAACAGGCGCGGTCAGCACCGCTGGAAGCACTTCGCCTGGTGTGACGTCACGGTGTTGCGCAGGCGTTTTCACATTTTCAGTTGCTCTTGCTCAGTTGTTAATTAGCGTATAAACCGGAAAATTTTGTGGGATACTTATGAAATGATTTACTTTTGAACCAAAAACTGAATTAAACTGAACGAGCCCACTAATAAAATGAGTCTAATTGGCAAACCACAAGAACGGTTATGAGTGATGCAAGCGTAATAGGTATTATTATTACTTACACTGCAATGTTTTCCAAATTATATATTTATTAGAACTTTTTTATTGAGTGTGTTCAATTTTGGACCTGATAAATACGTAAATATTATGAAATTTTGGTTCGCATATATGAAAAAATTCTCCTATCAAAAATCTCTTAATTAGGAGTATAACTGAAAACCTTATATTTCATTCTATTCTGCTCAGTGTTTCATAATTTGCGTACGCTTCTTAGAGCATTTGACAAGGATTTGCAGGTAAGTAAAATGAAAATCATGAAAAAAAAAATCCGCGATCTTAAACCACATTTTTAATTTTCAAACTAGTTATTTCCGATTAATCTAAAGAGTTGAATAGTTTTTTTGAGAAATACTTCCTTATTAAAAAAAACAGTTCTATCAATTTAACACAAAAAATGTTGACCTGTAACCTCAAAAAAATGTTGGCACATGTCCTTAGAGCATGCCGCTTTTAGGCAAAATTTCAAAAAACTCCCAATGCTTTGAGAGTATTCTACAAAGAATTAATTTTTGGTCTGAGAAATCCTCCAATATGTTTCTGAAAAAATAAATTATTATATGATCATGAATCATTAAAATAATATTTAATATTCACTTACTTATGACTGCACAAATGGTTTCCTAGCAATTCGACGAGAATAACTGTCAACTATTAAAAACACGACAGCGAAGGTGGGTCTTTTTTAGGTTGACAGTTATTCGAGTCAAATTGCTAAAGGAAACAGTTTAGAAATTGAACAATACAAATTTACCCGATATCAATACAAACCTCGAATGTAATTTGGCAGGACAATTTAATGAATAAGAAATTCAGAAACATATCAATGTCAAACTATTCATTTTGGCAATCAACACCGCGATAATTGATAAACAAATGCATAAGTGAAAAAACCACTAGTGTATTTGTCGAGAGTAATACCACAAGAGGTTTTTATTTTATCGGATAAACTTTCATTTTGCACGAAAACTTGGTTGCTTTGGTAATTGATGAGAGCAAATAATATGATTAAATCACGACACCGAAGGTACCAAGTTTGAGTGGAACAAAATTAAAGTTTATACGATGAAAACAAAACCTCGAGTGGTATTTAGTGAGATAATTTAACGAATCAAATGAATGAATTATTAAACAAAAGTGAATAGAACATAATTTATTAAATTAAATCAATAATTCATTGAACAAAAAGTACATTTAACAGAAAATATTATTGAAATGTACAATTAGTGAAAGTACAGTTTTGGTATATTATCCTACTCGAAGAAAACTGCTGAATTTGATTATTTTCCTCTCTTAGATTTGTCATTAAAGTGGAATGATGCTATGAGTCTAACTGAAGGTATGGCTTCGGAGAATTGGCGTTCGAATGTCCGGTCAGCTCGATAATTTGTTGTTCTGAGACTCCTGCTTTGGCAAGAGTAGAAATAGTGCTAGCCTTATGCGAGTGATTAGTAATTTTATTTTTCAGATCTAGACCAATTTTTTCTGCAGAATTTCTGGTCCACTTTGAAATTTCGTTTACACCAATGAGCACATTTTTGTACCATCCCTTGGCATTTTCATTTTTCCAAAAAGGATTTGGTGTTAGAAACAATCTATCTGAATAAATATGTTTGTTTCGTTTTTCTAGCATTTTCAACAATCTTACAGGACACACGTTCGGATTTTCTTTATTTGTAGTCAACCACTTACTTTTACTGCACCTTTTATCTCCACCTTCGGCTGTTTTAGAAAGGACCGTGTTATGTACTCCACTCTGCCTGTCAATGTTCTATTATTGTATTTTTCGGCTTTAAAATAATAAATTTAACACTGCGCACTTTCACCACCTCTCCAGGCTAATTAAAAAGCGGCGATATGAAATTTTTTTTTTTAAGTCCCATTGGAGTATTTTCATCCAACTGCTCTGCCATTTTTATAACTTCTTCTTCACTCAGTGCTATAGAACCTTGTCTTCTTTTATCTAAATTGCTCTGCAGTTGCTTGCGTTTAGCATTTTTAGCGTTTCTAGCGGCTTGAAATGTCACATCTTTGAATGGGTCAAACACAATCTTATAATCTATATAATATTTTTCATGCACAATTTTGGCTACAGAATTCCACATTGTTTTAACTACGTACTCCTTGTCATTTCCGTCTGATTTCTTCATATTGTACGCCCATCTGCCAGTATGCTTGAGATTTCCGGCTGCGACGTTGAAGGTAATAGTTCATACCCCTTTTCTCGACAAAATAATTCAAACTGCCTTCAAATTGATGATTTGGTTTTTTTGGTGTTTCTTGGAGTGGCGTTGTCCATTGCAGAATTTATTATTTGAGTAGTTGCACTACCAACGCTCATTTGAAATTTAAAACAACACTTTGTAACAAAAAGTATGAAAATTTGTTGTCATTTGGCATATGCGATTTTTTATATATGAATTAAATTGTTATTGATAATATACTTTCCAAACAGAAGAAGTCCTGGTATAACCATGTATATTACTAGCATATCATTTCAAGTAGGTAATTTTGACAAATGTATAGGCATGAAAATCAGATGTCCAATTACAGTTATGAGAAATACAATACATATCGTTAGTTAACAATGATAGTTCTCAACCCACAGCCAAAATCAATTTAAAAGAATAAAATACTACTTACCATTTTTGGCAACCAATAATAGGTAAATACAACTATATCATTTACGAAACCTTTTGGGAGTCAGAGAATTTATATTTGGTTATATTCATAAATCATCAAATAAAATAATTACGTATCAATTAATGCAATTGATGAATAAATTACAATACCTCTGAATAATCTCCTAGAGCCTACTGCCGTACAAAAATAATGGAACCGGAAGCCAGGAAAATTTTTCAATTTCCGGAAATTCAAAAAAATTATCTGGTTTCTGGTCCCATTATTTTTATACGGCAGTAGGTTCTAGGAGATTATTATTTCATAATCCACCAATGTGAGGAATGCCGTACACGAATATTTTGTCGGAGAAGCACATCTCTTGCTCGGACAAGCTCTGGTTTTCAGGGGTTTTCTACGAAAACCAGGAAGATTCGTAATAATAAATAATAAAAAATGAATAAAATAATAACTACGTTCTTTTGAGCTTGAACGGTGGATTAACAAAAATACGTCGGAATAAATATCTCAGTAAACACGACGGTCTGCGATGAACTAAAAATGGAAGACTGCAGTTGTCAATTCACGAGGAACATCAAACATTGTATGTAGATTTACAGTTCGTACGTATTAGTATTGGTAAGTATGGATGGTGACTGAAGCACGCGACCTGATTACATCTATTGTGCCCCATCTTCTTCTGCTATCACAAGGTGTTCTTGTTTACAGCAGCCCTTCAAGCCTCGATTCCTTTAAAGATTTTAGGATTTTAAGGGGGTCTACTCGTGGTATTTCTCCCACAGTCAGCTGGTATATTCAATATTTTATGATGTACACCGTAACACTCCATCAATATATGGTGGGGTGTTGCTAGATTATAACGTCACGTTTCTTCCGTTACAACTTTTCTAGTTTCTATTACTTCCATAATATCTGGCAACACTGCACTTTGGGTAGACGAACTGATCTTCTGTTCGGTGATCCGCATACATGATCACCTCAATTTGATTGTGGGGTGTTAGGGCTTATGAATTCCCAGAGTTGAGGCGAAATTTTCTGTCAGAGGAATTCTGTGGAATAAGAGAAAGCTAATAAGTCGGAATTTAAACAAGAATATTTCAGCATGTTCATGAGAGAGAGAGATGTTAATATTATCTGTCATTTGTTACCACCTCTTGGAAACTACGTCAGGACCTACGTCATTTTGTTGACCAATGAAATTGCTCGCATTCAAACTCATGATTTTAAAAATAGACAAAAAATACAGATTTTGCGTAGCAAATTATTTCCTACAGGGCCCTCGTCCATTTTACCATTTGTTCTGAAACCAGCGAAATCACTTAGCTGATCTTGTGAGATAAATAGTTTTCCAAAATCTTTGAAATTTTCTCATTGTGGAGTTTGAAACAACTAACAGGTTGGTGATATCAATATTGGTAAAAATAAGAGAATAATATTCATTTTTGTTATGATTTTTTGACTTAGAACCCATGTGGGTAATTGAAAAAATTGACAAAACGGAGTCTCTAAAGGAACATACTAAAATAGATTTTCTTTTTGGATGTGCATCTTGCTGGTTTATTTATATGGCTTATACGTTATATACATCCACACGGTTTTCTCCATTTAATATCATATGTTTGGTACCTATTTGAATTTAAGAATAATATTATTAATTTTTTATAATTAATAATCATGGTTTGATGAAAAAAACATGTTTCAATTGGATTAAATGAGCAAACAAAAGGCTCAAGGTTTATTAGATATCGTCAACTGTAAACTTGCAGAGGACCCTTTACAACATTTGCATATTTTTGTTGAACACAAGGAAAGCTGTTCCGTGGCTGAGACGTATATGGGACCACCTAACCCACCACGAAACTAACTACATTATTGTACGCTCTCGGAGGCAGTTGTTATGCAGAGGATGAATCATTAAATTCATCGTTGCATCACAGAAAGTAAATCTACTTACCAGAATGTTATCCAAACTTGATCCGGTTATATAAAAACTAGCACGTTGCACCTTCCACAGGAGTTAGGAGACCTAGCCAAGCCATAGACAGAACAGTAAGGGGGTTTCAAAAATATCTCTGGTAAAGTACTACTTTTACAAGGTTCATCGACATTTTTTTCGTGATTGATAGTGTTTATATACCAGGTTATATGATTTCTATTTGTTGCCACTACCTATAAAATTTGAGTAATATCAGATACCGACCATACAACTTCATGTTGATATATTGACCTTTGAGAAATATGACCAGTTTGTTCTAATGAATGCAACATAATACATAGCAAATTCTTCCCAAAATTATTACACATGTGCGTCCATTACAAGGCCTTGTATAGGAAGATAACTAGTCACAACTTATTATATGGAAGTTGATAGAATCATATGTTTAGATCTCACAAATTTATATTCGGTACTGAAATATTTACATCAATAATGGTCAACTGTCGTTTCATTGTTTTGCGACTGGATAGTTCGAAATAATTAACACATATTCATAAAGTTGGCAACTGATAACACACTTCTGTGTCGTGGATAGCCTGACATTTGAGATTAGGGAGGTGAACCACGTAAGATTTTCTTGTTATTAAATTTTGAATACTTTGATTGATGTCGATTATATTTATTCCTTCCCTGGTAACAAACAAATTAATATTATATTGAATTTTCTACTGGAAGAGAAAGATTTTGATAAGATTCAGCTTAATCTGCCCGCCCTGTATGCATGCTGCCTGAAGTGCAATGGAACATTTTTCAGTACCTATCTCGGATCTAATATAATTATTGATCCGAATGACTTCGGGAGGGTAGGGTCCTTCTTCCTCCAGTTGCTCGGTATGTACCCGAGTGCCAGACCGAATCTGGCTGCTTTAATAATGAACGGCGGTATTTCCGTTTGCCATTTTTGTAAAAGGGCCGGAAATATACCGTTAATTCCTGGTGACTTGAATGGTTGGAAGGAATCAATTGCCCATTTCACTCTTTGAGGAGTGCATATTGCTTTTGCTACTTCCCAGTCTTCTCGCTTGGCTCTACCTGGTTGTTTCAGTGATCTGTCGGGTTTAAATGGTATGCTGTCTGGAAAGTGCGTCTCCAGTAAAAAGAGAGATCGTTACTCTTGATCCTCTGTGTAGCTACCATCTGTTCTTCTGAGTGACATTGGTCCTTGCTCTCTGCCTCTCGCAATAGTGTTGTGTAATCTGGCTGCTCACAAAAACTCCTGTAGCTGTTTCTCTTGGCATTCCTCATTTCTTTATTATATTTTGTCACCCTCTCGGTGTATCCCTACCAATATCCGCGCCCCGCTTGGCTTTGTTGAATGGCCAGCGGGCTTCGGATCTTAGATTTGACAGGTGTTCGTTCCACCAAATGGTCCCACTGTGTGCTTTCTTTCCTTTTCGTATGCATCCATAATTGCCCCGTTAACTGCCTCTAGTGTCTGCTCCAATTTGCCGTTGAACTTGATGTGTTCTGAGTTAAATTTTAGATTGGTGGTGTATTTTTCCCAATCTGTGTTTCTAGGATTTCTGGTGAAGGTTGTTTGTGTCACAAGCCCTTCCACGTTGAACATAATGATTATATGGTCTGAAGGATTTGCCGGAGACCCTCCAGTCCTTATTATTTTACTAATGCTCGGGCTGCCGAGTGTTTAACCTAATACTTCCTGCCTAGCCCCAGTTACAAAGGTGGGGACACATCCCACATCGAGTACGTTTGGGTTAACCGGCCGCGAGTATGGACTCTAACAGTTGCTCACCTCTTTGATTGGTGTCCGTATTGCCCTAGATGGTGTTGTGGGCGTTGGCATCGCAGTCCAGCAGGAAAGGTAGATTGCTCCTGCTGCAGTAGTCGGATAACCTCTGTGCTTCTTCTTGTGGTGCTTGCCCATCTCAAGCAAAGTATCCTGAAACTATTACTATGTCGAGGAGTGAGTGCCTTGTGCGGATCTTGGCCCGAACCGGTACCAAGTCCCTCGTCATGAATTCTGAAAGACAGATATAATTATTATTATTTCTCATCCGGATGCAAGCTCTGGGATTGTCACACCTGACATCCCAACCTTTTCTGTTGGACAGTCCTCTGATCTGCCCCCTTGTTGACCCCTAGGTTCTGGGATCAACACAACTCCCAAGTTTGTCCCGACGAACACCCTAGGTAAGATGGCTGATGCCCTCTTAGCATGATGAGTATTCACCTGGGCAACTTTGACAGGGGCAGCCATTGCTACAGGTAAGTTGAAGTGCTTGCCTCCTCAATATCCAGCAGCATTACTCTTTTTTTCGCTGGGAGTCATCGTGATGTCCTGGTCCACGCTCCCAGTCGATTCGACTTCGCTGGCCACTGTATCTTCTACAGCCCCAGGAGCTGATGTCTTGCCTGCATCTTCTTCCTCCTTCTTCTTACTCGAGTCTTGCGGAGACCATGAACGGGTATTTTCCCGAACCTGAAGAAAATGGTGTATCCCATTTTCCTGATGGCCCCGCAGGACTCGTCATCAATGCCAATATTCAGCAACTGGCTATTCCCCCTTCTTCTTGCTCCCTAGTACTTTCCACAACTGGGTGTGAAGCCTTATGTTTTGTGTAGTCACTAGGACTAGCAACTTCTTCGTTTCGGAGTCTGAGCTCCTAGAGAAGAACACAGTGACGGTGTACGCCCTTGGAATATCCTCTTCCAGACACACCGTCAGCTCTGCATTCCTCCAGTTACTCAGACTGAGAGCATTTGCCCTCAGCCAGTCTGACGTCTCTTGGGTGACACAATCTACTACAAGAGTGCTTTGGATTTCTCCAAACTGGAGTTTGCACTCTGCACCCAGCACCATCTCCTGTACGATGGCGTCTTCAAGTGTTGTGAGTTGATCATCATTCAGCGTCTCCCGTGGATAGTTTCTGTGAAGCACTGCAACTTTTATCGTACTTACTGCTTCAGCATAACTGGTGGCTTGCCCAGTTTGCTTAGCAGTGGCGGTGCTACCTCCCGCTTCAGTCTTCCTCCTCTTAACATTCGGACGTTGAGGGGGTGTTTGGGTTTTATGGCCCCTTTTCTCCGTCTGTTGTAGAGGTTGCTCGTGAGGTCTTCTCCTCTCGACGGATTCCCTTCTTGCTTCCTCAGATGTCAGGCTCTGTTCAAGGAAGCGATGGTACCATCTTACTCCTGCCCCGCTGAGGCCCCTTCTTAGCGGATCATCGATACCTCCAGGCTTCCCTGGAGGTGACAGATCTTGTTTCCTCTGGATTTTCCTGGGAGGTTTCTTGGAGGAAGTACCTTTGCCAGATGCTTGCTCCAAAGGTTTCTTCTCATTTTCCTTTTTCCCTCCTCTCCTTTCCGAGGTGAGCTCGGTAAATGGGAGATGCCAGGACGCTCTTGAGCATCCTGGGTTGTGGTGACTTCCCGCGATTTTCTTTTGTTGTATTGGTCTTATCCATGTTGGTCCCACGAATGGCTAGGGAACCAAGAGTCGACCACGCCGGAGCCCCGCGCGGCGTAGCAAGGCTGGTACTCGAGGAGGTCGCCCGATATCCACGAGGCTCCGTCATGCATCCACTGGAACGGGTCGTGTAACACCTTGGATTGGAGGGTTGCACAGTCTGCACCGCAGGTTGTCCGGCTATCCATCACTTGCCGACGCTCCTGGTAGTTCGTACGTAGGAGTAGAGATGAAATCGTTCGTTCAGTAGCGGGTCGTTGAAGGTTGGCGATCAAAATAATTATATAAATGATGTCGGATTTCTCTGAAATTTCGTGTCATCGATTATTTTTAATTCGTTGAACACAATTGATATCAGGCATAATCACGGATTGATAACATCATGCTAATTATAAAATTTCATTAAGCATTTGCGGTTCACTCGACACACGGTATAGGGAATTATTTTTCTCAATATATTGGTAGCTTTATACGACCACATGACTTGTTGGAAAGCAAGTGTGACGTGGGGGTCTAGATGCTTGGTATGCGAACTGATCTCCTGGGGTGGTGCTGAACATTTTCTGGGCCTTCATACAGCTAAAAAGTCAATTCGCCACAAAAAATTAATAAGTCGCAATGGATCCCCACGAAAAATAAGAATAATAATTAATAGGCTTCCTCCACCCGCAGTCACTATGTTTTTGGGTACACTCGTGTTTATGAAGGAGTATTATTAGGAGAGAAGGTGCGAATATGCAATACCTACCTTTTTCTTATTACAACTTTCTACTGAGGTAACTATACTTAAATCAAGATTCAATTTCGCAAGATCCCACTCAGGATAGTCGGTATAAAGATCGTCAATCATAATAATGACAATCCACTTATTGAATAATTTCTTCATTGGCGGAATAAAATGTCGAAATCACCACCAAAAGAATTGAGGTGCAAATATGGAAACCTTAGAAAATAACAAGTGAATGTATTATCACCTTATACTTTTTACTCTTATTTAGACCAGTCACAGATATAGATATATAGAAATAGAAATTATCATGAGCTTACTGAGCTCACATGAAGCACATCGAGCATTGGATCCACAATTTAGCTTTTCGGCTAGTAGGGAACTTTTCGCATAAAATATGAAATTTGCCTCGGTGTCGTCAAGGTTGGAGCTTCCTGTTGTAGCGTAGGAATCATTGTAATCATCTAAATCTAAAATTCCATTCGGATAACTTGCAGCATTTCAAATGAGTTATGGGTGTTTTCAACAGTGTTTTATCACAGTTTTTGCGTAAACTTATTATGAAATTTTCAGAATTAGTAGTATTAAATCATTGCTAACAAGTGGTAAATTAGTTTCTGCTACAGATATTAATCTGTTACAACGTCGTTCAGAAGTACAATTCACATTCCATGTATTTTTTTATGGGTTGGCAAATAAAAATTATTATATTCGCTATAGCTCTTCTCAGTCACATGAAACATTGATAACATAAGTACCACAATAACTTACCTATATGCACATTTTCTTCAAATAAAACAGGACCAGTCTTTTTTAATATGGAAGTTTATAGGTACGAAATATACAATAAAAAAAGAAAGCAATTTTCTATTTATTCGGGAATATTTTCTTATTGCAATCACCACAGATTGCAATGTTTTGTTGATTTTTTTTTATTTATAGTCTTGCCAAAGGTTTCAATATACATACTAATTAAAGAAATTGAATTTTATTCCAAACAAAGGTTCCAAATAATAATTTCTGGAACACTACTCTATATTTAAATTGACAATAATTATATATTTATTCAGATATGAAATGATTGTGTGATAAATAACCCTCACGTTAGTATATTTACCCATCAAGGGTCATGCAACTGAGAAATTACTATTTTTCTCCCTTTCCTTGGCACACCGTGGCGACTGATTATTTCTTAAACCATCAAATATAGATAACTCCAGACTCAACCCCCTCAGTGGTTTTTTCAAAAGGCACTCACTAATGAAACTGGTGTAATAGCGATGAGAGTCGGTAAAAATCGATGTTTGAGTCCAAAATCTAAATAATAAAATGCCAAATGTAACGGATTTAATTTTTTCTGTTAAAACAGTTACGATGATTTATTGATGATTAATTATCCTAAATACATCTTTTATTTGTATTAATTGAACAATTTGATTAATCTAGAATTTCCATGTCTTCTGAATATCCTGGTGATAAAACGTTAAACTCTAGCTCACCCTGTTTAAACAATTAAAAAACGTTTTTTGTTCGAAGATATAGAGAGGATGTTCATACAATATGTTGTGGAATCATCTACGCCTAAAAAACAATTTTAGTGGCTATTTCCAATTTTCAAGATGATATATTGAGAGTTGTTCATGTCGAAAAGGAGAACATACTACTTGAAAAATGAAAAAATTATTTTTTTTTGTAATATCTAACAGAAAGCAACTACTTCACCGGCTAAAACCACGGTGGACATTGAACTACATCTTAGATATTGTGAAAAGATTCTAACTGAAATGAAAAAATCTGATTGAAAATTCATTAAATAAATTATATAGGGAGAATATTATTTAAAAATATCACTCAAAGAAATCGTTCATTTCATTGAAGCAAGGTTCGCTTCTCTCGCATTCAATCCCCAATGCATTTTTGTCGACGAAAATCTATTTTGACTTTGCCACTTTGCCAAGATTTCTGTTCTCAACTATCCAAGTGACCAAGTATGAAACTTTCATCATTACTTTTAACTAAATATTTCCACTATTTCGTGATCACCTTATATTCAAAATATTCATTTAATGATCGTTAAAACACGTTGATTATTATGACTTTATCTTTATTTGAAGTATTTTTAAAACTTTAACGTTATCTTCCGCAGAAGAGGTAAACCAACTTCACATGTGTGACTGATTTGCGAACTTGTGATTAGGATTTCCATAATTATTTTTCATACGATCCTATCAGCCAATCGTCCAATGGTATCAAAATTACACTGATAATTTGTTAGTAGCAAATTACAGCGACTACTCCACTCATGCTCAAATACGCGTTTTTGATTGGAGGAAATTTTTATATTGATAATTGAAAACAACATGTTTTTGATTTTGTAGTTCGGCTCTTGATTGGCTATTGGATACCTATGTGGTATGTTTTAGATTTTTCAGTTCGCTTGGGTCATTGGTTGTCTTAGAAAACAAACTTACCACAGCAGCAAGCTGCTATAATGACATAACAACAAACTTTGACCCAAATCATGATCAGCACTAACTATCAATTCATATCAACTTCACAATTTTTGACACATCACCGAACTTTGACCAAAACCATAATACGCCTCACTATTGATTCATATCAACTCCACAATTTTCGACAAATTTTGCATACACGTAAATCAAAACTATTTAAATTAAAGACATAACCTACAACTACAAGAGAGTTAGTAAACATGCAACGGAAGACGCGCTCTGGTGCAAATTGAATAGATATTTGGATGATGTTATGCAATAATGGGTAAAGCCACAGTCAGCCACTTTCGAACAAAATATCAAAATAGTTTAGCAGATCTTGGAATGATGGAATGTGGCTAAGTACTATCGTCAGTGGATGGATCCATGATTGCGGATTGAATAATTTTTACTTATTGTAGAATAACGCTTTGTGATACCAATGACTGATAACTCAATTATTCGACTCGTTATTGCATAACACCACCCACACGCGCTTCGCGCTCATGTGGTTGCCAAGCAAACTAATTTGTTTCTCAAAGTCGAAGGAATATGAGTTCCTATTGACGTGCAAAATATTGTGACGATTGATGTCGATAGTTCAGAAGAGTTAACCAAATGTTGGATTTGTGTGACAATTTCCCTCATATTATACACAGTGACCCATTTGAAGGCATAGAGTGGTGACCCGCTTTCAAATGGGTTACTCTGTATAAACCAATCAAATGCCATAATTTTCTCATTTCAAAACCAATGAGAACTTTTTGAAAACTCTGCCTCCAGTGGTATTTTCAAATCGGTGTTTCGCTTCTTCCTTGTGTATACATTTTCATAGTTACGACAATCTCGGTAAATAGGGAAATATCAGTTTGACAGTTCAACTCTTCAACTGACAAAAATAACTTCACCTTGCCGGGCACTCAAACTATGTTGCTGTACAAAACACCACTCAAGCAAGCTCTCATAGTATTTCTAAGCAACACAGTTTTCGTGCTAGCAAGGTGAAAGTATTTTTTGAAAATTCTGCGATCTGTCCGATTTTATAATTTCCTGTTGGCTTATTGCAAATTCCTGACACATGGAGGTGCGGGGGAGTTACCGAATGTGAATACTTTGTTTTACATTTTGTATTTCATTAAATGAAAATAGATTATTCATAATTCCCAAATTTCTTTTAGTATAGAAGTTTTGTCCGCAAGCATCGAACAGAAAATAATCCAACAGCCCCATACGACTGCCGAATCACCTCTGCCCAACACCTAGCGACGTTTTTCTTAACAACACTTTTGTAATGCTTCATGTAAAAATTAGCAAATATTGATCAAAATAGGTGACTATCTGCATACTAGTTTCACGGTTCTGATGCCGATCTTCAGTGCAGACCGGGTCAGAACGGAGAGCTAATTCTCCCGTATCCGCCATCCTCCAATAGAATTCCATTGGTTTTGACAAACGGTCCTACGAAACTCCAGTAACTACTGAAAAAGTAGGGCATAGAGCCACCTATAGGAACCACAGTAAGCAATGCGGCCAAGATTTCAAACCTTTTCTGGCAATGGAAGTAAACTAGAAAGTATTTTTGTTAAGATGGTAACAAACTACAGCTATTCAACCAGAAAGATTGTGTCTATCGACTCCTCCAACTGAAAGCCGATGAAATGTCAACATACCAACCAGTCCAAATTAGGATTGATTCAGCAAATCAATAATGCCAACTACATAGCCGTTTTCCCCCACCAATTAAAGGTCAAGGTCCATTGCCAAAAAACGAACCTACCACCCTTAAAGGCACCTACCTTGTCGAAGTGCCAACTGGTTGCAGTTTCCAGACCACAAGGCACACATTCGCCAACACAGATGACATCATTCCAGGTCAACCACTACCACTACCGGAGGTCAAGACCCCCAGAGCAAGCCTGAGCCACCTACAAGAGCACAATCTCCCCTGAACCAAGTAAATCACTTACAGAGAGAACAGGGGGAAAATCAGCTAATCACGTTGAAAAGTCCACCACAAGATCGTCATCCACATGGACACTACCACTTTATATTGCCCTATCCATATTGGCAATATATTGGTTGACGGGGAAGGAGAAGCCCATACATTACTATACAGCCTTCCACTAGTACAACCAGAACTGTCCAGCCTAAGGAAATGAGAGCCCAACACCTACGGATGCCCACAAGTTCCAGCGATATCGACGAAGACGAATAGCCGATCCATCCCCTGTATGGATTTCTCTGAGGATGGAGGAATTATATCAGGACAGCGCCTTCGAAAATACAAACACCATTCCAGCAAATTTGGCAGTTCCAAATAAGCTCGCCGAACATAGGAAATACGTCATCAATTTCATATTTCCTATGATTCCTTATCTCTAACGTTATTATTTTATTCATTTTCAGTTTTGACTTTCCACTTGAATTATTCAGTTGACTATTACAACTCTGTAATTTTTAATCATTAAAGTTATTTTTTGGACACAACACCGAACTTTGACCAAAACCATGATAAGCACTCACTGTTAATTCATATCAACTTCACAATTTTTGACAAATTTTTCAAACACAAACCAAAACTATTCAAGCTGTATCCACAATAGGTAGTCGGTGGTTACTGTTACTGATTCACCGTCGACCACTCACCTGTCATCCCACTGTGCATTTCAACACTATCATTGTATGTTCATTGACTGACATTCAATCAAAAATTAAAATGAATAGAAAGTCTCAAAAGAAAAAGACAATCAAGTATTCTTCAGATAAAAGTAGAAATATTGATGCTGTGAGTTATTCTCAGCCATCAACCTCTGGGGTGGATGTTACTACTGTTGCAGACCAATCTGATATTTCTTTCCTCAGAAACAAAAACAAGCTGAATGATGGTGACCAAATAAAATACTGCAGGGGTTATCGGCTTCAAAAAATATATACATATAAGTATCCAAGTACAACTTTTGAAAATAGATCTAGGAAATTTCAATATGATTGACTCGAAAATTATATGTGACTGATATATTCGAAATCAGAAGACGGTGCTTACTCTAAATATTCATGTCATTTTGCCCAAAAAGAAGTTGGACATAATTCAGCTCAAATCACTGGCCATCTTGCTAGTGAACCTTATCGAAATTGGAAAAAAAAATTGGAGAGTTCTCAGAGACACCAGACAACCCAATACCATTGTGGTGCAAATAATAAGGCTGACAACAGATGAAACACCATGCAAGTAGTTGAAAAGTAATACTGCTATTAGAGCTTTTTTTCAAGTTATGTGTCATATATTCAAAAGAAACACCATGCAAGTAGTTGAAAAGTAATACTGCTATTAGAGCTTTTTTTCATGTTTAATCTGAAATTACACGTATTGTATGTATTATCCTTTTTGGAACCTAGAGATGGCGTAGAAATTCCCATAATGAAAAGCTGAACGGATTTTTCGATCCAATTGGGCGAGCTAATCTTCGTTAGTAATTGGCAATAATATTGAAACCTGCACATAGGCGTTTCTCTGTTTGGAGCGGAACATAATTTTGTTTATTATATTAATCCAAATTATAAGATTTCAGTAAAATAAGCTTTTGACAACGACTTGTTGTCAATATTACTTTTTATTGTTCTCACAAATTATTCGAAAACCGTGGATACAAATCATCGAGCAAATGATATCAAAAAATATAAGTCAGAACTAAAACTAACATTCCATAGCCTTGGCAATATAAAAAGTAATCCATAACATTATCCACTCTTGAAATAAATAAAGGTTAAAAAACATCTAAAACACAAAGTTTCACTACAGGCCTACGATATGTTCCAAATTGAGTCTTGTCATCTGCTACTCTAATGTTTCCATCAGACCCAGGAAAAACGGCTATGACTCTTCCCTTCGGCCAACAGTTGCGAGGTAAACTCCCATCGATTATTAGAACAATATCCCCGATATTAACTCGTCTTGAATCCTTACTATACCATTTTGTTCGTCTGGTAAGAGTCGGAAGATACTCCTTGATCCATCGTTTCCAGAACATATCACTGTAGAATTGGGATATTTTCCAGTCTTTCCTCGATATCAGAACTCGTTCTGGAAAATTCTCGGAGGAATGACGCACTAGATGTTCCTATCAGAAAATGATTTGGGGTGAAAGCTTCATATTCTGATGCTTCTAAGGAAACATGCACGAGAGGTCGACTATTTACAATGTTTTCGGCTTCAATGAGACTTGTCCAGAGAACTTTTTCTTTGGGGACCCTTTCATTTAAAATCGCTTTGAGTGCTATCTTCACAGATTTCACCAATCTTTCCCAACTACCATTCATATGTGGTGCAGCTGGACAACCGAATTTGAAAGATGTACATTTGAAAGATATAATTTCAGGATTTCTTCTTGATCTATTTTTTTTAAAGCAACCTTCAATTCCTTCTCAGCACCATGAAAGTTTGTCACATTATCACACCATATTTTTTTCGGACAACCTCTTCTGCCAATCAATCTCCTGATCGTCATTATTGCAGAGTCAGTTTTCAACGAGTTCGCTAGCTCTATATGGACTGCTCTGGTGCTCAGGCAGGTAAACAGAACACCATACCTTTTTTCTTTCCTCCGACCAATGGAAACTTCTATTGGTCCAAAGTAATCCATCCCTGCATATGTAACTTCATATGTATGCATATGTAACTTCTAAGTCTACAGGCTGGTAATGGGGCCATTTCAGTAGGAATAGGTTTTACTGTCATATTTTTGCACATCATGCATTCCAACAGCTTCTCACTGCAGCTCTCAAACATAAAATGTGGTATCTTTAGCGGAGTTCATTTACTACGATGTTTTGACTGTGATGACCAAATTTCTCATGATAGAACTGAATGAGGAGTCTAGTGTATTGGCTTTTTGTGGCATGATAATTGGATTTTTTGTGTATCCATCCAAATCAGTTGACCCTTCAGTTCTGCCTCTGATTTTGAGAATTCAATCTGAATCAAGATATGGTGATAACTTGTAGATTCTACTCGATTTTGGAATATTCACATTTCTTCCTAGACAATCAATTTCTTCGGAAAATGAGTTCACCTGGGTGAATTTTATCCAATGTTTTTCTGCTTCAGTGATTTCATCAGCTGTCAATTCCGTTTCACCATTGCCCCTAGGATGTTCTTTCATCTTTCTAAAAATGTTCATGATTCTCATAATCCATGCTGTCGTTCTGATGAGTTTGAGCCAAGAAGAAAATCGATTTACTTTTGGTAAGTAATCAAATGACTTTGCTCCTACAGAAACAGCTACAAACTCTTTTTTCATTTCAGTCGAATCCATTTCACCAAATCAATATTATGTGTATTCACTGATCTTCGTATTTCAGGAATGATGGTCCTATTGTTGTTATTCCAGTCTATTGTTTTTTCATTTCTTGTGGCATCGTCAGCTACATTTTTTTTTTGTTGAAATCCAATGCCAGTCTTTTAGATTTGTCGTTTCTTCTATTTCGGCTATCCGATGAGCTACAAAAGGTTCGAATTGGTGGGAGGCACCTGATGTCAACCAACTCAAAACTGTTCTCGAGTCTTTCCAGAAGTGAATGGATGGAAATTCAATGGTATGATTCTCAACAACAACTTTTGATAGTCTACTCTCCATAACAGCTGCCTGCAACTCCAGCCTGGGAATGGAGGTTGGTTTCATTGGAGCCGCTCTTGACTTAACCATTATAAAAGCAACATCAATTTTGTCTTCTGTTTTCACCCGAATATATGCCAGAGAAGAATAAGCTTTTTCACTGGCGTCACAAAACATATGAAGCTGCATGTTTTGTATATAAGATATGTCACTAATATAGCACCGAGGTATCGTAAATTTGTTGACAGTTTTCGAATCTTCCAACCATTTCAACCATTTTTCTTTTATTTTCTGTTCTAGCTCATCATCCCATCCTAAATCAGAATGCCATATGTCTCGCATTAATAATTTTCCTTTTATGGAAAAATTTTGAAGGAATCCCAAGGGGTCAAAAAGCGACATCAAGATTCTCAGAACTTCTCGTTTTGTATTTTTGTTTTCATTTGATGTTGAAAGACAGCTCATCTTTATTTGGATTCCAAAAAAGCCCCAAGACCCTTTCAATTGGCAGTTCTTCCATTTCTCCAGTTCGCATTTCCATGGGAATCGTCTTCATAACCTTTCTAGAGTTGGATAACCAATTTCTCATGAGGAAACCTCCCCTCTTATGAACTTCTATTACGGATTTTATCATACTGATGGCTTCTTCTTCAGAATTAACACTATCAAGGTAGTCGTGCATGTAGTGCTGATTCCAAATGGCATTGCAAGCTTGCGAAAACTCATCTTGGAACTCCAAAGCATTCTTTTTCATGATGTAGTTGGCCATTGTTGGAGAAGAAATAGCTCCAAATATCATTGCAACTCTTCTGGTTTTCTGTCATCTTTCTTTGCCTCCTCTCCAGAGAAATCTCTGCACCCTTCAGTCTTCTTTTCTTATATTTATTCTATGGAACATTTCCTGTATATCACCTGTAAAGGCTACATTCTTTTGTCTAAATTTGAAAAGTTTACCCAACAAATTATTTAAGAGATCGGGTCCTTTCAACAAACAGTCATTTAAGCTTATACCTTCTACTTTCGCCGCAGCATCGAATACCAATCTGATTTTTCCTGGATTATTCGGATTTGTTACTGCGAAGTGAGGTAAATACCAGGTTTGCCCTACTTCACTTATGATCTTCCTCTTTCTACTTTTCTAGCATATTCTTTTGTCAAATATTCATCTATTATTTTTTTATACGCTTCTGCAAAATTATCATCTTTCATCATTTTTGTTTCAACATACTTCATTCTTTTAATGGCATAGTTTTTAGATTCTGGCATTTCTGTATTATCTTCCTTCCACAAAAGGTCAACTTCCCATGTGTTATTCTCCACTCTTCACGACGTTTTTTCCAATATTTCCAGAGCTCTTGCATCTTCCTTTGATAATAAGTTATTCGAATCGGTCTTCACTCCCAAATCTTCAAGTCTAAAAGTTTTTTCAACCAAGTCATATAGGTCGTCGTCAACAGAAGCAATATGAAGATTAATGTCTTGTCGTCCTTCAGCAAAAGAATTGTTTCTATGAATAACCCATCCCAATTTTGTGTTTGACATCATAGGAACATTCTTTCCATTCTCAATGATTTCTATGGATATTATCAAAATCAATGTTATCTTGCCCCATCAATATTTTTGGTTTTACATTCATATATGAATCGATATTAACTAAAGACGAGTGATGCCATTTTTTTGCCAAAAATTAAAAATATACTGTTTGTACGGGAAGATCAAAATTTCTTACAATACTGACATTACTCAAATAAAATTCTTCTACTTCAGATTGTCCTCTAATTTTCAATCTTACCCTTTTTGAATCCATTTCTTCATTTGTCATTGAGTTTGTCCATCTTATTTTCAAAGGATCGATGAAACCATCCACACCAATTTCTTCAGCAACTTCTGAACAGAAAAGAGTTACAGTGGATGCCTCATCCAAAAGTGCATATGTAGAAATTTCTCCTTTAAGGCCTCGTAGAACTACCGGTGCTACTGTTAAGAAGTACTTCTTCCTTTCTGATTTCTCGGAAGTGATGACTTTCAGCCTCAGTTGTTCCTTGATAAATGCTTTCTAGTGTAGAATTATGTTCTTCTTGGTCCAAATTCAACAAGTAATGATGATATTTTCTACAACCATTGTTCATACATTCCTTTTTCCGATGACAAAAATTCTGTTGATGTTTGGAAAGTAAACAACAGAAACGAAGTTTTTTTTCTTACCCATTCCCACCTGCTTTCGATACTGATTTTTTGAAGAAGAAGATTTTTCATTCTCATGATTTCTCTTCTTACAATATCCATTTTTTTTTCTTGATTTTTGTTTTGGCTGGAAATGGTAGCAGTAAGATGTCTTTTCCGTCTATCAGAGTTGAAATCAGGAACAGATATGATGCTCACAGCGTCTGCTATCTTAGAGAGCCAGTCAGAAAAATCTAAAATTGCAATAGCATTAGTGTTTTTTCAATTTCTTATCTTTTTGCCCCCATTCTAACTTCAAAGAAAGAGTTAATTTAGCAAAAATGTCTGAAATTAACTGTGGATTGATAAGATGAGATAAGTGCAAGATTCTGAACCAAATTTGATAACTCCAATATATTTTCAACCCTACCCTCTCGCAACTTGGGAAATTTTCTTACTTTCATTATCAAATCTTGCATGATATTTTCTGTTTTTCCAAATCTATTTCCAAGAATGTCAATAATTTTATCAGTTTCACTGGTGAAATTCAATAACGCCTGTACCGAATCCCTTGCTTTACCGCGTAAACATTTTTCTCTCAATTTTCTCTCAATTTAGAAATAAAATGTAACCAGTCCTTTGGATCTCCAGAAAATATTGGTGAATCTTTACTAACCGACTGCCTTTACTAACCGATTTTTTTGTAATTCTCTAATGAATGTATGCTCTCTCTGGACGTTGCCTCATTTTTGCCTCTATTCTCACTTTTTTCATCATTTTCTTTCCCTATCAAAGACTCTCTAGTACTTATACTTCCGGAACTTCCTTGTTCTGCTAATTTCAACAACTCCAATTCTTTTTGGACTAGATTTCTTTCTATTTCTAATTCCTTTTTTGCAATCTCAGCTAATTTTCGGTGCACCTCTAACTCCGCTTGAATATTTCGCCTTTTCTTAGAACTACTTTTACTTTTTGTTTTAGTTTCTGATCTTTGTGACTGATTTTGTTTACAAACAGGACAGTTTTTCAAATCATTATCTTCTTTCTCGAATCCCAATCTAGCAGGTGGATTACTCTTGGTAACACGGGTACGTTTTCTTATTTCTTGCAGGGACATGCTTCTCCTTGAACTGAACATTTTTAACTCGAAGGACCAAATGTTGAAACCAGTGTTTCGTGTTTTTACTTTTAGAATAGAACCACTACTCCAAATTATAAGGTTTTAGTAAAAAAAATTTGGAGAGTTCTCAGAGACACCAGACAACCCAATACCATTGTGCTGCAAATAATAAGGCTGACAACTTCTTGGCAGTAATGGCGGGGGAAAGTTATGTGTCATATATTTAAAAGAAACACCATGCAAGTAGTTGAAAAGTAATACTGCTATTAGAGCATTTTTTCATGTTTAATCTGAAATTACACGTATTGTATGTATTATCCTTTTTAGAACCTAGAGATGGCATAGAAATTCCCATAATGAAAAGCTGAACGGATTTTTCGATCCAATTGGGCGAGCTAATCTTCGTTAGTAATTGGCAATAATATTGAAACCTGCACGTAAGTGTTTCTCTGTTTGGAGCGGAACATAATTTTGTTTATTATATTAATCCAAATTATAAGATTTCAGTAAAATAAGCTTTTGACAACGACTTTTTGTCAATATTATTTTTTATTGTTTTCACAAATTATTCGAAAACCGTGGATTCAAATCATCGAGCAAATGATATTCAAAGGACAAAAACTAACATTTCATAGCCTTGGCAATATAAAAAGTAATTCATAACATATGAGATAAGAGAGTTTTTACTTCTCGTAAGAAAGTTTGCCAGTAGGGGTCAAGAGAAGCATTGCTCATCAACTTGATCACACCCAATAGGTTTTTCTTCATACCAGGAGAATATTCGCATTAACCTGCTAGTGCAAAAACGACCCGGGAAGGATTTCCTAGAAGTTCGACTAGAGATGAAAAAATAATAAAATAATTGTGTAGAAAATATGGAAATGAATAATCACTTTTCACTCTTCCTCTGTAACGTTTGCCATGTATCCAATGCTTGGATACGAACTGCACACTTTTTTTAAAGCGAGAGCAAAAAATCCATTTCTTGCTCCATATTTCCATGAGTCAATCATTACTATGTAGTGTGCGAACTGGTTAACATACATAAAATTCCGGTGTGCTAGTTTCAATTCAAATAAAGTGATTTCGAAGTCGTGAATGCAGAAGAGACCCACCCGTGATATGGAATGTTAGAAGAATAATTGAAAGTAAGTTTGAATCCTGGCCAAACCATTTGATAACCTATAGAAGGAATAAAAGGAATCAGTCGGCTGATGATTCAAGAGGTGAGGAAAGAGTCGACGGGGGGATTAGCATACATTGTTTATTTTTCAGTATCCATCCACATGGCTACTTCGACAATCACAAAAGATTGTACTGTTCTTACAACTAAGTCGAACGATTAAGAAGATAGTGAAATAAGCGAAGTGAATACTGCTCTGCTAGTTGCTTAAGCATGCTTCTTGTACTGCCGCATAATGTAATTTGCATACATTGTATTATTCTCAGCACTTGCACCTTCCGGTAGTCACACGGCTACTTCGACAAATACAAAAGATTGTACCGTTCTTACAACCAAGTCGAACGATTCAGAAGATAATGTCATACGCGAAGTTGTTCATCCAGCCTCTGTTGCCGAAGTGGGCTCCTTTTTTAAGTTGAACAGAACTGGTGCGTAATCGAGTGTAACCGACGGAGAGATGGGCATATTTCTGATACTGCTTTGCTAGTTGTGTAGGCATGCTTTTTGTACTGCCGTAGAATGTAATTTGCATAAATACATACATTTTACTTAGCACTAGCACCCTCCGGTAGCCGCATGGCTGTTTCGACAATATATTCTTTATCATTTCAAATCACAAAGGCAGAATTGTGAATTTTCATTTAGCCCCAATTGATTAGGGGGGCCCTTATTGGGTAGAATTTCAGATTACACTATACGTATTAACTCATCGAAAAATACTCTGACAAGCTGAAACTTTTTCACCAAGATAAATTCTTGTGGTTACAGCTTTTTAACAGAATGGTGTTGAGAAAACCTTTTAAAGAAAAATCTCATCTTTTAAGGATAAATTTCAAATACTTAGCATCTTCACAGTTGAATGAAGAGGTGGATGTGTTCCAGTATTTTTCAGTACCTATAAACTGAAAGCGAACAAGTATATTTTCATATCACAGACACAAAGGGCCAGTCAATATAAATATCTTGGTGATATCGTTCCTTGATGGTGAATAAATGGGCTTCAAAGATATACATTTTTACGTCACTGTTATCAACCGAGGTTGCTGTGACTACAGATCTCTATCATTTTCACAATAGTGTTGATCTGGGGCACAAAATATATGTGAGTAACAATTATTCATACGACTCATGAGACCATTTTGTGTTGTGTTGGGAGCTCTACTAGGCCATCAACCGTTAGCAAAATTAAATAAACCCATCGGAACCATTCCTAGAAGGTTCCTTTCTTTCCTCAAGAATGCTTGAATCAGGAGGTTCTGTCAGCCTTAGCAGACACCTCTCGATTATTTACAGACATCTTCCAGATTCTATATTTTAGTGTAAGAGCCGTTCTGGTCAACGGATGAAACATACTTCGTATTCGTCTATTTATGGAAGTTCATAAGGAATATGTTTCATCCGTTAAACAGAACGGTGAAGTTCGGCCTCTCTTCGGATCTTGTACTATTCGTATTCATAAAAGATACAACTGGAACATTCAGTTGAACTTTAACCTTAAATGGGTTATGGGTTATCTCCAAACAGCTGTTCGGTCCGAATTTACAGGACCAAGTTATAGAAGTGCCATTTTTGAAGGCAACAGCCCTATAGGTTGAGTAATCACTGATATTTCTAGTCTCTGAACCTCCAAAACTACATGTGGCCAAATTCTGAAGAGAAAATACAATATACCACTTGGAAGGAAGAATTGAGAGAGAAAGGGGTAGTGAAGGAGGTCATCACGACCACCTAAAGAGCAACAACAGAGAGAAAATGTTAAAAATATCTGATGGAAGTTGTTCCCAAAACCGAGCATAGAGGTGCATTATTACTTCAGAAATTCCACCTTATCGACTTTTAATTCCAGTTGAGAAGTTATCTAGGTGGGCATTTTTTTAAAACAACGAACTATCTAAGCTTGTCAGCAAATTATAGAGAATTCTATAATTGGAATTTCATAATATTCTGTATATATTTGCGTCCTTACCAGTTGGCATGAATATAGCCCAATTTATATTTACCAAATTAGAGAGCGTCCCATTAGAATGATAATGGATCCCTGGGTTATTTATATCAGTCGTTATCTAGATGATATCCACTTGTGTAATTTTATCCTATACTCATAATGACCCAAAGGAAACAATGAAACTCAATCATTATTACGAATCTCTATGGTCGGATTCAATGAAAATTAATGTTCAAAAAACATTTACATGACTAATGAGCTATTGATAACGCTGGGCATTTCACTTAATGCACAAAAGAAGCTGACGTATTCATTTTTCAAAATATTGGATTTTACGACCGGAAAATAAAGAACAGGCGAACGGTTCAACGCTTTATTCTATACCGCCTCCTACAATGGACCTAGTCAGACTCAAGCCATGAAAAATACTATAGTCACTCTTTTATCTTATAAATACGCAAGTAACCTAGATAGCGTACCGTTACGTTGCTTATCCTATTGGAACCAGCATGTACAGGGTACTTCCACACAACATCACAGTTAGATATACAATAATAACAACAATGACAATAATAATACTGATGGTAACAATGATATTAATAGAACTAATAATGATAGCTATATGAACAGCTGTCCGATCGGAAATGGTTGTCACAAGATATAAGTGTTCCATAATTGTTTCCAGAAATATGATATTTTGATTACAAGTTACCAGAAAAATGATAACGTCACCAAAAAATCAGTAAATCGCCTTGGAGCGCCACGGCAAATAATGAAAATAGCCGTTCTCTACCCGCATAGGCTTTGCCTTTGTTTATATTCTACGAGTCTTTATGAGGGAGTATTATTATTATTATATTTTATAGAACCTTTTATTGAGCCATTCGCTATGGTTTGCAGTCAGACTCCCCCCCCCCGCAAGGGATTATCGCCGCCCGCGTGCCGAGAATATTTTTGCGCCCGTAGAATACTTAGGACTAGTTTCTAAATTAACTGATGGATAATGCGCATTCGTGCTGTCATTGTCATTTTTCATTAGTTAAATAACGCTCAAGGATGCAATGCTCATCGATGAATTTAAAAACTTGACCGATCAGTATATAGCACTTTAGCGCATGGACTGGTTGTTTTTCAAATGGAATTGCTTGCTAAAATATTTTACATTTATTTTATAGTTGTTTAAATATGTAAGTTGTGAGTAAAAATGCATTTCAATCCAATTTTGTGAGGAAAAAACAGATATTACAAAACTAATATTTCATTCTTATTCAAATTAGACAAAAAGTGAACAATTAAAAAAAACAGAGTAACAAATATCATCATCTAATCCAAAAATTAAATGAGTACTTGTACTTTTCTAGATTTGGCTATTGCAAATTCATTTATAATATTCTTAAAATTAATTTTATTGAGGATCTTCTGCTCTATAGCCATTATTTCCAAACCAAATAATCTTTCTTGCAACATTGTAGAACTCAAATAACTTTCGATTATTTTCAATTTTGAGAAGGATCTCTCACCAGAAGCAACAGATACAGGTAAAGTGAGGTTGATAAACTTTTGAAATCAGTAGTCACGTTCCATTTCCAAAATACGCTGGTCATTCATTGAAAAATTACGTCGTTCATTTACATTGTCACTTTTTACGAATCTCCCAGGTTTTCGAAGAAAACCCCCAAAAGGCAGAGCCTATACAGTTTTCATAAAAGTGGATTCCAAATTTATATGTGCTAAATTTTCAAATCAAGCAATAACTGAAAACGATTTTTTTATTATGATGTAATTTTACTGCTTTTGCAGCTCAGTTCAGACTAATTACCGATTAATTACATGAATTCCCGATGAATTACATGAATTCCGGATGAATTACATGAATTAAATCAAGTCCCGATGAATTACTATGGTATTTCAGTGAACTACCATGAAAACGTGAAGTCCGGTGTACAAATTTCACCAGCGGTTCGCCTCTCGGGTGCCAGCGATAAAACCTGAAACGGCATACTATTTCCGATGTACGAGGACTGAAATGGTTTGACCAGGGTTGCTCTGAATAATACTGACAGGGTTACCGCGAAAAACAGTTTCTAGAGATTTCGGGGGACACAGACGTAAGGTGATGAAAGAGTCCTAATGCTGTCAACATAAAAAAATTACTGTGGTTGTTCCTATTCAACTATCCTTGAAGGACAAGGATTCCTTGTTCTTCTGGCTTGTCCTTGTCCTACTTGTTTGTAGGTTCAAATTCTGGCACACAACTGACGGCACCAAAATGGAGGTTTTGCGGTAACCCTGTCTACTTTATATTTTTAATAACCCTGGGTCTGACAATGTTTTTATTGTCATCATAAGTTTTTTCCGACACTTTAGCCGGAGCGACCAACGATCTCAAAACTTCGTAGTCTGCGTCCACAGAGAGAGAAAAATATAGCGGTTTTCTTATTTTCGTCCGTTATACACATTTAGCTGTGAAATGAAAAGTCATATTTTCGACGTACGATTCCCAACTTTCAGGTTCACTCACGTTGAATTGTTCAATGTTTCCGAAAGAAACCATCGTTCACTTCGCGAGACGGCTAGCACATTCTCGATGTCACGATGAACTTCGATCCCGTTCTCGTCACCAAAATGTTGTCTTCAGACAGGGTTTGAAAGTATTCAAACAGTAACTGAAGTACTACCGCTTTAATAACATCCGAAATAAAACAATACGTGACAAAATGATAAGAAAACTGTCAACACATGTTATGAGTGCCTTACTGCTCACCAGCCGTGAGGAGTTGCCGCTGTTCCACCACAAAACACCACAATATTCAAGGACAATACTAAATACTGAAAAATCGAATTTTAGCCATCTTGACGGTTAATTTGAGGTTATGTCAAAAAGTATTAAATACAAAAGTTTTGGATATTTTTATAATCTACAACTTGTGTATTGAACATTTTCCGTTAGGAGGTCACGTTGAGCCGCAAATCACAAAAATCGTTTTAAACCCCTAACTGCATCCCCATATCACCATTTTGCGTGTTTTCGTGTTCAATTTTATTCTTTCCTTAAACTTGGAACCTCAACAACATTTTTCACCTGGTCCTTGCCTGCTGCTAATTTATTTTTCACAAAAATTATAGACACTAGCCTAAGATTTCATGATGTATCATTAATAAGGTCGTAATATATATTTTAAGTGCCGTAAAGACTTATATTACGATACGAAATGGAAAGTTTGTCAAACGAGGCCTTTAGTCCAGCCCTATTATTCACCTTCTTTTGGCGACGGTTGATTTTGATGTCAATATTTACGGTTGTTCGAAAGTCCGTGTCATACCGTGTCATACCGGTGGCCGGTAGCTTGGCGGTCTAAGGCGCAGGCCGTTCGAAACTTCAGTATAGCGGTAGTCGGTTCGAGCCCGATGCAGGTACGAGTGATTTTTTCTCAAGTAATATCGGAATCGATAGACGACCACAGTCCTTGTTGAAAGCAAGTGTATTGTGTGTTGTCTAGATGCCAATCTCGTCTAGTGCTGCAGACAGATTCTCTCTCTATCGCTATTCGTTGCCTACCGTCCCGAGTGGCAATCGAAATAGCGAGTCTCAATCGTTTCGATAACTAACGACTTGTCACCGTTTGCAGTCGGTAGGTTCGAATGTTCCGAGTGAAGTTTTGAGGAGAGGTACGTCTGTAGTTTTGAATACTTTTGATGAATTTTCAAACTTCTCTTTCCTACAGAACAATGAAATTACAAATTGAACATTTAGAGGTGATATCGGTTATTATGGGGAATAACTTCGATTTTGCAAAGGGCAGATTTGTCAGTCTCAAATGCGAGAACCAAATTTAAGGAGTTGTGGTTAATTTAGCTCACAAGCTCAATTCCTTTGGCCTTGGGACAAAATTAGTTGACAAATGGCAAAAAAGTGAGTATATACAGCTGATTTTTATTTACTTTTTATGTGAGGTGGTGGCTTACTTGAAAATACACAAAATGCTTTTCGACTTTACTTCTGGCTGAACTTCAAATATCATGTATGTTTTATAGATATGGTCAGATTATAAAGGAAATTTGAAGAAAAAAGCAGCAGAAATCAATAGACTACTGAAGGCAACAGGAGGAGGTCCATCGATAAAAGACCTAACAGATATAGAAAAAAATATTGGAGATTCTTGGACCCACATTTTTCAAGGGTGTGGGAATAGAAGAGAAAGGTGTAAGTTAATAACAAAAATATATCGAATTCTGATAATATTACAATATTCTATGATCTTTGTAGAATAATATTTAAGGTCCATGTCCTGTTACACCAGAAACTGTGACTTCAGTTCCTATCACGCCAGATGCGACTTCAACATCTAGCCATATAATTGACCAAAATATCCAAAACAATGGAAATATAGGAGTGGTTACTCTTTTGCCTAACCAATCTTCCGAAAAAAGAAAATTTGGTTGTGAAAATAACCAAGATTTCTTATTTTTTTCTAATAAGAATAAAAGCAGGAAAAAGAGGAAAAGTGAACATAAGAATTCAAATTTGATTCACGAAGAAACCATCAACTGTCTAAAAAATCAAAGAGTTGACAGAGGTGCTGAAAGGGAAACAGCCCTATACTTGATTTTTCCATTTTCAAATTATATGAAATAATATAAAGTTTCTGTTGATGGTGTTACCAAATTTACTATTTCAAATTTTCATTATTCATTATTATTTTATTCTTTGTTTTTTCGTACTATCGTATAGGCGAGTTTTGTTTGTTCACCTTTTTTCAATGGTTACTTTAGTTTTAAGTTACAATAAAATGACTATTTTAGAGTTTTTTTTACTGAAAAATTTGTTTTTGAATAGGTACATTTATTGTGGCATAGCTTATTTAAAATTACAAAAAATATACTTCAAATTGAAAGACTTTAATATTAAATGTGATTAAAATAATTTCTGGTCAAATTGTTTCTAATTCGTTGTCCTTTATGAAAAAGACGAACATCAATAGAAAGGTGATTATGTGCCAAATGAACATTGTCCATGGCCATATTTTCCTCCAATTCGACTCCAAAGTCCATGCACATATTGTGTAAGACAGCACACGCATTTACCAAAACTGCTACAAATCTTGGCTCATATCGAGCTACTAGTTCTTTAAGAAGACAAAGAAACCTTGACCTAAGGATACCAAATGTTCTTTCCACAGTATTCCGAGCACGTATATGTGTTGAGTTATAACGAGCCTCTGGAGATTCTGGAATAGGATTGAGGTAAGGTGTCATAAGACAAAGCTCTAAAGGATAGCCTGAATCCTCAATAAGTTCATTAAGTATTGCCTCACTTGTGATTGTCTCCATATGAATGAATCATGAGTAGATCCAGGATAATTCATTCGCATTTATTGAAATAATCTTGAAATTAGCATCACATATCATTTGAGTGTTCAAGGAATGATACCCATTCCGATGGAAAAAACTGTGCTCGTCAACTTTATGCTTCAGTATAGCTATATGTGTGCAGTCTACCGCTCCTAACACTCCTGGAAAATTGAACTTATTCATATAAGTTTCTTTGTTCTCATTTTGTTCTGCTCTTGTAGTTGGAAATTTAATGAATCTTGCTGTCAAATATTCACAAATTGCATTAGTCACCTCATGAATATACCTACAATTAATACGAAATCAAAATATTATAGTAGTCGCTGTATGCATTTTCATTTTTACCTATGAACACTCGTTTGACTAACTGCCAAATTGAAATCTTCACCAACACTCCTTTGATAGCATCCAGTTCCATAAAATCGCAAAGCAACTAATATCTTTTGTGTCACAGGCACTTTATCAGTACGAAGGCACTTGTATATGGGAAACCAAGAGTCTGAGCAATTCTCCAAAATTATTTTTATTTATTCGAAACAATTCGATGAATCTAGCATCGCTAATATTATTGATATCAAATTCATCACGACACCTCATTCGTTGACGTTTGCTCTACTTACTTCGTTCACAATGGGTAACATCTCGAAATTCACAACACGCGTTTAAACTTTTTTGAGGCAATTCAAATTGATGTCGATATACCTCGGTAAAAACCCAAATTGACAATTCCTAAACTTCAAACGGAAACAATTACTAAGAAAGTTCAGACACCTTTAATTTTTCATTGCTGCCAATGTAAGTTCAGTCGGGAGACATTAAGAATTGCTCAGCAGTCCCTAAGCTATACGCCGAATACGTTCCCGACCGTGACCAACCGATGGGGATGTAACGATCGTAAAAATTGAGAATCAGCCCACTGTAGACTTTCCTGCAGCTGAAAAGTGTATACGCCACCAAAAATCAGTAAGTCGCCCCGGAGCACCACGGCAAATAATAATAATAGCCGTCCTCTACCCACACATGCTATGCCTTTGGGTACACTCTACGAGTGTTCATGAGGGAGTATGGGTGTTTATGAAGGAGTATTATTATATTATTAATACCCGCGAATGCTTGACTAGTTTCAGTGTTATTTTCTCAATTATTTTAATTTTTACTTGATTTCACTTTAATTTACCGTCTATACAGTTTCGGAAACTTTTCATCTGGGGGTAGAAAGCTACGCGAGCAACAAGGAACGCAATGATATGATAATACGACATAAAAAAGAGAGGCGAATTTACAGCTCCCGTTGATATCCCTTCCTCGAGCGAGTAGAGGAGAAATTGTAATGCTCTCTCAACATAATAGCAAGCTATTTTTCACGCTCTTATAAAACCACCATATCCAAGATGAAAACTTTTCGATACTATATATAATATAGACCATCAGATAATGACATATTTTGCTGACTCATTTTTTCGTTTCAGAGATTTTAACCACTGAAAATTATGTCAGTGTTGAGCTCAAAAAATGAAAATTTTGCGATCGGACGTGTGCTAGTCATATAGAAAATTCATTTTCCTTTTGCAGAAAAAAATTGTTTTTTTCTCAATTTTCCCGTTTATGGCATTTTAACACATCAATAGGTATAACAATCTATTAGTGCAAAACCAAAGCCATAAGGTTTGCACGTACTTAAAGGGTTGAAATAAGGTCACGATCTTGTAAAAAAATACTTGCTTATGGCAACCGACAGAATGGAATTTAATATCGTTAGGAACCCGAAAAAAAATTCCCGTAAGCCGATCAGCAAACTTTCTCGTGAACGAAGTAGAGTGCAATATAAATTTGTTAATGTAAAAGTCTGTTATAAAAAAAGCCATAAGTCTAGTTTGGGCTTATCATAGTTTTTGAAGCTAGAAAACTTGCAGGAAAATCGGAAGAAATTTTGTTCATTTTCTCGTTGATGGAAATTGGCATGTAGGAAGAAAAATTGATTTCAAGACCAGCAAAAAAATGCCATAAGTCGGTAACATGATTACGACATTTTATACAGTGAGGTCCTGAAGTATTGGATACATTTCTTTTTTATAACCACGAGTCACGTCGATTTATGTTTCCGAAAAGGCACCATGTGACATAAAAAAATCATACCTCCTTCACCCCCCCTTAAAGTGACATTCACTCACCCAATTCTTTTAATGGATTAGGGGGTCAGTTGAAAACCCTTGATGAGATTCACCAATCCATTTAAGAACAGAATTTTTTGAGGTATCAAATATTTTCAGAAATTCCACGAAACCTATGTTATGGGTAGGATTTGTAGAAATCGATAATGATAATCTAGAAGACCAGCCCATCTTAGGTTACTACGGTACGTGTAGGTCCAGTGCTAGGACATGACATGTCCTTCTATTCACCATTAGAATTGTACCGAAGACACTGCTAATTGATTTGAACATTGGTTCAGAACTGATTCGAATCTAGAAAGGAATTTGATTTTTCATTTTGACATAGAAGCAATTCATTATTCTGGAATTTTCACTTCTTAAGAGTGAACTAGGCCTGAAGGGGATGCCACTATGAAAAAACGCACTGGAAACTCTGCCTCTGAGGTGGTGGGGAAACGGGCTGGTGTTTATTATTTTCTCCAGACCTAGGAACAGAAAATACCCCACATTGTGCAGGGTCTTTCATAGTTATTGTGACAAAATGATAGGGGTATTAATAATAATAAATCCCTATCAGGAAATGAGCCGTTTTGGCACTATAACAATTAAAATTTGAGAGGAACAAAATGGTTCGTCTCGCTCGCAGTCTTCTTCTGTCGCCTGAATAAGTAAAAAAACTGAACTTCGCAATTTTCCTGCGCACACTGGCTTGCTGTGTTTACGTTTTTGTGAACTTTGATTCGCCACATAGTGTCACATAGTCACAGTAAACAGTGATGTGCATAAATGAATTATTTAAAAATCGGCTTTTCCGTATTCGAATTCGAATGATCATCCGACTATAACACAGCAAGCCTGTAGACACGGGGGAATAATTGCGCAGTCAAGTTTTTCAACTTCTACAGGCGACAGCACAAGGCAGTGAGTGAGACGAACATTTTGCAACCGGTGCACTTTTTGCTCCTATCAATTTTTAATTGCTTATATAGTGTCCCAATTAGGGGCAAAATTGCTTAAATTATCTTCTCTATCAGTTTGTCACAATAATGCCCGAACTATTTTTTTCACTCTTAAAAAAATATTCAAATAAATAAATTATGAGTATTAAATATTTATCGTCTTGCTTCCGACTAGGCTTTTTTATATGCCTAAGAATGAAGTTTGCAATTCATATGCCAAATCCCATAGAAGAGGAAATGAGCAATTTTTTTTTTTTGTTAATTTCTGGCAGCTGCATTTTCAAATAATTGTATTTATTTATACAGTGTGGTCCATTTAAAACGGAAGCACCCATATTAAACTTTCATTTTTCAACCGATTGGACTGATTTTTTTTTTTCAATAGGTACACATTCAAAAAGTCTATCAGGACACCAAATTTAAAGAGTAATTCTTCACTTTCAGGGCCAACTAATCTCATTTTTTATGGTAAAAGATCTAAAATAATTAGAAAAATCAGACTAAAACTGGATTTGCGACATTTTCAAATAGTTCTTTTTGAAAATTTGTTGAAACTCGTTCATCAATAAGAAAGTTACAGTAGATTGAAATTTTAAAAATATGCCGTTTAACCTACCCACCAAAACCAGGAAGTCTCAAAATAGTGGCCAATTCCAAATTTTGAAAAGAGTAGAAAATGAATTGGTGGTTTGGTTAACTTGAAAAATAAGAATAGTTGGCCCTGAAATACTCAAGTTACATCATCGTCTACAACCTTCAAACAAACCTAGAGATACATGTTTCAGAAAATTGGTTTATTGTTATCCATCTGGTAAACTCATGAATCTCAACCTGTTAATTTGATTTATTTTTTTCCTCCGAATGGATTTTCTCACATCGAATCAGTTGCTCATTATTAATACATTTCGTCGTATATAATTATCTTGGTATCATTAAGTTTATTCATTTGACTATTCAATTCACTTAGAAAAATGTTGAGTTTTGTTCAAACTGTTATGGTTAGTACCTTCAAGTCTATGCATAGGTAAATTTTTATATTAAACTCTTCCTGAATTTTTGAAAACCTGCGTTGCTATCAGTTCATTCAAAGTGTAGAAAGGAAAGAGACTACTGGACGATTGTCATTGATAAAAGAGTTAAATTTATTCACGTGATATATTATTTAATTTTTTTTTTCTACAACTTTCAAAAAAGTCAATGTTTTGTGTACTTAGTTTGTGGGACTAAAGTATTACAATATTTCAATATCAAAATCCAATTTAATTATTTTACGAAAAAACTTGAAAAGAGTGCCTTTTTTGACAGTATATAGTTGTTCCTAAGCAACAAAAATTTCTGGCGACAATGATATATCCGAATAACAACGAAATCCTGTCAAAGAACCAGGGATATTCTTCGCTGTGGCAACTTTTAACACATACAAATGTTTCATCGATAAAATTCATAGCGTTTTGACAATAAATTAACTGTTATCAAAAATCGAAACGTTTGCTGCGAACAGCGAATTATTTACCTACTGCAATATCATATCACTTCTTAGGAACTATCGGAAATAATTCACACTAGGTAATCAAGATAGGAATGGCCATGTCATGTGCTAGCCTGCCTTACTGACAACGGTCAGGCAGGGAAGTCAGCCACTTGCTGCCAGATGAAGACATCAAGAAATGCGATTTAATGAATATGCACTATCGAATGACATGTCAAGACTTAAATTCATAATAAATACCCATTTCATTTGATTATTCCTTGTTCCTTTTAATACATACAGGGTGTTTCCGAAATTGGAGAATAAGAAAATTAAAAAAAAAAATATTTGTTATTGTTAAAATTATTTTTTCCGTTAACCAGCTGTCGTCCTCTTTCGAACGGCAGCCCTCAAAAGTCGAAACTTGTGCGAACCAAGGATAACCGACGTCTTGCCGGAGAGTCCCCTTACCCCACCCCCCATAGATCCGTCCTTGCTTGAAAGTTAAAATTAGTTCATTAGACATTTTTATCTAGGACTACATTGCCATGTCTGGCATAAATCTTTGTTTTTTTAATGGAAAATATTGTAAAAAACTTTAGTACATTCAGCATTGCGGCACTGAGCAAATACTCTTAGTATGGAACTTTTGAGTTCTGCCGCCATTTCAAGTTGACTTATTCTGAAACCATGGACACTAAAGAATATCACTGATCTTAATTCATTTTCCAAAAATGATTAATAATGAGAAAACAATTGAAATAGATAGACTAATACCGCTTATGGCAAAAAACACCTGATCTACTTCTTATCAGTTCAACGAAATAATTATAGATGTCGCGCCATTTGCGCAGACTGCGAGTAGGTGAGTAAATCGTTTTTTTACAAATTAGAGAGATTGGCGTTCATATTTCTCATTGACGTCACAGTGGGTATCAAATTTCTAAACACACTACAAAATGAAAAAGATTTAAGTATTGAAAATTATATCCATACATATTATTACAAAACAAAATTATATTTAATTGGCAGAAGGACCTCGGTCGATAGCCTTTTGAATTGAATGTAATTCTGATTCAAATAACAATAATTATTATTATTCTTATTATATGAAGTTGACGATCCACAATAACAAAAAAATTTGAAACAAACAAAATAAAACGTTTTAAATGAAAACGCACACTTTTTTCTGAACTGAAAAAATTACGAACGGCAGCCCTCAAAAGTCGAAACTTGTGCGAGCCAAGGATTTACGAGGTCGTACCTTTCAACGTGACCATCAGATAAAAATCTGTAGTCGCTGAGGATTCGAACCTAGCCGACCAGCAGTCAATGGTTTCGAAAGCGGAAGTCTCAACCACTGAGATACATGATCCTTAAAATTCCGAAGATGATACTGAAGTATGTATCCAGCGCCTATATAGTAGGTTCCAAGAAAAGCATTCCTATTATTGTGTCCACTTCAATATGAAGCCAAATGTGTACAGGAAGAATTGACGACACTACTTGACGGAAGACCTTTGCTGATGATTGACACATACCTTGAAACCGGTAAGTAGGTGTTCCCCATTTGAATAAAAAAATAAAGTCAGCTATTTATTCACATATTTTAAAAGTATTGCTATGATATTCTTGTAGAAAGATTTGCCAGGAGACAAACAGATATAATTCAACAGTCGTAGGGGTCATTAGTTCTTTTCTGTTGGATCCTTGCATAAGAATAACCAACTGTATAGGATTTTTGCGGAAGATTGGATTACTTCATCCATTTTTCAGTGTTTATTAATGGTCTTCAATTCTCCTTATATGAAAAACAAATTATCAAAAAATATTTGTGAAGACGAGCTCTTATACAAATGCACTAAAAGGAATGAATAATTTCCGTAATTGTTTGATAGGTTATGCAATAAGTAACGGATTCAAAAGCTTGTCGAGCAAGAATACTTATTTTGTATTCGCGGCAAGCTTTTAAATCCGTTACTCATAGAACAAATAACCTTTGTCAAACAATTGAAGAAATTATTCATCCATTTTCAGCAAGAATGCATATTTTGTAATCGTGGCAAGCTTTTGAATTCATCCCTCATAAAATCACAATCAGGGAAATTATTCATTCCTTTTTAGCCCATTTGTATATGTATATGCTGCCTGTCTTGAAAAAAAAATGTATTTATTGAAATTTGACAGATATTTGATAATCTCCGACGCCAAAAACTCTCTCATACTAATTTTGAATGGAATTGGGCCACAATCACAAAACTCGTCCGCCATCTTGGAGGACCAATTTAAATTCATGAATTTTGACAAAAAAAATATTTCCGATCACGGAAACCTCCTACAATTCCAATTTTAAATAGAATTGGACCAGAATCACAAAATCCGTTCTCCATCTTGAATTTATGACCAAAGTCATTATCTTCGTCCAAAAACCCTTATGTACTATTTTCAATTAGGATCGGACCATAATCACAAAACCCTTCCACCATCTTAAATTTATGAATTTTGACAAGAAATTCATAATCTCCGACCACCAAACTTCCCAATTGTTAATAGATTCGGACCATAGGACCATAAAGATTAATCTCGACCACCATTTTTTTTAATAGAAAAATGTATTGTCACATGAGTTATGAACATCTGTCAAATTTAAAGTTGATTGGACGAAAAGAACTTGATCAAAACTCACTTGCAAGATTTGACCCAAACTAATGAACTCACAAGTGAAACTTGATAAAGCTTGTAAAATATGTCTTTTTTATATTAAACGTGTGGTGTAATTTTTTAACAACTTCCACTTCCTTAAATGCAGGAATTATGAACATTTTTCCTTCAGAATCATCTTAATGAAGACAAATAACATAGGTATTTCAGGAACACGTCATATCGTATCTCACAATTTTGCTATAGTTTCCATAATCATATATGAAATACCACATATTTTTGCTATTATCAATACCTGTAACAATGAAATTGCGTGCGCCACTGTCGGTGGATTGTAGATAACAGTCTATCGCAGGTCTCCTCCTTCCTCTTAACCCGCGCTCCAACGAACCAAGTGGCTTCCAAACAACCTCCCACTGTGCTAAAACTCGTAAAATAAACGGTATTATATAGTAACAAAGGTACACTGTAATGTTGTGATTCTTGTCCCAATAACCTCTCAAAGACTATTTTAGAGTCGTTATATGTCTTCCAACGTAACAAGATTGCAGATACGTTACATAAGCACCCGTAATTATCGAGGTGGAATGGTAAAACTCTCAGGACTGATGGAAATTATGAAAATTTGTTTACCGGCTCAATGGTGTTGGCCTAAGTATTATACATTGCCGGACACTCGCGATGAAACAACTCATTTTTACAATAAATCTCAAAATTCCTTAAGATTCGTGACTTATGACAACACCATTGAGCCGGTAGGTGCATATCCAGCATTTCCTTCAGTCGTGAGAGTTTCATCGTTCTTCTTCGATAATTACATAGGTTACGGGGGTGCTTCCATGAAAAGTAAGACAATTATGAATTTTTCAGTAGTGGGATTTTTTTAGGAAAAATATGTATCAATTGTAAGTCCTGATCGCGAATCTGGACTATTTTCCAGCCTATTTTGCTTCCTAGTATGTTTTACCGTAAAAATGGTTGATTCCATCGCAGTGGCGGGCAGTGTATATAACCAAGACAATCGAGGCGGTAGGTGCACTTTGAGCGTACAGTCCTGAGAGTTTTATCATTCTACCTCAATTATTAGGGAAGTTACGGGGGTGCTTCCATAAAAAGAGGGACAAATTCGAATTTTTCACGACTGAAATTTTTTTAGGAAAAAAGGAGATCTGTAGTAAGTTGGGAGTCCTGATCACGAATCTGGATTTTCAGCTATTTTGCCCTCTAGAATGTTTTATCGTAAGAATGGGTGATTCTATCGTGAGTAGCGGACAGTGTATATCACTTTGGCCAACACCATTGAGCCAGTAAACGCATTTTCACGAGATTCATCCGGCCCGAGAGTTTCATCATGAAAAGTGAGAAAAATTTATCAGGACTGAATTTGTTTCAGGAAAAAGGTGTATCTGTATTCATATGAGGGTCCTGATCACGAATCCGAAAGAATTTTGAGCCTATTTTACCCCCTAGTATGTTTTATCGTAAAAATAGTGGTTCTATCGCGAGTGGTGGGCAGTGTTTATCACTTAGGCCAACACCATTGAGCCGGAAGATACGTTTCCACAATTTCCATCCGTCCTGAGAGTTTCATCATTCTACCTCAACCTACCTACCTACCTACCTACCTACCTAAGTTAAGGGGGTGCTTCCATGAAAAGTGAGACACATATATAAATATATATATATATATATATTTCATATATATATTCATATATATTCATATATATATATATATATATATATATATATAGGAAGGGTAGTCGTTGCTGACTAGTTAGGTATGGAACTAGTAAATAGTGGGGCTTTGCAGCAAAATCAAAGAGTACTACTTTAAAGTTTGTCCAAGCTTTCGGAAATTTAATAAATCATTTCCATCATCAGGGATACTACAAATTGCATGTGTAAGTAATATAAAAAAATATATATGTATTGTTAACTTACATCTTTGTTGAGATTGTGAGACGCGATGTTATTCAACAATGAGTGACACATTGTGCAAAATGAAGGTTGATATAAAACATGTAAAATTGGTAGGATGTCTTAAAATTTTTTCATAAAATACGTTACATTTAAAATTGTTAAAAATTTTTTATTTTTTTTTTTTTTTATTTTGGTCTGGTGTGGTCAAAATAAAAAATTTTTAACAATTTTAAATGTAACGTATTTTATGAAAAAATTTTAAGACATCCTACCAATTTTACATGTTTTATATCAACCTTCATTTTGCACAATGTGTCACTCATTGTTGAATAACATCGCGTCTCACAATCTCAACAAAGATGTAAGTTAACAATACATATATATTTTTTTATATTACTTACACATGCAATTTGTAGTATCCCTGATGATGAAAATGATTTATTAAATTTCCGAAAGCTTGGACAAACTTTAAAGTAGTACTCTTTGATTTTGCTGCAAAGCCCCACTATTTACTAGTTCCATATATATATATATATATATATATATATTTCCATACCAAATTATTCCAAATATTATTCAATTCATTCATAAACAGCTTTCAATTTATACACAGGAAGGTTCTGCTTTACTTAAATATAAAATTCCGTTAATTTCAACCCGAGATTTAAATGTTAATTTCGCTTCTGATTGAGCTAAAAATTTAGTATCGTTCTTACAATCAAAATTACAACTGAAAATGATTAATAAGCCAGAAGAAGCTACAACAAGTTATGGAACTGTAGTCTTTGCAATATTTTTAGAAGACATACAATGTATAAATTTTGTTGTTTATAGCTCCCATAAGCCGATCGGTACTTTTATAGGAATACATAATGATACTAATAATGTACATGAATATATTCAAGAATTGTAACTAGAAATAAAATATATTTTATAATCAATAAAAGATTTCATTCATAAATAACCTTTCCTTATATTATCATATTAAATTAAATAAAATTCAAGTGATAACCTAAGCTTTTCTCAAGTTGAACAATTTCAATATTATATAGTTCAACTCGGATTAGTTTCAGTTATCACTTCTGTCGTGCGACCCGAGACGCACATTTTTTTCAATTGAAAAATGCTATAATTAAGTAATTTATAAAATTGTGTAATCTTCTTTTATATATCAAAATGTTGAGCAAAAACTTCAAGAAGTCTAGGAATGAAAGAAAATTAAAATCATTATAAAATTTGAATAATACATCACTCTCTGTTGAATATTGCTATTTCACATAATGCTTTTGAATACTTCTCATTTTAACACAATAATTAAGTCTGCAAGTAAACTCGATCATAAATAAAAAGTATATTCGGTCCTTACCTTCAACAAGAAAAATTAAACGAATAAATGAACAATGAAAATCTAAAAATAGCCGAATAAATAATAAGTAAATTCTTCGCCGTATTAACTCATGGTGGAAAATATGGAAACCTACAAAAAAAAAATCACGAATTGTGAAATCCTGGTTTAGCAATTTTTTAAATATAATTGCAGTTTGTGCATAACAGCTGATTTTTTGATTGTATTAGTAAAATTTACCTTGGATATTGCAACCATTTTATGGTTATTTTATCAAACGAACAATCTGAAACGGAAACCTTATCGGAACCCACCTAAAATCAAAAATCCATGATCATGTTGTCAGAAATATAATATGTATCACTACCTACCTTGTATATATTTGATTACACCAGTAGACTTAATTCTGAAATAATTCTTTTGTCCCGTCTAGGAAGTGGCCAGGGTCAAGGATAATATTCGCCTCAAAAAATCAACCTTTTCCATGCAATTGCAAATATTTCTGTACCACCTGAAAATATTCATAATCTTTTTGATTGGCTTTATTGAAAACTGCCAATATGGCTTGTTCAGATTCTTTATTAAAAAACAAATGTCTATATTGTTCATTTTACATTTTTCAGTCATATACTTACTATGAAAATGATATTGTTGGAATGAATACACTTCTTATATTCTGATTACTTTAATTCATCAGGTAACAATTCAACTTCAAAATATCAACAATATGTAGTTTTTCTTTTAATACTTTGCTGTTATGAACACCATTGGCAAGCGCTGCTCAGCAAGCTAGATCCTTCAAGAATGCGTTTTCTGGAACTCGACCTTATTATAGGCTGGAAGGCAGGATTGGCTCGGCTCCCGTGGCAGTGGAGTAAAATATTAAACGACTAATGTTCTCATTATGTCCCCCTTTTGGAAAACGTAATGTTTTCCAGTAAACTTGAAGCATTGTTCATATTATCGTTCGGCATAAGTGGCAATTTGGCAAATGATCGTTTGATCACACCTTTGGCATCGTTAATTTCTGCTACCCTTGCGTGGCCATCAGATCCTTTGAAATCTCTCATGATACGACCAAGTCGCCATTGCGTCGGAGGCAGATTATCTCCCCGAATAATCACTATTGAACCAGGAATTAATGCGTTACACGATTTTGTCCACTTAGCACGTATTTATAACTCACTAATGAATTCTTTTGACCATCTTGAACTTTCAGAGGAGCCTTTGAAAGCCTCTAATTTCATCGGTGGCAATTCAATACTTTTATTTTTCATGACTGGTGAACTTGAACCTCCTTTTGATGACTTCAAACTGCTTTGTCTTTTCGAACTATGGGCCGAACAAGAGTTCGAATCTGATTCAGAATCCAAATTTCCGATTTCTAATTCTCGATATTGGTCTAATACACCCTTTGCAATAGAAATTAAATTGTCAAATTTATTTTCGAAATCTTCTCTTTCTGAAAATTGTTCTTTTGTATCATCATAAATACAAATTATCGTAGATACAAAAATACAAAAATGTCATTTTCTTTTCTATGCTCTGGCAAAAATCCTTATAGACACTTATTTTGAGCGCACTTGCTATTGAATGGTCTTCTTTCTTGTTTTCAGACCACTTTCTGACTTTGAGATAATAGGGAAGTGAGTATCCCAAGCTTGGGAGTTCTGGATGCATTTCTGCTGCTACTTTATACAAAACGTCCTTACCTTACTCATCTTTGTTGAAACCGTAAAGTGTTTTGAACAACGTGAACAAGGGAGTGTTGATACTTTCCATGAGATTTTCCTCACTTACTACAACTGGGAATATCACCTTTGACATCATCCTTGACACAACTGACCAGTGATTTGGCTATGGCTGGTAAGTTCTCATCTTCTTCTTCCAAATCAATCAATTGCTCCATTAGTTTTTCTGTCAGTTCAACTCTTTCATCAGCATTTGTTTCGCTCTGAAGTTTCACTAGTGTTTCTCCTATGGGGCCCTCTATCAAACTATCGTCAGACTTGTCGCTTTTCTCCTTAAGTTGCACTTTAGACAATGGAATATCATACTCTAGATCAGTATTTATTCTCTTATGGCTCTTATGGCTCTTCTTCGTCCTCACTGAAGGCAGGATCGTTATCAGTGATTATTCAGAACGCTCGAGAGTCTAGAGAATCAGCATCATCAAATTTGGTAGAATTCTGAATATTGAAAGGCTCTTTTGATGACGATTCCGATAGGATAGCATTGCAGAACTCTCTGAGGGACCATATTCCTCAACTCTCTATCTAGTTTGGAGTTATCAAACAAAGGCAAAAGTGACGGTAGAACTCTTTTATCCTAAATTTGCATGAGAAGTGAAAATTATAGCTCAAACTTTGTCTCCTAGAGGAGGGTAGAAATTCGATATTATTCTACAAAGGAAATCTAAAAGCGTTGCTGAAACTGCTGGATGGGAATGCATTGAATGATGCATGACCAAAATAGCAGGTTCGATATTCATGATCATGGATCTCAATTTTGCCTTGAACTATTTCGAATTGACTAACACAGTTTTCAACCCTTGCTATTTCATTTTCAAGTTCAATCAAACCATTTCGCTCTAAAGTTTTGTCCCTTCAACTTTGTCTTATGGGTTATGTACATATTTTTCAAATGTTGTTAAACGCCTCTTGAAAGATCCTCTTTTTTTACCCTGTTGCGGATGCAGATTTTTTAGCACATCCGCGAATGTGGATGCGGGTGTTGATTTTTTACAAGAAATGATATGGGTGCATGCAGAAATAAAATATAACAAGAATACTCTGTTTTTAATATTTTTAATAATCAATAGCAGAAATTTAAAATTGGAGCATTATATTTGATAAAAACCAATATTGCCGCTTCTCGGGGTCAAGTCTGTTAGGCAGAGGTTCGTAAATCAAACCCGCACTGTCTGTTGGGGCATGTCGAAAAAACTATGCGAGCTTTTTGTAATAATAGTTTTAATTCTTGTTGGTGAACGCTCCACCATTTTAGATGATTTTCATCAAAATTGACCTTTTTTTTTAGTGCGGTAAGATAGCAATTCCTTTTCAAGTACAATTTCAGCGCTGACATTTTCCGGTATTTGCATACTCTCATCTTCATCTAACGAATCCAACATCAAAGGTCAAAGATCGTTCTTTAAGCAGGATTTTCTGAACAAACCGAACGGTCTTGGCCCTAGTTGTCCCGAATCATTTTCTGATGAATAGTATTTTCTGTAAGAAGGTTAGAATGGTAATTTGATGCAAGTGGAATGTTCCGAGCGCGAGCTGAAAGCGAGCGTGAGGAACCATGAGAATCGTGAATTTTGTATTCTAACCGAGTAACGGACTGCATTCTCCTCAATCACAAATTTCACATATAATCAAATGGAAAGCCAACGAAATATTATTTTGATATTTCAATTCCTTGTCATTATGATGCCAGTCAAGGCTAACGTTATTATTGATACAACGGAGTTAAGAATATTCATTTTTTACCAAGTGATGGAATGAAATACACGCAAAATCTATAAGACAGTTGTAGAATATTTGTTCAATATCAAGAGCGAGAATGTTACCATTCTGTTATCAAATTTGATATCAGAATTGGCAAATTCTGTAACGGTTGTGGAGGAACTGTCTCATTTTTTTAACCGCTTTGAAATTGGAAGAAGCGGAATCGTCAAACTTAGTATTTCTAGAAATCATCAAAATGTCTTCTTCAATATTTTCCTCTTCAGTCACTGGTGTCCGGACCTTGCTTCGTGTCGGTGGTGACATTGTAATTACTTGTTTTAAATGAATCTCCCTTACATCTACATCCACATGCAACTCCGCATTGATTATTGCGGATGCGGATAACCAAATTGATGAGGAAATTCGCAACATCCCTGGTATTTACACACGACAATTCATTCGTCAATTCTGGTGTTAGTTTTTATCAGGAATACCAATATGGTTACATGAGAAGGTTCAACCCAAGAACTTTCATCTTACGCACAGGTGTCATAACAGACCGAAAGTTACCAAAAATTAGCATCAAATTCATGTTTCATTGTTGATCAAGACAAATTGACGACGATTTTATATTTATACCCATATCAATAAAATTGAAGGTCTTAAAATTGATAAATTTATTTGATTGTGTGAATTCGCACTAACAAAATTTTCTGGAATTGCTCCGTTTGCCGCAAGTTGAAATGAGCGCGTCAAAGATGATACACTATGATAATAGATTATACCGCGAGTCAATAATAGTCATTGTCGCGAGTAGTATACTCTACTTGTCTTTATTTACGACAAATTTATTTTTTTCAGATTTTAAATGAACAAATTTATTTGTCGTGATGTAAAATGAAAAAAAAAACTTTTATCAAGAATTTTGTCAATAAATTTCCTAAATTGTATTGATCTCTCGTCATTATTCCCTAAGTGATTAATATATATCATTATACTGCAAAAACCGTAAGTATAATGCTTACATTATATATTAGTCGTAAATAAATCAACAAACATTTGCAACGCTTGCTTGTTACATGATACTAATATCATTAATTTCGATAAACCTAGCTGAATATGTGAAAATGTGATGCGCGTTCGTCGCACAACGGTTAAGTTAGGTTTGAACGTGAGTGGGCCCATATCAACCCATCCACTGCGGCCCGTGGCCTATCGTAGCACAATGGATTGTAGTGCGTAATATTTTTAGTGATAAGACGCTCAACATGAACATACGCTCAATTTCACCGAAATTTTACCGAATCAGCTAGGTTTGTCGAACTGTAAATAATTAAGCTCATTTATAGTTGGAAAAATATTGCACAAGGTAAAATATTGTACTATATTCGTGTTGTAAATTCATATTAGATAAATCCTCATCTCATATCGTAATATGAATCTATACGATACTTTAATCGTAAATATCTGTAAAATCAAGTAGGTAAAGAATGTATACATCCTACGATAAAGTATGAAATAAAAGATTAATTTATGCAAAAAGTAAGCGTGTAATTGTACGCGACGTGAAATTGTCAAAGGAGGAAGGAGGTCAATGGAAACTAATTTAATTCTCAATAAAATACACTCTTTAGTAATTTTGTAATCCAGTTCCTATATAAGTAATAAATATTATGATCGAAAATAATATGAAACTTGCAATTGTTTTGAGCCTAATACACAGAAAATGTTCTAATTAGTGCATGGATTTGAAGGTTTATGTTTGTCATGATCACGAAACGCTGTAGTAGAATGACAGATGAGTGCAATGAAAAATGTAATGCACTGGTGCAATGAATAATTTGTTTCACTAAATATTGTTCAATGAAGTTTTGTTTTTGGCATGAACGTAGAAAAATAATTTTATAGTTTCAATTTGCCATAACAGCTTCGCAACAGATTTTTTTTATTGAAACGTCATGGTGCCACCCCTGATTTAGAACATACTTTTCAATCATTTCAATCACTATTGAAATGATGTGACATACTCAACCCTATAACCACTCTATAGGTTGTTCCGGCAAGAACCTCAGACCAAAATGTCACAAAAACTTAACCAAAACTGGATCGATTTAACTGTGTCATTAGTGTTTGTGGTTTTGTACCAAACAGGTATTTTGGACAAAGTACTCAGCTAACCAAAAGTCACTTCTTGAATGCTATTCGGAATTTGCCGTCTACTGATTCTATCAGTCAAGGTTTGCGGTAACAATTTGTTGTTTTGAGCGTGCTTCATAATTAACATATATTATGTGTCGGAATAATTATTGTGTTTTTCCTTTCCGCCGATGCTTTCTTGATATTGTTGTTTATCTCGAAGCTCGCGATGGAAAATTCTATAGGTACATCAAAAAACATCGTGAGAAACAATGGTGAGCAAATAAACGAGAAAAAAGTCAAAAGTTCAAAAATATAATAATAATTTCGGCAAACACTGGCTATGGTCAATGTTGGGATACCACTAAATCTGTCTGATGATTTGCTAACTGATTTCAGGTACCTACCAATATGACTATTGTTGGCAGCTAGTGATTTTTTTTAATTGTGGAAAAAGGAGAATTTCCTATCAACATTTTGCATAGACGTTCATTTTTTCCTTAGCCTTTAGGACATTCATCTAAAAAAGTTTTTCAGGGGCAGTTCTCTTCGTTAAATTGCTAAGCAAAGAAATTCTCATTGAAATGTTATAAAATTCTACAAAAAAAGCTTCCTAAAAATCAGATAGGAATCATCTACAGAACGAAATTCAATTTTCCATTTAACATATTGAATCTAACAAGAACAAAGTAAAAAGTAACTAACAAGAACAAAGTAAAAACATCAAAATGATTGATCGGCGCTCCGGGGCGGCTTAAATGATATTGGTGGCGCATTCGCTCTCAGAGCTGCACAAAAACCCGGAAAAACCTGCAACACCACATCATCTGAAGAGTTGAAATTCATTGGTAGAGAACTTCTAAAGAGGTCCGACGAATTGTGACAATCTGCTCTATGGTAAAATAGGATGTATGATCAGTCATGTTTTTACTTTTTTTTGATAGTTACTTTTTACTTTGTTCTTGTTAGTTTCAGTATGTTAATTTAAAGTGTTAATTGATGAAAAAAAAAATCTATTTTGTTTGGCAGAACGTTTGATTACCCTATGTAAATGTATGCCTATGTTGCTATGTACGTTCAATGGACACCGGTCAGTGATCAGTCCGTATTCATTGATTGTCATCCGATATGATTTCAGTAACAAATCACCTACCTCTTCCTAACGACATTCATTTATGTATTAATAGAAGAGGTAATGACCAAGCTCTTTAACATTACACTAAGCCTATTACCTGTTAAGAACATAACTTTTAGTCACAGATTGAACTTAATCTGTGACTTAGTACGTAGTTAATAGCTGTCAATCGAAATTTTTTGTTTCATTTTTGCTTAAATTATACTGAAATAACATTAGTTACTTATACTGAACGGTAGGAAATAACAATACATTTCGTTTTGGTTATTTATGCTGAAACCCTTGGAAATAATTTCTCCTTTCCAGCCGTTTTTTCCCCTATATTCGGCTGGTTTGAATGTCCTTAACATTCAAAAATTTATGGAACCCATTGGTCGAATTTCGTTGAATTATTCAAAAGGACCATTCGGCATTGATCGTCACTTGAATCTTAAGTGATAAATCTTTTTATAAATTGACACTTTTTAAATGATTTACTATTTTGTTCGTGAACTTGATATAATTCAGTGATATGAGTTGTTAATCTTTATTACACAGGTTTATGATTAATGATTGGTGAATGTTTTTGATTAATTTCTAGGTCAAAACGCGCACTAGGATTTATTTCATTAGCACGCCTTGTGTTGTTGAGTGGCATGAAATCATGACAAATCATGTGAAGTTCAAGCATCTGTAAAAAAACAAATATTTACTTGAATATAGTGGGAAGGTTAACACAATGCTTCCAATAATTCAATAATGTAATAACAGATAATAGAAGAAGTAATGACCGCAAGCGTTCTGTAGCATTACACTTAACCTATTACCTGTACAGTAACATAACTTTAAGTTCAATCTGTGACTGAAATAGTTAATAGCTGTTCTGGGAGGATATCAAAACAATTTTTGTTTTATTTTCATTCATGCCAAAATTATACGGAAATAATAATTAGTTGTTATTTGTTCTGGTAAGAAATCAAATTTAAATTTCGTTTTGGTCATTTATGCTGAAAACCCAGGAAATAGTTTCTCCTTCTTCCTATCCGTTTTTTTTCCTAGTTTCGGTTGGTTTGGATGTCCCCCTTGAGCCACGCTCTGTATCCGCCTATATTCATGGTGGATAAGTCCTCATAAAAAACGCAGGTCGTATTATTATCAGGGGTAATATAATAAGTGGTGTGATTATTACCGATAATTTTTTGGAATATTAATGAATTGCAATCCCAAAGCTGAAAATACAACGAGTCCGCAGGACGAGTTGTATGAGTACCAAAGACGGACTACGATATTCGAATAATTGAGATTGATGTTCCTTACAGGTAAGTCAGCCAATCTTTCAATTATCCTTCATATCTCCGTCCTCCTTTGGTTGGTGATAGACTTTTAGAGTACCTTGAGAAAAGTGCGGAGCTCGTGTTAAAAATTTCAATGAAATTTTTACGTATTATCAATAATAACATATACAATAATAACTAATAACCTGAGTTTGATTTGACAATTTTCCCACTCAATATTCGATATCCTTTTTTTTATTAATATTATTAAGTATTTGTTTTTTTTTTCAGTGATCGTAATAGAGGGTTAGTGTCCCAAGTGCGAGTATACTTGGGAGAAAATAGGTTTTTGTTATAGGCACCTTTCAGAAATCTTTTAGGGACGTTTTATTGTTAGAATAATATCGTCGGGTACTCCTCTCTTGAAACTCTCCCAAATAACTTTCCACCAACAGGGAAAGAGACTAATGTAATGGATTGACCTCCATGAAAGGTTTTCAAAATCAAGGTTGGTGAAGGTGTAAACAATATAGGTTTTTCAACTAGGAGACTTTGGAATAGTGGATACCATGCTTGTGTAGGCCAGTCTGGTATTACAAGAATTCCCACTGCCTTGTCTTTAATTATTTTTTCTGAAACTTAACCGATTATAGCAAAAAAAGAAAAGGCGTAGAATAAATAATTTTTCCCACTAATGGTGAAAACATCGGTACAAACCGAGTTCGAGTCGGGGTCCCACGATACATAATGTTCGCAGTCTGTATTTATCCGTGATGTAAAATATCTATCGTTGGTCTTCTGAAAGATCTTATAATTTTGTCAAAACAATCATCATCGAATTCGAATTCTGCATCTACATAATTTCTTTGTGAAAGTTGGTCTGCATCTCAATTTTTTGTTGAGCTAATGTAAGATGCTTTAAGAAAAATTGCTACATTTATTTTGTTGTTTTGACCTAGTATTGCCCATTTTGTTTATACATGCAATTGCCGAAATATTATCGATACCTAATATAATATTGCAATGCTTTTTTTTGTTTTTATGACTTGCAAAGCACTTGAGCCTGAAAAATGCTGCCTTTAGTACCAAAATATTTATATGATATTACAATAATAATTGGTTACAGAGAGCACTTGGAATTGTTTCCTCTGCAGTGAGCTACATTGCACAAGTATCTGTTGGATATAATTCAATACCCGTCGTGGTATTCGACAAGGGAGAAGTTGTTGATAGGTACTTGCCACAATTAGCCTACGTTGTAGGTGTATATGGGATTAAAAAGGGTAAAGGGTCCGCGACGACTATCGCTATCAAACGATCTCCCAAAAGAACTAAGCTTGTGTTCAGATATCTGAATGATATATAACTTTATGGATTGTTTTTACATCAGTTTGTCTTTTGTGTGATAAAATCATTGTCATATTTATAGTGTTGAAAACGAAACCCAAATATTCTATATTTTGAGATGGATCAAAAATGCTTTTTTCTTGATTAGGTATAAAACCTAGGTATCTTAAAATGTTATGTGTTTCATAGCAATATTGTTGGCAAAGATCTCGAGTCTTTCCAATAAGAAAGATATCATATAAATAGATTACTAGATGACATCCCTTTTTTCGTAGGTAAGTAATTATCGGTTTACAAAGTTTTGCAAACAGAAATGGTGTTATATTCATGCCAAAAGTTAAACAATTAAATTCATAGAGATTGTCCTTGTATAAAAATCTAAAATATTTCCTATATTTTTTTCTGACATGGATAAATGAATATGCATCCTTCAACTCTGACTTGCCAAAAAATAAAACAGATAATAGATGTATTACTGTTTTATAACTTTCTAACGCGAAGTGAATAAATGAGCTTCTTCAGATTTAGAATGCATCTGAACTTGCCACTAGATTTGCGAATCAAGAAAAATGAAGAGATGAATTCTCCTTAACAATGGGAACAAGGCGAAATAGACCCTTTTTTCAATAACGATTTTGTCTCGGTTCCATAATGTGGGTATTCAGATATTTTCCACCTTATAACTGGTGGGGTTTTTCTGAGAATAATATTTTCACAACCTCAATCCAATCAAATATCACTTTGTTGTCAGTTAGCTTGCGCCAATTTACTGCAAATTTTGTATTCACATGTGATATTGCTAATGTGTGTAGCTCTGTAGTCTGAACTAATGGGGTTGGTATTGAGTCACTGACTGTTTTTCACTGATAGACCACGGAACTCCTTCCTGTCCTTGAAAGCCGTGTCCCCCCCTTCCTTGTTTCATCTTGAATTTGTGCGGGGTGCGCCCCGAGTTCAAATAATGCTTGTTTGGCATTCTTTTTGGAGAGTTCTTTCTTGTAACTAGTTTGAGGTCCTGACAAGCCTTCCTTGCAGATTGTTGGGATTTTATTTTCTCCATAACGTCAGATCCAAAAAGATATTCATCGATTGGACTCTGTAAAGAGACTGCAACAGATAGAGCATGAGGCACATTTGCGTATATCTGGGCAGCTTCTGCCAGGACCTGGATTCTCTCCTTAGTGAGAACAATATCAGAGTTGGGATCCCGTACTTTCGTATTGATAATTCCTCTCAAGGCACTCAGACCTGCACCTATTTGCTCTTGTAAGGTTCTTAAAAAACGTTCCTTCTTTGTACCTGTTCGGAGATGATATGTTTCAACTCCTGATTCAACTTAATTTGGCATTAAGTACAAGACAATTTCTGGAACGGGATATTTCTGCTGTAGCTCTTTACGAGTGTCCGGGGATACACCGTCTCTCTATATCTTCATGAATAGGTTCTCCACATTTTGTTTTTTTTTTAAGCGGTTCAGTCCTAGAAGTGATGAAAATTCATTATTTGGAATAGGCTCGGCATCAACGTGTACTTGAGCTTCCACAGTTCCAACTCACTGTCCTCGGAAATATCGAACGGTACTATTAGATAAAGTAATATCGAGTGATATTCAGGAATGTTGGTGAACTCGGTATTAAGACCTATTCCTGTACACATCATCTTCCAAAATTTATTTGAATTGTTTTTGCGAGATAGCAAAGATGTTGACACCTTACCTTCCATATCTGGCACCTTCTAGAATCATTTTAGAAGCATATCGTATGATATCGAGGGATATTGGTAACTCAGAATTGAGACCTCACCCTTTATGCTTGGCATCGTCCAAAAATATTTGAGTTGATATCAAGTGATATCAAGGGATAGTGGTAAACTCAGAATTGAGACATCATCCTGTATGCCTGTATTGTCTAAAAATACTTTAGTTGATATCGAGTGATATCAAGGCATATTGGTGAACTCAGATTTGAGACCTCACCCTTGCACTCTTGTCATTTCTTCAAGCCGACATCGTGGATTTCGTATTGTCCGAATAAAATGATTCAGTTTTGTAAACTTACCATCGTTTGATGAATCCTCGCCTCACCCTTTATGCTTGGCATTGTCCAAAAATATTTGAGTTGATATCGAGTGATATCAAGGAATATTGGTAAAACTCAGAATTGAGATCTCACCCTGCATTCTTGTCATTTCTTCAAGTCGACATCGTGGGATTTCTTATTGTCCAAATAAAATTATTCAGTTATATAAACTTACCATCGTCCTCCTCCTCGTCGCACCCTTCATGCTTGGCATTGTCCAAAAATATTTGAGTTGATATCGAGTGATATCAAGAGATATTGGTAAACTCAGAATTGAGACCTCACCCTGCATTTTTGTCATTTCTTCAAGCCGACATCGTGGATTTCTTATTGTCCGAATAAAATCATCCAGTTTTGTAAACTTACCATCGTTGATGAATCCTCGCCTCACCCTTTATGCTTGGCATTGTCCAAAAATATTTGAGTTGATATACGGTTCATCAAAAATCGTCTAATATTACAAACTGCCCAACTATTAGCTAACCTGTGGTGATTTTTTTTTGAACTGAAGTAAACTTCAGAATTGTTGGTGCAAAGTTGTTTTATTTTTTGTTAACACATAAACTCGCTCAAAATAGTACAGTTATAAAGAAATTATGTTAAATAATATCAAGTGATAAATAAATCAAATTCAATTATTTAATTAATTTATTAATCAAGTACTTGTTTATAGGGAATATGGAGACATGTACGCGAACAAAAATAAATTTTAATAATCAGAAGAACATGTCACTATGTGGAGCACTACGTTAAAACATAATTTCATATATACTGAATAGAATAAATCACAAGAATTTTGACAAATCACAAGAATTTTGAGAGCGGTGGACGGGCGGAGGAAAACTCCTCACCAACCGCTCGGGTCAGATAATCCGTAAGGTATTCTCATCACCAAAACCAAGGATCGTTGTTAATCCTATAGGTATTCTCCTCACCTATTTATATTTTGACCTGACAACCAAAAACAAATATAAATGAAAAAGGAAACCGAAATTGAATACATACATTTTGCGAAGAGTAATTATTTAGTCTCATCTAATTTAACGAGAACGAACTAACGTACATAGACATTTGAGTGTGTGGAAATATATAACAGACATTTTGCGAGGAGTAATTATTTAGTTTGATCCAACCAGAACGAAATAACTTTACGTAGGCCATTCCAGTGCATGGAAATTATTGATCACATTGATAAAATTTAAGTAGGTGTAAGAAACAAGAATATTTCAGTGCGGAGGTAATTTCCTAAATATATTCGGTGAGGATTATCGTACACCTTTGTTTTACAGGTAGGAAAGGTCTTTTAATGGGGAGAATACACCCGCCCCGGTGGACTATAAATAAAGTTTGGTTCATACAGCCCCTAAAATAAAATAAAACGAGTGTTTATAGAGCTGAGCGAATTATAATAAATATGAAGCTGCCAATCAAAATTTTGCAATTTTATATTCCATCACTTTTATTTCTATTTCTTTATATATATATACAGGGTGTTCCAAATTAAGTCGGCACCATTGCCAACTCCGTTATTATTGATGCTACGAATTCGGTTAAATGGGCAAACTAGTAGCATTTTTAATGGCCTTCTCGACGCCGAGAACAAAAAAAAAATTGACAGTCGCGTTTTCGAAATATTTCATAAAATGATATTTTTTTACATGGAACACTCTATATTTTATCATGCATTTCGGCTCGTAACTACATTCTCAATAACAAAGCTCCTATGACTTTTTTTCCTAAAGTTGAAAATAAGTCAGTTTCGTCAATAGGAAACATTTATAAAAATCGGATTTGATAAAGCGCGATGAAATATCGAGTAAATGTTCAAAAACACCGCCTTCTGTTTGGTCTAGAGGCTAAGGCTCCTTCACCTCACGCCGGCGACCCGTGTTCAAATCGTGATCAAGCCATTTTTTTTTTATGTGTTAGAGATATGGATTGTATTGCCAGTAATTTGGATACCGACTTTGGCTATATCTATTAAAAATTGTCAGAATTGTACATTCAATTTTAATCTAGTAAATAATAAAAGAAATGAATATTATTATAAGGTAATCAATGATCAATAAAGTATCGAGAATATTGTCTGTATCTGAGATCTGCGTTTGTCGAAAAAATATTGTGTGTATTTCGAGCACAAAGTGTAATTGCCGCTCTCCAAAGATTACCGCGCGACGCGAAGCAGACCGCGGTAACTCTCTTTGTTCGAGCGGCAATCCATCACTTTGCGCTCTAAATACACAAATAGCTATTTCCAACCGCATTAATATGACGCTCCTGCATTTTCTGTTCTGTACTAAAACGGCTTCAAAGTTATCATTATGGCAGAAATATTTTGATTCACAAACTAAATACGGCTAGTGGAATGGTTTTAAGATGGAAATTATCGTTTTGTAAATTAATACCAAATAGCTCAGTTGTGTCAATTGACGGGTTTCACGAGTTCAAATCCTAGCGCAATTTTTTCTTTTTACTGTTTTATTTTGCTGTTAGTAACAAAATATTGTCATTCGTATAAATACCAAAATTAGGTGTTTCAACAATCATGAGGTTTTATTCGCCAAAACAAAGAAATTTTTTGTACTAGTGAAAAAAATAAATATTTCCACATAAGTCGCTCATTTTCAACTTTAGGAAAAAAAGTCATAGGAGCTTTGTTATTGAGAATGTAGTTACGAGTCGAAATGCATGATAAAATATAGAGTGTTCCATTTAAAAAAATATCATTTTATGAAATATTTCGAAAACGCGACTGTCAATTTTTTTTTTGTTCTCGGCGTTGAGAAGGCCATTAAAAATGCTACTAGTTTGCCCCTTTAACCGAATTCGTAGCATCAATAATAACGGAGTTGGCAATGGTGCCGACTTAATTTGGAACACCCTGTATATATATATATATATATATATATTGTGTTCGGATAGGTGTCCGCGGTCAGATATTTGAAAACTGGAAGTTCGGGTTGAACCGCGTCTAGAATTTGTTGAAATTCGACGTTTCGGCTCCGATTTTGGAGCCATTTTCAAGAAAAAAGGATGAAATGATTGAAAGGGTGTGAAGTTAGGTCTCAATCTGCCTATTCCTCAGGTCTCGTCACTTGTTCTCTCTAAGGTCTCAATCTGCCTACTCCGTCGAGAGAACTGTTCGTCATTGAAAAGGTAAAATCTGGTTCTATTCAAAACAGAAAGAATCCAATGTAGCGCCCCCAAGAAAAAATAAAGTTAATGATGGTGGCCGAAAGACGAAACGTCGGATAGCAAAACTGAAAACACCATTATGTAGCAGGGGAAAAGTGGCAATGTGGAAGTGCAAGTTGTTTTCGAATCCTTCGAAAAATGAAACCAGAATAAAATAAAAACCATTTTCCGAAATTTCTGTTTTTTCTGGATATCTCCGGATATACGCGGAATTTCAGAACTTTCTCAACGGCATATTGTTAGTCAGGTAAATGTGCAACTTTGCCCCAATTTAACCATCTTCGTATCTCTCATAGTTTCCGAGATCTCAATGGTGAGGATCGAATTTGAAACACCCTGTATACAGTGCCTTAGAAACAAAATTGAACATTGAACCTTTCCTCACAACCAACTCTTCAATAAAATTTGCATGTTTCACAGAACACTGGATGAACTCGAGTGAAATTGAATTCAACAATTTTCATTACTTTAGAATGGTAAGCTATTTTTGTGGGACAAACAAAAAAATTGAGGCTCTTGCATTTATGTTCACAAGAATTTTAATGCTATTGAGCTATCGGTAATAACTCAGCATTCTTGTGAACAGGTTTGCCAAGTTTTTGCATACTACATGAAATCTCTGAAATTGATAATAATAAATGTGTATGGAGCGCCTGACCATAAGAATATTGATCAGTTCCTACAGAAGATGGAACAAATCGTAGAATGTACAGAAACTTTTGGAACAGACACTAATATTTTTCTGGTAGGTTACTTCAATGTACATTTTAATAACAAAAATTATCACAATACACAAAGATTGACTCAGTTGTTTATGTCATTTGGTTTGCAACAACTGATTAATGAAAAAACTCACAATAAAGGAAACTGTTTGGACAACATTTTCATTAAGAGTGATTCTGCCAGCGCTTATACTATACTTCTCGAAGGCGTCGATAAGAGGGGGGTAATGGGGGTAATAACACCCTTCCAAGATAAAGTCTTTACCTCCCGGAAGAAAAAAATTTAAGCCTTTACCTCCCAAGAACAAAAAATAGCGATGACCTTTATACGTCTTAAACTATCTGACCATCCAGTAGGACTCATTTCTGAAATTGATATTGTAAAGCTGAATAAAACTAGGGAAAAATGGAGTAGAACACAGAAAGATGAGTTCAATATATTTGAAAGTACTTTCATGTATTATTATAAGTTTTCCACTCTTAAAAGAAACTACCAAACCTGAAGAACAAAAACAAAGATGGATAACTCTTCAAGTTAAGGCAGATACAAACAGATATACATATAAAGAATATAAAAAACAGTATCAGGATATATTACAGAGTCTATTAACATCTTCAGTTTGGCAGATCGTCAATACTGAAACTGGTCGAAAAAATAAAATCTCAAGCAATCCTGAGAACCTAACTGCAGATCAATTGAGTGAATTCTTCATCAATAATATATGAATTTCACTTTGGAAAATCCACCTGAAACTGATTCAATCAACGTACTTGAAAAAGCATATAACATAAATAAATCCAGGTGTTTCCGACCATTAACATCAGATGATATTAGAATTATTTTGAGCATGTTGAAAAATAAAAAAACCGAGGATATAAAAGGTATAAATATGTTTGTTATTAAAATCTGTGCTCTATACAAAATTGATCCTTTGGCGGACATAGTCAATGCCTGCTTCACTGAGGGTTATTTTCCACTAGAGCTGAAAACCGGTAAAGTACTTCCCATTCACAAATAAGGTGATTGCTCAGAAGCGAAACACTTCCGACAAATTTCTATCTTACCATCTTTCTCAAAGATATTCGAATATGCCATTTACATACAACTTGTTGAATTTCTAGAAGTCAATGATATTTTGAGTCCACATCAATTTGGCTTCAGAAGGGGTAAATTAACATCTGATGCAGTTAACTCTCTGACAAATTACATAAAAGAAAATTGAAAATTGAAAATGAAGATGAATATATTGGTGTATTCACTGATCTCACTTCGGCGTTTGATTGCGTGAATCATTAAATCCTCATCGACAAAAACTATATTTTTATGGTATGAGAGGAGTGTGCCTAAATATGTTAGAATCATACCTGAACGAGAGATTTCAAGTGGAAGAATGCGGAGAATCCCGTAGTCAAAAAATGCAATTGAAATGCAATGATCTATCACATTTCATGAATTTATTTGATGATGTGTTTCTCAAAACGAATAAAGATATTTATTTTGGATTTCTCAAATCCCTATTAAAATTAGTCGTATTCAAAGTCTTTATGTCAAATTGATAAGTTATATTTTTAATTTCTTACAACTTTTTTTTAATGAAAACAAACGATACAATATACATTCATTGAAATACAGCATGTTCAAAACCTAACATTTCTTCCACCTCAAAAGTGTATAATCAGCCAGTGCTTTCTTGTAATTCTATCTATCTATTAAAATTTCCAGGTGCTCTGGAGGCACTGGAAGAGATTATCAAGAAGTGATTCGGGGTGATACTTTCTGGGTCTTCAGGATTTGATGAGACGTATGTGAGCGGTCTGCTATTTACGATATTTTCCACTTCACAGATGAAAGTCGCTAGTACTTCGAATTTTGTTATTTTTCCTCTCAGCTTCTGTGAATGATCTGACCATCCTCTCCCAAGATCCACTCATATGTGCACTCGCAGGTGGGATGAACTTTCAAGTGATTTTTCGTGCAACCATCTCATTTTTCATCATGTCTTCATTTACATTTGTCAAAGTTTCTTTCAACTCCTTATCTGCTGATTTCATATTTGTACCATTGTCACTTATAATCATTAGGGGTTCTCCACGTCTGCTGATGAATCCTCTCATTGACAGGATGCATGAGTCTGTTGACAAAGATTCTGCTATTTCGATGTTATCGCTCTTACAGACAAACATGTGAATTACACACCGCAACGCTTCTTGGTTCGTCTACCAATTGAAATGGTCATAGACCCGAAGTAATTCATTCCCACGAATGTGAAGGCTTTAGCAGGTCTCGTCAGTCGATATACTGGAAGCTGTCCCATTTCTGGGCATTCGGGTTTGGCACGACGAAGACGGCAAAAATTGCAATTGAATATCACCTTGTTTATAGCTTTTCTCGCTTGCAGTATCCAGAATTTTTGACGCAATCCGTTAATTAGCATTTCTCTTTCTCTGTGACAGCTTTTTACATGATAAAATTGAATGAGAAGTTGACTATATCGATGTTTACTGCCAAGTATGATAGGATGTTTAGTGGACTGGATGAGTTCTGGAGTATAATCTGTTCGACCTGAAACTCTAATGACTCCACATTCCAATCGACATGACAAATTTGCTAATTTGCTGAATTTTGTTATTATTTTTTACTTTCCAATAAGTAAAATTCTTCAGTAAATTGCTCCCGTTGTACACCAATGGTACTCGCCTCTTCCATTTCCCCCACATTTATGGTCTTAAAGTTTATTTTCTTTTGACATAGCCTAATAAACTTAAAAACATAAGCTGTGGACCTAATAAGTCTCAACCATTTGGAGAATCTGGTAATGTCCGGAAGAAAATGTATTTCTGTTTTCAAGATCAGTTAGGAAATCTTTATTTCTTCAGAATTGTCATATGTACTTTTAAAATTTTCCTGTCGCCAGTCATTTTCGTCCAAATACAGAAATTCAGGACCTTGATACCATCGAATATTGGAATCTATTGGGAAATCCCTGCCATCTCTAGTTGCGTCATCTGCTACATTTAGTTTTGATGGTAACCATCGCCATTGTGATTTCATGGAATTTTCTTGGATTTCTGATATTCTGTGGGAGACAAAACTTTTGAATTTTCCAGGATCATTTCTTATCCAACATAAAACGGTCTGTCCCAAAGTAGTTTTTTGTGTATGTGTAACCCATGATCTTTTTGGACTTTTGTGGCGATCCTGCTTGCAAAGACTACAGCCTGTCCAATCACGGAATACTAGTCTTTCCCTTAATTGGAGCAATCTGAGTCCTGGACCTCACCAGTACAATTCTTTTTGCTCCTCGACTGAAGTGGAAGAAACTAGCAGTTGCTAAAGCTTGCTGACTTGCGTCACAGAAGACGTGTTGTTCCAAATCGTATTCTTCCGGATTTTTCATATAGTGTCTTGGCATTTTCAAGCTGTAAAGTTTGTCTAACTATTTGAACCACTTTTTCAAGATATCTTCTGGTAACTGTTCATCCCATTTTATACCACTTTTCCAAACTTTCTGCATTAAAATTTTGCTTCGTATTGTGAAATTTTCGAGAAGTCCCAAAGGATCAAAAATTGACATTACCGTTCTCAAGATATCTCTTTTCTTATTCTTTTATCAATTTTACTGAAGTTTCGTGCAAATTGTATAGTGTCCTTGCCTGGTATCCATTTTAAACCCAAGATTCTTTATGGAATGGTCAGATTTGTACTTATCCAACCTCGAATCTTGAACCTTGTTGATGAACATATACCTATAACTTCATTTATTCATTTTTTGGGTTCATCTTCTGTGTTGACACTATCTAAATAGTCGTCCATATAGCGACTAAATAAAATGGCGTTGACTGCCTCTGGATATTCATTTTGACATTGAAGAGCATTTTTATTCTCAATATATTGTGCGCTGAAGGGTGGACAGACAGCACCAAAAATCATCACTTGCATGACATAAAGTTGTGGTTCAGTTTTAGAATTTCCATCTCGCCAAAGAAATCGCTGTAAATGTTGATCCTCTTCACGAATTTTGATTTGGTGAAACATTTCCTCAATATCTGAGCAGAAGCTGAGTGTTTTTCTCTGAATCTCTATAATATTCTCACTAAAGCGTGATTAGAAAATCGTTCAAACATTCTCCATCGGCTTTTGCTGCAGCGTCGAAAACAAAACGGAGTTTGTTTGGCTTATTATCATTGACTACACCAAAATGAGGAATATATAAAAAAATTCCAGTGGCTGGAACGGCGACTTCTTCTTTACTCAGTGGATAATACTTCCTTAAATACTCTTCTATTTTATATTTATACTGTTCGGCAAAAACTTTCTATCTTTTTCCATTTTTCTTTCCACGTATTTCAGTTTTTCGATTGCAACTTTTCTACTACCATATTGGCAGATTCTATCGTGAGTATTTTTCAATAACAGACCACATCCCAATTTATCTCCCACTTTTTTCGTTATTTCTTCAATCATTGATTCAACAGGTTTCTCCTCTTCTGATACGTTTTTGTTATCTGTTCTAATTCCATATGTTTCAAAACTGAAATAAGTTTCTACTTGTGCATGGATATCTTCTAAATACTCATCGTCATGGTCTTTGATGAATAAGACTGTCTCATCCACTCGATTTCTGTAATTTTTCAGGTTTCCATGTAAAATCCACCCTAATTTTGTTTTGAAAAGAGCTCTGAATTTTTCGGACCCTCAGTCCCTTCTCTGGATACGATTATATCCCAGTTATCTTGTCCGATGAGGAATTTTGGTTTCATCAGACCTATATCCCGAATATTTACTCTTTTCAAATGATGCCATTTTGATTTCAGTGATTTAATATCGATACTTTGAATAGGTAATTCTAGGTCTCGCATTGCGTATACATTCTCCATTCTATGGTCTTGACCATGTTGGCCACAAATGTCAAAATATATTTTTCTTAAAGCAAACGATTTCCTAGACCCTCGATCTGTCCATTTCAACCCAAGATCAGAAGATTCACCCTGTATATTTAGTTTGTCTGCAATTTGCTCATCTATCAGTGTGACAGTGACACCTTCGTCAAAGAGAGCATTGATTGACATTTGCATTCCATTCGCTTTTAATGTCACTGGAGCAATTTTTAAAAGGATAACATTATGTGGGTAGTTAGAAGTACAATTTCGATTTTCTGACTTTCATTCTCCTTATTTTCTTCGGATTGTTTGAAGGTATGTAATAGTTTATGGTGAAATTTTTTGCATTGGTCAATATTGCATGGCTTCTTTTTAGTGCATAATGCTATTCTATGTGAACCAAAGCAGGTTTATATCTTTTTTGGCGGTAAATGGGTATTTTGGTTTTTCATACAAAATTGGTGGTTTACCAGTGAAAGTAGTCTGAACGTAACTTGCAGCTTGTGATTTCTTACAAGTTCATATGCGATTTCACGTTACATAGTTTTTCTCCACAGGATAATTGCATACTATAGGGCAACTTTCTTAATAGTGAGTCCATCGGTTGCGGGCAATCAAGGTAGTTCGTTATCTCCATCAACTCTAACATTGCCACAAGATTGGCGATTTTTTCAGCAAAGTGAGTAAATGTTTTGAAATTATTGTTTTTGGTGAAAGGTAATTGTTCCACTTCATTCACTAAATGCTTCACTATCAAATCACTACATCTAAAACGTTGTTGCAGAATGTCCATGATTTTTCCAACTGATGAGGCTGATATAAGAAGACCTTCTACTGCTCTTTCTGCATCACCTACCAAACATTTTCTCAGTCTACACATATTCTTTTCTTGAAACAATTTTAGCATTTTCGTAGTGAACTCATGCTATTTATAGAAAAATGGCCAATCTTTCACTTCACCAGAAAATATTGGTAGTTCTTTGTCTATACACTGTCTTGCTAAAAGCATTTCCGTGTTGCTTTGTACCAGGTTATCATCATTTATTACAATTTTTGAGATTCTTTCAGTATTATCTTGGAATTCTTCGTTTTCATAATAAGTTGTGTTTGATTTCAACCATTTATATACTTTGGAATGCGACGACTGCTCTTCACTTTTATGTTCATTATTGAAATCTTTCAAATTCTTATCTTCACTGTCTTGTGAATACTTTTCATTTATCTTTGCCTTTTCTAATGCTAATCTATTTTGTATCATTGTCCTTTCTTGCTGTAACATTATTCTTTCCTGTTCTGGTCTGCTTTCACTTGTCCTTCTATTCTCAGTCTTGCTGCTGTACTGGCCTTCGATGACTTTCCATTTCTCGGCTGCTCCGGAGTCGTCGTTTTCTTACTTTTTGAAGTTGGAACGTGAATATTAGATGTGGAAGTTATTGTTGTGCCCGCCTGGTCTAGTTCGGGTTGGTTTATTCGTACGGTCATAAGAAGTATGACCGTGGACATGCCTGTTTTGTCCATAGCTTCAGGTACTGTTTAACGAGCTCAAAGGACCAAAATATTTTGAATTTCTCAAATTAGTCATATTAGTCTCTATGTCAACTTGTCAAATAAGTACATATACATTCATAGAAATACAGCATGTTCAAAACCTATTAATATGATTATTACAGTTAACTATTCTGAAGTTCACTTCAGTTCATAAGAAAAGTTAAAATAGTTAACCTGATAATTGGGCAGGTTGTAATATAAGACGATTTTTGATGAACCGTTATATACATGATGTCGATTGAATGAACATTACTTAGATGTCTTCAAATCTGGATATATTTTTTGATTTTGTGTAACGGAAAAAATAGTTTAAACGTTTGAAATCTGATTTATTTCAACACTTCTACACTAATTTATGTTCGGTTATAATCAATATTTAAATATTCCACTCACTGCACTCTCTACTATTCTAGATCTGATTCAGAATCTTCTTGTCTCGCCGTGGAGATTTCTTTATATAGCGTGGTGAACTGGTCTACCAAATGATCAGAAATTTTTATTCGCGACTAGATGTCGCTCTCAAATGGTCTTGTTTAGATTGCCAGCGGCAAAGTTGAATGGTTACATCATCGACTATAAATAGCGGTGGTTTGAGTGATGTTTAAGAGGTCTGACCTTTTCGACACTGTAGCACCCCTTAAACTTCCGGGTTTTGTTACCGTAGTTCATGAAGACGACCGTACTTCTTGGAGAACACAACAGCGATGCCTCTGGGCACTTGAAGATCTTCTGCTAGACAGTGGGCTAGCGCGTAATCGGCAGGCACTTTGAAAAGGTCACGTGGTTCCTCTCGAGTGACTCCATGTTGAAGTTTCTGTGCGTTCGAGTATATGACATGACCAGGGGCTGTCAGATGGTTCAATCACTCCTTCTTCCCTCATATCGCTGAATATTTTGTCGGCCCCTTCCTTCTTGGCAAGAGAAAGTCTTCTGGCTGATTGACGGATTGGTCAGGCATCTCCAGTATCAATTCTGTGCCGGATCACCTTCGTTCTACCCTCTTTCTCTGGTCCTGTATCAAAGACATCTTGGTATTCCTGTGCTGCTGTGCTGGTTCTGTGCCTTTCAATGATATAACAACCAACTTTTCCAACTCAGTGGGTGAATTATTGACTTGGCTAATTGTACCGCATACACTCCTGATCACAGATGAAATTGGCAAGCAGTGGCCTAAAGTTGTTCCTTTTTTCAAGGTCACTGGATGGTAATTGACATTCATGACCAGTACTGGTATAAGTTTATCGGCGCGCAGTAAGGTCTTTTCAAGTGCAATTCCTCGCCCAAATTTCTCATCATGAAGCTAGAGCTCGAACATCACCATGCTTCCTCTGCTCGCTCCACCATCCATGCGAGCTTCCAGAATGGTTTCAGACCTCTCAGGTATGCTCATGTCTTCAGCCAACACGACCCGAATCATTTGTTCACCTCTCCCGTGAAGCACCAGCTCTTCTCCGTTGATACGTAGGACGCCGTCTTTGAAGTTCAGCTCGAACCCTATTGAATTAATTATGTCCATGCCAATGATTGCATCGTCCTCGATGTTAGCGACCGCTGCCCTGTGTTTCAGTTTTGTGCTGCCTAAAACCAAATTGATCGTTAACTCGCCATATAGAGTAGCTGGCTCCCCTGTTGCTGTGCGTAATTTCCAGTTTGACGGTTCATTTTTCGACGGTGTTTTGGCAAGAGTAGGTCCGAGAATTGTTCTTGTCGCACCTGTATCTAGCAGCATGGTGCGAGGCTCGTTGTTAATGAGACCGTCCACGAATATTTCTTTTTTTTGTTGTTGAAGAACAGCGAGATATGCATCATTATTCGAAGCTTGCTGGATACAAGCCAACGACCACCCCTTCTCATTGACCTTCGTCGGTATCGATTTTTTAAATGTTCGGCATTTGTTACGCACTGGCCAAGTTTCCTACAGTTCTCGCATCTCATTAATCTCCTCTCTGGAATCACTTTCCTTATCGCTTTTCTTATCGTGGCTTCCAGGTCAACCGGCTACTGTGGATCCTCTTCAATACATCGAACTTTCCCCTGACGTTTGCACAATTGCTTTGCCGCTTCGAACTCCAGAACACGGGCCAGTGCATCTACGAGGTGGGTTGGGCGAGCTAATGTCAGTGGTTGCCGAGTTTCTTGGTCACGAAGTCCATCTAGGAAGCAAGACGAACCAAGCGTGCAATATCAGCTTCGAATTCTTGCAGGGATTCGCTTGATTTCTGACAACGATATTTCAGCTGTGAATAGTTTACCTGTTCTGAGTGGACTTTGCCATACCGTTGTTCCAGATGTTTAATCAGCTGTTCATAGTCCTCCTGCTCTTGGGCGGTTAGGGTTTGTGAAATATTCGTTGTTTCTTCTCGCAACGCCAGTGTTAGTGCTACAGCTTTCTCTCCAGCATTCCATCCGTTCGCCTTGGCCGCAGCGTCGAATTGTCGGCGGTAATTGTCAATGGAGTTTTTCCATCGAACTGTGGTGGCTCCATGCAGAGTATCTCTGCTTCAGGGCCGATCCTAAAGTCTTTCATCTTTTCTTGGGTTTCATCCAGATTTGAACTTATATCCAGCAACAAATTTTTGTTCACAGTTTCTGTGGTGTGGACGGTTTCAACTTGATTTTCCAACTTACTGATTTTTTTCTCTCATTTTGTTGATTTCCACCTCGATATCGTCTTTGATTTCATCCATCTCTTTCTCGAGAGTTCCCATCCTTTCTTCTAATCGGTTCGCCACATTTCAAAGTTCTCTTTTTAAGCCTTCTATGTTTTCTAGAAATTTGTCTTCCAGAATCTTCGCGTTTTCTGAAAGTTCCTCTCTCAAACATTTTCAATTTTCTAGAAGCATCTCCTCCAGACCCCTCGAATTTTCTTGAAGCTTTTCTTTAAGTTCTTCTTTCAAATCATTCGAATTTTCTTGAAGTTTATCTTCCAAATTTAACGAATTTTCCTTGAAACTTTTCTTCCAGATTTTTCGAATTGTCTAGGAGTTAATTTTTTGAGCTTATTCATAATCGAATCCAAATCGATTCCAGGAACTTCAAACAAAAATGTTGTGGGGTCTTCACCTTCTTCAATCAGTCCTTCTGCGAGTCTTCTTTGTAGGGTGGCCTTCTTACCCGTTGTTTTTAACTCTCTTTCTTCAAGCTCTTGTTTCAATTCCGACACCGTTCAATCGGCCAAAAGAAGTTTCCTTGAAAATATTTTGTATTTCAATGTCTTTGAACAGACTATTAGTCTATTTCACACAAACAGTTCATCAGTTTATTCTCCCGTGGTACGCAAAACTGCCATTTTGCACACAGCCGAATATTTAAGTGGTCATAACTCTGCTAAAAATCATCGAAGAAGGAAAAGGAAAATCTCATATCGTTTCTGAAGACTCCTACCTTCTCACGAAAATATAATTTGCGAGTATTTGAGTACCCAAAATGTGTTTTGTAGCACTTCACGGAGATGTTTGCGGATGATCCAAAAGTCATGAATAATTTAGTAAATATGGAATTATTATACTGAAGCAGCAACGGTATGGGTTGCAAACACATTTTAGGTACTCAGATAGTCACATGTTATATTTGCATGAGGAAGTAGAAGTCTTCAGGGATGATAAACACTTTTTCTTTTCCTTCCACTATAATTTTTAGCAAAGTTATGACGGAAATTGCAATGGCGGGTTAATGCGAGCCTGGAATTCAATCAGTTTTTCTGAGAAAACGAGCGCATTTTGTGAGAAATTACTAGGCATATTTCTTATGAGGAATTGAATTATCTTTCGCATTGTTGAAATTGTTACTTGACAAAGCTCATATTTTCCGAAACAACAGCAAAAAATTGTAAGTTTTTAAATAAAAGTTTTTTTGGGTTCCACTCCTGATTTTTTGGTAAACATTTTTTTTTATAACAAAACACATTTTAGGTACTCAGATACTCATATGTTATATTTGCATGAGGAAGGAGAAGTCTTCAGGAACGATATACACTTTTTCTTTTCATGCTACTATAATGTTTAGCCAAGTTATGACAAATCCATTTTTCGGCCCTGCCGGAAATTGCAGTGCGGGTTAACGGAGCCTGAAATTTGATATCGGAATTCAATCAGGTTTTCTGAGAAAACGAGCGCATTTTGTGAGAAATTACTGAGTATATTTCTTGTGGAGAATTGAATTATCTTTCGCCTCGTTGAAATTGTTTCTTGATAAATCTTATACTTTCATAAACCAAAGCAAAAAAATTGTAATTTTTTTAAATTATTTTTTTTTATTCCACCCATGATTTTTTGATAAACAATTGTTTTTTCTAACAATACATGATGTCAAGAAGTCATTAGCCGAGCTTCAAAGTGCTACTATTCATTTTTCACTTGTGGTTTACATTTGTCTGTGGTTACTGTACTATAGGCATTGCACCTTGCTTAATTTTGGGTTCACTCGCCTTTAGCTTGCGACTTCACCTTAAATTTCATCAATGGTTTGAAAGTATTTCTGAAAATTTTTAAATTGTTTTAATGTTAAATGTTCTTATCACTGACACTGAAAACACAGGGTGTTTCCGAAATTGGAGCAATTAAGAAAATGGGTTGTTATTTGGAACATAATGTAACCATGAATGGCAAGAATTTTCTTTTTTGAGGCAATCAGAAATTTTCGAAATTTTCATTAAAATATTATGAAATCGCTTTCAGTTACCTCTGTTTGGGATGCATTGGTTTGATTCTCCAGGCCACAGCGTGTCTGCCCCCTGGCAGTATTTTAGCGTGGTTTGCGCAGGCAGTAGATCAGAGATAAAAAAAAATTGAAAACTTTAAAATTCAATATCTCCCAAAATAATTTTATTTTTCGTCAAAAATATATTTTCTCATTTCGTTTTGTTTTGTCATTTTCTACTTCCCATTTCATTAATTGCTTAATTGATTCCTGGAACACCCTTTACATTTTGAAATGTTCTACTGGTTAATTATATTTATGACTCATTTTATCTCTTTCTATGAATTATTCTTACTTAACTAAGGAAAATATTTGTGATGTGTATGAGATATGTAATTGTGTAGCATTGTTTCACGTGTCATGTGTGCAAAATAACTTTTCTTCGAATTGAATGATACGGTCATCATTTTTAATAACATTTGATGCTGATCAGAAAATCATCTGCTTGCATTTCACTAGTATTGTTTTCGAAGAATTTTTATAATACTCATAATTTATATGCGATTCATTATGCTAATGAATAGTTGATTAGTCTTTGTTTTATTTATTCATTTACCAATATTTATTTTTAACATTGCGAATACTTTGGGTTTTCGCATCACACGGTCCGAAGATCGGTAGAGGTACAACAGGATCCGAAGAGAGGTCGACCTTCACCGTTCTGATAAAAGGATGAAACATAGTTCTTATGAAGTTTCATGAATAGACGAATTCGCCCAAAATAGGTTGCCTATCAAAATGTGGTCCATACTAATGATAATAATAATAGTAATAATAATAATAATAATAATAGTAATAGAGTACACGCGTGCTATCGGAATAGAGTTCGGGATTGACAAATGTGCCACGGTTCATCTCAAAAGAGGACGATGTGAGGGATACGGAGAGGATGTTCAGCTCGTAGACGGAAGCATCCTACATCATCTTGATACCGGAGAGACGTATACCTACTTGGGACTGGAGCAACGCCGCACCCAAGAGGTGAACACAGTTAAAAACGCTCTCCGCGGCAAGTATCAGCACAAACTCCGACAGATCTGGTCGTCAGAACTGTCGGGGAAGAACAAAGTTGCTGCAACTAATATGCTTGCCGTTCCAATCTTACTCTACTCCTTTGGAGTGGTGAAATGGACTCAAGAGGAGCTGCGACAACTCGATGTGAAAACTCGTAAGATGATGCATCTTAATAGGAACTTGCATCCTAAATAGTCCGTTCCACGGTTATACTTCCCCAGACAACAGGGAGGCCGGTGACTTTTGAGTTTGGAGTGTCTACATAACAGAATGGTGCTGGGTGGAGCCTGTGAAGTCATGAGGAGTTCAGATCCCCATTTCTTTTCAAGGCAGCAATCCGGGCAGCTGATGGACTTGGTCTCGTATTCGACACTGAACGGACAAACCCAAACTCTGTCACTGAGTTGGAACCCGTTCAGCAAAAAGCTCACATCAAAGCTGTGGAGACTGATGTCCTCCTGCAGCTGCACAAGGATAAGCCAATGCATGGGGTCTTCTTCAAGAACATTGAAGACCTTGGCTTATCCAAAAACTTGACCTTTGCTTTCCTCAGGTCAAGTGAGCTGAAGTCGGAGACCGAGGGATTCATAATGGCTTGCTAGGATGGTGTCTTCAACACCCTGGTCTACCGTAGCCGCGTGATGGGTATAGAGATCCCCGACACTAGATGCGGAGCGTGTCGTGGGGCGCCTGAGACCCTTATGCATTTGCTTTCAGCATGTCCAGCATATGCGGTCTCAGCCTATATACACAGGCATAACGCGGCTCTACGAGTGTTGTACTACCATCTACGACACTCGTACGATATAGACGAGACACCGGTGTTGCCTTATGCTCCGGGGGATATTGAGTCCGTTGTGGAGAATGAGAAGTGCCGAATATATTGGAACTACTCATTCCCCACCCTCAGGCAAATACAAGCCAATAAGCCTGATGTAGTCCTCCTCGACCATCAGAGTAAGACGATTTTCGTTATGGAGTTTTCGGCTCCTAGTGAAACGAACATCGTCCGAAAAGAGGAGGAGAAACGGACTAAATATCGAGACTTACTCTTTGAACTCCGCAGGCTCTACCCAAACCATTCTGTTAAAATGGTGGTTCTGATTATAGGGGTCCTTGGTGGAATGATGCTGCTCTCAAACTTAAAAATCATACCGGCTTGCCGTAATATGGCAGAAATCTTAGCCGGACGAATGCAGAAGGCCGTCATCCTTGGTTCACTGCGTCTGCTCAGGGCACATGATTCTCGGACCCAGTAACCGCTTACCCCACGGACGTGGGGAGTGGTTATCTGGGTAAACGATCCAGCGCGCCCTCCGGATGTGTCGGAGCTCCGGAGACAGGGAATATCCCTTTAGGAAAATAATAATAATAATAATAATAATAATAATAATAATAATAATAATAATAATAATAATAATAATAGTAATGAAAATAATAATAATAATAATAATCATATGGCAGAAATCTAAGCCGCACGAATGCAGAAGGCTGTCATTCTTGGTTCACTGCGTCTGCTCAGGGCACATAATTCTGGGACCCAGTAATCGCTTACCCCACGGACGTGGGTAGTGGTTATCTGGGTAAACGATCCAGCGTGCCCTCCGGATGTGTCGGAGCTCCGGAGACAGAGTCTGACTGGAATAGCCTTTTAGGAAATAATAATAATAATAATAATAATAATATATATATATATATAATACTCCCTCGTAAACACTCGTAGATTGTACCCAAAGCCTGTGCGGGTAGAGGACGACTATTATTATTATTTGCCTTGGCGCCCCGGGGCGACTTACTAATTTTTGGTAGCATATTCACTTTTCAGCTGCAGAAAAACCCGGAAAACCTACAGCACCACCTCGGGCGGCCGGCGTGCACTCCAAGCAAGCACTAGACGAGATTGGCATCTAGACAACACACAATACACTTGCTTTCAACAAGTCTATCTTATTGACCATTTCTCCCTACACGCTGCAAGAGTTCATAGATGTTATGTGAATTATTAACTCTATTAAAGTGCTCATATATTATCGAGACGTTTCAACCGTCTGTTAGTAACTATCCTGTTCTATATATATGTATATATATAGATATATATATATATATATATATACATACATATATACATATATACATACATATATATATATATATATATATATATATATATATATATACATATATATATATACATATATATATATATATATATATATATATATATATATATATATATATATATATATGAATAAATTATCCATCTACAGTGAGTTTAAAAAATTTGCACAATATGGAAAACTTTTTTATTATCGATTTGTCACAAAAATTTTGTTCTTCATAAAAATCAGTGCATTGCAGATAACTTGCTTATGAGTTGGCAAAATCTCAAATTTCTAAACGCTGTACAGGAGGGGATAAAAAATAGAATTTTGATCAAGAGTAAACTACGCTGGCTGTGATTCCAAATTTCAATAGTGTTTTCAATTCTGAACAACCTCCCTGAATTGAGTTTTTATTAATGTCAATAATAGATTATATAGATTATATATTAGGGACTTTCGTGCTACAAGTCTCTACACCGCGACCTTTTCAGATCTATTGTGTTTGTCCTCGAGATCATTTAGAGTTCTTTGTCTAGCCCTGTCTTCTTTACGAGACTCCACAGGCTAGTTTTTAGAACTCCCGTGAATCTGGGAGCTCTTGGTTTTTCTTCTCCCAGCGTTAGAAACCTTTGCCTTGACAAGCCCTCGCAGTGGCATAGTATGTGTTCTGATGTTTCCTCTTCTTCCTGCCAGAACCTGCATAGCATTTCTTCTGCCAGGCCTATTGTACTCATATGTTTGTTGAGCCTACAGTGCCCTGTGAGAAGTCCTACTACTATTCTAGTAGTGTTCCTCTTCTGGCTTAGTAGATAGTCTGTGAATGTTGGCTGCGGTTGTTTGATAAACTCTTTGGCCTGTCTCATCCCTGGTGCATTGTTCCACCATTCTTGAGACTTCTGTTGAATCCATGATTTGGTGTTTGTTTTTAGTACAGCTTTTGCTATACCGCAATACGGTTCTGGGCCATTCAGGGCCTTACTTGCTCCTTCTCGGGCTAGTGTATCGGCCTCTTCATTGCCTCTATAACCTGTGTGTGCTGGTACCCAGGCTAGTGTCAGTCTGTTCTGACTGCCCAGCTCTTTTAGGGCTTCTATGCAGTCCCAAACAAGTTTTGAGGTAACTTGCATTGAGTTGACTGCTTTTATCGCAGCTTGGCTATCTGAGTATATGGCAATGCTTTTTCGTGAAAAATCGTGCCTTATTAGATCTTGTGCACAATGGTGTATTGCAACGATTTCCGCTTGAAATGTCGTCGCATGTTTGCCCAAGCTCAGTGAGATTTTCATCTTCGGCTTGGTTCCGTAATAGCCGGCTCCTGCACCTTCATCCGTTTTGGAGCCGTCAGTGTAGACAGCGATTTCCGCATTGATGGGAGGCCCCCCCTTCCACGCATCCGTGTCCGTTATACTTGTCTTGAAAGTTTTGTCAAAGCTATATCTGGGAAGAATGCCATCTGATGGCATTCTTGTAACCGGGTCGTTATCCAACTCTTCATATAGCTTGTTGTAGTCTCTCCCGTGCATATTGCTAATGGGTGCTTGTCCTCTAGCAACCTGCTCGTGACAGACCTGGCTTCGGCTTGGATGTATATGTGTAGTGGAGATAGGTTGAGCAAGACCTCTAAGGCGGCTGTTGGGGTGGTTCTCATGGTCCCGGTGGCACTCAGACATGCTTGTCTTTGTAGTCCTCCAAGCCGTCGAACCACTCCTCCTGCTTGGTCTTTGGCCACCATACCACCGACCCATACGTTATCATGGGTCTGATAACTCTGGCGTAAAGCCATGTGGTCATTTTTGGTTGTAGCCCCCAATTTTTTCCGCACATTCTCCTGCACAGATTGAAGGCTACAGTACTTTTTTCTATGGTTTTTTGTAGGTGTTGATTTCAGGTCAACTTATGGTCGAAGATGACTCCTAAGTATTTTGCCTCTTGGGCAAATGGAATTTCTATCCCGTTCAGTACCGGTGACCTAAGTCCTTCCAGTACTTTTTTTCGTGTTAATGTGACTATTGTGGTTTTATGAGGGTTTACTGTCAGCTCCTTCTCTTTACACCACCTGTCGACTATATCTAGGGCTGACTGTGTAAGCTCCGATACTGTCCTTGCAAATTTGCCTTTTGCAATAATTGCAAGGTCATCGGCATATCCTAGGCAATGAAAGCCTCTGGAAACTAGCTTTTCAATTAATTCATCAATTAGGATGGCCCAAAGTAGGGGGATAGCACCCTCCCTGCGGACATCCTTTGTTTGCTCTAGCTGTCAGTGTTGTTCCGCCAATTTCTGATATAATGACCCTGTTCTTCAAATTGGCGTTTATCCACTGGCACAGTAGGGGATGTACCCCTCTTTTCGCTAGGGCATTTGCTATGGACTCGGTGGATGCATTATTGAAGGCACCCTCTATGTCTATAAATGTTGTCATGGCTATCTCTTTGTCTTCCAAGGACTTCGTTAGTAGCCTGTTGAGGTTGTCCAGTGCTAAGTCCGTTAACTTGCCTGGTTGATACGCATACTGGCGTTCGTTGAGCGGGTTGGTTTGTAATACCTCGTCTCTTATGTATCTATCTATCAGCCTTTCCAACGTTTTAAGTGGAAAGGTAATTAGACTTATGGGACGATATGCCTTGGGTGTCTTGTCGCCTATTCGCCCTACTTTTGGGAGATATATGACTCTCACCTCTTGCCACATCGTAGGTATATGCCGTAATGCTATGCAAGCCTTCTACCCCAGGGGACTTGTATGGTTTGAATTTGCTGATAGCCCACCTGATTCTATTTGGTCTCGATATTTCCGTAGCCAGTCTCCATTCCGAATCCGTTGGCTTGTTTGGCCTGCTTCTGGTACTGTCTACTGTTAACGGACCATTGAGAATTTCTGAGGCCGGAAAGTGTGCTTCTGTGAGCATCCTTAGACTTTATTCAAATGTTGTGGTATAGGTGTTGTCGTTCTTTTTCAAGAAACCTACTTGGTTTACAGTACCTTCTTTGGCTAGAACCTTATGGATTCTCGAGCACATAGGGGTATCTGTTACCTCCTCGCAGAATTTCCTCCACGATTGTCTTCTGGCCTTTCTTATTTCTTTGTTGTACTGCGTGAGTTTAACCTTGTATGTGGTCCAATCTTGGTTCAATTTAGCTTTGTTGAAAAGCTTCCGCACCTCACCTCTGAGGGATTCTAGGTGCTTATTCCACCAGACTGTTTTGTTATTTTGTTGCCTTGTTTTTTCGGGACAGCTTTCTTCGTAGGCTTCAACTATTGCCACTTGGTCTACTGCCCTCTCAAGGCTCTCTCTGTCACGTATTTCAGTCATGGACCTCTCGAGAGACCCACTGAGTGATGCTGTGATGCTGTGAATACGAGATTGAAGTGCTGTTCCACGAAGGGGATGATGATACCAAAAGGAGGCCTGAAAGGGTTTTGAGATATAAGACTTGACGCGATCTCATTTATTGATATCCCAGGTTAGTAAACATAAGAAGCAAGTCCAAGAAGAACGAATGGTTAATAAATCGAACTAAAAGACGAGAAACTGAGACATACCTTGGTTGGGGGGTGGCCTTCAGTGTTTTCGAATTTGCCGGGAGAATGAACAAATTCACAACGGTGTGTGTTGCTCTGTATTAAAAAGCTACTTCAATTCTACTTGAAATTTCTATATAAACTGCAAAAAGTCCGCAAAGTGCGATCATGAGCCAACACACATGGACCTCAAACGACCTTTCCAGTTGAAAATCTACGGCAAAATGCCCGAGGAATGAAGGAAGCTCAACTCCTCAACTTCTGTCAATCTTGTCATTGTCAATCTTGTCATTGTCAACCTTGTCATTGTCAGCCCTTCTGACAGATGATTAATTTATTGGTGGGTCCATGGAATCTGACAGATGGCATATTTACTTCTCAGTTCAAGGATATTGTTTTGATACAATTCAATGGAATGACATAGAAAAATACCGGAAGAGATCTAGACAATAACGGTGTATTGCCGCTACCCTTGCTCGAACAGACTTGGCACGTGGAATATACCCTTACGGTAAGTCTGCAATTTCGGTGTTTAGTCAGACTATCCTGAAGAGTGTTTCACAGGGAGATTCACTGATGAAAGCATAGAGTAATTTTGAATAGCAGGGAAACAGCAAAACACAAGATTCAGAAAAGCGGGAAGGGAATCGTTAACCGGCCGCAGTGAACCCCGATAACACAGAGATAGCGTAACATAGATACAGGGTGATTCTAGCAACAATTACTAATACAGGCTTTCTTTATTTTTCCGGCCTTGCAGTATGGGCAATTTGTGCTTCAGCACTTCTGAATTTGAACTGTGGCTCAATAGTATCAATAGAATATTTAAATATTTCTTGTTTTTTGTTCTTGAATGGATCATAAAATAATTATAGTGCCATAATGAATGATCTAATTGGATATAATTGATTGATAATACTTGCAGGAATTTGAAACGTAACATAAGTGCCAAAGATTTGTAAGTTATTGGCGTTCGTATGTTTTTTACCCTACGCGTTCTCATCTAACCGTCAGAAGGTTGAATTTTTTGAATTAAATAATTCACCGGTACGATGTTTTTTCTGATTTTATATCCGCGAGTTTTTTTTTTTTTTTTCGAAAAAGGGGGCATTTGAATCTGATATTTATATTTATGAGTTGATATAGTGATGAAGAAAAAAATAGTGAATAGAATAAATAAAGAAATTTTGAAAGACAGAACGAATCTGAATTATTAAGAAATTTTGCTCATCCTTGAGCCGGATTACAAATAACCGATTTCAGGTTTGTAGAGCAACAATTTTGCTGGTATCATTCGAACAGATAACAAAACAAAGATTATAGCTTTGTAAAGCAACATTTACTGGTCCTCCGCGCTTCAAAGTATATCGGTAGTATTGAAACAAGAAGCAAGAGTGAAGTAAAGGTAAACTCAACTAGATCCGAAGGAAAACAGCCAGACATAAAGACCCGAGGATGGTATAGAAAGCAGATAGAGTTGAGTGAAAGATCTCTGGGAAAACAAATTACACTACATCTACTCTCCGTCGGAGGAACACAAGTCAAGGCAGATGAGGAGATGGCTGAATTGTTACAAGAGAAAGAAGAGATTTTCATCAGGAAAATGAAATTATGATTCAAAACAAACTGGCTTTAGAAAAAGCAAAGCTTGTTGATTTTTGAAAGTAAGCGAAGAATGCAGAGGTTTCGAAGAACAAGATAGCCGCAGCAAGTTGAATCAGTGGTTGAAAGGTGTAGGCAATTGGGTCAAAAGCGGTTGTGATGAAGAGGCACGTTTGGGAAATGATCGTACAATGATAGAATCTCGCAACGTCAAAAAGGATGTCAGGGTGACAAATGAGCAAATTCTCCAATTAATGGCATGATAGTCAATAGACAAAGAATTACCTTTTTTCAGTAGTGAATTTAAAGAATGGCTCAGTTTCTACCAACAATTCCAAAGTACAACCAACCTATCAGGATTGTCAGACGATGAAAACCGTTGCAGACTCGGGAATTGTTTAAAATGGGTTGCAAAACGAGTGGTAGAAGGATTGTTGTTATCGAGAGCACAGGTAAGTACAATTTTGAAAATTTTGGAAAGTAGATTCGGAATACCTGATCTTAAAGTGAGAAGTTTAGTCAATGAGGCAAAGAATTTACCACCTGTCAATGTCAATGAATTCAGAACTTTAAGATTTTATTCTGAAGTTGTGAACAATTTGGTGGAAACATTACGTTCTTTGGATATGAATAACTACTTGAATTGGCACTGCACTGTTTGGAACCTTTGGTGTTGTAATGAATATACTGGAGTTTTACTCCAACCTCAAACCGCTATTTTTCACACCTCGACACGTGTTTCAATCACCAAGTGATCATCTTCAAGAGGAAGATTATTCTTAAATCTCCAGTATATTTAACTTGAATTATAGGAATGTAGGCTTTCACGGCATCGTTGTTTTGGTTTGTTTCCGGATTTTGCCATGGTCTTCTTTGGTTGAAATCTCGGAACGTTTCAACTGCAACTGCGTCAGTCATCTTCAGTGGCGTGTTCGAAGTACTATTCTTGGCGTATCAACTTAAACCACGCCACCGAAGATGACTGCCGCGAATGCAGTTGAAACGTTTGGAGATTTTTACCAAAGAAGACCGTGGCAAAACCCGGAAACCAACCAAAATACTACTTGAATTGTCCTCAATTGCTAGACGAATTATTACAAAAACTTCCGCATAACATGCAGCTACAGTGTGGAGATAAAATTGCAAGAACATATAATCACGCTTTTTCTCTTATTGATTTCAAAGAATGGGTTTGGCCAAATGCTGGAGATGCAAGTTATGCTCAAGTATTCAGTAACAGATATTCTGATGCGCAAACTTCAAAATTGAAAAGTACATTTGTCACCAGCGCAAATATTCATTAGAAACATATCCAACAAAAAAATGTGTTTATTGCAAAGTGGAGCATTCATTGGAAACATGCGAACAATTTGTTAGCATTTCAGTTGATAAACAATGGGAATTCGTCAAGAAAAACGGAATTTACTTCAGTTGTATACGAAAATCCCATAAAACACAAAATTTTTCGCGGAGAAAGAAGTGTAAAGTGAATGAATGTGATAAACTCTACCATAAGCTACTTCACACCGACAACTTCAAGAAGGAAGAAGGAAGGAGTGAAAAAAGTAAGTCAAGTTGTCGCCCACACCTCGGATGATATAAGTAATGAAGTCCTTCTCAGAATAGCTCTAGTCACTATAAAATCAAATAATATTGTAAAGAAAATGTATGCCTTGTTTGATTAAACTTCGGCCGCCACGTTGATAGTTGAAGCCCTGGCTAAAGAATTACAATTAAATGGCGAATATACGTATTGAAGTTTAAGATGAACTGACAGAAATTCGAGTAAAAATGTGCTATCGGGAAGAAATTGCTTGGAAATATCGGGAGAAGAAGGTCAGTTATATGAAATAGATAATGTGTACACTCTTAAAGATATGGATTTTTCCTACGGAAGATGAGTTTCTCTAATATGCACCAAGTCCAACATGAACTTCTTCTAGGACAAGACAACTGAGGGTCCCAAAAATGCGCTCTCTCGTACCAAATTGGGATGCGCGATTCATGGGAATGTACAACAATTCAAAGAGAGATTAGATGAAACTATAGGTTCGCATATCAAACATGAATATTCTGACAAAAAACTGCATGAAGAAGTAAAACAGTATTTTTCAGGTGGAGCATCTGGAGTAAAACTAATGGATAAACCAAAATGGAGCAAAGATGATGAACTTGCTATGAAAATCATGGAGGAAACTACGAAAAAAGTAGATGATAGATGGGAAATAGGTTTGTTGCGGAAAGAAAATATAACAAATCTACCTGATAGTAAACCTCTATCTATACAGCGTTTGAAACATATAGAAAATATACAAAGGGACTCTGAATTCAAAGAAGCCTACCACAGAAAGATACAGGAGTATGTATATAAGAGTTATGCCCGAAAACTAGATGAAGATTTTGAAACAGATTATGGAAAAGTATGGTGTATGCCACATTTTGCAGTGACGAATGAAAACAACCCAAACAAGATTCGTTTCGTCTTTGATGCTGCTGTAAAAATAGAAGGTAAATGTTTCAATGATTTTCTAATAAAAGGCCCCTCATCTGTATAACTCATTATTGTCTATAATGTCAAAATTAAAAGAGAAAAATATTGAATTTTCAGCTGATATCCGGGAAATCTTTCATATGATCAAAATTATACTGGAAGATCAACCAGCCCAGAGATTTCGGTTTTGTGATGACAACTATACTTCAAAGATACTTCAATTAACCAAGTGCAAGTGATGATTTTTGGAGCTGTTTTGTCGCCCTTTTGTGCTCAGTAAGTAAAGACTAAGAATGCCATGCAATTCAAAAATATTCATCCTGATGCAGTGGAAGGAATTGTAGGCAAACATTACATGGATGATCCTCTTGATTGTACTGACTCAGAAGAGGAGGCTATAAAAAGAGTAAGTGAAGTAAATTTCATTTATAAAAGTGGTGGTTTTTATCTCACAGGTTGGGTGAGTAATCCTGAAAATTTGCAGAAAATGATTCCTACAGAGCTCGTGAAAGAGGAGAAAAATTTAGATAATTCAGATCCTACTCATCGAATTTTAGGTCTGACTAGGAATCCCACTAGAGATATTTTGAAATACCCTTTGAGTTTCTACAAAGTGGAAAAGAAAATTATCTCTGAAATTACAACAAAACGAGAATTGTTGAAGGTTATAATGTCGAAAACGGGAACAATCTTCATGAAAATTGAAAAATGAAAAATATGATTTATTTGTAATATCTAACAGAAAACAACTACTTCCCCGGCACAAGCCACGCTGGACATTGAAGTACATCTGATAGATATTGTGAAAAGACTCTAACTGAAAAGGAAAGAAAAATCTGAAAGTGAAAATTCGCAGATGATTCCACAACAGATTTTATGAATATCCTATTCATATTTTCGAACTAAAATCAAAATGTTATCATGTCGTTATTCGATCCACTAGGTTTACTTGGATGTTACATCATAAAAGCTACAATTCTACTTCAAGATATCTGGAGGAATGGTAATGGATTGGGATGACCAGCTTGCAGAACCGTATGTTAAAATATGAATGAGATGGATAAATGATTTATCTCAACTAAGATAGGTTGAAATTTCAAGATGCGACAATTTGATAAATTTTTCAGATTTCACTGTTCAACTTCACGACTGTGATGCGAGTGAACAAGCATTTTTTGCAACAGTTGGATATTGCAGAGTAGAGAAGGACGATGAAATACACGCTCATTATGTCAAGAACCCAAGTAGCTACACTGAAACCTTGGACAATTCCTCGATTGAAATTACAGGCAGCACTTCTGGAGACTCGTCTTGTATCTTAGATTGATGGATTCCACAACTGTATTGGGATGGTCGTAAACCGAAGTAAGAAATTTTAGGTGGACAACAATTTTGGATCATCCGCAGGAAAAAATTGGTAACGAATGTCATCAAATCATGCAGATATTGTTCAAGGCTGAGAACAAAACCAAGAACTGTTGAAATGGGCCAACTTTCAAATTTTAGACTGACCCAACCTGAAAGAGTATTTATCTTCGAAGGTGTAGACTACTTTGGACTTATGGAAGTTACCATAGGTAAGAGACATAAACGTTACGAGGTTTTATTCACTTATATTTTAGTGAGAGCTATTCATATAGAATCAGCTGAAAGTCTTACCACCGATTCAGCAATTTTGCCACTGAGAAAATTCATTGCACGACGTCGGCAACCGAAGACTATATGAAGTGACGATGGGAGGATCAATTTGAGGGGCCATGGAAAAAAATATAAGAACAGTATACAGAGTTTAGACAACGAAATGATAAAAAATGAAATGATAGCTGCTGAGATTGAATGGAAAAATATCCGTGAAGCAATCTCTTCATATCACTTTGAAAGGAGCAGCATCAAGGCAAGAAGTACATCTTGGCGAATCTATGAACGAATATTGGTGAACGTATGAGCTACGCGATTAGAATGAAAAAGTATTCGGACGATAAAGAAGGTAGTATAAATTGTACATTCAGTTATCATGTATACTGGGCTCTTCTGCTATCGCGCATCGATAGGCGTGTCGATTTATTATTCCTTAATAGATTTGCCAAGTTGTATTCCTTATCTATCTTATGGAAGCAGAGCACACTGTTAATAGCCGGCCATTGACATACGTGTACATTGATTCCAATGATCCCGAAAGCCTCACGCCTAACCATTTCTTGATTGGGATGAAAAATTAGCAGAAAATTTCTGGAATAAATGGGTTAGAGAATACATACCCACTCTGTCGAAGAGGAAAAAGTGGTATGAAGATTCGAGAACATCAGAGAAGAGGAGATTGTGATATCGATGGATGATCAACTTCCATTCACGAAACAATTAGCCATTGGAAAAAATTGTCAAGACATACACCCAGGCAAAGATCGAAAAGACAAAAAGAGGAACTTATTGAAGACCAACTGTGAAGATATGCCCTCTAGACCTTCTAGAATTGAATAATGGATGAAATGGATTTGGTTACAGGTGGGAGGAATATTTGAAATTCATATTTATTCATATTTCTCATTTGAATTCGATTTAAGTTCTCTAATCTGTATATCTTGACGCTCGAATTTTATTTTATGAGTTGACAGGTGATGAAAAAAAAGTGAAGAGAATAAACAAGAAATTTTGAAAGAGTACGAATCTGAATTATTACAAAATTTTGGTGATCCTTGAGACGGATTACAAAACACAGATATCACGTTTGTAGAGCAACAGGGGGTCCGAACGCTCTGATCGATAGTTTTTTTTTTTCTGTCGTAATTACGTTTATTACGCGTTCTCTATCTAGCTTTGTGGGAGACAGGGACTAAAAAATGTTTATATCAAATTTTGCGACGGTGAGATGTTTCTCACAAATTTTACGAATGTTTCTAGTATTATTTTCGCGAGTTTTAACAACTCAGGAGGAGGGAGTCCGAGCAGATCGACTCACAAATTTTTTTTGCCGTAAGTATCGACTTCTGAAACAGTCGGAAAACTTTCCAAATTCTCTATCTAGCCTTCATAGGAATATATTTCTTTAAATTATTGTATTGTCACTGGTTCTTAATACGTGTACAAAATTTCAGCTCAACTGGATGCCAGCAAGCGCTTGAAAAATGATTTGCAAATTTTGAGTCGAAAAGACAGACAGGCAGGCAGGTAGGCAGACAGACAATCTTCACGAATTACCAGAACAGCAACATCTCATTACGGCGCATCTTGATCTGTCATAACCACCATAATTTTTAATAAGTGTCTATATGTAACTTTTAATCAATATTTCAATCATAAGCAATTTTAATATGAACTTCGGGTTTGTAATTTTGTTTGTTTTCTATTTTCGACATGAAATTTTCAAGCTCGCCAACATTACAAAGTTAAACTTAAAAAAAGGTTCACAATTACTGCATAGTCTGCATATCTAAAAATACTTTCAATACTAATACATTCTCAAAGTATTATGGAACTCACTTCACCATGAATAATTATCAACTTCTTTATTCGTTTGCGTACATAACGAAAAACATAACCATAACAATTCAAGAACAAGTTGATGTTAACACAAATCATATTTTATACACTCCCAACTTACAATAAACTGCAACGGTATTTGCAATTAGTCGCGGCAACTTAAAATTATTTCAAGGAAACTTACATTTACTACATAAATAACGAAGTGGTTGTACACTACCGATTATTTACTGGAAAAAATTGGAATGAAATACTTAGCAAGGTCATTGAAACAATAAACTGAGTACGTATAAAATGAGAGTATGTAAAAGGCTCAATACGTAATAGATATTAACAAAGTGTCGTATTATGATATAAGATCGAAAGTCGATTACCGTAATATGAATGTATGATACAAATATTGTACAAAATTTTACCTACCATCAATAATTCTACATATCCACTCGAAGATAGTTAACAATCTTCAAAAGAGTGATCTTATAGAGGGAGAGCCAGCAACGTATTTCAAGTTGCCATTTCAAATGACCAAATTTGACATTACGTCAATTTCAATAAAATCATCATAAACTCTGATCATGTTTATGTTTCAGTGTCGTAATGGAGTAAAGTGTCGTGATGGAGTAAAGTGTCGTAATGAACCTTCATGTTTATGTTCCAGTGTCGTAATGAACCTTATTACGAAACTCATATCAGTATCGCTATGATTGACATTACATATTGATGGTAGGTGAATATATAAACAGTGGGTTTGAAGAGACCTGTAGTAAAAACCCTGCTATTTTAGTTAATGGAGGAGAGATATCTGCAACAAAAAATAATAGTTTAAAAAACTTAAGTACTTGCTTTACCTACTTCCAACATGGACTAAAAAGTATAAAATAATTGACAATGCAATAATTCAAATGTAAAGAAGCGTGTGTGCTTCCGATCAATATTATCATATTTTTTATTTAAATTTAACAGAACTAAGTGTTAAAGATCTGAAGAGAACTTTGTCAAGTACTAACGCTTTTTTACATTTGAGTAATTATATTGTCAATTATTTTTTACTTTTCAGTCCATGTTGGAAATAAAGTATGTTCTTTAGTTTTTAAAACCCTCAACATAACACACCCTAACAAACCCTAACACACTAATCTTGAATCGAATCTGACCATAATCACAAAACTTGTCCACCATCTTTAATTCATGAATTTTGACAAAAAATTGGAAATCCATGACCTAAAGAACCCCACTTACCAATTTCAAATCGAATCTGACCATAATCACAAATCTCGTCATACGCTATTTTGGAGCCGCCATCTTTAAATTATGAATTTTGGCAAAACCCGAAAACCCTTACATACCAATTTTGAATCGAATCGGACCATTACCACTAATCTCGTCCGCCATATTGGAGCCGCCATTTTGTTTTTTCTAATATAAAAATGTCATATTGCATTGTCACTGGAATTATGAACATATGTCAAACTTCAAATCATTCGGAAGTGGGTGAAAATCTCGTTCAAACATACAATATGGATACAGGTGAAGCTAATATGAGCTCGTTAATAAAAAGGAGATGAAATAAAATAAACGTAAATAGATATTTTTGTATCTAGAATGCGAAATGATACTTTTGCATTCGAGAAAGGAAGTTATTTTGGTGAGCTTCTGCGAAGCAAAATAACCATTCAAGATTTCGATATTCCATAATCACACAAAAGTGAACACACAACATCGAGTAGCAAACATCTAATGTCATCAATGACTTAGAGCCATGGATTCAAGTGTCATTCGACCCATGCAATTTGAAAAATCTTTCAATATGACAGCCCGACTTCACTTTGAAAAAGAGACATTTTTTTCTTGCCAAAAAGTAGTATACGAAAAACCATTTTAAAATTTTATAATACGTTAAAAAGTTGACACGGGGGAGGTTACCTTATGGCCAGACTGTATAAATAACGTCTACCATATTAACGGATTCAGGTAGGATGCTATTGATATGTATACTACACAGCATAAGTTCTGCTATCTGACTTCCTTGGCGAGTGTGAGGCAAGCCGTACCGAAAGGGGAGGCAGAAACACCCAAAATAAAAATATGAATTTCCAATATTACCACTTGACTGAGATCCATTATTGAGCCCTTTGAAAGGAATACTGACTAAAATCACAACCCTAAATCTGCCGGGAGCGGCCGTTCCACTATGACATAACATTACTATTATTTTCTATCATTTTGATTTTAATCCCAAAAAATTGTTTGATGCATTTTGAATCTGCCATATTCAATAGGTGAAGTTCAAAACTATCCGTATTCTCTATACTAGTTACAGCAATCACTAAATCATAGAGTACTGCATAAATGTGTTCATATAGAAAAGGGATTCTCCATGAAAACTGAAAAATGTGATTTATTTGTAATATCTAACAGAAACAAGTACTTCCTTGGCTAAAGCCACGCTGGACATTGAACTACATCTGATAGATATTTGAAACCAGTGTTTCGAGTTGAGTGGTATTAATAAAAATCAGCATTTACTTATAAGTACTTACTGATAAGTATCAGCATCAGCATTAAGTAAATACTGAAATGTGTATTAAAAAATAAATGCTGATACTTAGAAGTATCTACTGATGATTCTTAAGTATTTTCTTATTGTGTCGAAATTTGATCACACAAAAAATACAAAAAACGCATCAAACATTTGTTCAAATCAGTAGACACTGAAGATATATATACAAACCTCAAAGAATTTACTTCTCTACATTTATTTATCGATCATCATGTCGTTCGTTTCGTCCGAAAGTGAAGAAAGTAATGAGAGTGTTTCAAAAACGAAAGAGTCAGATTTAACATTTGTGGCCAAATTTGTGCGGGATAACTCTATTATTTTAAATAAAGGGAAAACTCCCGCAATAAATAGGAAAAAACAAGACGTCTTAGCCACGCTTAAACAACAATATGAAAGTAAGTTATCAAGCCTTATCATAAAATTTAGTAAGTAAACTATGGAAACGTTGTAGATAATTTTTGAAAACCTACCGATTCCAAAAAATTATTAAAACAAATTAATAACCTGAAGGCGGTAGTAAAAAAAAGACTGATGCCAACAAAACTGGGAATAAAAAGAACAAGCTAAGTACAGCGGAACAATTCATGTACACGGCACTACAGGGGCATCAAGAGGAGTTCAATCCTGTTCTTTACAAAATACCTGGTAAAATAAATAATTTGTGTTATATGTATACATATACGTTAGAGTAATAATTCGTTTCAGGACATATTGCGGTTGGAATTACTCCTGACAAACATACAGAAAAACAATACGATAATGTGGCAGGTCCGTCAGGCGCATTAGTGTCCCCTTCAACATTGCCACCACCATTACCTGCACGTCCAAAGCGACAAAAAATTATAGAACAATACGAAACGGAGGAAACACGTACGTTAATCACTACGGAACTACAAAGATTGGTGCTTTTGAAGCAACTGCATGTTCTAAATCTGAAAAAAGCCAAACTTGAAAAAGAATTAAATAAAGATCAGTTTCGAAGAGACGAAGAGAAACAGTACACTATGTTGTAATTAGATATATGTATTTTCGAGTTACTAAACATATGTCAGTTATTTTGATGGGCATAAATAATTGCGGCTAAACGGTTGCGTATGACTTGACCTTCCCTTTGCAGTTCACGTAGTCCAACAGGTTCTTCATCTTCGATGTTGTCATCGTTTAAATGTAAGCCTTCTTCAATATCAAACACTTCATCTCGTAAATATTTTCCTATATTATGAAGAACACAACATGCTATAATGATGGATGGCACGTTTCTTAATGGCAGCCTAAGTGTATTTTGTAATAAAGGGAATCGTTGCTTTAATTGTCCGAAGCATCGTTCGATAATTACACGTTCATTTTTCCAAAGGTTGTTATATGCAACTTCTTCTGCAGTTCTTGCTTCTCTAAATGGGACCATTAAACATTTTTCAAGACCATATCCCTGATCTCCTAACAGTACTGCATTGTCAAATGTTCTGAATACACCACAGATGTGACTGTTCCTCCAAATCTTGCTGTCATGTACAGAACCTGGCCATTTTGCACAGACACTTGTGAATAACTCATCAGCGTTACATGTTGCTTGTACATTTATTGCGGAAAATTGTTTGCGACAAATATATTCGTTACCATGATGATTTTCCCCGCCTTTTTTAATTCGTATCAACGTACAATCAATTACACCTATAGCAGTTGGAAAGCGAAACTTTGCTCGCCATTTTTGTTTTTCCTGTTGTATCGCTTCATAGTCCTACGGTTTCAAAGGCCATTAATTAAATAGATCACAAAGAAAGTACAAGCATACCTGAGGAAACTTTATCTTAATATGACATTTTTCAATAATTTTTTGGCTTACAAGATGTACCACATTTGATACCGTTGGTTGACTTACACCAATATCTTCTGCTACACCAATCTGGAAGCCTACAACCAAATATAACAGAAAGTTAAATACATAAAAAATTTATTTTAATATTTACCAGTTTAATAATAAAAGCAAAGACCCACCTGGATCAGCAATATATCTCAAAAAGATTTTCATTTTCGTGATATTGTCTAAGGCACCGCCTCTGGTTTCCCCGCTATCAGTGCCCAAAAAATGTGTCGTTAACCACGCCACACTTTCGGGGTTAAAACGAAACAATTTAACATAATCTTGATCACGAGGATCTTCTCGTCTATTTTTATAAACTTTTGGAGCTCGTTGCACGACAAACATTTTAAGAAACAAATAGAAATTAACCTTCAGCAAGCACTATCAGCATACTACGAAGCAGACTTACAAATTGATCAGAACATACTCAATTCAATCAGTATAACCTATCTTTTATTAATGTAGATTTCAGTAACAACTGGTCAGCATCAGTACAAACTTATACTCTATCAGTACATCCTTTAAGTATCAGTTTGTAATTGAACTTTATTAATATACTTTTCAGTATTAACTTATGCAACCGTAAGTATTCAGTATCTACTGACTTTTATTAATACCACTCATTGTCATTATACTGATTTCTCAATATAAATGATATTTTTGGTAATGAATTGACTGACTGACTTATAGACTGTTCATTTATTTATTCATCGTCAAAATTGTATATTCCTATCTAGCATATAAAAGCATCTATCAACTGGGGAATTTCGTCTCTCCCATTAAGGCTTTTTCAAATTTTCCAAACCAGTATTATTCTGCTTGTGTTAACCCATATACATGGTTTTAATTCATTTGCAGATTTCTTTATCTTAACAGAAACCTTCAAGAAAACTCATATATTTTTTCTCTTTTTTCAAAGCGCTGTTCAGGAAAGCCGTTTCACATCCATATGATGATCTGATAAATTACGTTGGTTTGAAAGAGCAAATAATATAGATCCAAATTTGCAAAGTCGATTTACTGGTGTGGTGTTAAACATTCCTGACTCAAATCTAGAGCTACTAGCCTTCGTAAGGTGTTTCGACAGTCTTCGTGGAGTTCGTGGAACCGTTAGGTGGATCGAAAGTAATGCCTTTCTCTATACATAATGTTTCATTTCAGATGACCAATATTCACGACAATTATCTACGTATAATAATAATAATGTTTATTTGGATAATATACAACAATCTTATATCTTATAAACTATGAGGGGTCAAATAAATAAGGGGGGAACCGCAAAGCCATTGGCTGTCCGCGGTGTGAGTGACAATGGGGGGTTAAGATTAAGACTGTGAGAAAGTGCCAAAGAAACTAGAAGAGAACATACGCAAAGCCATTGTATAGATAACTACTCTCGAATTAAAACACGCCTTATTTCTTGTTATCTCTTTGAAAACTGAGAAGTAATCGATCCAGTGACGTCTGAATATATATTAAATAGTGGAATTTTGTTGTAGGTAATTTTCATATTTACTTTTGAAAAATGGATATCGCGCCTGTTTACCATTTATACATGGCAGATATAAACGATCGTTGGGTGAAATATAACTAATCTGATCTAAATCGTCTCTAATATGTTTATATTTGAATTTTTAAAATATTTTGTACATGACCCAGCCGCTGATGCCATAGTTCATTATTGGTTTAACTAATGCTCGAGCAACCCTAATTACATTTATCCTCAGATCAATATTGATCTGAGTATTTAGCACAAACTCGTTAGTCAATAATGACTTTACCAGCTTTTCGACTAAGACTCCACGTACTATAGTTTTTCCCGGATTTTTCTACAACTAAATGCGCCACTAAAAATCATTGAGTCGAACTGGAACGCCACGGTGAATAATAATATTGGCCGTTCTCTACCGCACAGGAAATGCCTATAGCCACACCTAACGAGTATTTATAAGGTATAATTGTTACTTAATTTTTTTAATTTCGTTTGATAATAGAGTTTTTTTAAACGTCATTATGGTCCTAGGACCATAATAAACTTCATTATCTCACTAAAATATAATGACATAACGAAGTCACTATAGCCATAGATATTTATTTATGTAATGAGTATCATGATGACGATCATTTTGGTAGTAACCGTGAATTTTATCGAGGAGAGGCGATAGCTGAGCCCGATAATATTGACCGGGGGATAGTGATATACGATTTTGCTCAGTGTACCTTTTGGATGACAATATTGTTTGTATATCCCCATGATAATAATGAATGAATCAAAGAATCGTCATACGTTCTTCATGTAAAAAAAATGTTCGTCATTTGTTTGAAAATTATGTGTTTCGGTACGATTTTAATGAGGCTGCGATGTGTTTCGTGATGAAATAATAAAAATAAATACTCGAAAAAGCATTGGCAGGGCGTTAGGGTCGGTCCGAATGGCTAATATGGCCAAGTGAACGTGTATTCTCCGCTCACCATACCGGATGACCGGTAACCATGATCGGAAGCATTAATACAATTCGTCGATGAATCCGTTATTTGAATTCATAATTATAGTGGGTGTTTGAGTTTGGCGGTTCTTGAAATTCTTGACAATATTTAAAATAATTATTTTTTGTTTCAGGTTAGTGATGCATGATAATGGGTACAATTTATTTTTCACCATTTGGTAAGTTCTTCAGAGCCGGTTGTTCAGTGCAAGATTATTTCGAGATGATCTCCAACCAATGGTTAACTACATTAGCTCCGTTTTTCAATGTGAGATTTTCGTATTGAGAACTATGGAATAGTTAATCTTTCAAACGTGTTTGATTAACAATAATAATTTGAGGATTCTAACTTCAAATTGTTTCGATGTGAAATTGAAGTTTTGTCTTCGATCCAGAAATTATTGTTATTTCATAAAATTAACAAAAATTAATGCTAAAAATACAGACGATTAAGAGTTAAACGAAATTATTGCTCCAAACAGAAAATGGCAATAATTTTTCCGAGTTTTTGCGTTAGGGAGCCTAATTTTTAATTATATTGCCAATCCCACAAAACAGTCGGTCAGTTGCCTTCTGAAGACTATTTTGATTACTGATTCTGCGTACAAAAGAAATATAATTATTTATTTTCAAACTCAAGCTATTACACATTAGGTTAAATCAATGAAAAGAAGTTATATTCTCATCACAGAATATAAGGGAAGGTGTCTCGTCCCTACAACTTTTTTGTTTTTGAAGATATCGAAATGGAATTTGGAGGATTTCTATAAGACATAAAACTGCATATTTTGACGAGTGACTTCCGGTCTCACCGAAAGTGATAAAAACTTTCGAAATACAACCACGAATGATTTGTAACTTTTTGTAACTGATTATTTTTAAAATTCTAAAATTAATTTTTGACTCTAAAGGGCTTTGAATCCGTTCAAATTATTAATTTCAGTCCTAAAGTATTGCGAAAAATACAACTTTTTGGTTTTCGGTTAAAATGCATCTGCTGGGTAAAATTTAACTTTCAAATTATTAACATTATTTTTTGTCAAATAGCAACATAGCGGCTCGTAGGGTCAGAAAAAAAGAGCATTTCATTACGAATTATTTGATACCGTACACTTATTGGTCTCGAAGAAACTTTCGTCAGCAAACTTAAAAATATTACGGTAGATCTTTTTTTTTATATTAATAGTAAAATTCTTCGAGTAACCTGTGACCAACACAAATGATATAACAAAACCATCAATCCAAAAACTAATATCTCATTGTATAAATGATATTATTAGTAGATAAACAATACAACTACGGCGGCATTTTTCTGGTGCCGCCGTAGTTGTATAGGATTTGTTGGTCCCTCGGGGGCCCCCATCGAGTTCTCGGCGCCGGGGGCGGTGACTTCAGGCAGGGGCCCCACCGAGAAATGTCCCCACTGAAGAGGGGGCACGCTAGAGCCCAATTGTCACTAGATGTCAAAATCTAGTGACAAATATAGTAACTGTTGCCTCCCGCTGGGGCCCCATTGAGTTTTCGGCGCCGGAGCTGGTGCTGCAGGCCGGGGGCCCCATCGAGGAACGTCCCCACAGAAGAGGGGGCAGGCTAGACCCCAAGTGGGCCAAAATTTCATCAATTAAACTTTGTGCCGCCGTAGTTGTACAGAATTGGGCGTCTGGGATCGGCTGGGAAAAAGTACCAGGGGCTGGGGGCGTGGGCGAAGAACGTCCACAGAGAAGATAAGGTGCGCTGGAGCGCCGGGGGCCGAGATATATCGATTTTCGTTTTTTGTCAATTTTAGTAATGTGACGCTGGCACTGGTGACAAGACCCTGTGAATTGCCTCCGCCAGTTGTTTACGCTAAGAGGCAGCGTTTGTTGAGATAAGCATGACGTCCATTTATTCATTTGTTGATTGTTTTGATTGAACAAAGAAAGGAGAACTTCGCCTGCCTCGTAAGGTAGGCTAATGTACAGTACGTTCGACAGGACAGCAGTCAAAATTACGTAGCCTGTCTACATGGCGGTAGTTCGGAGTACACTGATAAACAATGCTCATGTCACATGAATATACAGGAAAAATCACGCACATATATTCATCAGTGTACAACTCACACCTTGAGAGAAAAAAAAAATGGCGGTAGTTCGGTGTACACTGATGAACATTGCGCAATATATAGGAAAAATACGCACATATTTATCAGTGCCTACAACTCACCACCGACACACTCTCAGAGAAATTTCTCGAAAGATATTTCGTGTGTGTGTGTGTGATTGAATCATTGAAACAAACACACGAAATGTCTCTCTCGTTGTATATTTTTCGAACTTTGTGAGGAAAGGCGCGCACATTTCCCGCAAAAATGAAATAAGATGGAAAGATATACTATCTTTCTCTCTCGCTCTTATTCATCCAACAAAATGAAATTCCAGAAAATTCGTTTAATTCATCTATCGATACATAATAATGATAATATCACAATACATATAAAAAATTTAAATATCAATACGTCGTTTCTTCAGCGGCGGCGGTGAGCTGTCGTTTCGGCCCTCGGAACGTTTGGAGTTGGTTTGGAATTTGCCAACGTCAATACTTATGTTACTGAATCGCTTGAAAGTCTCTATTTTGCGCTCGTATTCAGCTATTTCGCACTTCAATGTTCTTAGATTGTCTAGGTGACGCTGTATGGAGTCTCCGGAGGCACCGCTGCTGTTGGTGGGGCCATTCCCTACCATATCAATTGACTCGAGACCCATGACCACACCGTAAAGCAATGTCTTAGGGCACAGTGAACTTCATTGGATACTGCGGTTTGGTGGAGGCACAATGAAAAAACTTTCTCGAATGATGGAACTTGTAGCGTGCTGTTTGTGGTGGCCCCAATATAGACGATGTGAGGTTTCTTTGAAGTTGATGTGTCCACGTATTTCACGAGAAAATCATATTTTTGGCTGCCTTTGACATAGACCAAATCGGCTTCTGCTATGGGCTGGAGCACTTCGGTGAGGGACTCCGCCAAGTCGATATACCCGACGGAATATGGCACTCCGTGATGATTCCTTTCTAGGTATTGCACTTGCTGTTTGTTAGCGGCACTTAGGGCTCGGAACGACACCCCTGGTTTGAAAACGCAGTATATCGCACGCTACAAGTTTCATCGTGGAAGTGAACTGCGCTGGCGGCAGCGGCAAACCTGTCTATGCTTGTGCGGAGAGAGGATTCCCCCACCACCGCCACTCTTCTTGTTTTCTTTTTATGACTTTTGCTTCCTTCCAGCGCTTTCAGCCAGTGCTCCCCCGCTGATTTCGCTGGCATATGACAGATGAAGGCAAGTGTTTTGTGTCTTATGACAGACTACGTACGATCTCACTTGAAAGCAAGTGTTCTATGATAAAATCGTGCACTATTACACAATATGCACGACCATTGGCTGGAAACCCAACTGTGGCTTCTATGTCAAGTTTGATATCGACGGTGGACGATTTCATGAATTCCGCTCTCCGTAAGCAATCAATTACAAAGATGGCGGCTCGGTTCTTGAATGCATCGTAATGCAGCAGAGGGCGTTTCTGGGAAAAATTCGCATAGCTTGGGTAGAATTCCGTATAGGCGCGATGGGCTTCCATAAAGTTGTTCCTGTCAAATTGCATGCGCATGCATTCATGCGGGTAATTGTCACTGTTCAACGTAAGACGTATGTCTCTGATGTCAACCAAAGTAGCTGAAATCTCGTTCGATGGTGTCCATTCGATTCGTTTGGAAGGCGACAATGACGAATCGAGGACTATCCACTGCCATACAAGTTTTGACAGACCATATTCCTTTGGTGGAATCAGGCGTGAGTGCAGGCAGTTCGTGCATTTCCCACTTGCGGAATGAGATGGAGTATCAATGGATTGCAGCATCAGCAAGCGAATGTTATCATTGGGAATAACGTTTTTTCACTTTGAGTACGATTCTATTGATCGTCAGAACGGTTGTGGATGCGACTTGCGGATTGACAACCGCTTCTATAACCATAGAGTTGTTATCGTTTCTTCTTCTCACCAAACAAATGCACTGTCGTCCGATTGTGGCATATCTGTAGTCGTGGAATATGCCAAACAGATGCTTAAGTGGAATACACATGGCAAACGAGCCGTCGTTGGTGTTGCGTATTGCTCCACCTGGATACGTCCATCCGGCAGTGGCCAAGTGTCTAGAATCGGTGTCTGCGTAACAAGTATAACCTTGCAGGGTGCTCACTATACTCGGCAAACGGACATAATCCACCTCCTTGCCGTTGATTTCATAGTACATTGATTCGAAGAAAAATGCTCCAGCATTATTGACGAATCGCACATTGCCACCTCCTGCGGTTTTGACTAGAGTGCCCTCTATACAGATGATAGCGTCGTTCATCAGAATCCATGTGTCACTTTGCTGAATGACAATTTCGACAATGTAATTATTTTGAAAGGATTTGACGTACGGGTGGTACATTCAAGTCTCCACTCTCTGGATGGATTCATCGAATTTTGGATGATTGTACACGTCGAATACTTGTTTCGACAACATGATGCCCTTGACATATGAGGAATTGTATGCTCGAGAGAGAGAGCGTATGATTGGTGTGTGCTCTCGTTGACTGCGTCTGCGCGACTGAACTGACGCCTGCGCTCTCAGTGCTTTTATGCTGTCGATAATCCAAATCGAATACCAACCCCATTTGACAGCTTGCGCAACACCAGTCGTACGATGATGTTTTCTCCACGGAAATTCACACTACGAAAGTCCTGATCGAGATTACTCAAGGTTGTATATGGTAGTTCTGTCTTGTTCGCAGGCAGATAGTTGAGATTCGAAGGAGTCTCGTCGATGGCAAATCCAGGATCTTCTCGAACCGCAAATTCGTATATCGTATGGGAGGGTCGGTTGTTGAAGAAAGCACCCGAAGTGACGTTACTGTCAATGTGAACTGTTCGCACTCTAACTATGTTGACGGGCAGGTCAAACACGTGAACGATTCCAGCTGGAAGTATTCGAGGTGAGAAACCCAACAATCGTCCGATAGAGTCCTCTGGAGTGAAGTCTATGGTGTGGTACTTGCTGTAAATTTCGCACTGTAGCGTATTGGTATTGGGTTTGAGAGAGAACACCGAAAACCGATCAAAGTCAAGCCGTAAGTGCTGTCTTCGTCCAATGTTATTGGCGGATCAAAGTCTGCGGTCAGCGTAGAAGTGTGACCTGTCAGGGTGAACAGGAAATACATGACTGACACTTTGGGGGTTATGCACTTTCATTTAAAGACTTCCACACTCGCCTTCTGTGTTCCACATCCAAAATGGGGCCAATTATGCAGGCAAGTTCGGAGATTCGTCTGGCGAAATGAATTTTGTCCATGGTCATACGTTCCCAATCGGATTTGCGCGAAGTGTTGTATGCAAATTGCCACACGATCATATAATGAACCGTATTGCGCTCTTCATTAAAGGTCACCGTCTTTTTGTTGGTTGTATCATCCATCGTTTGTTTGATCATAGAGGAATTTCAAACACAAATGGCCGCAATTGGCTTGATCGAATGTCTGATAGCGATCGTTGTTGTAGTGGATTGTCACATTTTCACCACCATTCAAATATCGTACGAGTTCCACTGGCGGTTTCAAATTGCCGAAACTGTCAAAGTATTTCACACGAAGTCCACTTTTCACGTACTTGCTATTGGGCAGCTTCACTGGGAGTTTTTTGCAAACTTCTTGAGGAAAAGACCATAGCCTCCGCGACTTGTTTTGCGCATAAATAAGCCAGATCCCTGCTTTCCGATGTTCTCCATCGCAGTGTTGTGGCGCTTTTCTTCCTCCAATTTCTTCTGAGCGTTTTTCGAGGAGATGATGATCCTGGCTATGGTGCTAGCACCACCAGTCAACGATCCCAGTGCTCCCAAAGCTGCGAAGACGGGAAGCAAAGGCAGCAAACCTCCACTCTTTGTTTCGAAGGTTATTATTCGAGGCACTTTGATGTTTTTGCGACCACCCAATTTTTTTACTTGAGCTCGGGCTGCACGCAGTGCTACCAACGACGATTTTCGCAGAGCCTTTGCACTCATTTCTTTCAGCTGGTCAGGTTTCAGTGTCTTCCGCAGATGATTGGCGATTTTCGAGACCACATCCTTCTTGAACGACCTTTTTTTCTATGGCCGTTTTGCACCAGAAGCATTGATGCCCATGCCCAAATTACGCTTCGCCTTCATAGTTTTGGTGACTAGCCAAGCTGCAGCTTTCTCGCCTACTTTCGCGTCTTTGGACTTGGCTCGTTTCCAAGCTCGATTTTCCACCACCCAGTCAGCCTTGTGTCTGTCGTCCAGAGAGTTGCTTTGCGAGTATGCGATATCGTGGGATCTGCAAGCAGCATCTAGGGGGTTCACATCAGCGTCTCCACGTGCCAACCTCTTCTGCAATTTGGTACCAGGTCCGCAGTATTGGTATCCGGGTAGATGTAGTTCGAACGGCAGACGATTTATCACAGAGTTCACCACTCCACGACCTTTGTGTTCGACGGTTATACTTACATAGCTGCGTTCGAGCACTCAAACTGTCAGTCGAACGCCAGATGTGGGCGTGGTCACATGTATAGCTAAAAAATGAAAGTGGTGCAAAAAGAGCCGGCTCTGGAAATAGTCAATTTGGATTTCATTGGTGAAAACGGCTTTAATGGTGTAATAAGCAAACAAGGCAAGACCAACGCTGTCCTGAGTTTGTTATTCAGCCCGAACGGAGCACGCTTCAAGAATGTTTACGTTTATTCGAAATCGCTGTACCAACTGAGTGGGCTACTTTCCATACAGGGACAATGACGAGATTATCGAGCCGTCAATGGCAAAGGAGCACTCAATTTTCATATTCGACGATGTATCGTGCGACAAACAAGACAATATCAGAGAATGCCATGGGACGCCATAAATCCGTGGACGTTGCATATTTATGTCAAACCTACTCGAAAATACCCAAACAGTTGATCAGAGACAATTGTAACATTATAGTGCTATTTCGGCAAGATGATGTGAATCTGAAGCATGACTTCGACGAGCACGTCTCCCCGGATTACACCATCGATGAATTTTGTCGCATGTGCGCCACCTGTTGGAAGAAAAAATTCGGATGTTTGGTCATAGCCAAAAACTTTGATGTGTCGCTATCGTCTGGGTTTTGACAGATATATTCAAATGTAATGCCTCGAGTGTGTCATTCTGTGTGTAGTAATGGCACCGACTACATCATGTGTCGACTCCGAAATTGCGAAAGCCGAACGAAAACGCCAAGTCAGTCAGTTGGCGAAAGTTCTTCGAAAAAAATATTTGACTTTGAAACTCGGCAAATCCGAGCAGGATGAAGCGCTGAATAAACTATTCACTCATTACGGTGCCGCTGAAGAGACTGAATGCAGCAATGCCTTCACCGCCATCTGCTAAGCGACGGCTGAAAGTGAAAAAAGAAGAGAAACCAGAGCCGCCACCGAGGACCTCTTTCCCCACCACCGCCATGAAGAAAGAAGAAGAAGACGGGGAAAGCTATCACACGGATGACTACAAGGCGAAATGAACAGTATCAAAACGCTCAAACGATTTCTATTGACACACATTCGTACAATTATTCTATGTACAGACAAAAACTCACCTTTGCAATTAAACCGGCAAAATCACAAGTACAATTTCACTACTGAGCACCAACAGGTACGTCTGAACTCTAAGCGCGCTTTCTTCAAAATGACGTATGCGGCGCGTTCTCTCCAACATCTAGCGTTCGAATTCCCCCCTCCCCCCACAACCCCGCCCGTAGCACCACGCCCGCAGCTAACCACGTCATTCTCAAAGACAAAGACAAAAAAACCGATGAGTTAGAGTGAGATGTCAAACATGCCTTATTTGCGACACAACACACACACTGTGAGCCTCGAAACTACGAAATTCCTGGAATTTCATCTTGTTTATCAATGACGAATATCCAATGTGCCATTGCACACGGCCTCAACATACTACGCCGGTCCATTATGGTTCTCACGCTATTTCCCAGAAACTCGTTTGGACAACACGTTCCTCGGTGGGGCCCCCGTCCTAAAGACACCGCCCCCGGCGCCGAGAAGTCGATGGGGGCCCCCGGGGGACCCCCAAATCCTATACAACTACGGCGGCAATACACCTTGATTACCTTCTTCTATCACTTATTTAGTTATATATAGGTCACAGTTTACCCGATGTATTTGAATCTCATTTTAATCTAAAATGTTGTTTCATTGTAAGAGAGATCTTGAGTAATCTTTTCAAGTTTTTTTGACGAAAATTTGTTTGAAACCTATAACAGTAATGCGGTATCAACATAATCGTAATGAAAATAACTAAATTTCCTTAAAAAAATTTGTAATATAAATACTAAAATTGAATTAATAGCAAAAATATTTCGACTGAAAAATTCCACAAAAAACTTGCTGAAGCTGAGTTACTTGTCCAAAAATACAGTTTTAAATCGTATACAAATCTTTTTTTTCTGACCCGATCAGCCACTATGTTGTCGAACGAACTAACCTTACGTAGACATTTTATTGCTATTTTTTATTAGGAAGAAGAAAAAAGTTAGTGAGAAAATGTGCATTTTGCGAGGAGTAATTATTTTGTCTGATGAAACCAAAACGAACTAACCTTACGTAGACATTTCCGTACTTTTTTATTAGGAAGAAGGCAAAAAGCCAGTTGGACATAATGGCCATTAACCATGAATTGTTCATGACAATAATGGAGGAACTCGGCTATGGAAGGATTGTTATCGCAGGTAATGAAGTAGAGGAACTCGGCGACACCGATCTCATGTCATCTATAATCTTCTTATCTCGAATTTTCCATTACCAACCTGAGATAACAGCGGTTCAGAAAACTACTGATTGAAATCGCATTGAACAACATAACCTAATGTTTATCTTGATTGGTCTGCAAACCTGGTTTGGCTAACAAGTAGATTATTCTCTTATTGAACAACCGGCCCTTAGCTTACCTATTTCATTCCGACATTTACTCATTCAAATCCATATAAGTTATTAAGATCAGTTACCTTCACACCTGTAGTGTTACTGAGAAAAATTAAAATGTCACCCTTCACTACACACCTTTTTAAAAAAATTACTAGATGCGCCTTTCTATTCAATTGAAATATTTTACCATAAATTAATGAAAGTTGTTGTCATGCGGTTAAACTGGTGGAAAAAACGGCACGAAATATTTCTTCACAATACATGCGTAACTCGCTTTTGTGGCAGTCTGTTCGCAAAATAGAATAGAATACAACAATCAAGAATCATAAGTCATTCAGATGAATTCAATAGAGATGAAACAGTAACCAAGATTTATTAAAATTGTGTATTCATCTAATAAAATAGGATTCATGAATTATAAAAAAAAACGTGTTAATTATTATTTAAAAAGCGAAAGTTATAAGTTTTTTATAAAATGAAAATACGACATACTTACAGCAATCCGCCATGATAGGTTTAACACCAATCAGAGAGAATGACGTCACGTCTGTGAAAACATAATTTTGTTTCGTTTGAACTAGTACCAAAATCAAGAAGTAGAACAAGGATATACCAAGGCAAATAGCTCTAATTTGCCTAGAGATGTGGATGACACCTAACCTCCAAAAAGGGTGAATTTATATTTAAATTTAGTCCTCGACCAATATCTCTATACACACAACATTTTAGAATTTATGGAATAAAGGAAAAACTTCCGTCAAAGTGATCTTCACAGAAATACATTTTAGAATTCGAAGTAATGGCTGTTGGATCTTGCTGTGCAAAATAAAGACACTTATTTCGCATTGTTTTCATGTGTGGAACATAAATAAATAACTTGTTAAGAGTTTTTTTCAATGTGTTAGCGACCACATAGCAGAGTCGGACTAGGCCGAAAGAGCCCGGGTGGCTATACACAAGTCTGGAATAAGGGTAGATTAACTGGAAATTTTCCGTCAGCTAGGTTGTAGATAAGATCGGCATTGGGGGCCACTTCGACACTGCCGCATAGCACTTATACAATTATGAATTAATATCTTACGAAATAACTGAATTATTGCACATTAGCTCCTGATGTTTACTTTTAAAATAAATAGAAGTGACGCCACAATACGGCGAGTTTTTGGCCCTTGGCCTGACAATTATCTCTTGAAGCTCTTGAACTCTCAGTATTGTTAAATTAAACTAAAAAATATGAGAATATAGATCCAAAGCATCCACGCTTTTTTACATTCGAGTAATCGAATTGTCAATGATTTTTTTTAACTTTCTAGTCCATGTTAGAAGTAAAGCGTGTTCTTGAGTGTACATAATTCTGGTGACAATGCATCATGAAAATTTGTTAGAGAAAATAACGAAATTGCAGCTCCATAATGGCGGAGGAGTTTTGTAATTTTGATCCAGTTCTATTCAAAATTGTTATCTGAGGGTTTTTAGGGTCGGCAATTATGATTCTTCGTCAGTACTGAAAAGTTCAAAAGATGGCGGCTCCGATATGGCTCCGAGTTTTGTAATTATGATCTGATTCTATTCAAAATTAGTAACTGAGGGGTTCTTGGGTTCGGAAATTATGATTATTTCGTCAAAATTAAAAAATTCTAGATTGCGGATCCAATATGGCGGACGAGTTTTGTAATTATCATCGGATTCTATTTAAAATTCAAAATTCAAAAATAATTCCAAAAATCTCAACTTGCAGCACTTAAATTGAATTTTGCTATATCATTATTAAAAAAATTCCAAAAGTTCTACAAACTTGGAGTAGTATAATAATAACAATAATTTATAGTAATACTCCCTCATAAACACTCGTAGAGTGTATCCAAAGGCATAACCTGTGCGGGTGGAGGACGGCTATTATTATTATTTATCGTGGCGCTCCGGGGCGACTTACTGATTTTTGGTGGCGTATTCACTTTTCAGTCGCAAGAAAACCCGGAAAACCTACAGCACCACCTCGGGTGGCTGGCGTGCACTCCGAGGTAGCACTAGACGAGATTGGCATCTAGACAACACAGTCAAGGACTGTGGTCATTTATCGATTCCGATATTGAGAACTTGAGAAAAAATCCCTCGTACATACATTGGCCTCGAATCGACTACCGCTATACGGAAGCTTCGAAAGGCCTGCGCCGTAGACCGCCAAGATACAGACCACCCAGTATTATATCTATTATTTCATATCACTAACCAAGTTGGCAACTAATTCAAGTGTACGAATATTTTTTTTTTATCAGAATCAAATATTTTTCTTTGATATACTATAAGAAAAAATTTCAAAAGTTCTGCAAACTTGACAGATACATCGGAAAAATATTCCGAACAATTGTACAAATTTGCAACCTTTTACATTGAACATTTTTTTTATTCGTGGTCATTTTTTTTATCAAGGTGTCCTCGAAATAATTACAAGAGTTTTGAAACTTCATTGCGCATTTTGAAAACGTCATGCATTCACAAATTTGCCACTTTGTTCACGATCCGGAACTTGCAATTATTTGATTATGAATTGGGTCTGACAGTACACTAATGATAATAATACACAATCAAAAACATTTGTAGAATACATACTCAAAGGCATAGCCTGTGCCTGTAGAGGACGACAGTAGTATGACAAAGCCGGTTTCGCCTCATTAATTTGAATTTTCGTTCTCGATGGCATCTGGCCATCGAGATCTCCGCCATTTTGGTTCTTCGGCGAAGTTCTTCAGCAACCCCCCAACGCCGAAGAAGGTGGGGGGAGGGGAAAAAAAAATGTTTGTCCCCGAGTGGGGCTTGAACCCACGCCTATTGGCATGGCAGCCGAGTGCGCTACCAGTGAGCCATGACGGTTCCATACTAATGTCGATTTAAAACTCATAGCTTTGATAATGGGGAAAAAAAGCCGATTGGCGGCAGTCGCAATAAACATGGCGATGTAGGGTGTAGCGTGTGGGGGTTGAAAGAGAGAAAAATTGCAGGTACATGATAGGCGTAGAGAGCAATTGGGTGTGTGGGAGAAGAAAAAAACGACCTCATGTGATTCGTTGTGTCGAAAAAATGGCCGTCGAAGCAACGCCCCCCTGCGGTACATGATAGATGTAAAGAGCGGAGGGCGGGGGGCGGGCGGGCGGGGAGATCAAAACGACCTCATGTGATTCGTTGTGTCGAAAAAATGGCCGTCGAGAGCCCCACGCCTACGATAGCAATGGCCGCCGCTGGCCGCCGTCGAAGCATCTCTCTCGACTTAGAACAGGCAGCAACATGTCCAGACTTGAGTTGGAATTCCGAGAATCGTGTGTGACGTCACCATGAATGAACATCTGGTGTTTACTGGCGAGCGGCGTGTGTGTGATTCTAGGAAATGATGACTCAGCGAAATCGAGACATGATTTGGTCTTGGACTTGTTTATCGCTCCACAGCTTAAGTAAACAACCACATCCGGTGGTTGTTTACCCAAGTTGAAATTCCGAGAAATGTCCACTCAGCATTTTATTACTGCGTAGTTTGGGTTTTCCCCCCAGCATATTCAGCGTGGGCAGACAGCGTGGGTCACGTGACCATCGGCGTGGGGTCACGTGACCATCGGCGTGGGTCACGTGTCCATCGGCGTGGGTCACATGACACAGAGAGTTTATACATACGTTCACAGCGCGCGCCGACGACATTTGATAGCCTGCCTCCGAAGCAACAACAAGTGTTTTGTGCTGCTCATCTGCCTCTCGCTCTTCATACAGTTTTATTGTGAGTGTCATTCATTCGTGATTTGCAAAAGGTTAGTAGATTTCACATATGTTTTCGCGAGTGTTTCAAGTGTCTATGCCATTCGATTCAGTTGTTATAAAGTTCATTTATCTCATACAGAGTGTCTCATAAATCGTCATATTTTTCTCATACAGTATACATTGAATATTTTTGTCACATTTCTCGTACAGAATGTCTCATAAATCGTCATATTTTTCTCATACAGTGTAGATTGAATATTTTTGTCACATTTCTCATACAGAGTGTCTCATAAATCGTCATATTTTTCTCATACAGTGTACGTTGAATATTTTTGTCACATTTCTGTCGTACAGAGTGTCTCATAAATCGTCATATTTTTCTCATACAGTATACAATGAATATTTTTGTCACATTTCTCGTACAGAGTGTCTCATAAATCGTCATATTTTTTCTCAAACAGTGATTTTTTGTCATATTTCTCATACAGGGTGAATCACAATAATGTTTTGAGAGAGTTATACAGCGTGTATCAAAAAAAATCTTAATTATTTTGAAACGTGCATGTTTTTCACAGATGTCTCATCTCGACGAAATTAACAAGGTCTCCTTGGCTTGCAGGAAGGACCTGCACAAACTACAAGAGCTGCCGAAGGACGAACCCAAATTGATCCTCGACGCTCAAACCAAAACTACAAAGTTTGGGGAGTCAATCCTTGTGGAGTTAGAGGACTGCGTAGTATTCCTTCCGAATCGAGTGACTGGAGCATTGAAAGCGAACCTCGACAAATTGACCGAGGCCCAGCACGTGCTAATATACAGGGGTGAAAAGAAAATTGCCAATCGAGCTCATCCGCAGCAGCTGTTTGAGATCGCCAAGGCCTGAAGACGTCGCAGCCGTTGGAAACAGAGAGAGTGAGTTTCTTGTATTTTCATTTGACATTTTCTTGAAATTTTGTGTTGAATCATGTCATCTGACGCCATTGTTGTACAAAGTGTGGAGATGGCGGCAAAGTTGCTTAAGGCGGTAAAAATCCTCAAAAAGGGCTGTTCCGATGAAGAGTGCAAACATTGGTTGGCCCAATGCCAGCGCACCGCCCGCCTTATTAATAGAGCGATCGCAGCGGTGGAAGGCATAGGCTCTCTGAGAAAATTGCAAACTTTATGTGGTCACTTAAAAATTATCCGAAATTCAATCAAAAATTCAGGCCAACAGCCAGTCGTCGTGGGGGAGGGGCTCAAATCAAAATTGACATCTCGAGTAAAGTGGGAGGACTTGAAATCGGCATTTTCTTCGCGTCTGCGCACAGGTATAATTATAAATTTAAAACATAAAGAAATTGGACAATTTTTCGGGGACGCATTCTCTCTATTCAAAAACAGAATTCAAAATTTATTGAAAAAACATTCACTCATTAAAGTCAATTCGACATTTTGTGGGAAATTCGTGAGAAACTCTTTGAATCAAGAACAAAAAATCGACTTCAAGTATTTCAACACTAAAAACGCTGTGATCGATAGGGGTACAACTTTGAAAGAGTGGTTCTTGGAAAATGTCATCGATCAAATTCAAAACAAACTTTCTGAATTCGCGGACAAAGAGAGCGGATGGAGTCTCGAGAAAATCGTTAGTTTGGAAATAAATATCAACAAATCCGGCATCGGCAACGGTTCGTCTTTCATCGAGTTGCCGAAATCTATTGCCAAAAAACGAGCTTGCATCAACATCAAAAATGATGATGATGCATGTTTCGCTTGGGCAATCGTCTCCGCCCTGTATCCTGTTCAATCTGGTAAAAATACTGATAGAACATCGTCATATCCGCATTACTCAAAGGCATTGAATTTGGACGGAATCGACTTTCCCATGAAATTTAAACAAATCACCAAATTTGAACAATTAAATAACATTTCCGTCAATGTGTACACTTTGGAGTTAATTCAGCCGAAGCCGGACAAGGAGGCATTTTTCGTGACTGTTCCAAGTCGACTCACGAAACAAAAATTAGACAAACATGTCAATCTTCTCCTCATTCAAAATGAATATCACCCGAAATTAAATGATTACGAGGCACCGCCACTGATCGACGATGACACTGACGATTCAGACATAAAATTCCATTATGTTTGGATGAAGGATTTATCTCGCCTACTTAGTGCACAACTCAATAATCATGTTCACAAAAAATTCATTTGCGACAGATGTTTGAATTATTTCACAAGTGAGGAAAAATTGAACAGTCATACTGTTGATTGTCAAAAACAAAACACATGTAAAATTTCTTTCCCCCACTACGATCATGTAGAATTTCGCGACTTTGTACATAAAGAAAGAGTGCCCTTCGTAATATATGCGGATTTCGAGTCGATTTTGGAACCGTTCAAAGATGCCGCCGGCGCCGGATGCAATTCTCAAACGGAAAAGTACCAAAAACATATTCCGTTCAGTGCCGGATTTTATTTCAAGTGTGCATATGACGACACTTTGTCATTTTACGATAGCCATCGAGGTCTCGATTCGATGGATTGGTTTGCGGAAAGAATGGGGACCATAGCCAAAATTGTGCAAGCCAAAACTTTGGACATTGTTCCCATGACCGCATCACCTGATGAGGTGAACGCGCCATGTTGCCACATCTGCGAAAAACCTTGGAAAACTGACGACAAAGTTGTCCGTGACCATAATCACTACACGGGTGCCTTTCGCGGATATACGCATGCGCAATGCAACCTGTTATACAAAAAGTCTTTTATGGTGCCGATCGTTTTCCATAATTTATCCGGATACGACAGCCATTTTATTATTCGAGATATAGCAAAGAGGGGGCGAGTCAGCTTGTTGCCTGTCAACAAAGAGAAATACATATCTTTCACCCAGTATGACGACAATACAGACATCAAGTTCAGATTCATCGATTCGTTCCGTTTTATGGGCATGAGTTTGGACCATTTGGTTCAGACTTTGACAGTGCACGATTTGAAAATATCCAAACGCGAATTTGCACATCTGACAGCCTCGCAGTACGAATTACTCACTCGAAAGGGCGTATTCCCATACGATTTCATCGATTCGATGGAAAAGTTGGAAGTTGAATGTTTGCCGGCGCTCCATCATTTCTACAACAAGTTGAACGATTGTCACATTAGCAAGGCAGAATACGAACATGCGCAGAACGTGTGGCAAACGTTCAACTTAAAAACACTGGGCGAGTACTCCGACTTGTACATGAAAACAGACATATTGCTCTTGGCCGATATTTTCGAGAATTTTCGAAATATCGGTCACGTGACATATGGCCTGGACCCCGCGTGGCATTACACCCTACCCGGCTATACGTGGTCGTGCATGTTGAAGTACACCCAGTGCAAGTTGCAGATTTTGAAGGACTTTGACATGCTCATGTTCATCGAGCGAGGAATTCGCGGAGGCATCAGTCAGTGCTGCAACAGGCGCTCCACGGCAAATAATAAATACATGGGTGACAGGTATGACGTCACTCAGCCCTCCACTTATTTGCTATATCTCGATGTAAATAATTTATATGGGTGGGCCATGATGGAATATCTTCCGTATGGGGGATTCAAATGGCTCGAGAATGTTGCCGATTTGAATGTGCTCGAGGTGTCAGACACTTCGCCGATTGGCTATATTCTCGAAGTCGATTTGGAGTACCCCGAACACTTGCATGACAAACACAAAGATTTTCCATTATGCGCCGAACACCGTACTCCGCCAGGCTCAAAATTACCCAAATTAATGACCACCCTGTACAATAAGGAAAACTATGTTGTACACTACAGGGTGTTGAAACAAGCACTGACGCACGGACTTGTACTTAGAAAAATTCACAGAGTTCTGCAATTCGACCAATCAGCCTGGCTCAAACCGTACATTGAATTAAATACGAAATTGCGCGCAGAAGCAAAAACCACTTTCGGCAAAAATAACTACAAATTAGCCAATAACGCAGTATTCGGGAAAACGATGCAGAACATACGAAAACATCGTGTAGTGAAAATGGTCTCAAAATGGGAGGGGCGATATGGCGCGAAAAATTTAATTTCCAGCCCGAATTTCAAGAATCGCACCATTTTCGATGAGGACCTCGTCGCTATCGAGATGGCAAAGACGGATCTGTTGTTCAATAAGCCCGTGTACATCGGAATGGCCATACTTGACATTTCCAAGGTGTGCGTGTATGATTTCCACCACGGTTTCATGATGGAAAAATACACGAGCGATCAGTGCAAGTTGATGTATACGGATACTGATTCGCTGATTTACGAGATCAAATCCGATGACATTTATCGAAATTTATTAAAGTCGAACCTGGAAAAATTCGATACAAGCGATTACCCCATCGACAACCCGTATGGGATTCCCCTTGCCAACAAAAAGTCCCCGGCTTGATGAAAGACGAAGCGAATGGCCGAATTATGACAGATTTCGTGGGACTCCGTTCAAAGCTGTACACCTATAAGATACAGGGTGGAACATGCGTCAAAAAATCCAAAGGAGTGAAATACAGTGTTGTCCAAAATAAAATCACGTTCGACGACTATGTAGAATGTTTGGAAAATCAGCGTGAGAAAGTCACATCTCAACGCTGTATTCGCTCCTTTGCGCACAACGTTTTTAGTGTGGAGCAAACAAAGATCGCTCTCAACCCCCACGACGACAAGCGCTGACTCCTCCAGGGCTCCCATGACACTCTGCCGTGGGGCCATTACAGTCAATTGGATATTTAACTATGCGCATCTCGCATACAAACGCTTCATTGGCTTAGGAGATGATGATTCGGAACTCGATGACTGATTCAACGCACAAAATCTCGATAAAATGTCAAATGAAAATGCGGAAATTGTGCTCTTGTTTGTTCCCACACATCATATATCATATAATCAAATGTATATATTAATGTTTGAATAAATCAGCATGTAATCCATGTTTGAATATTATTTCGTTTCACCTCCACATTAAAAAAAAAATACTTTGTACTCATTTTTGAGTCAAAAAACAGCACTTTTTTCGATCAAAAAGAGACTCCAAATTTGACATGGTGGTTGAACTGAGTAAAAAGTTCAGTGAAATTCAGTAAAGTTCAGTCACTGAACTCAGTGAGACTCAGCGACTGAAAAATTTCACTCAACTGAAATTTCCCATGCTTTTCTCATGGGGGCTGAAAATTCAGTGAATTTCAGTGAAATTTCAGTCACTGAATTCAGTGACTGAAATTTTCACTCAGCCACTCAGCCACAGAAAAAACGCACTGCCACCATGTCAATTTTGGTGCGAGTTTTTTCACTCAAAAAGAGCATCGTTTTTGAGTCTAAAAATGAGCACTTTTTTTCGCTCAAAAAGAGCATTGTTTTTTGAGCCTAAAAATGAGCACTTTTTTCGCTCAAAAAGAGAAAATAAAACAAAAATTAACTAAGATACATATATTTTCAATAAATTCCAAATTGGCGCTCTACATACTATGCATGTGTCGCACAGACCGGCACATCGTGAACAACACACCAAGTGTCTACAAGGTAGAAACAACACAGAACGCTCATTCACAAGACAAACACAACACGTTATTATAGCGTTCTGTGGTGAGTCTGCACTGCCATCATCTATGGGCTTGTGTAACGATATCTTTTGTTTCAAATACCTTGAAGAAATATTATAGAAAGAATGTTTTCCAAATAATAAGACAAATGATATCACTAACGTTGCGAACGGCTACTGTACGTCGGTGGCATTGGGCTGTGGGTGATTGCAATATTTTTCATTCACTTAACGCTTTTTATTTTTGAAAGACAAAATAAAATATAAAAGACTAAGTCAAAAAAATTTATTGAAAGAAACAAAATTGGACGCCACTGATTTTTTAATTTTTTTAAGCTGATGTTCGCTCGGGCGAAATCAGAAACCTAAGTGGAGAAGTAGAGATTATGTGAGTGAAATAAAAAAAGGAAATGCTTTTACACATTTTATAATCCAAACCCAAATTTACCCTCATTTACATGAAGTTGGAAAATATATAAATGTACAAATATGCATATGTTTATGGTACCTGAATTTTTCATGTAATAATAGATGACTTCTCATTTACCTGCATGTCTTAATAAAAAATATTCTCCAAAACCAACTTGAAGTAATGAAATTCAAAAACATACCTAGATGATAACCTGATTTTTTCATATGGACATGAGATGTTCAGTAAATACTTACGACTCCAGGGAAAATTCATGAATTTTACCTGGTGATTACATAACACTAAAATCATCAAACGTAGATGGCTGAAAGGCATATGAATATCAACCGTACCCAATAAATTATAACAATAATTATCGTAAAAAATCTAGATAAACATAAGAAAAAATAACCGAAAATATTAGTGAAATAAAAACTCAAGAAACTTTTGAAACTGGCCTGTTATCCAACGTCGAACCATTTCCAGAATACCAATAATCTCATTAAATTTCGAATGGTGTTTGCTGTTGTTTCTTCTTAAATTACAAAAACAGTTTGGACGTTAAACGTCATTGGAGCATCAGAAATAGGGCAGCATACATGGCCTAATGACATCGGAGATTGCCATATGGAAAACCATGTAGGTAAGACATTTTTAATTTTCTGGTAGATGACTTCATAGAGATGAAAATTGTTGAATCCAACCAGAATAATGTCGAACAATTTGAAACTCTTGGGCCATAAAATAAAACCCTAAAACAATGAACAGGACTTCATTTCACTGAATTTGGCACGCCCTTTTTTTTTCTTTTTTTGAATTGGATGTAGTTTACTCACCTCTGTTCCAGAGAGGGTTTTTAGCATTACACAATGCAAAATGCTCACTAATGATAATAAAATAACAGCGTCAAACATGCTCATGGAATGCCACTAGTTGACCAAAAAAATGACCCAAAAGAATATAATGTGCCAGTTGTAGCACTTCATAAATTAGATTCAGTTTTCAACTTTCTGCTCAAGTCCACACACGGCATTCTCTTTACTTGACCAAAATGGATCGTGCCCATCCTCTCTCCTTCGTTCAAATTACAAAAACTTTAGAACTCAAATGAGCGAAAGAAGTGGCTATCTCGACAGTGTCGGAGACATTTATATTTTTCAGTTGAAATAGGAGATTGAATGATATTCTTACGGAATATAACAGGATAGCCATAATATATATTTACAAATATTGATAATTGAATAAAATCTTCAGACAAAACCTAACACCTAATCTTGATAATGTGTTATATATACATACATACAGGGAAGGTAAACTATTTGAATAATCAATTTATTTGCGTTTTTCAAATCAGAGTGCATTTACTTTCCTGTGTGTACAGGGGGAAACAATATTCGTCAATAAATTAAGAAAGATTTTCTTTGTGCACAAATATCACTAGAATATGTTGTCCGATTTCTTTGAATTAACTAATTGAAAAACGTCATAGATGTAACGTTTATGAAAAAATACTGCCTAGGAAAATGGAAACGTTACACTACCCTCCTTCTATAAAATATTAGGCTATCTTGATAGACTATTTGGAAGATTCTAAAATGTAAAATCAATCCAATAAATAATTAGCTACAAATAAACTTATTGTCTCATATTTGAAGAAAATTTTGAAATGATTTAGAAAAACTGGTTTGGAAATTTGGCAACAAAGAATCGGTGCTGTGGTTTGATATCTGCGCGTATCACACGCCTTATATAAGGTACATAATCGGTAAAGTTATAATAGGTAAAGTCATAATCGAGAACGAGTCACAATCAGTAAGGTCCTCCACCAACATTCAATGCACCTATGTAAACCATAATTTTACATTTCAATTAAACTTAAAAGCAGTCAAAAGATAAGTTTACTAATAGGTTTAATTTCATTTTAAATTTTACTATACACAGGGAGAGCAACAAAATACTTTTATTTTGCAGTGTGCTTCACAATAAATCGTGAAATGGAAATTTTGCTTTGGCCATAAGCAAAAAAAATTTTACATAAGGTAAGGGAAGCGAAAGTGAGTAATTACTCGGGGAATAGATTGAAAATGAGTCAGGGGCAAGACCCATAAAAAGTGAATATATTGTAGGTAGGCGCCTACTGATAAATATTAACCAAAAAAAATTTATGAACATGTATAAACATTGTTATACATCGAAAAATATTAAAGTTGATATGCGAATCAATCCGAGTGTACTGAGGAATTTTCATCATCAGAATTACGGAGATCAGGTCCATGATAGGCCTTGAGATCCTTTATGTGCCACTTTCCAACACTGGAACCTGTCTCTAAATCTTCTAAATGATAAACTAAACGAGAGCATTTCTTTCTAATCCGAGATGCGATAAATTTGGGAGCAAGCTTAGCCGCGAACTGTTCACCTTTATTAGATTTAACTTTATTCCGCCGCCAAACAAGATCCCTTACAAAAAATTCTACATTTCTTTTACGCAAATTGTAAGTTCTCGAATTCTTTTCATAGGCTTTATGAAGTTTTTCTCGAACATTTACAAAAATTTCACTTAAACCTCGGAGATTCGATGCATAGTCGTTACGATCTCCAGGAACAATCTCAAAATCATCTCTAGAATCGGTATCACTATAAAATTTTCCAGAGATGGGTACATGCCTACCAAAAACTAAGAAGGCTGGAGAAAAACCAGTAACCTCATGCCTAGCGGTATTTATAGCTTGACGAATTTTGAATATTTCTAGATCCCAATCACGGTGTTCATCTATATAGCTTCGTAATGCTGTCTCAATAGTTCGGTTATTTCTCTCTACAAAGTTACACTGAGGCGAATATACTGCATTGTACCAAATTTTTTCAACCTCATAATTTTCACATAATTTTCTAAAACTCCTGCATGTAAATTGTACGCCATTGTCGCAAATAATGAATTGGGGAACACCAAAGTTCAAAAATACTTCATTTTCCAAGATCCTTTCAATAAAATGTGATTTTGAACTTTTTAATGGATATATAAGACTATACTTTGAGAACCAGTCAGAGATCACTAAGATCCATTTATTCTGTTTCTTAGTGGGAGGAAGGGGACCAATTAAATCCAATCCAATCACTTGAAAAGGCCACCTCACCTCTTTCTCTCTACCCATCAAACCCATTCGAGCACTACTGCTAAATTTTTGAGCTCCACATACAACACATGATCTTACGTATTTTAAAATATCATGGCGCATTTTCGGCCAATAAAAACGTTCCTGAATCCTATGCAAAGTTTTATAAAATCCTAAATGTGCACACAAAGGTGGATCATGACATGATTTCATAACATCTAATCTTTGGGGTTTAGGCACCAAACATTTCCAGTCTGAAATATTTGACTGTAAAGGTAAATTGGAAGGTATATATTTGTAAACAAAATCATCTGTGACTTTCCATTGTGGAAACACATCTGGATCTTTCTGAATTCTTTCTCTTAGATTATCAAACCATGGATCAATCCTATCAACATCTATATCAATAATAGCAATTTCAGGAGATTCAACGTTATTGTCATTATCCAAAGCTATCCGAGACAAAGCATCGGGCACCACATGGTTACAACCTTTTCTATGTATTAAATCGAAGGAATGCTGTCTCAATTTCACTGCCCATCTCTGGAGTTTTCCAGAAGGGTTTTGTAAATTGTTTAACCACAACAATGAATAATGATCTACGATGGCAGTAAATCTGACACCTTCTATATAAGGTCTGAATTTTTCAATACGTTCAGCCCTAGAAAGAGTGCGACTAGCATACGCAATGACTCGTTCATCTCCATCAAGTACTTGAGTCAAAACGCCACCCAAACCTGTATTTGAGGAATCACTCTGTACTGTAAATTTTTTAGTGAAATCAGGTTGAGAAAGAATTGGAGAAGATACCAAAAGTTCCTTTATTTTAGTGAAAGAACACTCAGCAGCCTCATTCCAAGTTATTGGTTGACTTTTCTTTCTTCCTTTCAAGAGATCATTGATAGGAGAAAGAACAGTGGAAAAATCTTTTATAAATCTACGGTACCATGAACATAGTCCTACAAATCTTTTCACTTCCGTCGCTGTCTTTGGACGGGGATAATTAACCATACTTGCAATTTTATCAGGATCTGTTCGAAGTGAATTAGAACCTACGATATAACCCAAAAATTTTAAAGACGTTTTAAAAAATTCACATTTATCTAGATTTATGGTTAAATTTGCTTCTAATAATTTTTCCCTTACTAATTTCAATAAACTCAAATGCTCCTCGAAAGTAGATCCCGTTACAATAATATCATCTATGTATGAAAAAATCTTTGGCTCGTATTTGGGACCAAAAATGGCTTCAACTAATCTCTGTTGTGTTTGGCTAGCATTAGTAAGCCCAAATGGCATGGTAACAAATTGAAATTGTCCTCTACCTATAACGCTAAAAGCAGTTTTTTCCCTTGACTTTGGATCTAATGGTATTTGCCAAAATGCTTTCCTTAAATCTATCGAAGATATATACTTGGCATTTCTGAGTGACGATAATATTCTTTCAATATTTGGAAGTGGATAGCTATCATATTTAGTGATGGCATTAAGTGGACGACCATCAAAGCAAAATCTATACTCTCCATTTTTCTTTTTGACTAAAAGTACCGGTGAACAGTACGGACTATTTGATGGTTCAATGACCCCCAGACTTAACATTTCATCCAGTTCTTTATTCAAAATATTTTGCATGTAGGGAGAAAGAACAAACGGTCTTTTTCGAAAAGGTGGTGCATCACCTGTATCTATAGCTAATGTTATTTTATCTGTCCGTCCCAATCTATTTTTGCTACTAATCTCTTCAAAAGACTTGATCACGGCTTCCGCCTGTACCCTATCTTCGACTTTAAGTACATCTAAAGACATTAGATTTGGAGAAGTATTAAAATTTTCAAAATCATTTACCGTATTTAAATAAGTATGATTTGATTGCACATACCAGGTGTTATCTCTGAAGTTCACTTTCATGTTAAACTGCTTAGCAAAATCCATACCAAAAATAAATGATACAGGTAAAGAGGGAACAACAAGTGCACTAAATATTTGTAACGTATCCTGAACAATAATAGGTAGATCTACTACGCCTTTAACATTTTGTTGAGTACCATCTGCAATTTTAACATGTTTATATGGAACATAAGTTATCTTTAATTTAAGTTTTTTTAAAATATCTAAACCATCAGAACCAACTATTGAGGAATTAGCTCCACTATCAAATAAAACGATAATATCCTGATCTAACAGTCTGAGTTTTATGTAGGGACGATTATCTGAAGGTATATTAGCAAAAACTTGCGAAACATTCAAATTTGAATCTGAAACATGACTCTCAACGTTTGAACTATCAGTGACGATTAATTGAGACCTTTTGGGTTTATTGGCTTTGACGCTGCTACGATTCATTTTACTGCTGTTTTGTTTGTTATAGAATATTCTGTGATTCGGTTTACTGGTGACCTCACTAGAATAGAAACGTTGCGGATCACTGCACAAGTTTCTTTTGGCTAGTTTTTTGCCTCTGAGCAATTCGAACAGTTCGTTATTTTAACATTTGGCATTCCACATTTGAAACAAAACATTTTTCTTTTTACTTTGCAGTCATGAAATAAATGATTTGCCAAGCCACAATTCCAGCAAATTACACCTTTATTTTCTTTTCTAGAGGTACTAGCGACTTGATTATTCACTTGCTGATTACTTGCTTGAAGTGATGTTGTGGTACGATTCCCAGATATAAGGTTATGTTTACTATTTGCGAAAGTTTTTCTATAATTTTTATTTTGACTATGTTTTCTTGAATCTGAAGTGAAATTCCTACCACTATCATTTCGTTCAGTAATTTCTAAAACCTGACTACTAGAAGTATTTTTACCTTTAAGATAATTAGCCTCCTCTAACTTTCTACAATATACTGAAAAATCTGAGACTGTACTAATATCAATGAGAGCCAACTGACTTATGAATTCAGGTAGAAGATTCTGCCTCAAATGTTTAACTTTAGTAGTTTCCGCGGGAATATGGGAAAGTCTACTGAAAAGTGCTTCCATATGAGCAATGAAAATAGTTACAGGTTCTCCTCGTTTCTGTTGTCGCTTTTTAACTTGCTCCCAAATCTCCTCTTCAGCGTTAGAGTGTAAAAAATCTCTCTTAAGAGAAATTACAAGTGAATCCCAACCATTAACAGAAGATTTGATACTTCGAAACCATACAAAAGCATCGCCTTCAAAAAGTTCAACAGCTGATTCAAACAATCTTTCTTTCGATATTTTTCTAGATTCTGATAATTCAGTAATACGTTCCAAAAAATCATAAAGCTTCTTAGAGTTTCCATCAAATTTTATTCCCCAGTTAGATATAGGTACTGAATTATTTGAACAATTTATAACCGGAGGAGTGACAGTAACTACTTGAGGGATTGTACTAGTACTCGCAACAGGAACGTTCTTAATATTACCAAACAGATCTGCTTCCAAAGTTAAAATACTAGCAAATGCTTCTGACTTGTATGTGTTTAATTCTTTCTGTTTATCTTGTGGTACCAAACCCGGAATATTTAAGAATTTTTCCAATCTATTTATTCTGTTTGTGACATGGGAAATTCTAGACTTTGTTCTCAGAAAAAGGTTATCTTTAGGATCTCCAATATCAGCAAAATCAATAATATTAGCTGCAACCTGAGTAAGAGTGTTGTTAATTTCATTTTGTTCTTTTTCATTATCGAAAGCGTAAGAAATCAAATCAACTGTACTATCTGGATTCAATTGTTCCTTATCTAAAAGTCTCTTCAACATTTTACGTTTATCTGAAACTGAACGTGCAGTGAGAACCCCACGGATAGCAAGCTCGTACTCGAGTTCATAATCAACTAAATGATTTACTTGAAATTTTTCAGGATTCATTTTGCCAAAATGTTTTCAAAGTAAACACACTGTCAAACGTACCTTAGTTATCAAATACCTCTGTATAATATATGTTCAAAATCAGTAATGATAATAGTGAGTTCTTTGGATTGACAAAAAAAAACTATTTACTGTCTTAACCTGTCATAAGAACCACACAGTATTTCAATCCAAGCTATCACTATCAATTTTTATTAATTTTTTTTTTTTATTTTTTTTTTATTTTTTTCTTAATTGAATTTCAGCAATATGAAATTCAATTTCATAAATTTACTTAATATGAATCGTAAAATATCAAAATTCAATTTTTGAAATCAGTTAAAATTCAAAAAAGAAATATTGATCTTTTTTTTTTTGAGAATAAAAAGTATTCAAATGTGCCACCCTAGAATCATTACCTACGCTGCATCAACTTTTGCTAATCATCAAATCCAATAAAGAAACCAGTCATTGCCATTCGAAAGTAAAAAAACTCTAGTCAGATAAAAAAACGCAAACCATACCTTAAAGACATATCATGAGTTTAAATATCAAATATTTAAGCTACAACGAAGTTTTATTTCAGCTTGACCCTGAATCGGTAAAAAGTTCACTTAATTTATTCCACCACACAGATCTCTCTTTTTTTTTTTTTAATTACAAAAAATGTGAAAGTATCAAAAGGGAATAAAAATAATGCAATCAAGCCTGCACGTTGAAGCGCCAATTTGTGTAACGATATCTTTTGTTTCAAATACCTTGAAGAAATATTATAGAAAGAATGTTTTCCAAATAATAAGACAAATGATATCACTAACGTTGCGAACGGCTACTGTACGTCGGTGGCATTGGGCTGTGGGTGATTGCAATATTTTTCATTCACTTAACGCTTTTTATTTTTGAAAGACAAAATAAAATATAAAAGACTAAGTCAAAAAAATTTATTGAAAGAAACAAAATTGGACGCCACTGATTTTTTAATTTTTTTAAGCTGATGTTCGCTCGGGCGAAATCAGAAACCTAAGTGGAGAAGTAGAGATTATGTGAGTGAAATAAAAAAAGGAAATGCTTTTACACATTTTATAATCCAAACCCAAATTTACCCTCATTTACATGAAGTTGGAAAATATATAAATGTACAAATATGCATATGTTTATGGTACCTGAATTTTTCATGTAATAATAGATGACTTCTCATTTACCTGCATGTCTTAATAAAAAATATTCTCCAAAACCAACTTGAAGTAATGAAATTCAAAAACATACCTAGATGATAACCTGATTTTTTCATATGGACATGAGATGTTCAGTAAATACTTACGACTCCAGGGAAAATTCATGAATTTTACCTGGTGATTACATAACACTAAAATCATCAAACGTAGATGGCTGAAAGGCATATGAATATCAACCGTACCCAATAAATTATAACAATAATTATCGTAAAAAATCTAGATAAACATAAGAAAAAATAACCGAAAATATTAGTGAAATAAAAACTCAAGAAACTTTTGAAACTGGCCTGTTATCCAACGTCGAACCATTTCCAGAATACCAATAATCTCATTAAATTTCGAATGGTGTTTGCTGTTGTTTCTTCTTAAATTACAAAAACAGTTTGGACGTTAAACGTCATTGGAGCATCAGAAATAGGGCAGCATACATGGCCTAATGACATCGGAGATTGCCATATGGAAAACCATGTAGGTAAGACATTTTTAATTTTCTGGTAGATGACTTCATAGAGATGAAAATTGTTGAATCCAACCAGAATAATGTCGAACAATTTGAAACTCTTGGGCCATAAAATAAAACCCTAAAACAATGAACAGGACTTCATTTCACTGAATTTGGCACGCCCTTTTTTTTTCTTTTTTTGAATTGGATGTAGTTTACTCACCTCTGTTCCAGAGAGGGTTTTTAGCATTACACAATGCAAAATGCTCACTAATGATAATAAAATAACAGCGTCAAACATGCTCATGGAATGCCACTAGTTGACCAAAAAAATGACCCAAAAGAATATAATGTGCCAGTTGTAGCACTTCATAAATTAGATTCAGTTTTCAACTTTCTGCTCAAGTCCACACACGGCATTCTCTTTACTTGACCAAAATGGATCGTGCCCATCCTCTCTCCTTCGTTCAAATTACAAAAACTTTAGAACTCAAATGAGCGAAAGAAGTGGCTATCTCGACAGTGTCGGAGACATTTATATTTTTCAGTTGAAATAGGAGATTGAATGATATTCTTACGGAATATAACAGGATAGCCATAATATATATTTACAAATATTGATAATTGAATAAAATCTTCAGACAAAACCTAACACCTAATCTTGATATTGTGTTATATATACATACATACAGGGAAGGTAAACTATTTGAATAATCAATTTATTTGCGTTTTTCAAATCAGAGTGCATTTACTTTCCTGTGTGTACAGGGGGAAACAATATTCGTCAATAAATTAAGAAAGATTTTCTTTGTGCACAAATATCACTAGAATATGTTGTCCGATTTCTTTGAATTAACTAATTGAAAAACGTCATAGATGTAACGTTTATGAAAAAATACTGCCTAGGAAAATGGAAACGTTACACTTGCTGTCATCTGTCACTTGTCTCACTGCGATGTCAGCGCCAACTGTCGATGAAGTGTCATCTGTCACTTGTCGCACTGCGATGTCAGCGCCAACTGTCGGTGAAGTGTCATCCGTCGCCGGCCTTGGTTCTGGAGGTATATCAGCGCCATCTGGCGGTTCTACCACCACTGATGTCTGATTGTTGTGGCGGTAATTTCGAACAAAGTCACAATTTGGACTCCATTCGTGATGGTCAGCCATTGGATCGTCATCAGGCTGCCATTGGAAGCCTTCGACACCACACACACGACACAAGACAACGTCATTCAAGCCGGTGTACGTGAAACCAGCTCTGGCCAACGCACTCGGCGAAAATGACGAAGTCCAGCCTCGGAACGTCTCGAGTCTTGCTTCGTACTGCTGCATATCTCTATGCACTGATGTCTGATTGTTGTGGCGGTAATTTCGAACAAAGTCACAATTTGGACTCCATTCGTGATGGTCAGCCATTGGATCGTCATCAGGCTGCCATTGGAAGCCTTCGACACCACACACACGACACAAGACAACGTCATTCAAGCCGGTGTACGTGAAACCAGCTCTGGCCAACGCACTCGGCGAAAATGACGAAGTCCAGCCTTGGAACGTCTCGAGTCTTGCTTCGTACTGCTGCATATCTCTATGCATACTGAAATAAAAATGCTACTTCTGTTCCATAAATACATTTATTTCGATTCATAATCAAACAGTACTTTGTCAGGCAAATAATATAGGCATTCACGAAAACATAGATGTTTATCATCTTTGGACGATATAGTACACAAATTTATAGCCTCGTCAAATGTCAAATCATTGTTTCTAGCAAGAACTCTGGCACTAGCTAATATATCATGGTAATATTGACAAAAGTTCATATTCAATAAATATTCAAATCTTCCCGCCAACACTGCGGCATCCAAATGCAGGATTTCCTGGATTTCGAGCTCCGTCAAGTAGAAGTAGGTGTCATCTTTGGAAACTCGCACTGTTGCACTATTTCCATAAGTGTGTAATTCCAAGTCCATGACATCATCCCAATCGAGTTTGATTTGAGCGGTCTTGTTGTCAGTCGCATTCGGATCAGCTCGGTTATTGTAAAGCCGATTAATGGCTCCCACGAAAATGGCCCACTCGAACATGCTGAATGACAGGCTGAAGGAGATGGTGTGCGGGATTGTGCACACAAGTCTCACTGCAGGCACGAAACTTCGAGCAACACTTATTCCACATTGCACAGACTAAATTGATGTGTTTCGGAACTCGTAGGTGGCGCTGCACACGTAAAATCGTTCCTTCTTGATGGCGTCTTTGTACATGTCACAAACACGGTCCAAATCGGCAACACGTTCTGCCCACTCTCTTGATGATGACGATGACTCCGAAGAATCCTCCTCGATAGACACTAGGGACGAAGACATGGACTCGTAATCGGACGTAGGATCGTTAGACTCGAACTGCACTCCACCAAGCATGATGATAGACTGACTCATCGTGCCGCTGAACGGTTTGAAATATTTCGCAGTCGGTCGGAGAGAGAGGGAGAGAGAGACGAAAGGCCCCCAATTTTATGCTCCAATGTGCCTATTTTCCATTGAATTACAAGCGATTTGTCGAATCTATCCAGGAATTGTGAGTACTGTCGAAACCCAACCATTTCACCAGGACTTTTCGGCCTTTTCGTCTAATGATTTTTTCCACGAGATAGACGTCGGGATTCTTCGTATTTTGCAATTCCTGTTCGTAGAAAGCGCCGCTGATTGGTCGCCCCTCCAAGTCCTCCAGCAAGTATGTGATTGGTTGGGTGATTTTCACTTTGACGACTTTAAAAACTTCAGTCGTCCAATTGGGCATATACCCCTTCTCGAACACATGTTTGGCCTTGCTAATTCGCACAAAGTCTCCAATTTTGAACTTTTTTCGGCCAGCTCGTCCCACATAATCATACGCATACTTGTACACTTTGTCTTCATTGTCTTTGGTGACGTCACAGGGTTTCATGCCGATCGTCCGATGTTTGCGCTGATTGTAATTTTTGGCAATGTCCGGTAAAATGTCCAGCCACTTGTAGGTGCCGTTTAAACTGAAATATTTGAAGAGTTTTTCTTTTAGGGTGCGTATCATTCTTTCCGCAATAGCTGCTTTGATCTTCGTGTACGTGCTGTAGTGTTTGATGTTGTACTTTTTCATGAGGGCCTGGAAGCTGGCGTTGTAGAATTCAGTACCCAAATCAGATTGTAGGAACGTAGGACTTCTGTTCGCTTTCGATAATATGTCCCCCATCGCTTCGGTGACGTCTCGACCACCTTTGGTCTTCAAAGGCCGCACCCATAGGTATTTCGAGAAGATGTCAATCACCACGAGAATATAATTGTAGTTCTTATTGACTTTCGAGTATTTTTGAAGGTCAGCCAAGTCCATCTGCCACAGATCGTCGATTCCTTTGATGATGGTACGTCTGCGGGGAAATCTCTTTCTGGCCGGAGCATGGAGCTCATCGACCAATTGCTTTTTGGCTGCGGACGACTCCATTTCTCCCAAACGACTGCGCAATGCTAATGCGCAGCTCCATTGTTATACTCTGTACTTAAGTCCAGAATCGTTGGCGTTCTCGACATTTCTTCAATCTGCTTTTTCAAAGTATCGTGTTTTTTCAACGAAATTGTCATGAATTTCATAACTCGAATGTCCAAGGCCTCGTGAGCGTGTTTCTGCGCATCCAATTCTGCTCTGAGCTTCACTATGACGTCATCAACGTAGTTTTTGTTGACAACATCATTCGGAGTAGTTGGCGTTTCGACATTACATATTTTCACATGTTCAGCGTCAATGTCCCCGTTTGCCGTGTAGTTGAGTATGACACCGGGGAAATGATAAGGCTGCTGCTGAGCGCGGCGAGCTGAGGAACTTTGACCGAACTTGTTGATGCTCATGATGGAACTGTGGGGTGCGAAACATCGACACTTGTATTTATCGAATGTATCCAGCCTCTTTCAGCTCATTGATGGTGGCCACGATCTCGTTGTCGGTAGAGGTGCTGCCAGCATTCTTAGCTGCGACGAGTAGCCTATATCTGTCAACTAGCTCATTGACGTCGTCCCAGTATACGTATTCTACAGGCTTCGTATTATATGTCAATTGATCTGGGATACTGCCGCCGCCCATTTTCGATTGACTTGGGTCTTTGAACATTGGTCGAATTATATTCTCGTATTTGGCTATTTGGGAAGGATTCAGCCTACCTTTCGCATCTAAATGGGCACCTGTACTCATCAAAATTTGCTTGTATGCCACCAAGTCTTGTCTCTGGTATTTCGGATTCTTGTAGAAAATCAAACTATATAATCCCGGAGTACCCTGGTATGTTTCGCCATCAATGCGAATGTCCCCCGTATCTTTATCCAAGCCCATCAACTTGTTGCCGAGTATCCATTGCGCTCTGGGTCTGTCGTAAATGGGGTCGTAAGTCACATCGATTTTGCCCGATTTCGCACGATGTTCATTCACGAATTTAGATGCTACTTCGGGGTAAACTTCCAGCAATTCTCCATCATCCTCCTCATCGTCGTCGTCGTCAGACTCATAGTCATCTGTGTGATAGCTGTCTTCGTCTTCTTCTTTCTTCATGGTGGTGGTGGGGGAAGGGGTCCTCGATGATGGCGGTTCTTGTTTCTCTTCTTTTTTCACCTTCAGCTGTCGTCGCTTAGGTGGTGGGGGCATTGCTGCATTCAGTCTCTTCAGCGGCACCGTGATGGGTTTGAATAATTTATTCAGCGCTTCATCCTGCTCGGATTTGCCGAGTTTCAAAGACAAATACTTTTTTCGAACAACTTTCGCCAACTGACTGACTTGACGTTTTCGTTCGACTTTGGCAATTTTGGAGTCGACACGTGATGTAGTCGGTGCCATTGCTACACACAGAATGACATATTCGAGACACTACATTTGAATATATCTGTCAAAACCCAGTCGATAGCGCCCTTTGGATACATCAAAGTCTTTGGCTATGACCAAACATCCGAATTTTTCCTTCCAACAGGTGGCGCACATGCGTCGAAATTCATCGAAGGTGTAGTCCGGAGAGACGTGCTCGTCAAAGGCGTGCTTCAGGTTCACATCGTCTTGCCGAAATAGCACTATAATGTTGCAATTGTCTCTGATCAACTGTTTGGGTATTTTCGAGTAGGTTTGACATAAATATGCAACGTCCACGGATTTATGACGTCCCATGGCATAGTACTCTCTGATTTTATCCTGTTTGTCGCACGAAACATCATCAAATATAAAAATTGAGTGCTCCTTTGCCATTGACGGCTCGATAATCTCCTCGTTGTCCCTGTATGGATAATAGCCCACTCCTTTGACTTGTTTCAATACATCGTGCAACAGCTGATATTTCGGCTGGTACAGTGATTTTGAATATACGTAGACATTCTCGAAGCGGGCTCCGTTCGGGCTGAATAACAAACTCAGTACAGCGTTGGTCTTGCCACATCCGCTGGGACCACAAAATATCGCTCGAAATGAATTCGGTAGCAGAGGACCGTGTTTGCGCACAACATTCAAGTTGCCGCCACCTACGAAATCCAAATTGGCTATTTCCAGGGTCGGCTCTTGTTGCACCACTTTCATTGTATATTTGGAGAAAAAATGTTACATGTGACCACGCCCACATCTGGCGTTCGACTGACAGTTCGAGTGCTCGAGCGGCGGCTATGTAAGTAAGTGTGCAACGCCAATCGCGTCATTGTCATGTTAACCTTCGAGCACGAAGGTCGTGGAGTGGTTAACTCTGTGATAAATCGTCTGCCATTCGAGCTACATCTGCCCGGATACCAATACTGCGGACCTGGCACCAAATTGAAGAAGAGGTTGGCACGCGGAGACGCTGGTGTGAATCCCCTAGACACTGCTTGCAGATCACACGATATCGCATACTCGCAAAGCAACTCTCTGGACGATAGACACAAGGCTGACTGGGTGTTGGAAAATCGAGCTTGGGAACGTGTCAAGTCCAAAGACGCGAACATCGGCGAGAAAGCTGCAGCTTGGCTAGTCACCACAACTATGAAGGCGAAGCGTAATTTGGGCATGGGTATGAAGTCATCATCAATGGCCTCTGCTTCTGGTGCAAAACGGTCAACGAAAAAGAGGTCGTTCAAGAAGGATGTTGTGTCGAAAATCACCAATCATCTGCGGAAGGCACTGAAACCTGAACAACTCAAAGATATGAGTGCGAAGGCTCTGCGAAAATCCTCGTTGGTAGCACTGCGTGCAGCCCGAGCTCAAGTCAAAAAATTGGGCGGTCGCAAAAACATCAAAGTACCTCGAATAATACCTTTCGAAGCAAAGAGTGGAGGTGTGCTGCCTTTGCTTCCCATCTTCGCAGCTTTGGGAGCACTGGGATCGTTGGCTGGTGGTGCCAGCACCATAGCCAGGACCATCATCTCCTCGAAAAACGCTCAGAAGAAATTAGATGAAGAGAAGCGCCACAATACTGCGATGGAGAACATCGGAAAGCAGGGATCTGGCCTGTTTATGCGCAAAACAAGTCGCGGAGGCTATGGTCTTTTCCTCAAGAAGTTTGCAAAAAACTCCCAGTGAAGCTGCCCAATAGCAAGCGACCTTTGTACGATGTGGACTTGGTCAAGTATGCCAAACGTCTGAAAATTCCTAATTTCGTTGGGGTTTTCATGCGCGACAACCTACCTCAATCTACGCCCATGTACAAAGAGTGCGCCATTGTCAATTTGGACTCGATAAAAAATCGTGGAACGCATTGGGTAGCTTACGTGAAAAGTGGACTTTGTGTGAAATACTTTGACAGTTTCGGTAATTTGAAACCGCCAGTGGAACTCGTACGATATTTAAATGACGGTGGAAATGTGAAAATCTACTACAACAACGATCGCTATCAGACATTCGATCAAGCAAATTGCGGCCATTTGTGTCTGAAATTCCTCTACGATCAAACTCAACACAACGATGGATAGGGTCGTCAACAAAAAGACAGTGACCTTTAATGAAGAGCGCAATACGGTTCATTATATGGTTGTGTGGCGATTTGCGTACAACACTTCGCGCAAATCCGATTGGCAGCGTATGGCTATGGACAGGATCCGTTTCGCTAGGCGAATCTCCAAACTTGCCTACATAATTGACCCCATTTTGGATGTGGAACACAGGGAGCGAGTGTGGAAGTCTTTAAATGAGAGTGCATAACCCCCAAAGTGTCAGTCATGTCTTTGCTGTTCACTCTGACAGGTCACACATCTACGCTGACCGCAGACTTTGCTCCGCCAATTCAATTGGACGAACACAGCTCTTACGGCTTGGCTTTGATTGGTTTTCATTCGTACAACAGCATACCGAACATAACCAAGGGGAAGTTCTATTACTTTGCCAACGGAGCGCCATCTGTTAGCACCATCAGCATACCCACTGGCTGTTACGAAATAAGCGACATTGCCAAGTTTATTCACAAACACATCGGCAAACCGAGAGAGGTGAAGAAGAAGAAAAGAGAAGTGGACATCGACAGAGACAGCAACAATAACGCTAAGGCAGCAGTGTTCTCTCTCAAACCCAATACCAATACGCTACAGTGCGAAATTTATAGCAAGTACCACACCATAGACTTCACTCCAGAGGACTCTATCGGACGATTGTTGGGTTTCTCACCTCGAATTCTCCCAGCTGGAATCGTTCACGTGTCTGACCTGCCCGTCAACATAGTCAAAGTGCGAACAGTTCACATTGACAGTAACGTCACATTGGGCGCTTTCTTCAACAACCGACCCTCCCATACGATATACGAGTTTGCCGTTCGAGAAGATCCCGGATTTGCCATCGACGAGACTCCCTCGAATCTCATCTACCTGCCTGTGAACAAGACGGAGATACATAACATAACCTTGAATATTCTCGATCAGGACTTTTGTAGTGTGAATTTCCGTGGAGAAACCATCATCGTACGACTGGTGTTGCGCAAGCTGTCAAATGGGGTTGGTATTTGATTGGAACGACAACCAACAGCATAAAAGTACTGAGAGCGCAGACGTCAGTTCAGTCGCGCAGACGCAGTCAACGAGAGCACACACCAATCATACGCTCTCTCTCTCGAGCATAGAATTCCTCATATCTCAAGGGCATCATGTTGTCAAAACAAGTGTTCGACGTGTACAATCATCCAAAATTCGATGAATCCATCCAGAGAGTGGAGACTCGAACGTACCACCCGTACGTCAAATCCTTCCAAAATAATGACATTGTCGAAATCGTCATTCAGCAAAGTGACCCGCAGGAGATGGCAATGTGCGATTCGTCAATGATGCTGGAGCATTTTTCTTCGAATCAATGTATTATGAAATCAACGGCAAGGAGGTGGACTCTGTTCGCTTGCCGGGTATAGTGAGCACCCTGCGAGGATACACTTGTTACGCAGACGCCGATTCTCGACACTTGGCCACCGCCGGATGGACGTATCCAGGTGGAGCTATTCGCAACGCTAACGACGGTTCGTTCGCCATGTGGATTCCGCTTAAACATCTGTTTGGCATATTTCACGACTACAGATATGCCACAATCGGACGACAGTGCATTCGTTTGGTGAGAAGCAGAAACGACAACAACTGCATGGTTATAGAGGAGATTGCGAATCCGCAGGTCGCAACCACAGCCACCCTGACGATCAATAGCATCGTGCTCAAAGTCAAAAACGTCATTCGCAATGACGATATTCGCTTGCAGCTGCTGCAATCCATAAAGACTGACAAACCTGTGGTTATCTCGTTCCGCAAGTGGGATATGCACGAACTGCCTGCACTCACGCCTGGTTCCACCAAAGAAATATGGTCTGTCAAAACTTGTACGGCAGTGGAGAGCCCCCGATTCGTCATTGTCGCCTTCCAAACAAATCGAATGGACAACGTTGCACGAGATTCCAGCTACTTTGACCACGTTGACATCAGAGACATACGCCTAACGTTGAACAGTGACAATTACCCGCATGAACGCATGCGCTTGCAATTTGACAGAAACAACTTTGTGGAAGCTCATCGCGCCTATACGGAATTCTACCCAAGCTATGCGAATTGTCCCCAGAAACGCCCTCTGCTGGATTACGATGCATTCAAGGATCGAGCCGCCATCTTCGTAATCGATTGCTCACGGAGAGCGGAATTCATGAAATCGTCCACCGTCGATGTCAAACTTGACATAGAAGCCACAGTTGGGTTCCCAGCTAATAGTCGTGCGTACTGTGTAATAGTGCACGATTACGTCATAGAACACTTGCCTTTAAGTGAGATCGTACGTCGTCTGTCATAAGACACAAAACACTTCAAGTCATACGTCATCTGTCATATGCCTGCAAGATCGGCGGGGGAGCGCTGGTTGAATGCGCGTCGCAAGGAAGCATAAGCCTATGGATAGGAAAACAACAAGAAGAGTGGGGGGGTGGTGGGGGGAACGCGCTCGAAGCGCATCAGTTCAAATTCAGCGTTAGTTGTTAGCCAAACGTTCAGTGATTCAGTTGATCAGTCAGTCAGCCAAGATGAAGCTCGTAGCTTGTGATATCCAGGGTTTCTGTGTGGGTGGTGAGTTCCAGCCAAAAGAACTTGCCATCACCGACGGGCAACGCACGAACCATTTTTTATTCAAAGCCGTCGTGCCATTCCATGAGCTGAGCGAAAATGATAAACGCCAAGCGAGATTTTTGGAAAGGAATATCCACGGCATTCCATACTCCGATGGCTATGTGGAATTAAACGAGACCAACATCCAAGAAGTGCTGCGCCCCATCCTCGAAGCTGATGTGGTATATGTGAAGGGAAATCAAAAATTCGATTTTCTGCTAAAGTGTGTGCTCGATCTGCCTAGAAGGCCACACATCGTCGATATTGCCGCCACTACAAGTACAGTCGTTACAACCCCTCCACCGCCACTCGAGAAGCAAAGCCCGTTGTGTTTAAATCATATAGCATCTGGAGACATAGAAGTGCATTGTGCTGTGAGACATTGTTTCGATATTTGGCTATGGATATCGTCGCACCTGATATGGTGAAACACGTCGGTAGTGGCGGCGACACTCTTCTCCATCGGCACTTGCAATATTTGCGTGAACTCAAGGCGCAAATATCGCAGTACGAACAAAAGCTGCATATGTATAAACGCTTTCAAAATATGCAAATTGACGATGGGAAATGGGCAGCAGCATTCACCGATCCACGACGTTTCACCGGCGCCAACTACAACAGCCAAGGAAGAAGAACCAATGTTTGATATATTATTATTATTATTATTATTAATCATATTGTATTGTATTTTTATTATGTATTAATAGATGTATTAAACCAATTTTCTCGATTTATTTTGCGAATGGTTTTGGGGAAAGAGCTTGGTGTATTTTTCGCAAATATACACCGAACTTTTCCCCCAAAGTCAAATGGTTTTGCCGCCGCACACTGGCGATTGAGAGGCTGCGCGTGATTTCATGTTTGAAATAAATATGTGCATATTTGTTTCAAGTATGAAATCTCTCTCGGTCAATCAACATGAGGGCCATGCACATTGAGCAATGGTGTATGTGTCTCTCAGTGTATATATATTTGAGTGATATATACGTCGTTTCTCAGTGTACGTTGAGCAGTCATACCGTCATGACAAACTATATAATTCTAGCAGCCGTTCTGTCGAACGTACTGTATATTAGCCCACCATATGAGTGCAGTGAGGTATTGGTATCATATTTGCACGAGAATTCGAGCATTTCTAACTGGACGAGAATGACTCAGGCGCTAGCCAATGATGAATATTTGCCTGTGTTGAAAGCCGAAATCCCGCTGAACGTCTCATCGTACCGATTGCGAAAGATCTATGTCAATCACACCCATAGCGATACGCAGTGGTTCCCGCTGAAGACGTCTTGCAGAACTTCGAGGTCCCCTCAGCCCATCCTGTATGCCGCGATGCAAGCTCCTGGAGGTCATCCTCCCGCGGAGCTTGCCAAATGTGAGCCGACACTTTACGAGTGGTTTATGTTATTTGTGACAATGATTCTGAGTGTTCAAATATCCGAATCTATATATAAGTTCATTAAAGCTATACGTCAAAAATATTTTTTAATCGATAATGATAGTGTATCATACTACGCCGCTGGCACTGAAGTCTAATAAAAATATACGCATATCTGTTTGTTTCATTTGAGTTGCAAAATGCAACATGTGTGTGTGTGCTCTCTGTCGACGTGACACAGACCGTGGGATCCAAGGCCAAATCGTGTCTCATGCCGACATTTCTCGAAAATAATGGTCTTGGGTAAACAACCACCGGATGTGGTTGTTTACTTAAGCTGTGGAGCGATAAACAAGTCCAAGACCAAATCATGTCTCGATTTCGCTGAGTCATCATTTCCTAGAATCACACACACGCCGCTCGCCAGTAAACACCAGATGTTCATTCATGGTGACGTCACACACGATTCTCGGAATTCCAACTCAAGTCTGGACATGTTGCTGCCTGTTCTAAGTCGAGAGAGATGCTTCGACGGCGGCCAGCGGCGGCCATTGCTATCGTAGGCGTGGGGCTCTCGACGGCCATTTTTTCGACACAACGAATCACATGAGGTCGTTTTGATCTCCCCGCCCGCCCGCCCCCCGCCCTCCGCTCTTTACATCTATCATGTACCGCAGGGGGGCGTTGCTTCGACGGCCATTTTTTCGACACAACGAATCACATGAGGTCGTTTTTTTCTTCTCCCACACACCCAATTGCTCTCTACGCCTATCATGTACCTGCAATTTTTCTCTCTCTCAACCCCCACACGCTACACCCTACACCGCCATATTTATTGCGACTGCCGCCAATCGGCTTTTTTTTCCCATTATCAAAGCTACGAGTTTTAAATCGACATTAGTATGGAACCGTCATGGCTCACTGGTAGCGCCCTCGGCTGCCATGCCAATAGGCGTGGGTTCAAGCCCCACTCGGGGACAAAAATTTTTTTATTTTTTTTTTCTTCCGCAACCCTCCCCCCACCTTCTTCGGCGTTGGGGGGTTGCTGAAGAACTTCGCCGAAGAACCAAAATGGCGGAGATCTCGATGGCCAGATGCCATCGAGAACGAAAATTCAAATTAATGAGGCGAAACCGGCTTTGTCATACTACTGACGACTATTATCATTATTTGTCGTGGCGTTCCAGGGCGACTCACTGATTTTTTAGTGGCGTTTTCACTTTTCAGCTATAGGAAAAGCCAGGAAACCTACCACCCTTGGTCCAAAGTAGCACTATAATAGATTGGCATCTAGCCAACTCACAACACACTTGGTTTCCAAGAAGGCATGTGATCACTAATCTCGATAATCTTTGAAATTTGATGAATTAAGACCTGCTTGTGATTCTGAATGTCCCTAATTTTTCTGAATATGTGAATCTTCTTATAATTGGGGAAAGTTCTTGGTACGTTGCTACGTAACATTCATTAATAACACACAACACACAACACACAATACACAACACACAACACACAACACACAACACACAACACACAACACACAACACGCAACACCCAACACGCAACACACAACACACAACACACAACATGTTATGACTATATACAGTGAGTTTCAAAATGTGCACCATATGAAAAATCATTTATTATCGATTTTTCAGATGTTACACTTCATTAAAATTGGTGCATTGCGGAATACATTAATTTGAGTTATCAAAATTATAAATTTCCAAACAGTGTATAGGGGTGAACAAAAAATAGAATTTTGATCAATAGTAGGTGAACTACCCTGGCAGTGATCACAAATTTGAATACTATTTTCAATTCTAAACAACTTCTTGAATAAATTTTTAGATAATATCAAAAATAAAGGGTAGTTTACATTTGATCAAAATTCCTATTTTCAGTTCTCCCTGTACACTGTTTAGAAATTTGGAAATTTGAAATTTTGACAACTCATATGCAAGTATTCTGCAATGCACCAATTTTCTAAGTGTACAGATTCTATTGATATCCCATATACTCCATCGGAGACCAAAATTACCTATTTTTTAGCAATTCTTGTTGAAAAATATTCGGACTAGATTACTAGAGCGGTAATTATTCCAAAAATCCAATACATCATATACATTTTGAATGAAACCTCTTTTATATGAGAGCCCTGTATGTTTTCAAAGAAACTGGAAAAAAATCAATAAATATTTTTCTTTAAAAGTTTTTTATTTATATCGAACCATATTTTTGTGTGAAATATATTCGAATACATTTCAGAATAAGTTTATTGAATAAATGTCCACAAAACGTACATATTTACTATCGCAGACTTTTTCGTAGAATTTTGGGAAATATAATACCTTCACCATTCATTTGTTGATTTTATGTCAAATATCCCCTATTTTGCAGAAACCCAATATTTCACAGAAATCATATAAAATATTTTGCCTTCTAGATTTCAAACAACAGGGAATTAGTCCTTATCTTGGGAGGGTTATTGATTCTAATTTTTTAAATTGTTTCCAATTTCTTTGGAAACTGTGCTTTCGAATGAAATATACTTATTTCAGTCAAGATGTATATAGGGTACTGCATTTCTGGCATTAGTACCGCACTCTAGTCCAAATATTTTCCATCAAGAATTACTCAAAAATAGCTCATTTCGGTCTCCGATGGAATACTTATATGGGTTATCCGTAAATTCAAAAGTACGTAGTCGACAAACTAGTCCGCAGACCTATGCTGATATTGATGACAATATCTCGGATTCCACAAACTGTCAAAAATTCATGGAAATTAACCGATTCTTTTTCGAAATACAGGGTATTTATTAAAAAAGAAGAACAGCATTTTTCTAAGAAACTTGTACTGTACTATTTTACTCACCCTGTAGTCAAGAAATGACTGTAAACAGTGAATAATGTTTAATATATATATATATATATATATATATATATATATATATATATATATATATACAGTGTGTCCCACTTTGAGCAGCCACACCCTCGTATTTTCTTGACAGTAAAGTGATTTCAAAATTTGTTTTTTATTATATATAGTACCTACCCAGAAATATCTACCTTCAGGTTGATGGAATATTCGTATATCCATTTTCCCCGGCTACCTACGACCAATTGAAAAGTGAAAAATTGGGAAAAACACACTAGGCATTTTTTTGCGCAAAAATAACACCAGGATCTGTTTCAGAACACACTGAAACCCCCAAATCTCAGTGATGATTCATTAAAATATACAGGGTGTCATCTGTAACTAACAACATTTTTTATTTGTTATTCATCCGCAGTGTTAGGTAGTTTTCGATTTTTTCCTTGGTCACGAAGTACCTGAAAATGTTCAAATAATGCTGTAGGGAATGTTCCAATATTACTTTTTCATGGCTACCTACGACCAAATTGAAAAGTGTAAAATTGGGAAAAATATCGCAAAAATAACACTAGGTTCTGAAACCCCCAAATAGCAGTACTTAATTATTTAAAATATACAGGGTGTCACCTGTAACTGACATAGTATTGATTTTTATTCATCCGTAATGTTTAGTTATTTTCGATTTTTTTCCATAATCACTAATTACTTAAGAATGTTCGAATAATGTTGTAGAAAATATTCAAATATTACTTTTTCATGACTAGCTATGACCAGTCGAAAAGTGAAAAAGTGTGGAACACACATCATGGACTTTTGTAGCAGAAACGTAACGACGGATTCTGGTTCAGGAGACCCTAAATTCCAATACCCCAATTCTTGAATCATGAAAATATACAGGGTGTCATCTATAGCTGGCAGAATTGATAACGCTTATTTATTCGTAGCGTTTAGTTGATTTACAAAATTTCTTCTCGAGTCATAAGGTTCCCAAAAACGTTCAATTGATGCTGTACAAAATACCATATATTACTTTTTGATGCCTAGATATGATCAGTTGAAAGTTGAATTATGAAGGAAAACATACTGAAAATTCTTTTGTCTCCGAGCTAACACCAAATTCTGGTTTGGAACACCATAAAGGCCCCGGATCCTGTTGTTCGAATCATGAAATTACATAGGAAGTCATCTGTAAATGGAAACATGTCTAACCTTTATTAAATACATTTTGTTGCTAGTTTTACAGATGACACCTTGTATATTTTAATGATTTAAGTAATTTGATCTGAGTGATTTAGATTGTTTCGAACCAAAATTTGGTTCTGTGATGAAGACAAGCTCTGAAATGTTTCCCAGTTTTCCTATTTCTGAATATTATAAATAAAAATATAATCACGAGTATAATCATTTCTTTCACAAAACTAACACCGGATTCTCGTTCTCAACAAGCTTAATAAGATTTATGAATAAAAAGCGAGATATGTTATCATTTACAGGATGAAATCCTGTATAATTTCATTACCCGGGCAACGAATTCTGGAGGTTTTGCGGTATATTCTGAACCAGGATATGTTTTGTCTTGGTAATAGAAGGATGTTTACCACAATTTTTCAATTTTGAACTGGTCATATATAGCCATGGAAGTATAATATTTTGTTTTTTTTTACACTGTATCAATTAAATATTTTGGGTGCTTCTTGATTGGAAAAGAAATATTCAGAAACAATTCAACATTACGGATAAATAAAAGTTATCGAATTTGCTAGCTACAGATGATACCCAGTATATTTTCAGATTTAAGTGTTCAGGTGGGGATTTCAGGGTGTTCTGATCCAGAAATGTTTGTGCTTAAAGTATCCTTAATGTATTTCCCCATTTTTTCGTCTCTCAACTCGTCATAGCAAGCCATGAAAAAGTAATATTTGGTTGTTTTCTATAGCAGTAATTGAACATTTTAGGTACTTTGTTACTATAGAAAAAAAAAATCGAAAACAACCAAAGATTTTTCACTTTTCAACTAGTCATAGCAAGCCATGAAAAAGTAAAATTTGGGCATTTCTTATACTCCGCATCAATTGAACACGTTCAGGCCCTTTGTGACAAAAAAAATCGAAAGCAACCATTTTGGATGAATAAAAATTAGTAATGTTGCTAGTAACAGATGCCACCCTGTATATTTTAATGAATAAAGCACATAGATCTAGGGGTTTTAGGGTGTTCTGAAACAGAATCTGGTGTTATTTTCGTGATAAACAATGCCTAGTGTGTTTTTCCCAATTTTTCACTTTTCAGTTGGTCGTAGGTAGCCGTGGAAAATGGATATACGAATATTTCATCAACCTCGAGTTAGATATTTTTGGGTACTATATGTTATGAAAAATAACTTTTGATATCACTCACTGTACTGTCAAGAAAATACGAGGGTGTGGCTGCACTGTATGTATATATATATATATATATATATATATATATATATATATATATATATATATATATATCGAGAAGGGTAGTCTCTTGACTGGACTAGTTGAAAAAAACTCTTTAAATTAAGATATTCTCAACCTGATGAGTAAGAATATCCTTGACTATTTAACACCAGAGTGTTACTTCAACGAGGCCTTTTATTCCTGACTGCATCCCCAAGGATATTCTTACTCATCAGGTTGAGAATATCTTAATTTAAAGAGTTTTTTTTTATATATATATCTATATATATATATATATATATATATACAGGGTGTCCCAAACTCGATGGCCTATTAGACGTTTCTGGAGAACGGGACATAGGATTATTTTGAAAATTTGGTTTCTTGGGTAATTCCTTTTGTTCTATCGATCTAAAATATTTTCAGCGTTGCGGCGTTGCCGCTTATACTGAAAAGTAGTAACAACTTTTATATTTCAAATGGAACACCCTGTATATTATTACATTTTTTGTTTCGCTATTGCTTTTCAATCATTTTGGTATGATGCTTCCCTATACCTATCTCCAGTGGTTTTCGAAAAATTCACTGATTTCCTTATTTTTTGTGTGAAACACAGCTTCAATTAAATGTTTATTACTGCAGTATTTGGATTCGTAGAAAGCTGAAATTTGGGAAGTAGTTTGAAAATGTCCTGTGTATCAGTTGTGTCTAAGTGAATTCGTTCTCCATTATACAGGGTAGTTCAAAAGTTGTGATTTTACCGATAGATACAAAAGTGGTCAAAAGTGCATTTTTTTAAATGGAACACCCTGTATATCATCACATATCCTGAAAAACAAATAAATTTGCTTTCAAATGATGTATCATGTTCCTATACCTAAATAGTCAGGTTTTCGAAATAAAAGCAGGTTTATATAAAAATTGGATTATTTTGCCATATTTTATATTAGGGAGCTATCAAATGTCATGGAACATGTCATTATGAAAATTCGACAATCAGTGCATTAATAATAGAAGTTTACGCCTTCATTCACGTAAATTTGATCAAAAAAGATTCAAAATGGAAGACAATAACTATTCAAAAGTTTTGATGAAAATTTTTATTCTTCAAGGTCAGAGTGACAAAATTATAGCAAGAATATGCAAAAGGTAGTATATTCAAGTGTATTATGACTTTTATAAGAAGACGAACTGATTGCAAAAGAATAATTAATTTACAAGGTATTCCAAACTCGATAGCCTATTACACGTTTTTGGAAATTTGGGAGATAAATATTTAAAATATTGTATTTCCCGATAAGAGATTGTGATCTAGCTCTTAAAAATATTTTCGTGGTTGCAGTGCTGCCAAGTGTACTTGTAACTAAGGATGACTTTCTAATTTCAAAAAACACAGTGTTTCACTCCGTATTTTTATTATACTGATGAATACAAATAACTTTTTTCGCATTTTGACTGATAATGTGCTATTTCACTACATTCAAAATCGTATAATAAAGTGGCATTTTACCACAGAGAACTGTCACTTTATTGCATATTTATGTCACTCAATAAAACACAGTTTGATAGAAAATTGTTCATTTGATATTGGAAATAAACAAACCGCGTCAGTGTAATAGGTTACAGAAATTCTACACAGTAAAATAAAAATAAATGAGATAATAGATAATTGAATTGGTACAGGAACATACAAGTTTCTAACGCGACGCATGCTTCACGAAGAATTTGGTGATTGTAAGTCAGAGTTAAGTTTTTGTTGTGTCTCAAATGACTTCGTATCGACTCTACCTACTATGAATTTTCGTAAATTTTAAAACTTGTAATGCTTTTATATATTCATGTGAAAGGTTTTTCTTGAACTCAAATGAATCGACCATATTTTAAAAAAGTTGCTTGAACAACATTGTTTGAAGAATATATTATCTAATTAAATTTGAATATGTCCTATATTTCTAGCTGTTCGATGGATATTGACATTTTGTATTTTTTTCACAACAAACTTTACCAAAACTAATATCGCATGAACAGAGAAATGAATTAAGTAGAAATTTTTATTCAGATTTGAACAAAGTATGATTGGTTCGGTTTTCCTTCTTCATAATAATTTTATGTTCCATTCAGGGTATCTGAAAATTCTGTGTCTGTTGAAAAATCATGATTCACCGTAAGTAGAACTGAATTTTATTTCAATAAATAAACAGATGATGGTAATATAAAACGCTAATTCAAATGTTCGAAGTGCTGACCATTTACACGCAAACATTCGTGGATCGAAGTCATTACATGGATGGTTGTTGCTCTTTGTACCTCGTCCGGCCGAATTTCCTCGAAAGCTCTTCTTATTCTCTGTTCCAATTCGTCCTTCGAAGTCACAGGTGTTTCATAGACAATCTGTTTTATTCTTCCCCAGAGGTAAAAATCAAGAGGAGTCAGATCTGGGGATCGCGGTGGCCAAGGCTGTGGACCCAAACGCCTTATCCACCGATCTTCAAAGGTTATAGTTAATTCTCTGCTCACTTCTTGTGTACAGTGAGGTGGGGCACCGTCCAACTGATACCAACAACTCCGATATACATGAAGAGGCAAATTGTCCAAAAAATCACTAACCGTTGTTCTCAAAATATTCAGATATTTTCCAGAATTCAAGTTCGCATCATAGATACAATATGATAATTTATCATTCATGAGTAAACAAAACACATTTAAACTAAATTTTTCTTGAAATCCACTTTCTTTTATAAAATGGGGATTTTCTGCGGCCCAAAAATGATTGTTTTTCCGATTGAATATTCCCTCTCTCGAAAATTTAGATTCATCCGTCCAAATAATTTTCTTCAGGAAATTTGGATCTTCATATGTCCATGTTAAAATCCATTCGCAAAAATCAACCCGTTTTGGAGGATCACCTCTATGTAAGGCATGAACTTTGATGAATTTATAATCATGCATTTTGTGTTTTTTCAAAATTCACCATATTGAAGTGCGTGACATACCTAAATCCACAGCTGCTCTCCTTAATGATACATGTGGGTAGGCGTGAAAATACCCCAAGACGTTAATTTCATTCTCTTCTTCGCCAGTTATCGGTTTAATTTGAGTTCTTGGCGCTTCAACTTTCCCAAACATAGCATAATTCTGTTCAATTCTTCGAAAGATTTTTCTATTAATTTGGGGTAGATTTGGATAACGTTCGTTGAATATTCTGCATGTTCTTGAAACAATTCTTTGACACTCACCGTGAATATAAAATAAATTTAAAATATCTGCATTTGAATATGCATTATAATCCATTTCCAATATTTTTTTACTGACAGGACCACAATGAAAATCACTACTTTTCAAAATGAAAATTTGTTTTGCTTTTTTCTGGTCACGGCACACTACAGATTATTTTAGTTGGGAAATATCACATAGATATTTCGATTCGTAAAAGGACCCCGCTCAAACCTTATGGAAAAGTGATATGTGTGTGATTTGCCTAAATTTTTTATATTGTTTAGAGGAGATATTGGCCAATATTGGCAAAAATACGCTCCATTTCCACATTTTCCACTGATTTTTCTGAAAACCAACCTATTCTTGCAGTGAAGTATGGATAGTAAATACAAAGTACTCTATTTAACTGTGGTGGTCCTGGGGTTAGCGCTGCTGGCTAGAAAGCTGAAGGTCCCGGGTTCGATCTCGACGATCGGTTTATTTTTTTTTTTTTAAGCAAGTTTTTTTCCAGTATTATTGAACAATATCTCCGAAACTATTGGTTATTGGACTTTAACGCAATGGTAACTTTTCATTACTAATATTTCCTCTAAACAATACCCAAAATTAAGGCAATTCCCACATAGATCACTTTTCCATAAGGTTTGAGTGGTGGCCTTTACGTTAATTAACTCGCAAACGTTTCATTATTGATGTATTAATTGTCGAAGTGTCATAACATTTCAAGGCAAAATAATCCAATTTTTATATAAACCTGCTTTTATTTAGAAAACCTGACAATTTAGGTAGGGGAACATGATACATCATTTGAAAGCAAATTTAATTGTTTTTCAGAATATGTGATGATATACAGGGTGTTCCATTTAAAAAAATCCACTTTTGACAACTTTTGTATCTATCGGTAAAATCATCACTTTTGAACTACCCTGTATAATGGAGAACGAATTCACTTAGACATGACTAATACACAGGACATTGTCAAACTACTTCCCAAATTCTACGAATCCAAATACTGCAGTAATAAACATTTAATTGAAGCTATGTTTCACACAAAAAATAAGGAAATCAGTGAATTTCTCGAAAACCGCTGGAGATAGGTATAGGGAAGTACCATACCAAAATAATTGAAAAGCAATGCATTGCTGAAAATACTTTAGATCGATAGACCAAGAGCAACTACTTGAGAAACCAAATTTTCAGAATGATCGTATGTGCCGTTCTCCGTAAACGTCCAAGGTACCATCGACCGTGACCCACCCTGTATATATATATATATGAAAAGCACTATTTATAAATAATTTTTAAAAATATCAGAATTAGTTGTGAAAGATTGTTGTAATGAAAATTTATAGAAATATCATTATTATTATTAAACAAGAAAAACCATATACCTTACCTGAACTTTGCAGTGTTTTTTCTTTACCATCCCACTCAAAGACTACAAAAAGATTCATCCAAATAGTCACAAACATCAGTTCTCGAAACCAGTTTCAGTTCTAAGACAATTCGTGTTGCAAAAAATGCCTGTATTACTTGAAGACCTCTTTTGCTCAGAAATCGAATGTGGTACATGCACGATAGCGCCCCAGCATATTTTTCTGTTTTGGCTCGGCAATATCCAGATGAAGTGTTTGAGAACAAGTGGATAGGACGAGCTGGACCTCAGTTATGCCCCCCCCCCCAGGTCGCTTGACATAAATAGCCTAGATTTATTTCTGTGGGGGCATCTCAAATCTCTAGTATATGCAACATTAATTGATGCCTCCGGAATCGACTATTAAATGCATTCGAAACCAAATACTCCGGGGGTGTTTGACAGAGTACGGGCATCAATGAAGAGAAGAGCAGACGTATGGGAGAAGGTCACTTTCAACAATTGTTTTAAAGTAGTTTCCTTGATATAACTTTCAATCAGATGTTTTGTATAATGAATCATTGTTGCAAACGCCTTTAGCTTTAATTTTTAGCAGACAGCTGCTAATGAACTAAATGTTAGCAAATTACAAAAAATCTTTTTAATTTTTTTAGTCGATAACGGTCGAAGATACGCAAAAACTACAAGACACAAAAAAGTTTGCAAACCAAAAAATGAATTTTTTATTTCAGGATTTACTAACAGCGCACCGCAAAAAAGTTCAGTAGGAGAAAAGTTATCATGACCCATAAAAAAATATCACCTTGTAGATTCTCGCAAACATTTGAGATGTCCATTGATGTAAGTTCTATAGCAAAACATACATTTCAAATTTGAGCCAGATATCTCAAAAACTGCAGGATCTATAAAGAAAAAACGAAAAAAATTTTGAAATTTCAACACCCTGTATATCGGTAACGAATCATTATCATCATCATCAGATTTGTTCAGGACCTCCTGGAAACTACAAAAGTATCTGACCGATGAGAGGTTAGATTCCTGTGAATCAGAATTGGGTTGGGTTTGTACACACACGTTTTATTTGTGGAAAAAACACCTGTTTTGTAATGCTCTCTATTTGTTAAAAAGGTGTTTCTAGAGTTCATGCTGTACCTTTCATTGTTCGTTTCAAATAAGTGAAAGCAGATAATGAGTTTAGGTACTTACTTTATCTGCGATTCTTCGTTGAAGATATATAGAAATCGCCAAAACACAAAAGTTTTCCCACTGCACAAACCACTTTTATGTCCACAATAAATCCAAATGATCGATTTATCCAGCAGACTTCACTTGTCCATCTCATCAGATCGTCAAAAACAATACATAGAGAATACGTAACCTCATAACTCGAGTTATAACTCGAAATTAGTGTTAATTTCGAGTTTCAACTCGAAACTAGCTCAACTTCGAGTTACAACCGAGTAAACACAAACTGTGAGTTCAGAACTTATTTCGAACCCTTTTGGTCGTTTTTTGATTAAAATTTTGATGCCAAATGTTACTTGAAGGTATGAGAATGTGACTTCTATTTTAAATCTAAATTGGAGTCACATTGAGATAACATTATAATGACAATGTGAAGTTGAGAGAACCATCCCTTATTTCTCAATGTGAGGTAGTTTTCGATTATTTTTTTGTGTCACATTCCGATTTGGGGGAAGTCGCCCTGAGAGCACCATATTGGGCATTCCAAGAATGATACATACTATAGACCTTCGATTTTCATGTTAATGAGTGATTAAACTGCTTACAGCTGATAGAAAAATATGTTCAAACAACACGCTTTTTTCTAACAGAAACAAAGAGGGCATAGGCCACTGGGGAGTGAAGACAGCTATGATGCCATTTGTTCCTAGTCCGAATCGTTACACTTCAAAGAATCACATCACTCTTTTTTTAATCAATCGGTTCTTATGGCATTTCATCGTAATGAATTCCTTGAATTTTTGAACGACATTTTCACTGCTTCACGTTCACGGTGGAGAGTAGGGGAAACTTTAATGGCGTGGTTGTAGTCGGGACACTCTTTGACAGGACGTCGAAAAAACGCGTTTAGGTCAAAAATTACGGCAAAACGAAATTTATTTTAAATGGTGAATTCTATCAGTCAAATAAGATCAGAAGATATATCTACACCTGTTAAATTTTAGAATAAAATAAGCCAAAATTACTAGCTTTCAACGACTTTATTCTTTTTTACTTGACAACTTCAGTCAAAAACTCAAAAACTTCATATCTAATCTCAGTCGAATGAAATATTGATTATACAGAGGCCTCAACATTCTCCGCCCCGTGAAGGACTGGAATCTTCACTAGTGGTCGGCAAAATATAGAGCTTGGCGACTGGTCTTGTATAAGTGCCCTTTTTCGTCTTGATTTTGGCAACTCGTGGAATTCCATCTTTTCCAGGGTATACTTCTTCTACTCGACCTAACAACCACTCATTTCTTGGGGCCTTTTCATCTACCAATACGGTTATGTCTCCTACTTTGATTGGGTTCGATTTTGAATGCCATTTTTGGCGCCGTATCAAAGTAGGGCGGTATTCTATTACCCATCGTCTCCAGTAATTGTTAGCTAATCCTTCAGCTATTCGCCACTGTTTTCTACTCAGGTGGTAAGTATCATTATCAGAAGAGCTCTTGATTCCGCCAGACCTGAGTAATAGAAAATGATTTGGTGTAATCGCTTCTGGTTCATTGGGATCAACAGAAATATGGGTTAAAGGTCTTGAATTGACTATATACTCTGCTTCGGCCAATAAAGTGGCTAGAACCTCTTCTCTGGGGTTTTTACATTTCAAAGTCACTTTGAGGGCAGTTTTTATCGAACGCACCATCCTCTCCCATATACCTCCCATGTGAGGAGCTCCAGGAGGATTAAATTTCCAAGAAATTCCTTTTGACGCCATTTCATCCGAAATTGCTTCAAAGATTGAACCCACTCTCTCAGCTCGCGTTCAGCTCCAACAAAGTTAGTACCGTTGTCAGTGATGAATTGTTTTGGTTGACCCCGTCTCGACATGAATCGTCGAATTGCCAGTATAGTCGAGCTAGTATCTAGGGAGGCAGCTATTTCAATATGTACGGCTCTGATGGTGAGACAGGTAAACAACACTCCGTACCTTTTTTCGACTCTTCGGCCAATGGCGACTGTTATTGGAACAAACAAGTCAATTCCAACATACGAAAAAGGAAAAACAAAAGACTGCAGTCTCTGAGGAGGTAATAGTCCCATTTCTGGTGGGATCGGCTTGCATTTTCTGACTGAACATTCTTGACAAGAATTAAAGCACTTCTTCACTGCTGAACTAGCTCGTAAAATCCAATATTTTGTTCTCAGCGAGTTAACTACAGTTTCAATACCGATGTGGCTAGCTGCTTCATGATACTGTTGGATCAACAGTTCTGTGAACCTGTGCTTGGGATCTAAGATAACAGGATTTCTGGCATCATAATCTATATTCAACTCTTCTTGGGCGGGAAATCTACCATTCAGACGAATTATTCCATCACAATCCAAAAAAGAGGATAATTTGTAGAGGTGGCTATTTTTTAACAACTCTTTATTTCTGCTTAACATGTGAAGTTCTTCTTGAAAACAGTCACTCTGACTTCTCTTTATCCACATTTTGTGAGCTTTTTCTATCGATTCGACTTCTAATTGCAATTTCCTAGGTCTGTCTATATTTTTTAGGCAAATTACTTTTATGAAATGTAGAATCCATGCAGTTGAACGAATTAATCTAGTCAGTTTCGAAAATCTCTCTATGTCGGGCAAATCTAGAAGTTTCGATTGAAATTGATTGTCAATCAAAAATGTTAAGCCATCTTCATTTTCTTGACATTGTGGTTCCTTCGGCCAATGCTCTTCCGTCTGTCTCAGAAATGGTGGTCCACTGAACCATTCGCCATCTAATAGAAAGTTAATATTTTTCAATTCTTTGGTGGCCTGGTCTGCTACATTATTTTCTGAAGGAACCCAGTGCCATTGCGATACGTCGGTTTTTTCATGAATTTCGCCTATTCGACAGGAAACAAAAATAGGAAACCTTCTTGATTCTGACCGAATTTGTTTCAAGACAACCATTGAATCTGTCCAATAGTGTGTGTCTTCTATTTTGTATTCCACTTCTTCACTTATCGCTTTTGAAACTCTGCACGCTAGTACAGCTCCTTGCAATTCAAGTTTTGGTATAGTTTGCTGATTTAGGGGGGCAACTTTACATTTAGCAGTGACGAAACTGATCTTTATTTCATGGTTCACTTCATTTCTAGTTCTGAAGTAGGCCACAGTAGCATATGCTTTATCACTGGAATCGCAAAACATATGCAAGTCCACCTTTTGTACACAAGGAATACTGGGAAAGTAATATCTGTTTACAGCTATCGGAGCCAATTCTCGAAGTTCTCGAAGCCAGCACTGCCATGTTGGATACAATGTTTCGGGTATTTCGGAATCCCAATCAACATTACTTCTCCAGATATTTTGCATTAAAATTCTGGCTTTGATAATCAGAGGTGCCAAAAATCCAATCGGGTCAAATATAGACATGATGATTCGAAGAACTTCTCTTTTGGTGGGTATTTTCAACCCAGAAGTAATTTCGGTTTGTATTTTATTGAAGTTAAGCCTGAATATAAAATGATCAGCTTCAGGACACCAAGATAGCCCAAGAACTCTTTCAAAATTTTGCGAATCAATTTTCACTGTATTATTTGATTCAGCACGGATACATTCTGGAATTGACTCTAGTACTGATCTGGAGTTGCTGATCCATTTAATCATTTCAAATCCAGCCTGCTTATGAACGAAAATGACTTCGTTGACCCTTTGAATTGCTTCCTCTTCTGTGTTGCAAGAATCCAATTAATCGTCCACGTAATGTTGTTTCTTCATAGCTCGACTAATTCCAGGATACTCGTTTTCAAAATGTTCTGCATTTTTGTTCTTTATGAATTGTGCAACGGATGGAGAAGAAACAGCGCCAAAAATCATTACGTTCATTTCATACGTATCCGGGATAGCAAAAAGATTTCCTTTATCACGCCAAAGAAAGCGTTGAGAACATTTATCTTCATTTCTGATCAGGACTTGCAGGAACATTTCTTTGACGTTTCCAGTGAAGGCTATTTTTCCTTGTCGAAAACGCCATAATACAGAAACTAGGGAAGGCACGAAATCGGGACCTTGGAGGAGAAAATCGTTCAAACTATACCCAGAAGATTTGGCGGCAGCGTCAAATACTAGTCTTATTTTACCGGGCTTATTTATGTTGTTCACGGCAAAATGGGGTAAATACCAATTTCTTGGATTTTCAGTTACTTCATGTATTTCCAACTTTCTGGCATATCCCTTACTGATGTAATCCTGTATCTTTTCGTAGTACTGTTTAGCGAACCCAGCGTCACGACTCATTTTCCTTTCCATGCAAACAAGACGTTTCAAGGCATTTTCTTTGCTATCGGGAAAGACTGCATCACGGCTCCGCCAAAGATGACCGATTTCGTAGCGGTTATCAACTTTTCTACACGTCTCATTCATAATTTCTAAAGCTCGTCCATCTTCCACCGAGTTGATGATGCTGCCACTCATTTTTGTTCCAAAAGCTTCCAATTTAAAGCTTTCCTTCACGATTCGATGGAGTTCGTCATCATCAGATTGTCGACAACACAAATTTGCATGAATAAGTTCATTTTTTGATGGAATATCATTGACTGCTCCATGAATAGTCCAACCTAATTTTGATTTGGACATTATCGGTTGGTTAATTCTTGGTTGAATAACCTGTCGTGGCACGATCAAACCACAATTGTCTTGGCCGATGAGTATTTCAGGCTTGGCAAGTTCAATAGCTTTTAGAATATCACGATCCAGGTAAGGAAAGTTCTCAGACAAAATGTCCACATTAATTTTTTGACAGTTCGTACATTTTTCATACTATAAAATGTGCGTTTATTAGAATCAGCAGAAATGTTCAAAGAAACTTTTCTGGAAGTGTCTTAATAATGGGTAATGTTATTAGTCCATTGAAAACATAGGGGAACAACTGGCCCAGGAAGGTTTAGTTTCACATCTAGATATTCATCTATCATGGAACACGTGGAACCTTCGTCAAAAAGTGCGAATGTTTTTATTTCACTATTAGGTCCACGTAATAATACAGGTGCTATCCTCAATAGAGCTGTTCTATCTTCATCGTTAACTTTAGCACAGAATTCTCTTGTGGGTACTGATTTATCTTGCGAGTTATTTGTATTTGGAGTTTTTCTCTGGGAACATGGAGAAGATTATTGTGTCTTCCTTTACAATGATTGACCCCACATCTTTTTTTCAAAAAACATTTGTTCGCCATGTGGCCAATTCTTAAACACAAAAAACATAATTTCAAATTCAATGCTATGTCTCTTCTTTCAGGAACAGTTTTTTCGATAAATGCGCCACATTCTTCTAACAGATGATTTGAGTTTTTACAAAATACACATTCTTTGGAAATATCTGAATGTCTGGTGGCACTTGACTTATTCGAATACATTATTGTTTCCTTTTTTGAACAAAATTTGGGTTTTTGAAATTGACTACTTGGGGAAGCCATGGAGTTAACTTCTTCTTCATACCAATTAGCGAAATCTTCCAGAGATGTTGGAATACCCTGAATATCTTTCTGATATTTATATTTTCCCCAATTATATTTCTGTATTGCGGGTAATTTCTCTACCAGATTGACTAATAATTCTGGGTTGAACAAGTAGAGGGTAGAATTTACGTTTTTCATCGTAACTACCATATTGTTCACTGCATTCGAGAAGAAAATCCAAGATTCTAATTTATCTTCTTTAATGCAACCAATTTTCTTAACTTTGTCCATGAGTGAAAGAACAATCCATTCCAGCCTACCAAAATTCATCTCAAGCATCTTGATAATTCTTGGAACATTACTCGGCGATATCAATAAAGCTTTGACGGTTTCTCGAGCCTTTCCCTTGAGCGCCCTATCCAGACGAAGCAAGTTATCCTCGTCTGTTAGACAGTATTGTTCGGTAGATCGTTTGAACTCGCTGATGAAAATTGGCCAATCGGTTAGATCACCTGAGAAATGTTTAAGTTCCTTCGATTTCTGTTTCAGCAACAACATATTAGTGTTTGCATTACTTTCAATACATTTTCTAGCAATGTCGAAAACAGCCCTTTCTCCACCCCCAGAGAAAAAAGAATGGTGTGGACTTTCGGACAAAGCAGGGCATGTACTTTTTGTGTCAATGATCTTCAGTTTATTTTCAAAGTCAATAGTGACATTTTTCTCACTTCGAAGTTCAGTTTTATCAATATCTTCAAAAAACGCTTTTGACTTTTCCATAGCGCGTTCTTGTATAGCTCGAAGGACCAGTGTTAAATTTTAGAATAAAATAAGCCAAAATTACTAGCTTTCAACGACTTTATTCTTTTTTACTTGACAACTTGACAACTTCAGTCAAAAACTCAAAAACTTCATATCTAATCTCAGTCGAATGAAATATTGATTATACAGAGGCCTCAGCAATACCGTTGATGTGACAACGGTCGAACGATAGTATTAACAGTTGGAAATATATTTCCAAGTATGCAGAATATCTGCACCAGGGGGTTTTTCAACAAAGCCATGAGATTCGAAGAGTTCGACTTTAGGTGATTTCGATCATAAAACATTACAACCAATAATATTTCCATTTTTCACTTCCAAACTAGTAATGATAGGGATATTTCAACGACCGATGATCGTATGATTTATTATTCATCCGACCCCTCGGTTTTGGGAAGACATAATTGTAAATGGATGTATTGCTGGCAACCATTCATTAGCCAATTTCATTTTCATATTCGCAATAGGCGTTATTTTTTCATTACGCAGAATTTTATCGAGAGCTTTTGTGGAAAACAAATAAGGCCTGCATTTTGTCTGATTGGCCCTATCAAACTGACGACCATCATCACTATGCAAAAACAAATCAAATTTATTTGAAATTTTCTTTAACACGTTGCATGCTGATAACGCCTATGCGCGTCATTGGTGTTGTTTTAGCGGGGTGCTGTAAATAAGGCCTGCATTTTGTCTGATTGGCCATATCAAACTGACGACCATCATCACTATGCAAAAACATATCAAATTTATTTGAAATTTTCTTTAACACGTTGCATGCTGATAACGCCTATGCGCGTCATGGTGTTGTTTTAGTAGGGTGCTGATGACGCTCATGTGCATTTCTTTAATATTTCAAAGCTGCAAAATATATTCACCAAGGCATGCACGAAACTTCTGAGTGGAGAGTAATATAAGTGAAACATTCTACTTGGGTACCTAGCAAGCCGTTTTTGGTTGTCAAACTCTTGACCGGTTCTATATCAGATTAAAAATGGACTCGAATTGTTCACGTCGGAAACGAGCAAAAATTAGTACAAGAACACTCAACAATACTAAATATAATATTAATTTAGTCATCTAGTGAAAATGAAGTTGATGAATCCGATGCAAATTTTTCTCCATCAGATGAAAAAACAGCTATGTTTGTTATCCACGCACCACCACCATAAAGTAGTCAGAAACTTTTTTAGAATGTGAAGAGGAAAATAATCATTTCCCACGCACAGAAAATTTTGAAATGATCTAGTACCAAGTAATTCAGTCTCTTCAATCGTTCTTGAAACAGTAATAGCATCAGTTTTCAACTTCTTTGCGACATACCACTCAACATCTTCTTTATTGAAGTGTACCTGTTTACGAAAAATATTATTTAAACTGTGAATAACCTTGTATACATTCAGTCGAGTTTTTCTCGATCGGAGGAAACTCTTCTGCCCAAACGTTTTATCAATTCAATAGATATTAGACCTATAATTCAATTCACCTGACAAATTCGCGCTTTTGATGTTATGTTCCACGCGGGTCTCTTGAGCGCCGTCTTCCATGTTTGTAATAGAGCTGGATCCCCAGGAAAATGATATAAATCAATAGAATTGCTCCACAATTCTGTATCGAACACATTACGGTATGAATATATCATTTTTCGGAAGCTTCACTTGACAACCTTGACAAATATTCGATTTTGAAAGATACCATCACAGTTACCCCGGTTACGTGTACCTCAAATCATATTTTTACATATTCCCTCCCTGACGATACGCCCTTGTGCTCATTCAGCCTCACAAGGTAGACATAACCTAAAACGCGTTTTTTTCGACTCTAATTATACGATCAAATGTCAAATTGCATATAGGGACTCTACTTGAAACAGATGAGTTGGGCACACAATGAAACATAGCCTTAGTTAATGATAAAGACATGCTACTGGAAAATCCTTCTGTGGTTAAGGGCACTGAAACACAAAATGATTTAATCTCATTCATGATTGAGTTTGGCAATTTAAATATTGGCAAAACATAAAAGGATTTCGTGTTTGTGCCTTAATAAGTTCAATATTGAACTCATTTTACATTCCAGATACCGCTTTTTATCTATATGTCTCTTCTAGACATTTTTAATTCAATAAATGAGGTTTATTGTGAATTTTGACGTGTTTTTTCAGCTGTTTCAAAGTGCCCCTGGCATGTGGCACAATGACACAATATAAATATTTTGAAAGATTGCACTCACGGTCACATATGATTTCTATAACAACAGTCGATGCATTTTTTACATACCTAGCTTAGATTCTAAGATCATAGGAAAAAATCGAAATGTTGAAAAAATATTCTGATGAAGAGCTATTGGCAAATATGACTTTTGTTGAAAAGGGGAACATTCTCCATGAATATTGAAAAATAAAAAATGTGATTTATTTGCAATATCTAACGGAAAACAACTACTTCCCCGGCACAAACCACGCTGGACTTTTGTGTTCCATTGTGGCCCCCTTCCCCTATAGAATGCGCTAATCTCGCACCTCATTTCATTTATTGTATGAACCCAGTGAACTCGAGTATGTATCCGTACCTTTTGACGGCGGTGTAATAGCCACATCGCAATAATCTTGCGTTTGCAATCCATTCAGGATAAGGTCTACTTCAATGCACGACGATCGAAGGAAAATTAACTTAACGTTCGATAAGAAAACGTAACGTGTGCAAGCAACCATGTTACGGACAAAAGTCGTTCGAATATTTTTTTTCATACGTCCAAATCCGTAGCGTGTGCAACGAGCTTAATGTTGAAGAAATATAGTTTTTGTTTTTTCGCACTTTTTTTGCAGTCCGTTGCACGTAATGTTCGTTTTGATTTCTGGCAATGAAAACTCTTCTTTTTCAAATACAATTGAATACCAACCTATTCATTTAGTCCGAGATTTAGTGTATGTGTATTAGGTTCATATTATGTGCTGATAAATTTCTGAATTTCTCTCAAAATTTTTCTATTTGTTTCGAACCTTCGTAAACCGGAAGGAGCGGGTAGCTTTTTTTTGGGTACGAACAGAACAGAAACGTTTCGATTATTATTCATACACAGAGTTGTTTTGAAAAGTTTTAAATATCCACCATTCATTTTCAGGAATGATTCCAAAAAGGCCCATTCAACATTTCTGAAACGTTTATGAAGTCTTACTGAATATTAAGTCGAGTTATTTTGAATTGTTTCAATCAGTTACAGTTTAGGTAAAATAGAAAATGTTTATGAATATATCAAACTGAAGTTCTTTTGTGATGTTTCATTTATCGACAATTGAGATTTTGAAATGTTTTCAAATGCATTGATTTAAAAAACAGCTGGATACGCTTTGATAGCTTTGAATCATTCTGAGCCATTGAAGAAATCTTGCTACCTCAACATTTCGATTATTCTCAGTTGAAGGTATTTTGAAATGTTTCAATTATTCAAAATTTATATTAATATGAAATATTTCTGAATATATCTTGGAATATATTCCAGACATGTTTCTAAAAAAAGGTTTCGATTATCTGCAACTCTACAGTACTTTTCAAATTTTTTATAAAGTTTCAATGTCAATATTTCCAGTACACTCAATCTCAAAAAATTTTAACTGCATCTACATCAATGCCACAAATCAAATCTTATTTGTCAAAACATTTTCGCACCAAACTTTCATATAATCGCAACTATCAGTGCTAGACGAAAACTCTAGATATCTGTAAAAGGTTTACTGCGAGACATAAAGCTGAGATTCTAGGAGACAGAAATATTTGTTTGAGGTAGGTATTTAAACTGATGTAAATCACTTCTGTACCTGCACCTTCGAGACATGATATTGAAATTCTAATCCACTGAAATTTTTTATTCAGTTATGAATGTGCTCGATAAGTCAGAGAGATTCACAAATTGTTATGCAACTAAATGAGAAACGCATTGTGAACATTCATCCCATTTTTTGTATCCTTGGCGGTAACAGCGACATTATTATGTATCGCTTTCGTAACATTTAGTGATGTGAATGCGGCATGTTAAGGATGTTTGCACTTTTTCCAAAGTCTAAAAGGTACTTTCAGAAAACTTTGTCCCAAGCTACAATGTTTTTCAGTCTACGCATAACACAAACTTAGCGGTTTTAAGCGCAGGCCGTTTGAAACTTCACGTATCGATAGCCGGTTCGAGCCCGGCGTACGAGAGATGTTCCCTCGAGTACTAAATATTGGAATCGATAGATAACCGTATGCCTTGTCGAAAAGCAAGTTGTTAGGTGTTAGTTGCCTAGATGCCAATCCCGTCTAGTGCTGGCTTAGATTGCACACCGACCACCTGGGTTTTTCAAAAAATCAGAGTGTCGTCCCGGAACGCCACGGCAAATAATTATAATATCTGTCACCTATACCCGCCTTTGAGTTTATGAAGGAGTTTTATTGTTTTGCTAGCTTACGATCCATAGCTGTCAAACTGTGGCGAGCGACTGGTGTTCGCGCGTAAAAATCGGCTGTGTCGATTTTACTATTTCTTTTATTTGATACTCTCCGGCAAAACTTACTGAATAATAAATAAGTTATAACTCGAAATTAACAAAAAAATATCATATGTCCGCTCTACGCGTTCGTAGAATAAATACCAATAAATAGAAAATAAAATGTAAACTCAGATATAGAAATGCATAAGATTCGACAATATAGTGGGTCAGGCACACAAGTTCATCATTTGTATCTATAAATAAAGCTTTCATCGAATTATACAGAGAAATGCCAGTGTAACCTACTAACACGACAAATCGTCCGCTTCCTTTATAAACGATAGTGACTAAGAGAAGAATTTTAAATGCATATAACCGAAATGCTGTTTCACTAATCAAAGACAATAGAATTCGACCTTCCATGCAAAAATACATCCTTGTTTGTATTCATTCAGTGCTCTTCTTCACAAATCATGTTGAAGTTTGAAAATGAAATTCAAAATTCCTTTGATTCGACATTTTGTTTTACGTAGGTCATACTTTGCTTTCACCCCAAGAAAAAACGGACGTGGGGCAAGTGCGCTAGTCAAAAGTGGAAAAGTGCTGGGTAGGCCCTTCCCCAACTACAAAAAACTGGTATGCGACAGAACACTATTTTCAATGTTGGATTTCAAATAAAATATTAAGGGACTTTTTTCTTGAGTATGTATATTATTATATTGAATAATTAATTTATACCTGATATTTTTCACTTTCTGCTTTCCGCCCAGTAGTACATTCATGACTCATGTCTTTCACTCATTAGTGTTTTTGAGGTCGGGTAACGCACTTGCCCTTTTCTGCGAAGCAATTGCGCAATCCGGATCCATATTTCTCTTTCGTTCCTGGAACATTCAAATTAGGAAATATTGTTGAATTGGAATAAGCGAGACAAAAGAGAAGAAGTTAAGGTTTTTAAAAAAATACCAACTCTATCACTAACACCTAAAAATAGATCAAGAGCTAGCAACAAAAAACAGGTTTGATTAGCTAATAGCTAAAACTTTTTGAGAAGTTAGTCAGTATAATAAATAACTGGGCAACGCAAGTATGACGGCCCTCAGGTACGGTGTTGCGCTGCGCAATTAGTTGATTGTGTCAAAGATAACTATGCCCTCGAGGAATGAGCACAAGTTATTTGTAATATAGTATTCATTAGATATCCAAAGTATGGAGAAGTTGTATGCCATACCGACACGGCGTGAATTAAAAGGGTTATTTTTTTAGCCCTCATGAAATATGAACTCAAAGCTGTTTTTTTTCACAACTGGTAGAAAAAATATCTCAACACCAATGATTACCATGCCATACTGTTTCGGTGTCCGGAAGTATTACCTGAAGGCCGCCATACTTGCCCTGCCCAGTTATTTGATTATAACACTGGCTAACTCGTCAAAAAGTTTTAGCTTATCATGTCTAGATGTTTTTTGTTGCTGGCTCTTGGTCCATGATTTTTAGCCGTTTCACGTTGAACTCGTCAAAATAAAAAGCGCACTTACCCCATGTTACTTCTCACCTCACTGGTTTCATAATGCCTATAAAATAAAACAGGTACAGAAAAAGAAACTGGAAAGTGAGTGGTTTAATGACCTTTTTAAGAACACAACTTCTATAAGAGAAAAGTAATCTTTATAAATAACAATAATGATCACTTCCACTATAAATATGAAATAATTTAATAAACAACAATAATGGCGAAAAGAAAATATTGGGATAGAGTCCAGTCATACGGTGTTTTGGCCAGGAAAAAATACACTACAAGAAGCATACCTCAAATATACTTTTTAAATGAATGGTTTGGCCGCTCGTAGTAAGTCAAAGAGAGAACTAGCACAGTCAAAATTATTCCAAGTGTTGAGAAGTGTAGTTGGGGGAGTAGCACACCCAAGAATATTTCAAGTCCGAGATAGTTGTGGGGAAGCGAGCCCAGTCGAAATTATTCTAAGTGTTGAGGATTGGAGTTCAGTCAAGAATATTATAAGTCCGGGAAAGTTGTAGGGGGAACTGGCCCAGTCAAAAATATTCTAAGTACGAGATGGTTGTGTGGGAAAGTGGCCCAGCCATTAATATTCAAAGTCCGAGATGGTTGTGGGGGAACTGGCCCAGTCAAGAATATTTAAAGTGTTGAGAGAGTTGGGAGAGTAGCGCAGCCGAGAATATTTAAAGTCCGAGAGAGAAGTAGAGAGAGTTGGTGATTTGTGAGATGAGTTGGCAACGTAGGGCTGTGAGCGTTTGTTTTGGGGAGGCCACGAGCCCACAGTCAAGAATATTCAAAGTCCGAGAAAAGTAGAGAGTTGGTGATTTGTGAGATGAGTTAGCAACCTGGTTGAGGTAGTGAGCGTTTGTTTCAGGGAGAATTTGGTGGCAACATGGTTGTGTGAGCACCCCCGAGCGTCAATCGTTAGAATGGTGGTCGTTTGACCCCGCTGTGTCGGGTAGCTCTAGCCAAAAAGGCAGAGAAACCCCGAGCTCGGGGGTAGTCAAAGGCGGCGGCAAAGAGATTTGTTGGTCTGTTAAAGTCTGGCGGCGGCTACCTTCGCAGCCGGAATTGAGTCCCACTGAAAGGACACCGCACACTTTTATAGGGAAATGAGAATTTTCAACGCCCTCTACCGTCAAAACTAGCCTATAGAAAAAGTTTTGCCAATTGGACTTTTTGTTTGGAATGACTTGGACAACATATTAAAAATTCAGCCGATTCGACGGGGGCAATTTCCCTATGAAAGTGTGCGGTGTCCTTTGTCACAATTTTTTTTAACACGAGCCCAGTCGAAATTTGTGTGCCACAGTTGAGCTGGTCCCCTAGGAAACCTGGTTGAAGTCTGGCGGTGGCGGCGGCCACCTTCGCAGTCGAAATTTGTCACGAGTTGAAATTTTTACAAGTGTCAGAGAAAAAGCTGGGAATATTTCACTTTTATTCCCAATTCAAATGAAGTGTTGAGTTTGATAATGAAGGAAGTCTGCAGTATTAGATAATTATAAATATTTGACGTTCGAAAGTTATCAATGTCTCATTTCCGTTAACAAAGATAATGAAGGAAGTGTGCATGTCGAGATAAATTGAATTAATTCATAAATATATTTTCGATGCGAAAGTTATCAATGCCTCATTTCCTGTGTGCCGTTTAAGATTATGAATTAAACCTTCATGAATGCACATCGACCCACGGGCTGAGTAGCAAAGTTGATCCACACACAAACGCTTGCCAAATCATTGAATTTCGTGTAGGACATTTTAACTTGTTATTACCAAAAATCTACCGACATGTAGAAGGCACAGAGTGTCTCAAAATGAAAAAACACAGGTTGTTACAAAATAAACCTTTAGAGAAAATATACCTAGTGTCTCAACATCTTTAAAGAAAAAATATGTGACATACCGGGTGTCTCCAAGATGTGTCATATAGGTTGTTAGAAAATAGGTTAAAGGAAAATACAGAGTGTCACATAATAATTATTTCAGAAAATATACAGGGTATTTCAACATAGATCATCCCATAATAATCATTACAGAAAAAGCACAGAGTGTCCCCCATGGCGACATACCAAGTGTTCCGTGTCATATAGGTGCTACAAAATAGGTTAAAGGAAAAATACAGAGTGTCCCATAATAATCATTACAGAAAATATACAGAGTGTCTTCAAGATGTGTCATATAGGGTGTTACAAAATAATCATTACAGAAAATATACAATAGATCGATTAAGAAAAAACACGGAGTGTCCCAAAATATACCTTTAAAGAAAAAACATGGCGACTGCTCGTCAAATGTCCAATATCCGAGTCAACGATATTTTAGATTTGTACAAGTCATCAAAAAATGAGAACGTCGGGTATAAAAAAATTGAGATAGAAGAAAATTGATGCTAAATTCGGATTGCCCACATCGAGGAGATGTCAAATATGCAATAAAATGGTCACTTCCGGTTTCCATCAATGGATTCGTGTGGATGTCAAGAAACATTTTCTGTAGCCAAAAGGGTCTAGGAGGCTAACTTCGTTATTAGCGATGGTACAACGGCCTGCGGGTACTCTAATAAAACAACTTTTAAAGGAGATTTGAAAAATGAAATGGTCACTTCCGGTTCCACTTCCGGTCGTCCGATTTCGATGATTTTGATATCAATGGATTCATCTCAAGGCCAGGATATTTTTTTATCATTTTCCGGACCCAAAGAGTAGAACTTCAGTCAGTCAGCTAGTGTTACAGCGATAGCACGTATTCAAAATTTAGCGAGTTGGGGGGAAACAAGTGTGATAAAACGTCGAAAAAGACATTCAATAGTTTTAACGTGTTTGAATCAATTAGAGAAAGAGGTGAGTTTGAGGTTTTTCATTCGCCTGTTCACACAGTAAAATAGTAGTATTTTAGATGGATTTAAAAGAAACCAACGCATCTGCATTAGTCAAAGACACAATAAAACTTTCCAAATTGCCAAAAGACCTACCACTACCTACTGTTGCAGTGAAAATTATATCAACGGAATACGGTGAAAAACCCCTGGTTGAGCTGGAACAGAACACAGTATTTCTTCCAGAGAGGACAACCGAAGCGTTCAAGAAAAATTTAGCCAACTTCGAAGCTGACAAATATTCGCTGGTGTTCCGAAGTGTAAAGGGGCGTACCAATCAATTTGAAATTGTAGCAATTGATTCAAGTGATCGAAATGTCTGGCATTGGTGTTATTAGTGATGAAATCATACAAACATTTCAGCAAGTCTCATCAATCCTTTTGGAAAATTTCTGAATTTCTGAACGAACACATCGGATAAAATTATTGAATCAACATATTAGATTAATAAACAAAAGCATTTCACAAACGAATCATACTCATGGAATTCTCATAAAATTGCAAACAAATTTATCGCATTTGAAAAGATTCAAAACTCTTATTTAAAATGCAGGTCATGTTGGAGGGCGGCTAGAGAAAACACAAAGTAATAGAGTTAGATGGGAAGATGTGGGCTCATCTTTCGAAAGCCGAATTCGTACAGGGATTGTCATTAATTTGAAACATATCGATATTAAACAATTTTTAGAAGATGTATTTTTTCTCTTCAAAACTAGAATCGCACGCATTTTGAAAACTGACATGAATGCCATGAAGGTGAATACAGTTTTCTGCGGGTCATTCATCAAAAATGACCAGCAAAGCAAGATCAAGTATTTCCATACGAAAAATGTAATTATTAGTCAATCGACAGATTTGAAAAGTTGGTTCCATGACCACGTTTCAGATGTTATTCTATATAAGTTGTCAGAGTATCAGGAAAAAGACTCAGGGTGGAGTTTGAGTAAAATACTGAACTTGGAGATTAATATCAATAAATACGAAATAGGTAACGGTTTGTAAATTCACACTGGAGACATTACGATTACTCTGAATTATGAAATGTAACCTGTATTGTAGAGCTAAAAAAAGAGCCACATGTATTTATGTTTTTAATAAAAAATCATCGACATATGTTGTTTATGTTACAAAAATTTTCAAAAATAATGAAATTGATGTTCGACAAATTGGACAAGTGTCACATATTACAGAACAATTAATGCAACAAGCTAAATGTCGACATGGCATGAAAACTACACTAATTTCATTTGTTAGACAAATTTTACAAGATAGAGCTTCACTCGCGAAGGTTATGATGGAGTTTTCATCATTTGAAATGGCTGTCACCGCCGCCGCCGCCATTGTTGTTGACGTTTTTTGATGCTCAAGTTTCCAAAATTCACATTTATCATCGATCAGTTCGTGCATAATCCTTAGGTCATCTCCAGGCAGCAAATCTCTCAATTCGAGACCGCAGTGAAAACATTTCACTCGATCACTTTCACCAGTATTAAAAAATCCAGCTTCGGCTAATTCTCGAGGTTTTTGACTGAGACCTATTGGCCAATCGACAAACGATTCCAATCGCATTTGAACAGTCACTTCATCTTTATATGCAGGTTGTCTTCTTCTTCGAATAAACAATGAATCACCATCATCGAAAAAAGGACAGTTCGGGTTCCATCGGAAAGGGTCATCCCCCACTTCCCATCTAAATCCTTCAATTCGACATTTGGGACACACAACTGTGTCATCTGAACCGGTGTAAATGAAACCGGCGTCAGCCAATTGCTCTTTCGGGAAGGCAGAGGTCCAACTTGAAAAAATTTTCAATCTGCCGATATACGGTGTGGAATCAACAAAAAACACTGCCATTCTGTGGAATCAACAACATTCTTCTGGACAGACATACAACAACTGAGAAATAAAACTCTGAAATTGAACTTATATATTTATTGAAAAACGTTTTTTCATTTGTATGTCTAAAAGTACCTGGGTTTTCATGTGGTACACATATTCTTTCATAAAATAACTTGACATAAATCACATAATGTTGCTAGAACATGTTCTTCAGTGTCATCAGAGTTTGAGGCAAGTTTTACAATTTCCAAAAAATTATGGTAACATTTGAGAAATTTCATTTTATGCAGTGCAACACACATTTTTGAAATCAGGCCATTTATTTGAATCAGGTCACACACATTTTGTTTGGTGAACTGCCACAATAGCTGTGGAAGTCCATATGCATGTGATACGTGTCTCCGACTGTAAAATTGCCCGTCCATATACCCCTCATCAACTCCATGAAAATAGACCATTCGGTGGTATTGAAGGAAATTTGCGAGTTACCACCCGATAGCTTGACTGCCGGTTGAAAACTCCTAGCAGGACTCAAACCGCAAAGTTGAAATCACTGTTGAGCTGGAAAACTGTATTCAATACGTAAAAATGTTTACTTTTGATGACTTTTTCACGTTCGTCACACCCATGGCTGCTGCTGGATACTAACTGGATTATAAACGATGCCATTCTTAGTCTTCAGCGGCTCTGCCCATACATATTTGGCAAAAGTATCGATAACAATCAAAATGTACTTGTGCTGTTTGTTTAAACTCGAATAATTTTGAAGATCTGCGAGGTCAAATGGTCACAAATCGACCCTCTGATTATGGTACGACGTCGTTTGAAATTTCCTCGTGCCGGTTTGTGAAGCACATTTATCAATTGAACTTTTTCTTTGGCGTGTGACATTTGAGAGAGCAGCCGTTACACTGATCGGTTTTGCAACTTGTAGAGAGCAGTCATTAATACAGCCATCTTAATGTTTTGCTCGTCTTGTGTCGTTTTCAGGTCCTTGATTAAACTTTGTTGTGTACTCATTTCAATATTGTCAACTTTCTTCTGTTCATTCAATTTTGCTGCGCATTCATCGAGCTGACTTTGCAAAGATGCGCACCCATCCCTCACAGATTTTACATTATTTTCAACATTTTTTATGGAAGTTTGCAATGCATTCCGCAACAAATCGATTGCTTTCGTATGGTGACTGGTGATATTATCATTGTTTGTAGATATTAATTTTGCCCAGCGTGCGACGAGTTCATCGACCGCTTCTTGAAAATCTGTTTTTAACTGATCAATTAGTTGAGTCACATGATTCTTCAACGAAATCACATAATTTTCAACATTTTTGAGGAAAGTTTGCAAGGTGTCCTTTGACGAATTGATTGCTTTCGTATAACGAATAGTGATAGTTTGAGTATTGGCATTCATTTGAAGTTTGAAATCTTGAACGAGTCCTTTTATCGTTTGTTTAAAATTCTTTTTCAAGTGATCAAGTATTTGAGACACATAGAGCTTATTAACTGCATCTTCGGCATCTGTTGGTGGCTGGACATGACATATTTTCAGGTTATTCGCATCGATATTTCCATCACTGGTGTAACTAAAAATCAAATCAACATCACTTTTCTGATCATCATCGTCATCGTCATCACTGGCTGCGGCGGCATATGCATGACCGAACTTGTTGATGCTCATGATGAAACTGACATGTTAACGAATAACACCAGCCTCTTTTAACTCATTGATGATGTAAATTATTTCGTTCATGACAGACGTATTACCTGCTGCCTGAGATGCAAGCAAAAGTCGCAGTCGATCCACAAGCTCGTTCACATCATCCCAATATACATACTCAACAGGTTTGGTGTTGTACGTCAGAGCAGTGTCATAGCCAGTACCCAATTTACTCGTTGATGATGATGATGAAGGCTTAGGAGGAGCGAAACTTTTGTCTATCGAAGGCGGATTCTTCAAGAATAATCTTCGAATAAATGCAAATATTTCGGTACATTAGATGGTTTCAATCGGTTCGCAGCGTCTTTATGCACATCGGTCATTTTCAAAATTCGCTGGTACCGAGGTAAATCAGATTGTTCATCAAATTCGAGGTATTGGTGGAAAATGAGTTGAACCCACAGTTCCTTCGAAAATCTTTACATCCACTTTTTGGTCAAAAAGGCATAAACTGTTTGGATTCTGCTTGTCGCTTACACCATATCGCCGAAAACAGGTCTGTGGAAGATCGACATAGAGCCGATTTGGAATTGGAGAACAGAGCTTGGGAGAGATTCAAGTCGGAAAACGCTAGTGTTGGAGAAAAAGCAGCTTCAATGAAAACCAAACGTAATCTGGGAATGGGCATGAAGAAATTACCTTCATTCAAATGAGACATTTTGAGCAAAATTTAAAAATCTCTGCGGAAAACTTTGAAAGACAACAAGCAGTTGTATAATGGGAGTCTGAAGGGTTTACGCAAGGCATCGGTGGTGGCTTTGCGTTCGGCTCGACAACAAATCAAACGCTCGGGTGGACGTAAAATAAAATCGAGATACCCAGAATAATACCATTCGAGGAAGCATCGTCAAAATCTGGTGGAATTCAACTCCTGGTTCCGATATTTGCAGCTCTCGGGGCACTAGGTTCGCTAGCCGGTGGAGTGAGTGCCATAGCCAAGACAGTCATCGAATCTAAAAATGCTAAATAGAAACTCGACGAAGATCATCGACATAACAAACAAATGGAAGCCATCGGAAAAGAGGGCTCTGGTTTGTTTTCGAAGAAAGGTCCTCGAGGCGGTTATGGGCTTTTCCTTCGAAAAATTCCCATTGAAGCTACCCAATAGATCCTTGTATGACGTGGAGTTGATCAAATATGCAAAATGTTTGAATATTAGCCATTTTCGAGGTGTATTTATGCGTGATTCATTGCCACGTTCTGAGCCCATGTTCCGAGAGTCCATTGTGAATTCGGACCTTCAACGTAATAAAGGAACACTCTGGGTAGCTTACCGAAAAATCGACAACCAAGTGGAATATTTCGATGGTTTTGGGAATTTGTTCGATATCTTGGAGAAAATGTCGAAATATTCTACAAAAACGATCAACGTTCAATCAATACAATTGTGGACATTTGTGTTTGGAATTCTTGTATAACAGTGAAAGACAAACTAGTTGAGTGTCAGTCATGTCTCAGATACTCACACTGACAACTAGCACTTCAACGGCCTCCTGTGATTTCACAAATCCCATTTCATTGGACTCTGATTCAGAGTACGGCTTGGCGTTGATTGGATTCCACTCGTACAACACAATTCCCAATATCGAAGAAAATAACCAAAGATTTTATAATTTCAAGAACGCTGACAGGAAGCAACTGGAAATAATCCCTATTCCTACAGGCTCCTACGAAATAAACAATATTGCTAAATTCCTCGAAATATATTGATAAACTCAAGGAGAAGAAATCTTCCAACGAGGCTGACGACGCTGACGACGGTGCTGACGAAGATATAACGAACAAGATTTTTTCGCCGAAAGCCCTTCTCAATACTCTGCAGTGTGAAATGTCTGGTCCAAAATCAATTTCGTGTATTTTGCTGTATTGGTCAACTCTTGGGTTTCTGACAAACATTGTTGCAGCCTGGAATAATCCACAAATCTGACCTTCCCGTCAAAATTGTTAAAGTTCGAACAATTCACCTCGACTGTAATATAACAGCTGGAGCTTACTTCAACGAACGACCTTCTCATACAATATACGAATTCGCACCCAGAGATAATCCAGGATACGCCATAGACGAAGTACCACTGAATTTGATTTATTTGCCCGTAACTGCCACAGGTGATATTGGTAATATTACTGTCAACATACTGGATCAAGATTTCAATCCAGTCAATTTCCGAGGAGAACTGAGTATCATCAGATTAGTGTTGAAGAAGCTGTGAGTGATGGGTCTAATATTCGATTATGAAGACAATGGTGATTCGACTGCTAATTCAGTATTGAAGTGATCATCTCGCAGAACACTTGTGCTATCCGCTTCCAATAGAAAATTTCTCAAGTTATCATGTCAAAGAGTGTGTTCGACGTGTACAGACGCCCAAAATTTGATGAATCAATTCAACGTTTGGAAACTCGCACTCATTATCCATATGTGAAATCCTTTCAGAAGAATGATAATATCGAAATCTCCATTCAGCAAAGTGAAGCGTGGCTACTCATGTATGATGCGGTTATTAGCATCAAAGGAACTTTGCTGAAAACTGCTGGAGCTGGGGCGGTCAATTTCGTGAATAATGCACCAGTGTTCTTCGATTTCATTTCCTACGAACTGAATGGCAAGGAATTGGACTCTGTGCGAAATCCCGGAGTGGTGAGTACGCTCCGAGGATATTTATGTTATACCACAGGCGATACTAGTCATCTTTGCACTGCCAGATGGAACTACCCCAATGGATCCCTACGAAACGATGTCGGTGGTTTGTTCAATTTTCACGTACTTCTAAAACATCTCTTGAAAATTTTCAATGACCATACCCTTGCTACGTGTGGAAAGCAGTCTGTGCGATTGGTCAGATCTCGCAATGACAACAACTGTATGATAATTCAAGATGCTGCGACGAAAGCTGAACTAAAAATCAATAATATAGAATTGAAGGTGAAGCATATTTTCCCCAATGATGAAATACGTCTGGATTTATTGCAATCTATCAAGTTTGACATACCTATGATGATTCCATATAGAAAATGGGAGTTGTACGAATTGCCTGCATTGACAGAGGGCTCAACCAAGGAAATTTGGGCAGTCAAAACTTGTTCTGCTATGGAGAGTCCTCGATACATCATAACTGTATTTTAAAAAGATCGTATGGATAGTGCAACGAAAGATCCCACCTACTTTGAAAATATCGATTTGATGGACATCTGACTGACTCTATATAGCGATACGTATCCGCACGATGCGATTGAATTTTGAAAAAAAATTACTTTATTTACTCCCACACTGCTTGCACTGATTTTTATCCTAGTAACATGAATGGTAGTGTGGTGAAAAAACAACTTCTACTCGATTATGTCGCATTCAAATATCGAGCTGTTTTCGTTATAGATTGTTGAAGAAGATCGGAATTTATGAAGTCGTCCACAGTTGAACTGGACACTGAAGCTGTCAAGGGCTTTTCAGCAGATACGCGCGCCTTCTGCCTGATTGAACATGATAGAATTTTGGAAAATCTACCTCTTTCCGAGGTAGTCAGACATTCATCTTGAATAACACCTGGCTAGCCCAGTCAGTTGTGTTGGAAAACTCCGAAGATGAAGATCGTAGCTGTAGACATGCAATGTTTCAATTTGGGGGGTGAGTTCTACCCCAAGGAAATAACTATTCGCGATGGACGTAGAACCAATCATTTTTTCCTCAAAACCCCATTTCCGTTCAACTCGCTTTCTGCTGCTGATAGAAAACAAGTCAGATATGAAGAGAAGAATGTCCATGGTTTAAGATATTTCGATGGGTATGTCGAATACAGCGGTTTAAATGATATTTGGAAGATGCTCGACGACCAAGATATCGATATCAATTATGTGAAAGGTCATCAAAAATTTGATATTTTAGTACGTACATAGAGCAGCAGCAGCAACAGCGAACAACACCACACCTACTCAACATTGAGAAATATTACAGTGCCCCCAATTTGATGGAGCAGAATGGAACGACGTTGTGGATGAATCATAAAGGCGCTAACATTCGTTGCAGTTTGAAGCATTGTTTCGCCATATGGGGTTGGGTCTCTCAACATCTGATGTGGTGACATAAGGCCCCCCTGGTAGCATGGACGGCTGTATTCTCGAATCCTAATAGATGTTAATCCAATACTATACCTTCACGTAGAATTGTACCTATTGTATTGGAATAAATATGTTTGAAGACTGAGTGTTTGATTTATTCATTTCCGAGCAATGGCAGTGTTAACATCAACTTATATTATCTTGTCAGCTGTTGTTTCAAACATTCTATATATAAATCCTCCGCATAACGTTAATAAAGTTTTCATAACTTTTGATAATGCCACAGGACATAGAATTGAAACGTGGCCGTTAAATTAGACAAAAATGGTTTCATCTCAAGTCAATGGAGGAGACCATTTGCCCGTTTTGATTTCACAAATTCCTGAAAAATCTCATTTTTACAAATTGAGGATTCTCTTCAATGATAGAACATTTGGCGATCTACCAAATTGAAAATCAGTTAGAATCCAGCAGCAGCAGCAGCAGCTGTCACAACAACTGAAGATTTGTGCTGAATCTGACTTGAAAACATTTGATTTACCTCATTACAAGCGTGTCGTTGGCGCAACTTTCAAAAATATACGTTAAATTTGCGTACAAGTTGTTTGTATACGAGAAGACTACAACAAAATCCATCACATGTTCATGTGCAAATATGCCACAATCACGCAGTAGATTTTGGGAGAATTTCGTTATGGATAGACTTCGTTTCCACAGACGTATTGAACGAGCTTAGCAAATAATTGGACCTATTTTGAATGAAGAACATCAAGAAAAAGTATGTGTCAAAAGTGTATGTATTTCTGAAAAAAATCTTTGAATTTGAAGTTTTGTTAGTCTGCACCTAATCAACTTTCAGGTTTTGAAATATTTGACATTTTATGTCATATCTAAGTATGTCGAACTCATGTCAATCTACGTCTGCCAAACTTATGTCAACTGAAACCACGTTATGTCCACGTTATGTCAACTGAAACCACGTTATGTCCACGTTATGTCAACTGAAACCACGTTATGTCCACGTTATGTCAACTGAAACCACGTTATGTCCACGTTATGTCAACTAAAACATGTTATGCCAAAGTTATGTCATGTGATGTCATTTTGTCAATCTGAGTCTGTCATCTCAGCAGAACCTCTGTTTTTTTCCATTTGTCTGTATCAGTGGGACTCCCTGTATTTTTTCCTTTCACTATCACCCTATATGACACGAAACACTAGGTATGTCGCCATGTATTTTGAGACTCTCTGTGCTTTTTCTGTAATGATTAGAAAGAAAGAAATCTTTATTGACTACGTTATGTCTAAGAAAAAACATTTGTAGCATGTCATAAATTCTTTCGAGAAAGAACAAAAAACAATCAGAAACAAAAGTTACAACATACATTCAAATTAAGTGTGGAGGTTCGGCAAGCATGTTCCTTGCGTCAAAAGTGTGTTTACGAACATATTCTAAATATTCTGTAGTGGAATAGAAACAGTTTTTCTTTAAATATTTTTTTATGACTTGTTTGAAACAAAACATATTCATAGTTTTAATATTGGCAGGTAAAGCATTATACAATCTGAAATCATAGGAATTTTTTTGCGATTTCGTCAGTTTGAAACGTTGAGGTCTAATAAGATTGCTGTTACGTGTATTATGATTATGTCAACTGGATTGCTTGGGAAACAAGGGAGCCCTTTTGTGCATATCTAATAGACTTGAATAAATATACATAGAAGGTACCGTCATAATTTCATGGTTGATAAATGATTCACGACAAGAATCTCTGAAACCGATTCCAGCAAGAATTCTCAGTGCTTTTTTCTGTAATATAAAAATGCATTGGGCATCACTAGAATTTCCCCAGAGTAAAATTCCATATGAAATGTGTGACTGAATGAGTGAACAAAATACTATTTTCAACGTAGTGAAATTTGTTATTGGTTTCAGCTGCCGAAGTAAAAATAAGGCACTCGATAATTTACTTTTCAAACCTGAAATGTGGCTTGACCAATTTAACCTATTATCCAAAGTAAAACCTAATAATTTGACACACTGAAATTCAGGTAATGGCAGAGCCATAGAAACAATCATGTTTTGTGATTTTTCCTTATTCATCATAAGTTTATTGACACTGAGCCAGTGCTCCGCTTTTTCTTGTATTTCCATAGATTGATCAACAATAGATGAATAATCCATAGAAGAGTATATCAAGGATGTATCGTCAGCAAATAATACACTGTGACATGGCTTCATATAGTTGTAAAAATCGTTAATATAAATGACAAACAGAAGCGGGCCCAAAATCGATTCTTGCGGTACACCTAGGTCAATCGGTCTTAACTCAGAAAATGTGTTATTGTGAAAAACTCTCTGGAAACGATTGCTCAGGTAAGTTTCAATCAGATTTGAAGAAGTACCTCTAACACCATAATATGAAAGTTTTTCAAGAAGAATGCTGTGGGAAACACAGTCAAAGGGACACCCCGTGTTTTTTCATTTTGAGACACTCCGTGCCTTCTACATGTCGGTTGATTTTTCTTAATCACAAGTTAAAAGGTCCTACACGAAATTCCATCTAAGTCTCCCCGGCAACACCCTGTCACCAATGATTTGGCAACCGTGTGTGTGTGTGGATCAACTTTGCTACTCAGCCTGTAGGTAGATGTGCATTCATGACGATTTAATTCATAATGTAAAACGGCACACATCCTTCACTATCTTTGTTAACGGAAATGAGGCATTGATAACTTTCGCATCGAAAATCTATTTATGAATTGATTCAATTTATCTCGACATGCACAGTTCCTTCATTATCTTTGTTAACGGAAATGAGACATTGATAACTTTTGAACGTCGAATATTTATAATTTATCTAATACTGTAGACTTCCTTCATTATCAAACTCAACACTTCATTTGAATTGGGAATAAAAGTGAAATAATCCCAGCTAGTCTGACACTTGTAAACATTTCAACTCGTGACAAATTTCGACTGCGAAGGTGGCCGCCGCCGCCGCCAGACTTCATCCAAGTTTCCTAGGGGGCCAGCTCAACTGCGGCACACAAATTTCGACGGGGGCTCGTGTGACACTTAAATTTCGTGACGAATTTCAGTGGGACTCAAATTTTGGCTGCGAAGGTAGCCGCCGCCAGACTTCAACAGACCAACGAATCTCTTTGCCGCCGCCTTTGACTACCCCCGACACACACACAGCTCGGGGTTTCTCCACCATTTTGGCTAGACTAGAGCTACCCGACACAGCTGGGTGGGGTCAAACGACCACCATTCTAACGATTGACGTACTGACGCTCGGGGGTGCTCACACACCCATGTTGCCACTCAAACCAAATTCTCCCCCCCGAAACAAACGCGCACAGCCCTACGTTGCCAACTCATCTCACAAATCACTAACTCTACTTCTCGGACTTTGAATATTCTTGGCTGTGGGCTCGTGCCCCCTGGGCCAACGACAGCTATGTTGCCACCAAATTATCCCCAAAACAAACGCTCACAGCCCCACGTTGCTAACTCTTCTCATAAATCACCAACTCTACTCCTCTCTCGGACTTTAAATATTCTTTGCTGCGCTACTCCCCCAACTCTCTCAACACTTTGAATATTTTTCATTGCGCTAGTTCCCCACACAACTATCTCGGAGTTAGAATATTCTTGACTGTGCCAGTTCCCCCACAACTATCCCGGACTCAGAATATTCTTGACTGAACTCCAATCCCCAATACTTAGTATACTTTTGACTGTGCTAGTTCTATCTTTGACTTACTACTGCCGCTAGAACTCGCTGAAAAAAGACCAAAATTTTTGAGTGTTTGGATTTTCCACGAAGTAGTGTGGAAAACCCAAAAACTCAAAAATTATGATTATAATTACATTGAAGCTCAGAATCTGCTCAAACTAAATTTATTCACTGATTAAACACACATTTAGTAATTTGTTGAATATACATAAATTTACTCAAGTACTAATTATTATCTACAGTGTGACCCATTTAAGATGAAAGTACCCTTATGAAACTTACATTTTTCAATCAATTGGAATAATTTTTTCTCGTTAGGTAGACATTCAAATAGTCCACTATGACATCAAATTTCAATAATAAATCTCCATTTCCAGGGCCAACTATTCTTGTTTTTTCAGGGTAAAACATAAAAAAAATTCTAGAGATTTTTTTAGAAAAAATCTGACTACTCCACTGAATTCTCGACATTTTCAAATGGTTCGTGTTGAAATAACGTTGAAATGAGTGAATCAATAAGAAAGTTATATAGGGGAGTGACATTTGAGAAATATGCCGTTCAATCAACCCACCACTTCAATTTCAAAACTTTTATCGCGTAGTCTAAAAATATCGCTGACCATAATTTCATAGAATCTTTTGATAAATTAAAAAATAAAATATTATGAGATAAAATGGCATTTTCCTGAAATTCCATCAACATATTTTTAAATTTTATTATCTTATACTTTTCTTATTTATGAGCAGATTTTAATGAAATTACCCCCACAGCATGAAGGCATTTTAAAGACGTCTTCAAGACGTCCACCCTAAGATATTCGGGATGTCTTCAAGACGTCCAGTAATATCTTGAAGACGTCCAAAAGACATCGTTAAGACGTCCATTATTACAAAACGGGAGGTCTTGAAGACGTCTCCGAAACGTCCATTTTTACAAAACGGGACGTCTTGAAGACGTCTTCGAAACGTCCATGTGGACATAATCAGGACGTCTTAAAGATATCTTTCGAATGTCCAGTTTATGTCTAATACGGGCCTGAATGGACCCTTTTCTGGACATTAAAATACTTTTTTTAGCATTCAGTACCTACCTTGTAGGTTTGAAATTAAATTGAAAAACAAAATTGTAGGAATTTTATTTTAACTTTTTTTCTATAACTTTTTATTTTTACTAAACATCGTACGATCTTCCGCTTTCGTCAGCTACGAATGAATACATTTCTCACTTTCCTTCCGATCGGTAAAAACTTTTTGCTCCATCTGCTCTAACCATTTTGGCCATTCCAGTAACCTGAAAAATTATGATCAATACAATAATAGCCTAGTTATCAATATTTATCTTCTTACCCATTCATTGACATATTCAAGTAATTGATATTGAAATATAAACAACTATAATAACACATTCACTACACTCAACAAAATGTCAGAACGACGCAACAATTTCTCTATGCACGCAACATCACAACACAACAATACAAGTTACGATGTTACGAACTATTGGCAAAGAGTAGGGGCCTTACTCTTTGCTATTGGAGAATGGAGTGTGAATCCGAAGTGGGACGACGCACGAGGAGTTCCAACGCCCGACGAGTAAAATACCGAATCCATTTCAATTCTATGATTGGTTTAAAATTGTCACTTGTCAAATTCTACCAATGGAAATATCGGATTTTTATTCTCACGGTTGTTGGTAAATATTATAAGGTTGATACAGAAAATTCAAAACAAGAACGGTTATGAGTGATGCAAGCTTCACGCATAGTGGAAGACAATGAGAAAGGTCATGATTTTAGATTTTGTTTGTACATATCATGGGCAAAGTTATTCAAATTATATATTCTCCCACTAAAATAATAATTTTATGTGGTTCTGCTGACTTATATGTTATTCAGCATAGATTTTTCACTGAACATTACTGCGCCTTTCAGAAAAACTTATTGGGAAAAAAATTCAACATTCTAGACCAATACGGAACGTATTGAAGTCGTCCATTCATGTACGTCCCTAAGACATCCCGAAACAGACGTCTTTAAGACGTCCATTTTATTTCTCTGGACGTTCAGGCATTTTAAGGACATAAATTGGACATCTTTAAGACGTCCGGTGCTGTGTGGGTTTGTAATTAGTACTTGAGTAAATTTATGGTAGTATGTCAAGGCGGATTTCGCCTCATTAATTTGAATTTTCGCTCTCGATGGCCAGATCTCCGCCATTTTGGTTCTTCGGCGAAGTTCTTCAGCAACCCCAACGCCGAAGAAGGTGGGGGGAGGGTTGCGGAAGAAAAAAAAAATAAAAAAATTTTTTGTCCCCGAGTGGGGCTTGAACCCACGCCTATTGGCATGGCAGCCGAGTGCGCTACCAATGAGCCATGAAGGTTCCATACTAATGTCGATTTAAAACTCGTAGCTTTGATAATGGGAAAAAAAAGCCGATTGGCGGCAGTCGCAATAAACATGGCGGTGTAGGGTGTAGCGTGTGGGGGTTGAGAAAAATTGCAGGTACATGATAGGCGTAGAGAGCAATTGGGTGTGTGGGAGAAGAAAAAAACGACCTGATGTGATTCGTTGTGTCGAAAAATGGCCGTCGAAGCAACGCCCCCCTGCGGTACATGATAGATGTAAAGAGCGGAGGGCGGGGGGCGGGCGGGCGGGGAGATCAAAACGACCTCATGTGATTCGTTGTGTCGAAAAAAATGGCCGTCGAGAGCCCCACGCCTACGATAGCAATGGCCGCCGAAGCATCTCTCTCGACTTAGAACAGGCAGCAACATGTCCAGACTTGAGTTGGAATTCCGAGAATCGTGTGTGACGTCACCAAATGAACATCTGGTGTTTACTGGCGAGCGGCGTGTGTGATTCTAGGAAATGATGACTCAGCGAAATAAGACATGTTTGGCATCTCACTCTAACTCATCGGTTTTTTTTGTGTCTTTGTCTTTGAGAATGACGCGGATAGCTGCGGGGCAGGATGCTACGGGCGGGGCGGCGGGGGGATTCAAGATTCGAGGTTACTCGGAGGAGACTTATTTGTTGGAATTAAAATGAAACACAATATTGGGAGATTTTTCCAAGGTTATTCGTTTGTCACGTAGCTCTCTCGACTCGACACAGAGAGAGAGTTGAATAAACAAACGAATTCAGGGAATTCAAGATTGTTTTGTTCGTGTTGAGACTTGAAATAAAAAAATGCAAAAATACAGTGAAAAATCATTTATTTTTCGCTTGAAAATTACACATCAGTACCATAATCGATATAAGTATTTTCATTTTCATTGGCAATTGCGTATCTCTGCTTGATTAAAATCAGGAACTTGTAGAATGACTCGTCCAACTGGTAGATCAGCGCCAAACTCACAAAGAACATGAATCCGTCATAGACGTCTTTTGGGCAGGAACTCGTCGGCGTCGTCGTCGACATCTGCATTCGGGGCACATTAGGCGTCGTTTGAGTGGTCGTCATCACCTCTGTCGGCGATGCTAGTGGCATCATACGAGTGTCTTCGCAAGTGTTGTTGCGAAAGACTTTTCTCAGTTTGTATGATTTGGCATTTGGAGGAATTTCGGCCTTTAGCACAGACAAATATCCATCGTTCATGAGATCTTGCGACATTTTAGTCCATTTATTCATTTGTCGATTGTTTTGATTGAAAAAAGAAACAAGAATTTCGCCTGCCTCGTAAGGTGGGCTAATGTACAGTACGTTCGACAGGACAGCTGTCAAAATTACGTAGCCTGTCAACATGGCGGTAGTTCGGAGTACACTGATAAACAATGCGCATGTCACATGAATATATAGGGAAAATACGCACATATATTCATCAGTGTACAACTCACTCACTTACACCTTGAGAGAGAAAAAAAAAATGGCGGTGGTTCGGAGCACACTGATAAACATTGCGCAATATATGGGGGAAAATACGCACATATTTATCAGTGTCTACAACTCACCGACACACTCTCAGAGAAATTTCTCGAAAGACATTTCATGTGTGTGTATGTGATTGAAACCATATTGAAACAAACACACGAAATGTCTCTCTCTCTCTCTCTCTCGTTGTATATTTTTCGAACTTATTTCATTTTTTGTGAGGAAAGGCGTGCACATTTCCCCGCAAAGTGAAATAAGATGGAAAGATATACTGTCACTCGCTCTCGCTCTCTGTCATTCATCCAACAAAATGAAATTCCAGAAAATTCGTTTAATACATCTATTGATTAACAAATAAAATGATAATTATAATTACAATACATATGAAAAATCAAATAATACGTCGTTTTTTCAGCGGCGGTGGCTCGTCGTGGCTCGTGGCGGCTTTGGCGGCTCGTGGGGGCGGTGATGAGCTGTCTTTTCGGCCCTCGGTGAAAACCCATTTGCCATCGTTGATGTGTATGTTACTGAATCGCTTGAAAGTCTCTATTTTGTTCTCGTATTCAGCGATCTGGCACTTTAAAATCCTTAGATTTTCTATGTGAAGCTGTATGGAGTCTCCGGGGGCACCGCCTCTGTTATTGGGGCCATCCACTACCATATCAATTGATTCGAGACCCATGACCACACCGTAAAGCAATGTCTCAGGGCACAGTGAACTTCGTTGTTGGATACTGCGGCAGTATGATGGAGGCACAGCGGGGCCACTTTCTCGAATAATGGAACTTGTAGCGTGCTGTTGGTGGTGGCCCCAATATCGACGATGTGAGGTTTCTTCGAGGTTAACGTGTTAACGTATTTCAAGAGAAAATCAAATTTCTGGCTGCCTTTCACATAGACCAAGTCGGCATCGGCAATGGGCTGGAGCACTTCGTCGAGGGACTCCTCCAAGTCGATACACCCGGAGGAATATGGCACTCCGTGATGATTTCTTTCGAGGTATCGCACTTGCTGTTTGTCAGCGACACTCAGGGCTCGGAACGGCACCCCCGGTTTGAAAATGCAGTGATTCGTGCACTGACCGTCGGTGATTGCGAGTTCTTTTGGCTGGAACTCGCCGGCTATGGTGAAACCTTGTATATCGCACGCTACAAGTTTCATCGTGGAAGTCTGACTGTGAACTGCGCTGACGGCAACGGTAAACCTGTCTATGCTTGTGCGGTGAGAGGATTCCCCCACCACCCCCACTCTCTTCTTGTTGTTTTCCTATCCATAGGCTTATGCTTCCTTGCGACGCGTATTCAACCAGCGCTCCCCCGCCGATCTTGCAGGCATATGACAGATGACGTATGACTTGAAGTGTTTTGTGTCTTATGACAGACGACGTACGATCTCACTTAAAGGTAAGTGTTCTATGACGTAATCGTGCACTATTACACAGTACGCACGACTATTAGCTGGGAACCCAACTGTGGCTTCTATGTCAAGTTTGACATCGACGGTGGACGATTTCATGAATTCCGCTCTCCGTGAGCAATCGATTACGAAGATGGCGGCTCGATCCTTGAATGCATCGTAATCCAGCAGAGGGCGTTTCTGGGAACAATTCGCATAGCTTGGGTAGAATTCCGTATAGGCGCGATGAGCTTCCACAAAGTTGTTTCTGTCAAATTGTAAGCGCATGCGTTCATGCGGGTAATTGTCACTGTTCAACGTTAGGCGTATGTCTCTGATGTCAACGTGGTCAAAGTAGCTGGAATCTCGTGCAACGTTGTCCATTCGATTTGTTTGGAAGGCGACAATGACGAATCGGGGGCTCTCCACTGCCGTACAAGTTTTGACAGAGCATATTTCTTTGGTGGAACCAGGCGTGAGTGCAGGCAGTTCGTGCATATCCCACTTGCGGAACGAGATAACCACAGGTTTGTCAGTCTTTATGGATTGCAGCAGCTGCCAGCGAATATCGTCATTGGGAATGACGTTTTTGACTTTGAGCACGATGCTATTGATCGTCAGGGTGGCTGTGGTTGCGACCTGCGGATTCGCAATCTCCTCTATAACCATGCAGTTGTTGTCGTTTCTGCTTCTCACCAAACGAATGCACTGTCGTCCGATTGTGGCATATCTGTAGTCGTGAAATATGCCAAACAAATGCTTAAGCGGAATCCACATGGCGAACGAGCCGTCGTTGGCGTTGCGAATAGCTCCACCTGGATATGTCCATCCGGCAGTAGCCAAGTGTCTAGAATCGGCGTCTGCGTAACAGGTGTATCCTCGCAGGGTGCTCACTATACCCGGCAAACGAACAGAGTCCACCTCCTTGCCGTTGATTTCATAGTACATTGATTCGAAGAAAAATGCTCCAGCATTATTGACGAATCGCACATTGCCATCTCCTGCGGTCTTGACTAGAGTGCCCTCTATACAGACGATAGCGTCGTTCATCAGAATCCATGTGTCACTTTGCTGAATGACGATTTCGACAATGTCATTATTTTGGAAGGATTTGACGTACGGGTGGTACGTTCGAGTCTCCACTCTCTGGATGGATTCATCGAATTTTGGATGATTGTACACGTCGAACACTTGTTTTGACAACATGATGCCCTTGAGATATGAGGAATTCTATGCTCGAGAGAGAGAGAGCGTATGATTGGTGTGTGCTCTCGTTGACTGCGTCTGCGCGACTGAACTGACGTCTGCGCTCTCAGTACTTTTATGCTGTTGGTTGTCGTTCCAATCAAATACCAACCCCATTTGACAGCTTGCGCAACACCAGTCGTACGATGATGGTTTCTCCACGGAAATTCACACTACAAAAGTCCTGATCGAGCATATTCAAGGTTATGTTGTGTATTTCCGTCTTGTTCACAGGCAGATAGATGAGATTCGAGGGAGTCTCGTCGATGGCAAATCCGGGATCTTCTCGAACGGCAAACTCGTATATCGTATGGGAGGGTCGGTTGTTGAAGAAAGCACCCGATGTGACGTTACTGTCAATGTGAACTGTTCGCACTTTGACTATGTTGACGGGCAGGTCAGACACGTGAACGATTCCAGCTGGGAGAATTCGAGGTGAGAAACCCAACAATCGTCCGATAGAGTCCTCTGGAGTGAAGTCTATGGTGTGGTACTTGCTGTAAATTTCGCACTGTAGCGTATTGGTATTGGGTTTGAGAGAGAACACTGCTGCCTTAGCGTTATTGTTGCTGTCTCTCTCGATGTCCACTTCTCTTTTCTTCTTCTTCACCTCTCTCGGTTTGCCGATGTGTTTGTGAATAAACTTGGCAATGTCGCTTATTTCGTAACAGCCAGTGGGTATGCTGATGGTGCTAACAGATGGCGCTCCGTTGGCAAAGTAATAGAACTTCCCCTTGGTTATGTTCGGTATGCTGTTGTACGAATGAAAACCAATCAAAGCCAAGCCGTAAGAGCTGTGTTCGTCCAATTGAATTGGCGGAGCAAAGTCTGCGGTCAGCGTAGATGTGTGACCTGTCAGAGTGAACAGCAAAGACATGACTGACACTTTGGGGGTTATGCACTCTCATTTAAAGACTTCCACACTCGCTCCCTGTGTTCCACATCCAAAATGGGGTCAATTATGTAGGCAAGTTTGGAGATTCGCCTAGCGAAACGGATCCTGTCCATAGCCATACGCTGCCAATCGGATTTGCGCGAAGTGTTGTACGCAAATCGCCACACAACCATATAATGAACCGTATTGCGCTCTTCATTAAAGGTCACTGTCTTTTTGTTGACGACCCTATCCATCGTTGTGTTGAGTTTGATCGTAGAGGAATTTCAGACACAAATGGCCGCAATTTGCTTGATCGAATGTCTGATAGCGATCGTTGTTGTAGTAGATTTTCACATTTCCACCGTCATTTAAATATCGTACGAGTTCCACTGGCGGTTTCAAATTACCGAAACTGTCAAAGTATTTCACACAAAGTCCACTTTTCACGTAAGCTACCCAATGCGTTCCACGATTTTTTATCGAGTCCAAATTGACAATGGCGCACTCTTTGTACATGGGCGTAGATTGAGGTAGGTTGTCGCGCATGAAAACCCCAACGAAATTAGGAATTTTCAGACGTTTGGCATACTTGACCAAGTCCACATCGTACAAAGGTCGCTTGCTATTGGGCAGCTTCACTGGGAGTTTTTTGCAAACTTCTTGAGGAAAAGACCATAGCCTCCGCGACTTGTTTTGCGCATAAACAGGCCAGATCCCTGCTTTCCGATGTTCTCCATCGCAGTATTGTGGCGCTTCTCTTCATCTAATTTCTTCTGAGCGTTTTTCGAGGAGATGATGGTCCTGGCTATGGTGCTGGCACCACCAGCCAACGATCCCAGTGCTCCCAAAGCTGCGAAGATGGGAAGCAAAGGCAGCACACCTCCACTCTTTGCTTCGAAAGGTATTATTCGAGGTACTTTGATGTTTTTGCGACCGCCCAATTTTTTGACTTGAGCTCGGGCTGCACGCAGTGCTACCAACGAGGATTTTCGCAGAGCCTTCGCACTCATATCTTTGAGTTGTTCAGGTTTCAGTGCCTTCCGCAGATGATTGGTGATTTTCGACACAACATCCTTCTTGAACGACCTCTTTTTCGTTGACCGTTTTGCACCAGAAGCAGAGGCCATTGATGATGACTTCATACCCATGCCCAAATTACGCTTCGCCTTCATAGTTGTGGTGACTAGCCAAGCTGCAGCTTTCTCGCCGATGTTCGCGTCTTTGGACTTGACACGTTCCCAAGCTCGATTTTCCAACACCCAGTCAGCCTTGTGTCTATCGTCCAGAGAGTTGCTTTGCGAGTATGCGATATCGTGTGATCTGCAAGCAGTGTCTAGGGGATTCACACCAGCGTCTCCGCGTGCCAACCTCTTCTTCAATTTGGTGCCAGGTCCGCAGTATTGGTATCCGGGCAGATGTAGCTCGAATGGCAGACGATTTATCACAGAGTTAACCACTCCACGACCTTCGTGCTCGAAGGTTAACATGACAATGACGCGATTGGCGTTGCACACTTACTTACATAGCCGCCGCTCGAGCACTCGAACTGTCAGTCGAACGCCAGATGTGGGCGTGGTCACATGTAACATTTTTTCTCCAAATATACAATGAAAGTGGTGCAACAAGAGCCGACCCTGGAAATAGCCAATTTGGATTTCGTAGGTGGCGGCAACTTGAATGTTGTGCGCAAACACGGTCCTCTGCTACCGAATTCATTTCGAGCGATATTTTGTGGTCCCAGCGGATGTGGCAAGACCAACGCTGTACTGAGTTTGTTATTCAGCCCGAACGGAGCCCGCTTCGAGAATGTCTACGTATATTCAAAATCACTGTACCAGCCGAAATATCAGCTGTTGCACGATGTATTGAAACAAGTCAAAGGAGTGGGCTATTATCCATACAGGGACAACGAGGAGATTATCGAGCCGTCAATGGCAAAGGAGCACTCAATTTTTATATTTGATGATGTTTCGTGCGACAAACAGGATAAAATCAGAGAGTACTATGCCATGGGACGTCATAAATCCGTGGACGTTGCATATTTATGTCAAACCTACTCGAAAATACCCAAACAGTTGATCAGAGACAATTGCAACATTATAGTGCTATTTCGGCAAGACGATGTGAACCTGAAGCACGCCTTTGACGAGCACGTCTCTCCGGACTACACCTTCGATGAATTTCGACGCATGTGCGCCACCTGTTGGAAGGAAAAATTCGGATGTTTGGTCATAGCCAAAGACTTTGATGTATCCAAAGGGCGCTATCGACTGGGTTTTGACAGATATATTCAAATGTAGTGTCTCGAATATGTCATTCTGTGTGTAGCAATGGCACCGACTACATCACGTGTCGACTCCAAAATTGCCAAAGTCGAACGAAAACGTCAAGTCAGTCAGTTGGCGAAAGTTGTTCGAAAAAAGTATTTGTCTTTGAAACTCGGCAAATCCGAGCAGGATGAAGCGCTGAATAAATTATTCAAACCCATCACGGTGCCGCTGAAGAGACTGAATGCAGCAATGCCCCCACCACCTAAGCGACGACAGCTGAAGGTGAAAAAAGAAGAGAAACAAGAACCGCCATCATCGAGGACCCCTTCCCCCACCACCACCATGAAGAAAGAAGAAGACGAAGACAGCTATCACACAGATGACTATGAGTCTGACGACGACGACGATGAGGAGGATGATGGAGAATTGCTGGAAGTTTACCCCGAAGTAGCATCTAAATTCGTGAATGAACATCGTGCGAAATCGGGCAAAATCGATGTGACTTACGACCCCATTTACGACAGACCCAGAGCGCAATGGATACTCGGCAACAAGTTGATGGGCTTGGATAAAGATACGGGGGACATTCGCATTGATGGCGAAACATACCAGGGTACTCCGGGATTATATAGTTTGATTTTCTACAAGAATCCGAAATACCAGAGACAAGACTTGGTGGCATACAAGCAAATTTTGATGAGTACAGGTGCCCATTTAGATGCGAAAGGTAGGCTGAATCCTTCCCAAATAGCCAAATACGAGAATATAATTCGACCAATGTTCAAAGACCCAAGTCAATCGAAAATGGGCGGCGGCAGTATCCCAGATCAATTGACATATAATACGAAGCCTGTAGAATACGTATACTGGGACGACGTCAATGAGCTAGTTGACAGATATAGGCTACTCGTCGCAGCTAAGAATGCTGGCAGCACCTCTACCGACAACGAGATCGTGGCCACCATCAATGAGCTGAAAGAGGCTGGATACATTCGATAAATACAAGTGTCGATGTTTCGCACCCCACAGTTCCATCATGAGCATCAACAAGTTCGGTCAAAGTTCCTCAGCTCGCCGCGCTCAGCAGCAGCCTTATCATTTCCCCGGTGTCATACTCAACTACACGGCAAACGGGGACATTGACGCTGAACATGTGAAAATATGTAATGTCGAAACGCCAACTACTCCGAATGATGTTGTCAACAAAAACTACGTTGATGACGTCATAGTGAAGCTCAGAGCAGAATTGGATGCGCAGAAACACGCTCACGAGGCCTTGGACATTCTAGTTATAAAATTCATGACAATTTCGTTGAAAAAACACGATACTTTGAAAAAGCAGATTGAAGAAATGTCGAGAACGCCAACGATTCTGGACTTAAGTACAGAGTATAACAATGGAGCTGCGCATTAGCATTGCGCAGTCGTTTGGGAGAAATGGAGTCGTCCGCAGCCAAAAAGCAATTGGTCGATGAGCTCCATGCTCCGGCCAGAAAGAGATTTCCCCGCAGACGTACCATCATCAAAGGAATCGACGATCTGTGGCAGATGGACTTGGCTGACCTTCAAAAATACTCGAAAGTCAATAAGAACTACAATTATATTCTCGTGGTGATTGACACCTTCTCGAAATACCTATGGGTGCGGCCTTTGAAGACCAAAGGTGGTCGAGACGTCACCGAAGCGATGGGGGACATATTATCGAAAGCGAACAGAAGTCCTACGTTCCTACAATCTGATTTGGGTACTGAATTCTACAACGCCAGCTTCCAGGCCCTCATGAAAAAGTACAACATCAAACACTACAGCACGTACACGAAGATCAAAGCAGCTATTGCGGAAAGAATGATACGCACGCTAAAAGAAAAACTCTTCAAATATTTCAGTTTGAACGGTACCTACAAGTGGCTGGACATTTTACCGGACATTGCCAAAAATTACAATCAGCGCAAACATCGGACGATCGGCATGAAACCCTGTGACGTCACCAAAGACAATGAAGACAAAGTGTACAAGTATGCGTATGATTATGTGGGACGAGCTGGCCGAAAAAAGTTCAAAATTGGAGACTTTGTGCGAATTAGCAAGGCCAAACATGTGTTCGAGAAGGGGTATACACCCAATTGGACGACTGAAATTTTTAAAGTCGTCAAAGTGGAAATCACCCAACCAATCACGTACTTGCTGGAGGACTTGGAGAGGCGACCAATCAGCGGCGCTTTCTACGAACAGGAATTGCAAAAGACGAAGAATCCCGACGTCTATCTCGTGGAAAAAATCATTAGACGAAAAGGCCGAAAAGTCCTGGTGAAATGGTTGGGTTTTGACAGTACTCACAATTCCTGGATAGATTCGACAAATCGCTTGTAATTCAATGGAAAATAGACACATTAGCGCATAAAATTGGGGGCTTTTCGTCTCTCTCTCCCTCTCTCCAGCCGGCTGCGAAATATTTCAAACCGTTCAGCGGCACGATGAGTCAGTCGATCATCATGCTTGGTGGAGTGCAGTTCGAGTCTAACGATCCTACGTCCGATTACGAGTCGATGTCTTCGTCCCTAGTGTCTGTCGAGGAGGATTCTTCGGAGTCATCATCATCATCAAGAGAGTGGGCAGAACGTGTTGCCGATTTGGACCGTGTTTGTGACATGTACAAAGACGCCATCAAGAAAGAACGATTTTACGTGTGCAGCGCCACCTACGAGTTCCGAAACACATCAATTTTGTCTGTGCAATGTGGAATAAGTGTTGCTCGAAGTTTCGTGCCTGCAGTGAGACTTGTGTGCACAATCCCGCACACCATCTCCTTCAGCCTGTCATTCAGCATGTTCGAGTGGGCCATTTTCGTGGGAGCCATTAATCGGCTTTACAATAACCGAGCTGATCCGAATGCGGCCGACAACAAGACCGCCCAAATCAAACTCGATTGGGATTATGTCATGGACTTGGAATTACACACTTATGGAAATAGTGCAACAGTGCGAGTTTCCAAAGATGACACCTACTTCTACTTGACGGAGCTCGAAATCCAGGAAATCCTGCATTTGGATGTCACAGTGTTGGCGGGAAGATTTGAATATTTATTGAATATGAACTTTTGTCAATATTACCATGATATATTAGCTAGTGCCAGAGTTCTTGCTAGAAACAATGATTTGACATTTGACGAGGCTATAAATTTGTGTACTATATCGTCCAAAGATGATAAACATCTATGTTTTCGTGAATGCCTATATTATTTGCCTGACAAAGTACTGTTTGATTATGAATCGAAATAAATGTATATATTGAACAATGTTGGCAATTTCATTTCAGTATGCAGTGAGTGTGTGTTCGGATAGAGAGAGAGATGCAGTCACGACTCGACACGTTTCGAAGCTGGACTTCGGCATTTCCTCCAAGTAAGTTAGCCGAAGCCGGTTTTACGTATACCGGCTCGGAAGACATAGTTAAATGTCTTTCGTGCCGAGTAGAAGGGTTCCGATGGCAGCCCCATGACGATCCTATGGCTGACCATCGTGAATGGAGCCCCCATTGTGAATTCTTCCACAATCAGGAACTCATCCAACCGATAGATGGCGATGATGTTCTTCCGGAACCAAGAGTGTCAGCTGACAGCAGAGTAACAGATGAAACATCGCCACCACCACCACCACCACCGACAGATGGCGTTCCTCCAGAAGGACAAGTGACAGATGACACCTCGCAACCACCACCGACAGATGGCGCTCCTGCAGAGGGACGAGTGACAGGTGACATGGACAAAGAGACAGATGTCAATGCTGCCAGCATAGACTCACAGAACACAGTGATGACTTGTCGTATTTGTCTTGTCAATGAACTAAGTGTATTGTTTATGCCATGTAGACATTTGGTGAGCTGCTCGCAGTGCGCCATCAGGTGCGACACATGCGCAGTTTGTAGAGCACCCATCACTACACTTTTAAAAATATATGTGTCTTAGAATATTTGTTTTATTACGGTCCCAAAAAAAAAGTCAAAAACATGCTCATTTTTGAGGTAAAAAAGAGCATGTTTTTGACGTCAAAAAGTGACACTTTTTAAGGTAAAAAAAACACCCAAAATTGACATGGTGGTACGGTTTCAGTGAGTCGTTTTTGAGTCACTCAGCAGTGACTCAGCTTTCACTCAGCCGTCACTCAGCTTTTTCCACCATGTCAATTTTCGGTCATTTTTTTTTATCAAAAAATGACCATTTTCCCATAAGAATACATGTAAATTTGGGTGAAAAAAAGTGACCACTTTATTGACATGGTGGTACGATTTCAGTGAGTCATTTTCAGTTGAAGCTGAGTGGCTGAGTGAAGCAAAAACTGTTCACTCAGCTTTTTCCACCATGTCAATAAAAGTGTGACTTTTTGAGGCCAAAAACAGGCACTTTTTGAGGTGAAAAACTTGCACTTTTCGCGTCAAAAAACGATACTTCTTCAACCCTAAAAATGCATACTTTTCAAACATGGATTACATGCTGATTTATTCAAACATTAATATATACATTTGATTATATGATATACGATGTGTGGGAACAAACAAGAGCACAATTTCCGCATTTTCATTTAACATTTTATCGAGATTTTGTGCGTTGAATCAGTCATCGAGTTCCGAATCATCATCTCCTAAGCCAATGAAGCGTTTGTATGCGAGATGCGCATAGTTAAATATCCAATTGACTGTAATGGCCCCACGGCAGAGTGTCATGGGAATCCTGGAGGATACAGGACTTGTCGTCGTGGGGGCTGAGAGCGATCTTTGTTTGCTTCACACTAAAAACGTTGTGCGCAAAGGAGCGAATACAGCGTTGAGATGTGACTTTGTCACGCTGATTTTCCAAACATTCTGCATAGTCGTCGAATGTGATTTTATTTTGGACAACACTGTATTTCACTCCTTTGGATTTTTTGACGCATGTTCCACCCTGTATCTTATAGGTGTACAGCTTTGAACGGTGTCCCACGAAATCTGTCATAATTCGGCCATTCGCTTCGTCTTTCATCAAGCCGGGGACTTTTTTGTTGGCAAGGGGAATCCCATACGGGTTGTCGATGGGGTAATCGCTTGTATCGAATTTTTCCAGGTTCGACTTTAATAAATTTCGATAAATGTCATCGGATTTGATCTCGTAAATCAGCGAATCAGTATCCGTGTACATCAACTTGCACTGATCGCTCGTGTATTTTTCCATCATGAAACCGTGGTGGAAATCATACACGCACACCTTGGAAATGTCAAGTATGGCCATTCCGATGTACACGGGCTTATTGAACAACAGATCCGTCTTTGCCATCTCGATAGCGACGAGGTCCTCATCGAAAATGGTGCGATTCTTGAAATTCGGGCTGGAAATTAAATTTTTCGCGCCATATCGCCCCTCCCATTTTGAGACCATTTTCACTACACGATGTTTTCGTATGTTCTGCATCGTTTTCCCGAACACTGCGTTATTGGCTAATTTGTAGTTATTTTTGCCGAAAGTGGTTTTTGCTTCTGCGCGCAATTTCGTATTTAAGTACGGTTTGAGCCAGGCTGATTGGTCGAATTGCAGAACTCTGTGAATTTTTCTAAGTACAAGTCCGTGCGTCAGTGCTTGTTTCAACACCCTGTAGTGTACAACATAGTTTTCCTTGTTGTACAGGGTGGTCATTAATTTGGGTAATTTTGAGCCTGGCGGAGTACGGTGTTCGGCGCATAATGGAAAATCTTTGTGTTTGTCATGCAAGTGTTCGGGGTACTCCAAATCGACTTCGAGAATATAGCCAATCGGCGAAGTGTCTGACACCTCGAGCACATTCAAATCGGCAACATTCTCGAGCCATTTGAATCCCCCATACGGAAGATATTCCATCATGGCCCACCCATATAAATTATTCACATCGAGATATAGCAAATAAGTGGAGGGCTGAGTGACGTCATACCTGTCACCCATGTATTTATTATTTGCCGTGGAGCGCCTGTTGCAGCACTGACTGATGCCTCCGCGAATTCCTCGCTCGATGAACATGAGCATGTCGACGTCCTTCAAAATCTGCAACTTGCACTGGGTGTACTTCAACATGCACGACCACGTATAGCCGGGTAGGGTGTAATGCCACGCGGGGTCCAGGCCATATGTCACGTGACCGATATTTCGAAAATTCTCGAAAATATCAGCCAAGAGCAATATGTCTGTTTTCATGTACAAGTCGGAGTACTCGCCCAGTGTTTTTAAGTTGAACGTTTGCCACACGTTCTGCGCATGTTCGTATTCTGCCTTGCTAATGTGACAATCGTTCAACTTGTTGTAGAAATGATGGAGCGCCGGCAAACATTCAACTTTCAACTTTTCTATCGAATCGATGAAATCGTATGGGAATACGCCCTTTCGAGTGAGTAATTCGTACTGCGAGGCTGTCAGATGTGCAAATTCGCGTTTGGATATTTTCAAATCGTGCACTGTCAAAGTCTGAACCAAATGGTCCAAACTCATGCCCATAAAACGGAACGAATCGATGAATCTGAACTTGATGTCTGTATTGTCGTCATACTGGGTGAAAGATATGTATTTCTCTTTGTTGACAGGCAACAAGCTGACTCGCCCCCTCTTTGCTATATCTCGAATAATAAAATGGCTGTCGTATCCGGATAAATTATGGAAAACGATCGGCACCACAAAAGACTTTTTGTATAACAGGTTGCATTGCGCATGCGTATATCCGCGAAAGGCACCCGTGTAGTGATTATGGTCACGGACAACTTTGTCGTCAGTTTTCCACGGTTTTTCGCAGATGTGGCAACATGGCGCGTTCACCTCATCAGGTGATGCGGTCATGGGAACAATGTCCAAAGTTTTGGCTTGCACAATTTTGGCTATGGTCCCTATTCTTTCCGAAAACAATCCATCGAATCGAGACCTCGATGGCTATCGTAAAATGACAAAGTGTCGTCATATGCACACTTGAAATAAAATCCGGCACTGAACGGAATATGTTTTTGGTACTTTTCCGTTTGAGAATTGCATCCGGCGCCGGCGGCATCTTTGAACGGTTCCAAAATCGACTCGAAATCCGCATATATTACGAAGGGCACTCTTTCTTTATGTACAAAGTCGCGAAATTCTACATGATCGTAGTGGGGGAAAGAAATTTTACATGTGTTTTGTTTTTGACAATCAACAGTATGACTGTTCAATTTTTCCTCACTTGTGAAATAATTCAAACATCTGTCGCAAATGAATTTTTTGTTACCATGATTATTGAGTTGTGCACTAAGTAGGCGAGATAAATCCTTTATCCAAACATAATGGAATTTTATGTCTGAATCGTCAGTGTCATCGTCGATCAGTGGCGGTGCCTCGTAATCATTTAATTTCGGGTGATATTCATTTTGAATGAGGAGAAGATTGACATGTTTGTCTAATTTTTGTTTCGTGAGTCGACTTGGAACAGTCACGAAAAATGCCTCCTTGTCCGGCTTCGGCTGAATTAACTCCAAAGTGTACACATAGACGGAAATGTTATTTAATTGTTCAAATTTGGTGATTTGTTTAAATTTCATGGGAAAGTCGATTCCGTCCAAATTCAATGCCTTTGAGTAATGCGGATATGACGATGTTCTATCAGTATTTTTACCAGATTGAACAGGATACAGGGCGGAGACGATTGCCCAAGCGAAACATGCATCATCATCATTTTTGATGTTGATGCAAGCTCGTTTTTTGGCAATAGATTTCGGCAACTCGATGAAAGACAAACCGTTGCCGATGCCGGATTTGTTGATATTTATTTCCAAACTAACGATTTTCTCGAGACTCCATCCGCTCTCTTTGTCCGCGAATTCAGAAAGTTTGTTTTGAATTTGATCGATGACATTTTCCAAGAACCACTCTTTCAAAGTTGTACCCCTATCGATCACAGCGTTTTTAGTGTTGAAATACTTGAAGTCGATTTTTTGTTCTTGATTCAAAGAGTTTTTCACGAATTTCCCACAAAATGTCGAATTGACTTTAATGAGTGAATGTTTTTTCAATAAATTTTGAATTCTGTTTTTGAATAGAGAGAATGCGTCCCCGAAAAATTGCCCAATTTCTTTATGTTTTAAATTTATAATTATACCTGTGCGCAGACGCGAAGAAAATGCCGATTTCAAGTCCTCCCACTTTACTCGAGATGTCAATTTTGATTTGAGCCCCTCCCCCACGACGACTGGCTGTTGGCCTGAATTTTTGATTGAATTTCGGATAATTTTTAAGTGACCACATAAAGTTTGCAATTTTCTCAGAGAGCCTATGCCTTCCACCGCTGCGATCGCTCTATTAATAAGGCGGGCGGTGCGCTGGCATTGGGCCAACCAATGTTTGCACTCTTCATCGGAACAGCCCTTTTTGAGGATTTTTACCGCCTTAAGCAACTTTGCCACCATCTCCACACTTTGTTCAACAATGGCGTCAGATGACATGATTCAACACAAAATTTCAAGAAAATGTCAAATGAAAATACAAGAAACTTACTCTCTCTGTTTCCAACGGCTGCGACGTCTTCAGGCCTTGGCGATCTCAAACAGCTGCTGCGGATGAGCTCGATTGGCAATTTTCTTTTCACCCCTGTATATTAGCACGTGCTGGGCCTCGGTCAATTTGTCGAGGTTCGCTTTCAATGCTCCAGTCACTCGATTCGGAAGGAATACTACGCAGTCCTCTAACTCCACAAGGATTGACTCCCCAAACTTTGTAGTTTTGGTTTGAGCGTCGAGGATCAATTTGGGTTCGTCCTTCGGCAGCTCTTGTAGTTTGTGCAGGTCCTTCCTGCAAGCCAAGGAGACCTTGTTAATTTCGTCGAGATGAGACATCTGTGAAAAACATGCACGTTTCAAAATAATGAAGATTTTTTTTTTGATACACGCTGTATAACTCTCTCAAAACATTATTGTGATTCACCCTGTACGACAAATATGACAAAAAAATTCGAATCACCCTGTATGAGAAATATGGCAAAAAATCACTGTTTGAGAAAAATATGACGATTTATGAGACACTTTGTACGAGAAATGTGACAAAAATATTCATTGTATACTGTATGAGAAAAATATGACGATTTATGAGACACTCTGTATGAGAGAAATGTGACAAAAATATTCAATCTACACTGTATGAGAAAAATATGACGATTTATGAGACACTCTGTACGAGAAATGTGACAAAAAAATTCAATGTATACTGTATGAGAAAAATATGACGATTTATGAGACACTCTGTATGAGATAAATGAATTTTATAACAACTGAATCGAATGGCATAGACACTTGAAACACTCGCGAAAACATATGTGAAATCTACTAACCTTTTGCAAATCACGAATGAATGGCACTCACAATAAAACTGTATGAAGAGCGAGAGGCAGATGAGCAGCACAAAACACTTGTTGTTGCTTCGGAGGCAGGCTATCAAATGTCGTCGGCGCGCGCTGTGAACGTATATATAAACTCTCTGTGTCATCTGACCCACGCCGATGGACACGTGACCCACGCCGATGGTCACGTGACCCCACGCCGATGGTCACGTGACCCACGCCGTCTGCCCACGCTGAATATGCTGGGGGGAAAACCCAAACTATGCAGTAATAAAATGCTGAGTGGACATTTCTCGGAATTTCAACTTGGGTAAACAACCACCGGATGTGGTTGTTTACTTAAGCTGTGGAGCGATAAACAAGTCCAAGGCCAAATCATGTCTCGATTTCATTTCCTAGAATCACACACGCCGCTCGCCAGTAAACACCAGATGTTCATTTGGTGACGTCACACACGATTCTCGGAATTCCAACTTAAGTCTGGACATGTTGCTGCCTGTTCTAAGTCGAGAGAGATGCTTCGGCGGCCATTGCTATCGTAGGCGTGGGGCTCTCGACGGCCATTTTTTTCGACACAACGAATCACATGAGGTCGTTTTTTTCTTCTCCCACACACCCAATTGCTCTCTACGCCTATCATGTACCTGCAATTTTTCTCAACCCCCACACGCTACACCCTACACCGCCATGTTTATTGCGACTGCCGCCAATCGGCTTTTTTTCCCATTATCAAAGCTGCGAGTTTTAAATCGACATTAGTATGGAACCTTCATGGCTCATTGGTAGCGCACTCGGCTGCCATGCCGATAGGCGTGGGTTCAAGCCCCACTCGGGGACAAAAATTTTTTTTTTCAAAATTCATTTGAGGTATGTTTTTTGTAGGAAATTTGATATTCTTATTTTCGTATGGAATAATCTTCTTCGAAAAGTGCATGGTTTTTAACTTTTTGGCAAAAATCTGAAAAAATTTCGAAAATTTTGTGGTTATTTGCGATTTTCATTGTGAAGCCATGTTCATGGGAAGTAGCAAAGTTAAAATTCAGATTCAACACCCCGAAAAACATACAGAACGAGTGAAACTACTATATTTTTTTCCAGAAACAGGCACGCCCGGAGACGATTTGATTGTATTAAGAGTTCACAATTTCCTCTCCTAATATCCACCACAGATGTCAATAATTAACTCAAAATATATATGCGTTAGTCAAAAACTAACCATTTTAGAAGTGAAACTTTTTATGTTATTCGAAAACTGTCAATGAGTTTGCAAAAAAATCCATTGCATTATCCCGAATTAATTACTACGGAAGTTTTACTTGTTCGTATATGTACATTGTCATATGTATATGTATATGTACATATCAGTACATGCAAGTGAAACTTCCGTAGTAATTAATTTGGGATGATGCAATGTATTTTTTGCGAATAACATAAAAAGTTTTACTTCTGACGCTGTTATATAGTTTTTGACTAACGCATATATTTTTTCTGCATCTGCATCAAAATGTTTTTTGTATCAAGTGTTGAATTTTTGAGATCTTCAATATTTTTTATATATAAACGAGTGTATCAAAATACAAATTTTTCGATTTTGAGAAACAAATTATGTTGCTTGGCAACCACACGAGCGCGAACAACATATTTAAGCATATTTTCGCGAGATCCCGTTGATGTAACGGGAACTGAATTTCAGTTCTCGCTGCATTTTCGTGACAGAACGGTAATAGGGGAGTACGTTAATGACGTCATTAGTGACGCCGTAATTTATAAAACGGGAACTGTGTCACTTTCCGCATCTTTGAGCAAGGTTACTGGCGGTTACAGAAAGTGAATTGACAGGAGTGACATTTATTAGAAAACCAAAACGTTGAAACCTGTTGAAACACTTTAAAATGGAAGAACTGGAACAAGTAGAACTGATTTTGAATGATCAAGGAGAAAATTTTCACGTTTTTGTTGATATACTCAAAGCAAATGAGTTGTTGAATGGTAAGTTATGGGACTTTCTTTAGTTTTTGCTGAAAATAAATATTTCAAATATTTTCAGATCCCCTGAAAGCGGACCAGTTTATCGAAGAATTAAGACAGAAAGGTTCGGCCAGTACCAAGTTTCAAGAACCAGTACTGGGTACAAGCCAAAGCAACAATTGTAGTGGTGAAAAAATTCATAAGATTTGGACGTCCAAAAGGCCCACGCAGGAGGATGTAGAAGCCACCGAATTATTTTTGAAATTGCGAACCAAATATGCAGAAAAGTTCGATGGTCGGAAAACTATTAAATCCCATTTATAGCAAAAAATTGCTGATGAAATGTCGGAGATGGGAGTATGTGTAGGTGAGGGCAAAGAAGCTGTGGAAAAACTACGGCTGAAATTCAGCAATCTGCAAAAACAATACCTTCTATACATTAAGCATATGAAAACTACAGGTGAAAGCCAGAAGGAACCACCACCTTTTTTTGATTTGCTACACGACATCCTTGGAGGAAAAGATAAATCCAACCCAACCAATTTACAAGATTCTTTGGATGATGTCACAAAAGAAGCTGTAATGGACGGTGAAGAGATGACCCAAGGTGCTTCAGAGGAACATAAAAGGCCCTGCAAGGAAGACATACAAAATAGGTTCAAGAAATCAAGCCAATACCAAAGCCAGTCACAGACCCAGAGACCAAAGAGCACAAACGTGAAATTGTTGGAGTTGGCTGTTTCTGAATCTGAGGATAGAAAAAAACACATGTCCAAACTAGAAAGTTTACTCGAAAAACAAAATAGTCAGAGAGATGCTCTTCTCGAAAAACTTGATAAAATAATCAATGTTATGTCAAGAAAGAGAAGTCGAGAGGACTCAGATTCAGATTAAAAAATCTGGAAAACCCCAATTATTTGTTTTCATATTCAAAGACTTATATTTATGGCATTGCATAAAATATGGCACGCTTATTTGCGGTAATGAAAAGCTTATTATAACGTACTTAATAAATAATAAAAAGAATGTGTTTTTTTTCTAAAAACTCTGACACCATGTATCTTGAAAACGAAGCGAGTTGGGACACAAGTTTATATGGATAAAAAATCTTTTATTCATCCAATAAACGTATACTGAACGTTTGGCGGTTGAACCCTGGGTCACCCTGTATATTACAATTACAAATCAGTGATATTTTATTTAGTTACACCTCTTATCACCAAATAGTTCTGATTTACATGAAATATTAAATTGGTCACACATTCACAAATTTTTGTGTACCAATTGAATAAAAAAAAATTAAAAGAAATTCAAAACTTGCCATTGGTTAACCAACCAACTTCACTCTAATTGTTTTTGAAACCAACACCAGTTAAAACAATTAGTAATACCTACTTCATTTTCTAGGACTTAACATATTTATGGATATTGTCATAACAAACATAGCAAGAAAAGTTTGAATTTGATTATTGAAATGTGAATTATTACTACGAGTTGAGATTCTTATGATGCTTTCCTTATAGTATTCAATTAACTTTCAAACTAAAATTGGAAACAAAAAAAATACATGATTTGGACTTGATGTATTTATGAATAATGCTTTCAAAAGATATTAAAAGGATATCACTAAGTTATAAAAATGTCAAGTCAACTAAATAACAAAAATTAAATATTTCTTCTTCGGTTTCTAGCAGCCCACAAATTTTTCATTAAATTGTTTTTTTTCACTTCTCCCATCAAATTTTGCAGCCTGTTATCATCAGAAAAATCTTCTGCAGGGTAAGGTTCTTCAAAATATTCTACACCATCCCATTGATCATGATTAATTATGCAGAAATTATGCACAACACATGCAGCTATGGAAATTTCAATGGCTTTGCTGATCGAATATGTATTCATGCATTTGAGTCTGGCCCATCTTCCCTTCAAAAATGCAAAAGCATTTTCTATGTTAACTCTGGCTGATGATAAACAAAAATTGAAATACTTCTGCTTGGCATTTAAATTTGTTCCCTTGAATGGAACCATCAGCCATACTCTTAAAGAGAACAAAAGTTTAGTAATCCTACTGATGAAGGTAACTTTGTTATCGAAATGCGCATCTAGGAATTAAATTACTTGTGTGGTGAAGGGGTAAAATACTTTTTGTTCTCATTGAGTGACACCACAGGCGTCCAATATCCCATTTTCGATACTCTTAAAGGATTTGCACTGTCTCCAATTATATGTAATGTTTCTGTTGGAAAATACTTAATTTTTCCATATTGTTCGATCTCTCTGTACAGTAAGGAATACGAAAAAACCTAAACAAAAAAAAACAAGAATTTAAATCTCATCCTGTCAAGGAAACATCTGCAGTTTAACTTACTCTTGCATCATGGGCACATCCTGGGAATCCTACAAAAACATATGTAAATAGTTTTTCAGCTGTACATATAGCTGCTAAATCAATAGAAAGGTGTTGAAATCTATCAATGTAACTGTCTTGTTGTGTCACTGGTACTGTCAAATTTATATGGGTACCATCAATGGCTCCAAAAACTCCTAAAACAATGAAAACATTCATTAAATAAAATATTGAAGTGACTATTGGTGTATATGGCAAAATTCTAGGTAATTATACAACACTAACCTGGAAATGATGGAAATCCACTTTGAATATGAGTTTGATCAATATCCGTTGTTGGCCATTTTATATATTTATATTTTAGTCTGCATGCAATATATAAGAAGGCATTAACAATTACCATAACACTGGACTGCACAATGCCAAATCTATCTGCAATCGATATGAGGGGGTCTTGATGGGCAATATACCACAAAAATATTAATAGGTTTTTCTCTGGAGCAAATGGAAAATTTCCACCTCTATACCTTTTTTTTATTAAACAATGTTGATCATTGTGCAACACAACAGCCAGTAACTGTGAAAAAGTGTTTCTTGTCATTCTGAAAAGCTGGAAAAATACCACTTCATTATATTTTTCTAACCAGTCCATATGATTCACCCTAGGGTGAAAATAATCATCCGAAAATCGTACTAATCGTAGCCTTATTGAACTCTGCAACGTTACTTGTGCTGACACAAGTACAAGCAAGGTACTATCAAAAAAATCGTCAAATATCGATAAAACTGATGGAAACATTTTTTTTATTTGAACTGAATAAGAAACAAACTTCAAACATGTTCGGCTATGATTTGAGGTTATGTTTATTTGTTTATAAACATTTGTGTGAATTCTATCCGGTTAACCGGTTCATTTTCGCGAGAGATCATGAACGATAACAACCTTCAAAAATAATTTCTTTGGTGGGGGTATAACCGCTCTGTAACCGATTTCAGATCAACGGGATCTCGCGAAAAAATACTTTTTGTTTCGAAAAAAGAAGGAATTTATGATAATCCTCCAGTACACGAGTTGTATTTGTTAGGACTATTCCATGAATAAAATCAAAATCATTTTTATTTATTTATTGATAATGTTGATATTGAATGTACACTTAGTGAATATTATTCATATCGAGTTTGTCCTTTCTTGTACTAGTACATACATACAACCTACTCCTCAATTCAACGACGAACATTAATCCTGCATTTAGGTTCTGAAACTATGCAACTAACAAAACCTGAACGGATGGTGTTATGCAATAACGAGTCAAGCCGCGAAGTTTTACAATAAGCAAAAATGATTCAATTCAACCCGCAATTATATTTCATGCCTTGTTCTCAATGATCAAATGTAGTACCCCCTGTTTCCCGTGTGAACACACAAATGTTTAAAAGCAACCGTGTCGCTTATTTAGGCCAACAAAACGCACCCATCTCTGTACCGTCGTATCTGTGGCTCTATACTAACCTGAGTTTATTAATTTTTTTGTTTTGCGTGATGTGAAAACATCGTCAAATCCGAACAGTTCTACATCGTTGTCATCATCCTACCGATGATTTTGACATATAAAAAACGAAAATTAACATTTTAGGAAGCTTGGGGCGAGATGCCTCATGCTTGTTGAGACGATTATGTCTTCAACTCAAGATGGAGCCAGAGCATCATATTAGGCGAGATGCTAGAGAATATTAGGCGATATACCTACTATTTTTGAGGCGAGATGCCTCATGTTTGTTGAGGCGGGATGACTTCCATCAAGGATGTAGAGAGATTTTACATCATAAGCCATAATTCAGGTGAGTCATATTTCAGGTGAGTCTCCTGAAGATAGTTCTATCGAACCAGGCCCCACATATTCACTCAGATTTAGCCAAGAGACGGGATGCCATCTTGAAAGGCTGAACACCTCAGTTTTTGAGCGTGGTTGCGATCCACGGACCTCTGCTACCATTAACAGGTTATGGGCCCAGAACCCCGCTTTTGGTGATAGTGGAGTTTTGGTAATATACATATTTGTGAAATATACACTTGAACATGGCTGATAACACAGTGGACAAATACGGCGTCGTTCAATTTGATGGTGAAGGAATACATTGAAAAGGAGAAAGACTTAAGACGAAGGACGAGAACAAGAAAACAGCCTGTATATAAGACTATTTGGATGAGGCTGAAATGGAGCATCTCGCATTAAATGCTGCCTGCGTCTTTTATTGAGGAAGTACCTGGAACTCTCAAGGATGCAAAAACTAGACCTGATTTCAAAATGTTGGAAAATGCAGTGAAGGAGGAAATCAACTCACTAGAAAAGAATAATACTTGGACACTGGTAGAAAACACACAGGTAGCGAAGATAATAAAAAGCAAATGGGTTTTTCGAGTAAAAATGGGTGACTCGGGTGAAATTGTCAAAAACAAAGCATGACTTGTAGCAAAGGGCTCCATGCAGAAGGAGGGATTGGATTTTGAAGGAATATATGCTCCTGTTGCAAGGCTAACGACTGTGAGAACCCTGTTAGCAGTTGTTAATTTACATAACCTAAAAGTACAGCAAATGGATGTCAAGTCCACATTCTTGCATGGAAAAATAGAGAAAAATGTCTACATAGGAATACCAGAAGGCTTTAAAGATGAAGGCAAAATCTGCAAACCAAACAAAGCTTTATATGGGCTTAAGCAAGCCCCCTACTGATGGAATAAAATATTTGATGAGTTTACGCAGAAGGAAAACCTTATAAAATCTCAATGTGACCCATGTTTGTACATGAAGTCAAACAAAAATAATGTAACGTACTTGATTGTTACGGTATGTGGATGACATACTTTTAGTCAGCAGTCAAGAAAGTGAAATTCATAGTCTAAAGCTAAAACTAGGAAAAGAGTTTTAGATGCAAGATCTTGGAACAATAAAAACTTTTCTAGGAATAAGTATAAGACAAACTGAAGATGGTATGTATTTAAGCCAAAGATATTATATTTTTGATTTGTTGCGTCGTTTTCAAATGAGTGATTGCAAGGAAATTAACACACCAATGGAAACTGGACCAATGAATGCATCAGATTTAATAGTCTCTGTAAAAACGGAAAACAAACCCATTCGTGAGTTAATAGGAAGTCTCATGTACCTTATGTTGGCAACTCGACCTGATTTAAGCACTTCAGTAAATATTTGTAGTAGATACCAAAGCAAACCTTCAGAAAATTAAGGTATCTCAAGGGAACTACAAACTTTGAAGTGTTCTATCCCAAGAATTGTGAACTAAAACTGGTTGGATTTGCAGATGCAGATTGGGCTGGAGACCAAGAAGACAGAAAATCAACTACTGGCTACTTATTCAAAGTTTTTGGAGGCAAAATTTGTTGAAGCACTGAAAAGCAAAGTACAGTAGCCATGTCGTCAACGGAGGATTAATATGTGGCTCTCGCAGAATCAGCTAAAGAAGGAATATGGTTGTCGAATTTATTGTATGATATTGGTTTTGCAAAGACTTATTTTACAATTTATGAGGACAATCAGTCCTGTATTAAACTAACACAAATGTCGGAACATAAAAGGCTTAAGCATATTGACGTACAATTTAATTTTATTAAAAATTTGGTTGAGAACAAACAAGTTTTAGTCAAATATATTCCTACAACCGAACAACTTGCAGATATTTTGACTAAGAATCTTGCATGTGGATTATTCATTAAACACAGAACCAATTTAGGTTTATTCATTAACAATTAGTGTTTTTTTTAATTCATTGTCATTAAGTGTTTTGATTGAGAGGGAGTGTTAAGTTGAACAATCAAATCTAGTGCCAAAACTGGTTGGTTTAGTGACTTTTACTTTTACAAGTTTTCATAAACACATGTCTGCATTTTCATTTTTAATTTTAAAAATAAAGATTCAAGCTCCATCGAAGTATAAAAACAATCTTAACAGAGATACTCTTCCGCAGTTCCAGTCCTGCAGATTCATCTGACAAAGTGTTAAAATAGTTTCGGAAGCATTGATCGAAGAAAACGGACCGATCTCCAGCGTGGTCATAGTGACCCTGCCGAAATCGTACAAAAAAATAGCCGCTAACCGCAGTGAGTATATTTCACGAGATAAAAAATGTCTAGAAGAAAATCAAATGAAAAAATCGAAAGTGGCAATGAAAGTGAAGTGAATGATTCTTGTAAAAGAGTTTTTGCAAGAATTTATCAGAGTTTGACAAATATCGACATAAATTTGGGCCTTTTAAGAGAGTTTCTTGCAAAGGTTTGTAAGAGTTTCACAAAATTCTCAGTGGACATAAAGAATTGGGAAAACAAGACACCACCATAGATTAATTAATCTATGGATACCACCAATACATAAATGAAAGGTAGGCGTCTACCTCTGCAGTCGGAGTTAATCGAAACATATGTATAATTGTCAGAGTGGCCTAGGAAGTCACTAATACTGATAATAAAAGTTATCAGAAAAATAAATTATAGTTATGATGTACATCAAATACATCAGCAAGAGTTTTGCGAAAAAATATCTATAATTTTCAGAGTTGACTGGGAGGTCACAATATTCAATACTGGTAAAGTTTATCAGAAAATAAATTTATAGTTTGGCGTGTTATGGTGTCCATCAAATAAAATGAGTTGGTGGAAAATTGACGGAGGTGGATATATAGAATTACAAGAATTTTCGACAGCCGATATATTGGGGCAAGAACTCCTTTTCACATCTCTTCCCACTAGGCAATCCGCATGTACCAATCAAAACTATTATTTTAGTTGCGCCTGCGTGAGGTGCGATGTAATTTTAGGTTGGGAATGTCGCAAATGCATTTTCATTTCTCATATTAATTTTTACAATGATATTAGGATAATCCCTATTTAAATGAATTAGAAATTTATGTTTCCAAAATTATGTTTGTTGTGAAAACAAATAGTGTATGTGAGGAAGGAAAATTCATTTGCGACCTAAAATTATATTGCACATCACGCAGCTGCAACTAAAATACTTTTGATTGGTCCATGCGGTTTGCATGAGTGATGTGAAAAGGAATTCTTGCCATATTGGGATACAAGAGGTGCGTTCTGATAGTCCTTGCGTTCGGGTTTGTAAAATCGAGCGCAGTTCCACGTGATCACCGAATTAATCGAGTGAATGGTACTGAACAACTGAGCGAACGCTCCATAGACCAGATCATAATATATGAGTCTGTCATTTGGCTAAATTAGTCACAATAACAAAGTGAATGAAATACGGCAAGGACTATAAAAATATGTCATATTTGTGTACTGTACACACACAGTAAGTGAAATACGCTAACGAGCATAAGAACATGTCATATCTGTGTACTATGTGTGTACTTGACGTCTCAATTCGGATCGAACCAGAGCGAACCGGTTGAATGGTTCTGATAGCCCCGCTCTAATACGACGTTCGCCGAAAAGGCGAACGGAGCAGAAACATTGAAGTAACAGAACGTGTGTTCTGTGAGTGAAGCGAGTCGATCTGTCAGACATGTTCAATGGTTGACATTTGAATGTTTGGTTTTTTCTACACAAAACTATATCAATGTATTACTAATTTTTTTCAGACTTATATCGCCAGAAAACTTGGCGCAAGACAGAACGAAGTGAAATAACGATATTTCTATATCACCAGCAATCGTTTTACAAGTAGTGGGAAAGTATCCACTAACGTTAAAATGACATCCTTTTCACAGAATGCCTTATATAGTTAGTGAAAATCTTTGGAAGAACTCAATTTTGCTCAAAGTGGAATGGTGTAGACTGAACGGGAAGAAATATCACAAAATCATCTCCTTAACTTCAATCTAACAAATATCAATTTCAGATGGGGTACATGTTTTGGATTCAGCAGGAATCCATCTTCAGCCTTATTTATACGAGTTCTAGAACAAATGTTAACATGCTGTATTGTTGTTACTAGGATGCAAAGGTTACTTACATGAAGAGGAACAATCCTTTTTATACAATTATAAAAATAACTTGAATGTTAGGGGGAGTATGTCCAATGCCCTAGAAATGAGGTGTTGGGAATTCAACAAAAGGGGTGGTATGAATAAAACCTAGCAAAAGCTTCTACTATAGGTTTGTCTCTCTCATTAATTAACAAAATAGATAGATCTGTTTCAAGAAATCTAAGTAAAAGCAATTGCTTATGGATTATTCATTAGACCCAAGGGATACTCCCTCTGGATTCAAGTTTTGACACTATAGATAAGTACATTGGAATTATTGTTTTCGTCAAAATTTTGTTGAACTTGTAATTATTATTGATAAGTGATGAATTTCTGGTACATATAAATGGTGAATATTCAGTTCTTCTGTTGACATAATGTACTCGAGAGTAGTTCCATTTTTGCCACTCTGGCGCTGGCATCTAATGTTGAATCCCCAATAGTGGTGATTGTTACAGCAAGCTTGATAACTCAACAGCAAGCATGGTGATAGTTGATGATAAGTAATATTTAAAAAAATTTAAATTGAGGTTAATGGAAATATTGAAATCACATGGCCAAAGGCTCATGTCTTGTAGTGGTTAGAGCATTTTGCCCTTCCACCTGCAGAATACTTTATATCTCATACTTAGAGACAGTAAAATGTTTGAAAATGTAATCAGATTTCAGGAAACGTGGTATCAACTATGGTTAAATTATGACAATTGAATTAAAATTGCACTTGTCAGCTGTCAAAATGGACCAGAGAACAAATACTAGGGGATAGGATACAATACATGTTTACAATGTTCTGAGGTGAGTTGAAGTGTAGAGAAACCGAGATAGATCGAAGTTGACCACACTGGAGAGCAACATAATAACAGTATTAGAAATTTAAGTAATTGAAAAATTGTATGCAATCGAAATTAACCTGTTCATTCAAAGAGTTAACATTGGCATCTTTCGAAAATCTATTTATTCTTAAGATTTCAAGTAAATTCAACAATGTACCTTTTTGACAGATATGTAAAATTTCAAGGTCACGATCAATGTCTAAGTGGTGGTTAGAAATTAGAATTAAGTATATGATTAGCAAATGAACTTTTTGTGTTATCAACGTCAAGCCCAGCGTTTCTATAATTTTAGTATATTTATATATTTATTTCAATAGAGGGATGTAAAGAATTTAAAAAATTGAGTAAAGAATCGACTTCCTGTAGTGAACCATTGAAAAGAACAATGCAATCGTCTGCAGCAAAAGGAAATTTTCTTAAAAATATTGAAATTTGGTAATTTTTGTTCTAAGTTATGGAGGAAGATTTCAGCTAGTAAAGGGGATAGGTTACTGCCCATATCTAAGCCAGAAATTTGAGAGAAAAAGGAATTATTGAATTGGAAAAAGTTTTGTCTCAAAACCATATCTAATAGGGAACAAATATTTAAACACATTCATTCACAACTATGGCGAATGAAATACTACTTTGCACTGCATACTGCGTTCTGGGGTGGGATTCTGTGTACAATAGAATTCTATTGTCGATCGAAAAAGTGAGGTGACATTATGGTTGAATTCATTGGAAAAAAAGATACAAAACTGTCGACAATAGAATTCTATGGAACATACAACACCCCTCCACTGAACTGTGATAGCGATGGTAATCATAATTATTATTGTTATAATAGAGATACGAATTATTATTGAATATGGAATAAGTACTACCGTAAGTGGTGATACAGCAATGATAATATAATTAATAAACTAATTATAATACCAATAATATATTTGATTTGTAGTATTTTTGTGATACTTGCCAAGAAGAATTAGAAGAGAATGAGGTATATGAACATTCATGCTATATGGAAGCAAAAAGGTCAAATGAATGAGATGAATGGATGAAACTTCATCAGATGTGGAATCTCAATCTCAATTTTGACAGGAACTGCAGGAATCAAAGATCGCCAGGGAGGATAAGAGAAAAGGCTAATCGCTCTCGTCTTCAAAAGACGGTCACTTTGGGACCACACCTTGCCATTATCCCAGCGGTTAAAATCTGTTAAAGATAAATTATGGGTTGAAATTCAGAAAATGATTAATGGTGTATGATCATTTGTTGTTTTTTCCTTTAAGTACAAAAGAAGGAACAATTTACGTCTCTTCCAATTTTCATGTCTATTATTCATTATTTAAATGATTATTTTTGTGATTATTCCTTTATTTTGCTCTGTCAAACCAAGGTTATGTTATGTGTATGTTTCTTGTTAAGAATCGAATCGAAAATTTCTGACGTTTTTGTTGTGAATGGCATTATTGCGTCAGTTCAATTTCAGATTCCGCTTCACCATCAATCAGAATACGAAACGTAAAAAGCAAATCGCAAAAAGTTTGGTTGTGAATCCCACTTAAACCTTTCATAGGAAAGGAAGAAGATATCTGAGTTTTTTCTGTAATAGTTTGTGGTTTTTCCACAACACATTGACATTTTACAAAAATAAGGATATCTGTGATATCCTAGTTGACAGGAAATGGTTCCCTTTCATATGTGGAGGATATATTTCTACTAGAAAATACATATTATTATTTCAGGAAGTATAGCTTTCGCAGTTAACTTAAAGAAAAGCCAGTTAATCCCAAAGACAAAAGTGCAAGTTATGGGATTTAGTTTCAATACAGAGAAAAATAGATCTCTAAAAGGCTAGAAAAATTGTACAGGCAATGTCGAGAGGTCTTACTCTTTTGATACAACTCACAAGATTCAACAATTTTTAGAACCTAAGTAACATCAGTAACAGGATATCAGAGCATCTGCCAGAACATTATCCTTGCCTGAACAATACTCAATATTGAAATCATATTCCTGTAAATATACAGTGTCCTTCATAAAGTTCGCATCATATGGGAAAAACTTTTATTAATAATTTATTTTGAAATTCGACTTGGGCGTTAAGTTGTGCTTGAAAAAATATGAAAAATGACCTACTTGGATGTGGACACGTGACTTTCGCTACCTGTCAAAAGTCATTTTTTTTCAAAATTATCGCTGAAAATAGGCTTATTTATTCGAATTTCAAAAAATTTTGAAGGAAAAAGTTGTTTCTTTTTCGATTTTACACCTCCATCTCGAATTTGAACGTTCTATTGCAACTTTCACCTTTTGGCATTTTTTTGATAATTACGAAATTTCTGTAACATTAAAAAAATCGTAACTTCCACCAAACTGTTTTATACCACTAGCTCTAATGTGCAACTAACTTTCAATCATGAATCATCAACAAAAATATGTTTTTCTCAAGAAAATGAGAATTACTGCTTAACATTTCTGTTATGTTTGATGCAAAGTTGACATATTTTCAAGCATGTAGGATAAAAATTTATTTAAGTGGATTTTTTCAGTATTAAAATGATACCAAAGTCATAATTCAAAACATCACAAAACTTCTTTACGTGTCTAACCAAAGTTTACGACTTTTCACGGTACAAATCTCAAATTAAATTCTTACCCCTCCGGCTATGAAACTTTCATCAATTTTGTGAAGTAGGCTATGGAGATAAATGAAATTGGTAATCTATGATAAAAATTAAATATATTTAAACAAACTTACAAAAAAAATATTGTCAACCTCACTCAATTAAGAATTCTAGAATGCAAATAAAGTCAAACATGAAAAATTCAAACTTATTTAATAAAAAACACAAATTATGAGTTAGAATTTTCTGAGCCTCACTCAACTTTACATTTCTGTATGCCGCCCTTCTCTTTCAATACATAACATGGTTCTTCTGTGTACATCTTTTACTGCATTTCTGATGAACTGTGGGTGTATATTCGCTACACACTCTCGAATGGTCTGCTCCAAATGGTCAATATCGTTGAATGGCCGGTGCTTGTATACCTGCTGCTTCAGATAACCCCACATGAAAAAATCCAGTGGGGTTAAGTCAGGAGAACGAGGTGGCCAATGATGTTCCCAATTGTTGCCAATTATTTTACCTCTAAACATTTCACCAAGAAAATTTCTTACTTCTGTGGAATTGTGAGCAGGTGCACCATCCAACTGAAACCACAAATCTTGAATAATTTGAAGGGGCATATTGTCTACAACTTCACTTAGTTCATTTCTTAAAAAATTCAAGAATCGCGCAGCGTTTAAGTTCTCTCTGAAAAAATATGGCCCGATAACTTGATTATTCAATATACCACAAAAAACGTTCGTTTTAAACGAGTACTGGTCGCGACATTCAATAATAAAATTAGGGTTTTCCTGAGACCACCACCTGCAATTTTGTGAGCTAACAGTTCCATTTGAAGTGAACGTTGCTTCATCGGTCCACAATATTTTATATGGAAATCTGTAATGTTCGTCACATTCTCCCTGATACCAAGCTGAAAACCCATAACGGACATCAAAGTCCCTTTCCTTCAGGGTATTAATAAATTTCGGCTTGAAGGGCTTAAATCTATTTTTTCTTAAAATTCTCAATACACTGCTCTCGCTTACATTCGTTCTTCTGCTAATTTGAGAAATACTGGACTTTCCGTGTTGTACAACATCCAAACAAACATTTAATTGCACTTCCTCAATGTTTTTCGAAGGCTGATGTGGTTTTTTGAAATCAGTTAAAACTGAACCAGTACTTTTGAATTTTGTCAAAATTCTACTAACAGTAGACTGCTGTATATTTTTTCCTGGGTGTCGTATATTAAAATCTTCAGCGACTTGTCGATGCGGTGTACTTTCTCCACACATTAAAACAATCTCAATTTTTTCTTGTACAGATAACATTATTACGTTTTTCTGAATCAAACGTATTGAACTGCGTATTTAACTGTCAAACAATGCTTAATATGAAATTGTCTCCATTGACTACCTTTTTCATTTGTTTCCAAAGCCTACTTCACAAAATTGATGAAAGTTTCGTAGCCGGAGTAGTAAGAATTTAATTTAAGATTTGTATCGTGAAAAGTCATAAACTTTGGTTGGATACGTGAAGAAGTTTTATGATGTTTTGAATTATGACTTTTGTATCATTTTAATACCGAAAAAATCCACTTATATGAATTCTTATCCTACATGCTTGAAAATACGTCAACTTTGCATCAAACATAACAGAAATGTTAAGCAGTAATTCTCATTTTCTTGAGAAAAACATATTTTTGTTGATGATTCGTGATTGAAAGTTAGTTGCACATTAGAGCTAGTGGTATAAAACAGTTTGGTGGAAGTTACGATTTTTTTAATGTTACAGAAATTTCGTAATTATCAAAAAAATGCCAAAAGGTGAAAGTTGCAATAGAACGTTCAAATTCGAGATGGAGGTGTAAAATCGAAAAAGAAACAACTTTTTCCTTCAAAATTTTTTGAAATTCGAATAAATAAGCCTATTTTCAGCGATAATTTTGAAAAAAAATGACTTTTGACAGGTAGCGAAAGTCACGTGTCCACATCCAAGTAGGTCATTTTTCATATTTTTTCAAGCACAACTTAACGCCCAAGTCGAATTTCAAAATAAATTATTAATAAAAGTTTTTCCCATATGATGCGAACTTTATGAAGGACACTGTAGAGTCTACGGCGTTAAACAAGAGTTCAATAAACGACACTTTTTCAAAAACGTGAGAGACTTGTGGTCTGTAATAATTGTAAGTTCGACCCCAAGAACAAACATACGCCATTGTTTCAGACCATAAATAGCTGTCAAAGCGTCCTTTTCAGTGATGCCGTAGTTCAACTCCGCACCCCTCAAGGTTCTACTGCAAAGCGCAATTATTCTCTTCTCGCCATCTACAGTCTTTTGAAATAAACATCCACCGATACCGTAAAACGAACTATCACACTGAATAAAATAAGGCTTTGATGGGTTTGGATGATACAGCAGTATAGTTTTCAAAAAAACGTCTTTTAATTTAGCAAACGCCATATTTTCTTCAACGTCCCAACGCCAACGTTGACCTTTTTTCAAAAGTATCAAAAAAGGAACTGACAATTCCGCAAATCTATCACAAAACCGTCGATCGTAATTACAAAGCCCTAAGAACGACTTCAAATGACTTACATTCCTCGGAGTAGGGAATTCCGTAATAGCCTTGATCCTTTCACGGTAACGTTGTTTTGCCTTAATCTTGATAATAAAATTTGTATATGCTCAAAATGTTTTTCTTTATTGGGTGAGAATATTAACAAATCATCCACATAAAGAATGACAAAATTCAAAACATCGGAACCTAATATTTTATTGAGCCCTCGTATAAAACTACTTACAGCCATTATGAGACCGAATGGCAACACACAGAAAACATACGGCTGACCTTCGTAAAGAAACCCAGTAAATTTTCTGTGGTCTTTTTTATTGGAATTCGCCAGTAAGAGCAGCTTAAATCAATACTACTCAAAAACGTACCGCACTAAAATTAAATAACATTTCTTCGGGATTGGGCGGCATGATGTGTTCTTTGACCATTGTACTGTTCAAATGTCGAGCATCCAAACATACTCGGAGAGACTTATTTTTTTTTCACCGTAACTAAAGGACTCATATATTCAGTTGGCGCCGGTTCGATAACCCCCCCACTCTAACATTTCGTCGATTTGTTCTTTCACTCCCGCTTTATGAGCATTAGGGATCGAATAGGACTTGATGCAAAAAGGTTTGTCGTCTTTCAATTCAGTCTCATGCTCGTAATCATTAACTCGACCCCGTTGATCAGAAAACATGACACAAAGTGATTCTTTGAACGTACCAACTTTTATATTCATACGCTCGACTATGACTTTTATCTCTTCCCTCGTATACTCATTTATGATAATCGATTCAGAGCTTGAAAGAACATTAGGAATTATCGTTTCATAAACCTCACCCCCGCAATTAATCCTCAAAGTTTTACCAACAGTTACGTCATTTTCAAGAATCCAATCATAACATAAAATGACTGGTCTCTTTAGCTGCAGCACAACCAAAAATGGAACTTCCTCTTCGAAAGAACCAATTTGTACTTTCAGCAACGTCTGACACAGTACCTTTCGTCCCCTATCAGTAAAAGCTCCGAATAATGTCACCCCGTTCACATCCGTTCACAGGAAGTATTGAAAGAATTTTCCATTTGAGTTTAAGTTCGTCAAAAAAAAAATTCTGAAATGCTACTAACCTGACAACCCGAATCAACTAATGCCTCAGCTACAGAATCCCTAATTTTTATTTCAATAACCGGTAATTGATGTACCCTAGCCGTTGTGAAATCGTATGATTCTTCCTCGACTAACCATTCTGGGTTTTGCGAAAATACTGTGGATACCTCTCGCTTATTTTCATTGTGCCCCCCATCCCCATTCGCAGCACGGTCATTTTGTCCGATATTCCACCGCATATTATCGTTTCTCCAGTTTGACCCCCCTCTATTATCATTGACTGATGCACGCCCCTGATTACCGCGATTCTATTAATTTAGCCTACTCCAGCGGTTTCGAGAGAAATGATGCCTCTTTCAACATTTAAAAATAAAATTCGGTCATTTTACCCAAGGAGTATTTTCCAAATTTTATTTGGCAAAACAGATCCCTTTCATTTTGATTTTAGTTCGAAAATATGAATAGGACATTCATAAAATCTGTTGTGGAATCACCTGCGACTGAAAGACAAACTTAAGTCGCTATTTTCCATCTTCAACCCCTCAATAACGTTTTAAAAATAGCTCCTTGAAATGACCATAACTTGAAAATAGTTTTTCTTTTATTTCTCCCCAAGCGGAATCTCGAAGACAAGACAACGCCAGTGAAATTTTCTTTTCTTCCGGCACACCGGCATCGAAAAATAATTCATCAAGAGATTTTAGGAAACTGACAGGGTGAATATTATCATTCCCTGAAAAAGTCAACTGATGTCCACCCAACTCCTTCCAACGAGGAATATAAGACCTATCCTTCATTACCCGGTCTGAAACTTCTACAACATTATCACCCACTGTATTATCCGCCCCTGTACATGAATTATTAATTGTTTGGCCTACACTAATAAAATTGCCGCGTACCTGTTCCTGGCTGTCTTTTATTTCCGACACTTGTTTTTGCAGAGACTCGTACGCCAATGCTATTTTATTTATATATTATAGCCGCTGTAAGTTCCGTAACCTGAGTTTTCGTGTCACCTGCCGAATCAACCGAAGAATCGTTCCTTTTTGTTCCTCTACTTTTCCGCGTCGGCATTTTGAAATATGAACATTGAGCAAATGAAAATCATCAACAGGTTTTCCAAAAAATATTGAAATTTGTGCGACTCTCACGCAATTTCTCACAATTCTTTCCATTGCCCCACGTTGGGCGCCATGTGTAAAAGAATGTTTGTAGCTGGGTTCTAACGGAAAATCAAATTGAGTAAATAACTTGAGAAACCAAAGGAAATTCTATTTTCTACAGATACATAAATACCTGGTACCAGTTAACTAAACAGAGGAACATGGGCATCAAGGCCTCAAACTCTTATAACTAACTACGATTAATATTTTAGACTTTTAGATAGATACACACACTCCACGGTATCACCACCAACTGACTCCTCCCGCGAACGGCACTACTCTGCTGTATGAACACCTGTGACCACTGTCGGCTCGTGTAGTGGAGGATTCGGTACACATTATAGCAGCTCGCTGGGTGGGGTGAGTTTGTTTTATAAAACAACCAATGACGGAGGGAACTACAAAATCGAAAACATACCACATAGGTACCCAATAGCCAATCAAGAGCCGAACTACAAAATCAAAAAACAAGTTGTTTCCCATTATCAATATAAAATTTTCCACCAATCAAAAACGCATATTTTAGCATGAGTGGAATAGTCGTTATAACATTGAATTATAACGTAATGTCCAGATTCAACAGTATTTTCAATATTAATTGAAAATTAGATATAGTATTTCCATGTATGACAGGTGGCTTATTATCTTGATGTATGACTATTTTTATATTAGGAAAAAATATCTAAAAAAGAGACCATAGTGTTTGATTACAGTTTCATTCAAATTTGAATGAAGTACTCGAGTTGTCGAAAGTTGGAATGAGTTTATTAGACATTTTTATCTCGTCTACGACATTGCTATGTCTTGCATAACTTTTTGTTTTTTAATGAAGAATTATGTAAAGAAACTTTGTCTTTGGCACTAACTATAGTACATTCAGCATTTCGGCACTGAGCAAATACGCTTAGGATTGAAACTCTTGACTTTGTCGCCATTTCAAGTTGACTTAAGTATTCTGAAACTATGAACACTAAAAAATTTTACTGAAATTAATTTATTTTCCAAAAATCGATTAATAATGAGAAACAATTGATATAGATACACTACCTATCGCTGATGGCAAAAAGGACCTGATCTACTTTTTATCAGTTCAACCGAATAATTATAGATGTCGCATTCTTTGCGTAGACTGTAAATGGATTCATTATTTCGATAAATGCTTGTTATCATCCTTCATCATTTGAAATTTGTATATCTTACACTTCTTTTCCACATACATATTCATTAAAATTGTCCCAAAGATCTTTAATGGATTTCACTGTTATTAATCGAATAATATAATGAAATTCTTGTGTTGAAAAAATAAAATAAGAAAAACATCTGAATAAGCAATTCCCATCGTCAATGACTGAAATTGAAATTGTTTGACCATTCATCAAATAATTTTCTATTATATCATACAATAGTATTGGAGGTACTGTTGAGGCTACCGCCGCTCCCGTTTGGATCGAATGGGAGGCAATGGCAGCCAGTGGCAGCCAGTGTGAGGATGCCAGACTCAAAAGTCTGGGTTGACGAAGGAATAATGATGATATCGTAATCGGAAATCTCAAAGTGGGCGGAGCAGGGGATTCCTATTCACGCCCTCAGAGTGGAAACTGCATAAAATAAAATGCAATGGAATAGAAAGTTTGCTCTTACTATTCCAAGCAATAATAATGAGAAGTAAATGCAGTGGAGCTTCGCCTAGGAAGCCTAATATGTTATACAGACGGTTCGCGTCTGACAAACAGGCTTCGGGTGCAGATATCTTCCTAGATCCGAGATCCTAGATCCTAGATCCGAGATCTACCCAACCATTTTCCAAACTAAAGTGTTCGCTATCCATCTAACAGTAGCTACGAGGCAAGAGGTGAAAGATGGGCTTGAGCAAAGAATCTACATCTGCTGGGATAAGTCAGGCAGCGTTCAGAGCCTGCCATCATTAAGCAGGCTCAGCCCTTGTACAAGAATGTGGAGGTGCTTTTGAGAAATCACCCCAAACGAAGGAATTTTAGTTCATATGGGATCCTTGTCAGATCCACTGGCGTTGTTGATATTAGACCCAGCAAAGTCTGATAGTGCGTTAGCAAGAGGTGATCTCAATGATGAAAGTGTTGATAAAAGTAAAAGTATACGATGAAACGCCGTATGGTTTCCGTGTCTGACCGATTAATTCATCACATCAGAAACGTCGTGAAACTGTGTCGCCCGGACTTTTTAGCTACTCGAACTCAGTTTTTCATGAATTCTTTTTTGCATTTCTTTCCTTTTGAGGAAACGATTCGTAGAAGGGCTGTTAAACCATATTTCAACGTTCTGCGAAACTTCACTACTTCACCATTGAGCAAATCCACGAATTGCTTGTGGTGAGATGATTTCAAACACTTCATTTCGTGTTCTGAATCGGTGCTTGCATTTTTAGGTAGGTGGCTGCTTTTGCTATATATGTAATTTATTATCGAAGTGTATATTGTTGTGTTTTATGTATTTTCTCTCCGGCATTGTGTGCCTTTTCCGAACTGCATTGTTGGACCCGTTAGAAATAAACGTTTTTTCGCCACTTTGTGTGCCACATCTTTTTCACTCTGTGAACCCGAACAAAAAACCCTGAGATAATAGAGTGTTTTGCAACATCTTGTCGACCAACTTGAGGCCAGAGAAGATTTGGTAAACAAACAGAATGGTTTTAGATAAAACTCCGCAATCATCATCTAGTTATAATATCCGAAATCGAAGACCTCTGGATACAAACAGAAGGTCGCTGGACGCGAACTCATCCGGAAACAGTAAGATTGAGTAATGAGGGACTTGTACAAGGTAACGCATTTCCTTTACCTACTTTTGAATCGCAAAAAGCTTTTCATTCCCAATTTAAAACGGACGATTAAAAGATATGTTGATGGGTGTGACGTGTGTCAAAAGGCCAAGATACCGGTTCTTCCGAGTCGCTCACAATGTCAAATCGTGCCCTCATCTAGAGATGACCTCATCGTTATCGATGTATTGGGTCCGCTTGTGCGTAGTCGAGGGGGCGTTTCCTATATTTTTGTTGTATTTAATGTATTCTCTGAATATGTCACGTTATACCCTCTGGAAAAAGCGTCGTTCCATGTTGAATAAGCTAGTAAACGACTATTTTCCCAGACGGTAAGCGTTCACGTATGCTTTCTGATAATGCTACTCAGTTCAAGTCTAGGCTATGGCAGGGTTCTTTCGAGGAGTTGAGTAAGAGGTTGGTTTATGTGTCGGTACGGCACGCTTGGCACGCTTGCGCAAATCTCGCGAAGGGGTGCATGCGGGAAATAGCTAGAATTTTAAGGACGTATTTTCATGATAAACCAGTAAGTAGGCTGTGGATCTACCCTTATTCCAGGAAATCATAAACTCAGTAGTCCACGAAACTACCGAAGTTACCTCCGATGAGCTCGAAGTCCCTAGGTTCCCACTGCCACCGCCGATGACTCATGATGGAAAACTGTTCTTCGCGGCGGAAACTTTCGCCGCGCGTCGTGTCTTACAGCACCCAGGTCGGCCCTACAAGAATTTCGTCCCGGGCGATCTGGTTCCCCTGAAAGCAAATAATCTTTCTTCTGCCCTCCGTGCCAAAACTAAGAAGTTGCTACTTCTGTTTGAGGGCCCGTATCATATTAAAAAACAGATTAGGGAAAATACTTATGTGTTACAACAAAACGAGTCTGACGGTGAACGCGGGTGTTTCACGCTTCCCACTTGAAATTGTACGTGCAGTCGACTTAATTGCCACTCACAAAAAAAAACGTTAATTTATTTGCTCAGTCACTCCTGACGGGGGATCAGATGCGACGAAACGCTGCATCGTTCCCGTGTCTGACCGATTAATTTATCACATCGGCAACGTCGCGAAACTGTGTCGCCCGGACCTGCTACTCGAACTCAGTTTTTTATTAGTTCTTAAGGAAAGTAAAATATTAATATATGTATTTCCAATAGTTATATGAAATAATGAAAACAAGCAATAAAGTAGTTCGGTATGTAAGAATTGCGAATAAAAGTATTTGAAACACTCAAATTACGATATTTTGAAACATACTGCGTTCATCCTCAGACCTTAGGATGGCAGTATTTTGGAATAGGCTTGGGGTAATTAACCCCTTCACCCCCCTGGATCTGCCATTCATGATTTCAACTGCTCCATTTCGTGTTCTGAATCGGTGCCTGCATTTTTAGGTAGGTGATGGCTGCTTTTGCTATACCTGTAATTTATTATCGAAGTGTATATTGTTGTGTGTTTATGTGTTTTTTGTCTGTCCGGCATTGTGTAAACGAATTATGTTTTCATAGTTTATACATTTTTAGATTTGCCTCACGGCCTTTTCTGGACTGCATTGTTGAACCTGTTAGAAATAAACGTTTTTTCGCCACTTTGTGTGCCACATCTTTTTCACTCTGTGAACCCGAACAAAAAACCCTGAGATTATTGAGTGTTTTGCAAGTAATGTTATTGGAGATGTTTTCTCAATGTATCCATAGAACAATTTTTGAAATTAAATTCCCATCCACAACTTTGAGAACGCATCAGATTTAACAGAGCAATAGATAATGAATTTCTAAAGGTACACTTAGATTCAACAAACTGTAGGGTGTAGGCAATAATTTTACAAACGATTTTTCAATGCTGTTGTTTTATTTCAGAAATGAAAAACATCTTAAGTACCTCTATCTTAAGAAATATATATATAAATACTGATAGAAAGTTGTGATGAGTTCACTAATGTTTGGTAGTTTACATAGTCAAAGAATAATAAAGATACAGCAGGTTATATTTTTAGAAAGAGAATTGAAGAATGAATCACTTTCTTCGACCTGATAGTACATTGTCAAAAAAATCGATGTTCTGAAAAAAGTTGCTAACATACTTATTTAGAATTTATATAAGAAGGCACATAATTAATCGAAGAGTTACCTGAAGTTGCGATTTGATTGATAACAAGATAAAAATAGCTCCATTGAAACTCTCACCTATGTTTGAATATGGGGCTATGGAGGTTCCGATAGATAGACAACATTTTCAACAGTTATGCGCATCATGAGTTGCCTACTGCGTCCATAAAACTTAAGAATAACCAAATAGCACATATACCTTCTGAGGCCATTTCGAGGCGTTCACAATAATGTCCTCAGGATGTCAAGGATGAACCAGAAGACGTCCCCAGGACGTCCTCCTTTATCGACCATTATCGACCATTATCGACGTCCAAATAACGTCTCGGAACATCACTATAAGGTCTTCTAGGACGTTCATAGTATGTTATGAGAACAACTTGAGGCAGTATTCAAAAGTCCCCTGGACATTATGGAAACCTTTTGAGGCCTCTTTGACGCAATCACAAAAAGGTCCTCAAAACGTCGAGAGGAACCTGCAGACGTCTCCAGTCATACTACTAAAAACAAACTGAAAATAAATAAACAGGGTCAAGTGGAATGAAACCTGGAATTATCGATAGTTTTCCATGTACAGTTCAAGGGAGTTCTAGTATGCATGTTTTTATCATAACTCAATCATACCTCTACTACATACTTCGGAAACATATTTTCAGCAATATATTCATAAAATTATAAAAATAATTTTTTTGAGTTCCTTTCACGTGATACTCCACATGATCAACTAGAATTTTTTTTCAAATACCTTACGTTTTTAATGAATCATTTTTCGGATTCAATAACTATTGGTGAATACACAAATCAGTGAGTTTTATTTCCATGCCACTTTTTAACTTTTTTCGTCAGTCTATCACAAGAACTTTTATTTTATATTTTTGAAGCACAAAACCATAAAGCTACTCATCCACTTGTAAAAAAACAAATATGACTCTGAAAGTCGACAACTAATTATACATATTTTTATTTGCCAGATAATGGCTCATAGCGATTCCAGTTACAACAACAAATAAGTATTACTGGATTGAAATCTTTAAACTCACCAAATATTATTTTCCGGATATCATTTCAAGCACATGATCTTTTTTTCCCTATTCCTTTCCAGTTATATTGCAAGTCTCGGGAGATGAACTTTTTCATGATCTCCTCGTAACATCAGCTACACTGGCGCACCCAGGCGGTAGGCTTTGGGGCTCGAGCTCCCCCCCCCCAGACAAAGTATCAGAAAAATATTTTCCACAAATATTAGTGTCGTTCGTTAACAGAGTAATAATCAGGTATGCATAATTCTTTAAAAATCCTGGCAAAATTTCCAACCATTTGGTTTCTCATTATTTTTCAGTTTCCCAGAATTTAATCTTAATTCATATATTTTACTATTTTCATTGGCTTCTATACGAGCCCCCCCCCAAGAGAAATTCCTGAATGCGCCAGTGATCAGCTATGTCTTTTCCACCAACACAACAATTACGCTGTCTGAAAAGAATAGGCGTTTGTAGTACTATTTTAAAATGTTCTACTGCATATTTTTATAACTACAGAATGAAATGTTTTCTTGAATTCCTGTTCAACTGTTTCTGGGATTCTTCAAGAAATCCGGACCTTTGAACCATTTATCAGAAATGATTTTTTGCCTAGAGTTGTTCTTTTTCGTGGCCTCATCTGCTACCTTCATGTCGGTGGGAATCCACTTCCATTGACTCACTTCTGTCAGGTCGTGTATCTCTTCGACTCGATGGGCAACAAATTGTTTTCATTTTTGTACATCCCCTCGTATCCAACAGAGGACACACTTTGAATCTGTCCAGTAAAATGTTTTTCGTGCAACCGGACGCAAAACAAGCATTTTGCAGCCGCAACATAGGCCGCAAAATGATATTTTGCGGCCGTTACCCAAAGTGACGGCCGACAAAAATTTTTACGGCCGTTCCCATAGTGACTGCCGGCAAACTGAACGCCACTACAGCATTTGACATTTCTGAAATATGACAATAACAATGTATTTCGAACCAAAAACTATTTCCAAATTCAAAACAGAAACATACTTTATTTTTGATATATATTAACATTGATTTTACTGTTTATATTATTACTGATATTCATCCCTGAAGATGAAGCAACTAAATCTATTGTTTCTGAACAATCATTATTTACATTAGACAAAAACGTATTATTTTCTTTGGACATTAACATTTTGCGATTGACTACATTTGAACTAGATGCCACAGTGCCAGAAATTGCATCGGAAATTTTGTTCTTATTATGGATGGAATCCTCGACATATCCTTCCGCTACAGTAGTGGACTTCCATCCACCGTGGCGTTTAAGAACTGATATATCAGCACCTGTATTGGCAAGCAGCGTGGCGGAACTTCTTCTAAAACTGTGGCCTGTGTATGCCTCACTATTTGGTAAGCCAAGATATTTTGCAATCATACTAGGTATTTTTCCAATCGTATGCACTCCAACAACCTGTGCCGAGCACTTTCCATTTTCATATCTCAGAAATAGACGACGAATAGCAGTATGTTTTGGTCGAAGAGTTACATATTTATAGTAAATTCTTATATAATCTTGATTAGTAATGGTAAAAACACGCTTTTGATCAGTTTTAGTATCAGGAACAGTTACTATCAATACAGTTTTGTCTTCTTGAATATCTTCGAGGGTCATTCTCACTAATTCATCTCGTCGCAATGCTCCTGATATTCCCATTATCAAAACTACCTATAATAATAATTATTATGAATAAAACATCATAATTCACTTTTTTTCCATATTTACATACCTTCCACAGTAGATGATTTGCATCACTAGCTTGTTTGAGGAATGAATCAATTTGCTCGTGCGTAAAAACTTTTGATTTCTTTGCTCGATAACCAACTGACTGTTTCTTGAGGAATAGTACCAATTTTAAAAACTTCTTTACGTCATTTCCATCTCGTACGTTAAGCATAGTCTTTAACATAGAATAAATGCTCCATAAAGTTGAACTCTTCACAACTTTTGATCGCTGCATCAAATATCCTAATAATATGTTTTCATACCAATCTTTGAAGTTGCTGTAACATTTTTCATATTTCCGTTTAGATTTTTCGGGTATCAAATCAGAAAGTGCTGAGTCTATGAGATCTCTCAGCTAAGGAGGAGTGCAAGTAACTGAAATATCACTATCGCTATCGGACATCTTCACGACTTCACGAGAAATGTCAAATTGATTTGTATTGCTAAATATTTCATCTCCATAGAAACATTGTGATATTGAGGTGTAATTTTCTCTATTCGCGTTGAAACGCTGTCTTTTCTAAAGAGACATAATGTTTATTGAAATTATGTAATTTTCACGGTTGCACGAAAAATATTGTGTATACTATGGCCGCGAAATGTTTTCGCGACCTCGAGATTATCTTGCCTCGGCCGGAGCGGCCTCGGCGATAATCTCTCTCTCGGAACGCGAAAAAGCATTTTGCGGCCTTAGTATACAAATAACTATTGTTTACTGACAGTTCTAACTCGTTTTTGATAGCATATGTCAGTCTATTTGATATGACTGCTGCCTGAAGTCCCAAACGTGGAATAGAAAGTAATTTCAATGGTGCAACTTTAGTTTTTGCTGCAATAAATGAAACTTCTATTTGTTGACCTCGCTTAACTCTTAGATAAACTACACAGGCATATGATTTCTGGCTGCTGTCACAAAATGCTCAATGTTATCAGCTTCAGGAACATTTATTGAATAACATCTGGGAATCCTAATTGTTTCGATCTCTTGAAAACTTGCTATCCATCTACTCCAAACATTCCCAAGGTCTTCTGGAAGTTCGTCGTCCCAATCGATTCCTGAGCGCCATATATCTTGCATAAAAATCTTTGCTTATGGTGAAAGATGCAACAAAAGCAAGTGGATCGAATATGGACATCAAAGATTTGATTTTTTGGTGAATGGTTTATTCAAGGTATTTTTATTTATTTTGAATAGAAACTCATCTTCTTTACTGTTCCAAATACTAAAGACTCGATGTGTGTTTCCTTCATCTAACTTCTTCACGAGTAAATCGAAGCCTAGTTTCTCTCTTACTTTTGCCGAATTTGTCATCCAGTTCACAATGTTAAATCCCCCTTTGGCCAGAGTTCTGCGTATTTTGAGTACGGTTTGAATAGCTTCCGCTTCAGAATCTTTGCTATCGAGGTAATCGTCTACATAAAATTTTTTGATTATTGCATTCAAGATTTCTGGAGATTCTGCGTGCTCTTCAGCAATGTGGTTTTTTACAAACTGAGCGCAAGCTGGTGAACATTCTGAATCAAATACCATGACCATCATTTCGTACACGTCGGGGTTTTTCTTATCATTCAAATCCCGCCACAGAAAACGTGCGTATCTGTCCTCGTCACGAATCAAAACCTGGTGAAACATATCTTTGGCATCTCTGCAGAAACCAATTCTTCTTTCTCTAAACTTCCAGAGAATTGCCACCAATGATTGCAATAAATCAGGACAGGGCAACAAAAAATCATTGAGGCTCAATCCACTGGATTTGGTAGCAGCGTTAAATACCAATCTCAGCTTTCCAGGTTTTTTAGGGTAAACAACACCAAAATTTGGCAAATACCAGCTTCTGGGGCCTTTACTTGCAGCTTCGTCCCGGGATAACTTCCTGGCATACCCATTCTCGATGTAATATTTGATTTTTTCTTGGTACTCTCCGGCGAAATCTTTGTTTTGCATATACATTTTCTTTCCATACATTTTGAACGCTGCATGGCATTATATTTACTTTCAGGTAATGGTTTATCTTCATTGTTCCAAATTAATCCAATTTCGAATCTATCACCCTTGCGTTGGATTGTTCTCTTCATGATAGCCAATGCTCTATTCTCTTCAGGATTGCGTGGAATCTGAACCTGACTTATCCCAAAGTCTTCAGTTGTGAATGAACGTTTCATAATTTCAAGCAATCGTTGTCATCTTCTTTGTTGCATATGTGTAATGTATGAGCTTTGATTTTCACATCTTATTTTCCACAATAGGACCATGGAGTGACCAACCCAATTTACATTTCGTAGCTACTGGAACATTTTCTGGGCCATTTCTCACTAGGCTGGGAGCAATAAGTTTGATATTATCTTGCCCAATCAGAAGAAGTGGTTCTGCATTTTGTATATTTTCGATTGGCAGATTTTTGAGGTGAGAAAATGACTTCCACCGATCTATATTTATTGACTGCGCAGGAAGAGACAAATTTTAATTATTCAGAATTTTTTTGTCTTGAAAAAATGTCACTGATCCATTGCAAGCAAAGAGCTTCTTTCTTTCCATTGAGTTCAAGGCTTCTCAACACTTCTTCATCAATAATTGTTACAGTGGACGCTTTATCGCAAAGAGCAAGAATTTCAATGTTTTTTTCAGGTCTATAAATCTTTATGGGAAGTGTTCTCAACATTATTTTTATTTTGTCACCTTTAGTAGTAAGGACCGAGTCAATATGTAGATTTGCACTCGTCTGAACAGATGATGCTGGGATTTTATGGAGAAGTGGATGATGGAAACTTTGACAACCATCTACAAGACATCGTTTTTTCTTATTACATCTAAATTTCTGGTGTTTTTTGTTCAGGCAAATGAAACAGAGTTTTTTTTGTGACCTTCTGCCATCTTTCGTCAACTCCATCAGAATGAAGTTTGGAACAAGTTTCTTCATGTTTTAGCTCGCAATAGGAACAAATTTTTTTCGTTATATCACTCGTGCTGAATACTCGCTCATGTTTCCTTATGGGACATACTTTTTGAATATGTTTTTCAGTCTGAGTTGGTACATTCATTTCGTTTGGATAGCTGACGTAGCATGCTGCTTTTGCCATTTCTCTCAAAAACTTTGAAAAATTTCTCAAGTCGATTTCCCCAGCGTTTTCTGCAATTTTTCTGCAAGTTTACTGACCAAATCTCAAATCATATGTGGATTTTCCATATGTACTTTGGTGTTCAAAGTGTCCATAGTTGTAACAAGGTTATTAACTTCATTGGAAAATTGAATAAGTTTCTTTTCTTTTCTCTCAGTATTGGCAGTTGCTTTATTTTCGTAATCACTTCAATAATGTAATCTGGTCTACCAAATTGAAGTTGTAGAAATTCAATAACCAAATCAATATTTTCCGATGTCAGCATCATTCCTGCTACGGCAGATTTAGCCTCTCCAATTAAACATTTTTGCAACTTCGACATTTTTTCCTCGTTGGAAACTTCTATATTCTCTGTTATTGTTGATGAAAAAGTGGCCATTCAGCAGGATTTCCTTCGAATTTCGGAAAATCTTTCTCGATGACTTGGCGGGCTAGGAACATATCTTGCCTGGATTCGTTCGATAGAGGGGCAACACCTTTCGTTGCGGTTTTTATTACATCTGATATTGTTTGGCATAACATCTCAATTTCAGTTTTCTTCATAACTGGTCCATTTGTTTCAGGAAAAACTAGGAAATCACATTTTTCCACTACTTTTTGTCAAACGGTAGATTTTCTCACCCATTGGCTCACATATGCATGCTTTGATACAAGTTCCTGATCAGACTCTTCTGTGGTACTCGATTGTTCATCATGTTCCACAATTACTTCGGGATATAAACAATGGGGTAGGTACATTATTTTGTTGAGTAGTGTGGATACTGTTTGCATTTGAATTATAGGATTGGCTTCTATGGCTTCTTAATTCTTCGACAGCATCAAATCTAGCGTTTTCCAAATCATGTTCCATCTGCAACAGCCGCATACTCTTTTCTATCTCAAGTTTCTCTTTCTTCAACGCCCACCGTTTCTTTTCAATCTCGATGGCAAATCGTTTTCGCTGTAAGCTCACTTGAGAATTATGTGAACTGTTGTTAGACATTTTGGATTTCACATTCGAAGTTCCTTCACCAAATTTTTCAGGCCATGGGAAGTCGACGGGAAGGCTCTTATTTTTTCCCGCTGTTTTCCGCAAAGTTTTCCGTGGTGCATCCATGGGCAGATTCTCTTAGGGCTCGAAGGACCAAATGTTAAGCTCTCTTTTGAATTATTTCTTATTCCAGTTGAATAAATAGAATCTAATTACTTTTATGAACGTTTTTTTATTTTCTTGACAAAAGTATATATCAAATTCAACTGCCTACATGATCTTTTCTTTTTTTTAAATACCAGGGGTATCAATTATTCATTTCTAACAGCGCAGATGCTGAGGCTCATGATGTTCTTAGGTTGTGGAAAATAGAACGTCCTCTTCGGGCTTTCTGCTATCTGGGTAGCAACTGGTTTTATATCATTGTTCATTTCATTGTCATTTACGATTCAGAGTTTGCTGTATACGAACACGAGTATATCAATTATTAAAATTTGAAAGGACGTTTGTTTCCTGCCTGGCCTGTGGATGCAACTAATTTGTAGATTATCAAAACGGGCAACACGTTCTAAATGCAACTTAATGAATCAGCTTCAATATCTCCATCACCAAGCCAAGTTCACACCATCAAACTTTCATTATATGAAATATATTATTGTATATTTGACAGTGTTGCCAATCTGCGTGTAATCACACAAAATTCGTGTAATCCTGATACTTTGCGTGCTGCTTTTGTGTGATGGAAATGTAACACTGAAAATAAAAATAATGGAAGTTTGAATAGATGACTCAAAAAAATATTGAATATTTTCATCCAGTGTATAAAGAGCACTATTAGTGACGTAATATGACAGTTGCGGAATAATGTCATAGGGGGACAAACAAACCAAACTGCAGAAAATCAAACCCATTGAACCCATTATCCATAAGGCTACGTGAATCTTTCTGGTCAATTCTATGCGGAAAGTGATTTATAAAAATCGCAATTATCCACTAACACCCACAAAAAACGAATTTTTATTTCATTAAATGTCAAATGTTTTGTTTGTCCCCCTATGACCGCCATGTGGTGACGTCAGCTGACAGTGCTCTATTCCAAATGACACTTAGGGTATGGTCCGTATATCGCCGAACGTTTCAGATCGGTAAGTAGCGGTTTCTGATATTTCAAGCAACCGGCTGCACATATACGGACCCCTTGTTACTTGTCTTTAGCAAATAATTCGAAATAAATTTGTTGAAAGCATAATTTTATCTTTAACAAACAATTGAATGTAATGCTTTCAGATCCAAAGACATTTTTTGAGGTGAATATTAGATTTTTGAACCAAAGTTTCAAATCTGGCACTTGAAAAAATAATTCCAATTGACAAATGACAAGCGGTTACCGAGTTACCGAAAAAGAAGTAGGGTTGCTCTGGTGACATATAAATCACCGAAGTTTCAGGAAATAGTCACCTAATTTTCGGGAATTTGTTATATACGAACCGCCAAATTACTAACCAGAGTAACCAAGGATATATACCATACCCTTATTTAATAATGAGGATGAGGTCCTAATACCCTTAGCGTTCGTTATCTTATTGAACGTCACTTCTTTATTGGAAAAATATAAACGTAGCTCTGTAGAAAATGTGCTAGTATACAAACTTATAATAACCAAGTACCAAAACATAGGTACAATGCCGTTTATTTTTGAATATGATTTTTCAGACTGAAGTGCTGAAGTGATGTAATTTTTAGCATTTTCGTGTAAAAACGTGTAACTTGACACATCAAAAAGTGTTATCAGCATATTCTTGATTGGCAACACTGACAGAGTCTGAGTTTGCTCGTCAGACTAGGCCGAGACTTGTTTACACTATACGAGAACTCGGCCCAGTCATCTTGTTATCTTCCTAAATACAAAGTGAATTTATTGATGGAAATCTTTAAAAAAAGAAACAAAGTCCTCTATATTCTATTTATTGTTATCGATAGGTATTAATATTTCAAAAACATCATCCACATTCCTTAGTCATATTTTTGGAAAATACTCTGACGTTTCTTTGGCTTCCATTTCGAACGTGCTCATGAAAAAGTTAGCCAGGTCGGAGTCGCGATAATAATCCTCCTTGTGTTTCTAGGGATTATTTCCGAGTTCCTGCACCATTGCTATGAATAGGTAGAAGGAGCCCAGTTAACACAAATGGATCTCAGAGATGTTAGTGGACCTCACATTTACATTCCACATCACACCTGTGAGTCGAGTTGCGACTCATATGACATCTCCAGAACTTCTATTTAGTGCTCTTTTGGTCGTTTTTTGATTCACATTTTGATGCCAAATGTTACTCGAAGATAGATGAATGAGACTTTTATTTCAAATCTAAATTGAAGGCACAATGAGGTACCATTATAATCACAATGTGAAGCTGAGTAAACCATCCCTAATTCCTCTATGTGAGGTAGTTTTCGATTCTTTTTCTGTGTCACATTCCGATTTGGAGGAAGCCGCCCTGAGAGCACCATACTGTGCATTCCAAAAATGCTACCATATTATTTAACAACTTCGATTTTCATGTTATTGAGTGAATTAAACTGCAGACTACTGATAGAAAATTTGCACACTAATGTATAACAGAAACAAAGAGGGGATAGGTCACTCGAGAGTGAAGACGGCTTTGATGCCATTATTTGTTCCTAGTCCAAATAGTTAAAATTCACATCACGGGCTCTAGGCCACTCCATCTTGAGGCAAGAGGAAAATGCACTCTGAGTCTTCGAGTTCAGATATCATTCAGAGCTTGGTTTACCACGACTTGTAAAAGGTCAATATAGTTTATTCGGAAAGAAACAGAGGTTTATCGGCTTATAAATTTTGACAGATGAGGGGAATAATAATTAGATGATGTTTCGATATTTCGCAATAGAAGTAATTTTGAAATCAGTGTCCACACTGTCCGAGCAATCGTTCGTTCGGTGCTCATTCGTTTCGCATGAGCACAGAACAAACAAATGCTCGGATAGTGCGGAGGCTGATTTGAGCACGAAAAGAATGCGTGTTTACATTAACGCCGCATGAGGGAGCCTGATCTTGAATCAAGCAGCATGAGGAACGAATGCTTTGGTGAATAAGTATCGCTTTCGTAACATTTACTGATATAAATGTGACATCTCAAGTATGTTTGTGTTAACTGGGAGGAACTTCCTTTTTACAACTATTCAATATTCGTGGTTATAAAAATGACCTTCATGTCCCACTAGCTTTTTGCCTTTTTCCTAATAAAAAGCACTGAAATGTCTACGTATAAGATTAGTTGGTTATTGTTTGATCAGACTAAATAATTACTCCTCGCATAGTGTATAAGTATGTATTCAATTTCGGTTTCCTTATTCTAGTATTCCTACTATGTTTTTGCCTTTTTTGTAATAAGAAAGCACTGAAATGTCTACGTAAGGTTATTTTCGGGGGTAAATACATAAGAGATCATATTATTATCGATAAATACATTTTTAATTGCATGAAAATTTTATTATAACAAGAAATCGAGAATCAAGGAAGTGAAAAAATCGCGAGAGCTTGCTCGAGCGATTTTTTCTACTTCCCTTGATTCGAGATATTTTGTCAGAAGACAATAAAATTTTGATTTAATTTGAAATGTATGTATGTATGAAGATATAATCTCGTATGTATTTTAGGGAGATTAATACTGTTACAGACCTTAAATTTGATGAAGACTTCTTGAATTGTTCAAGATCGTTCGAAGAATGAGATGGAAAAATCTAGAAGCACTAACTTTTGTTCTGGATAATAATAACTTTATTCTTCCCAAGAAACATTACATGTTTATGAATAGGGATACAGATAGATAGAATACACACAAAGTAATTTACAATGTAATCAATAGCCAAAGTTAGGGAAATATGAAAAGTTATAACGATATAGGGTGGGGGTGGAGGTGTTAGTAGAATACTGAGAACCTAATGAACACATTAAATTATTTCTAATCTATAACAAATATATATATTTTTTATATTGATTTTATACATTCTTATTCAGTTGAGTAAAGGGTATATTTTAATTCGATTTTGAATTTTACTATTGATTTAACTGTTTTTAAGTAATTAAGAATCGAATTGTAAATTATTATTCTATTATGATATAAACATTTCTTTCCAATTTCAGATTTAACATTATTGATAGATAAAAAATTTGTTTGTCTAGTGACATAATTATAAATTTTATCCATTTCAATAAAACTTATATTAGATGCTATTTTTATTTTATTTTTAACAGAATGGATCAATCGTCGAACATTTTTATTGTGTTCTATTGACTTCTTCATTTTTCTAGAACTTTATTTGTATATAAAAGCAATGCATTTGTGAGATGAAGTAAGTTACCTTAGATACAAGTATTTTGGTCAGTGCTGCCGTTTTGTGAGTAATTACTCCTTTTGTGAGTATTTTCAACGCTGCGGAAAAGCGGAGTAATTGGATATTTGTGAGGATTTGTGAGGATTTCAATGGTCCTTTAGAATCATTAAATATAATTTAAAAGAAGACCATAGTTTTCTATGATCAAATTTGGGTGGATCACGGAACATGAAGTATAAGATAGAACTTCTGTTCTGACTGATGTTTTATGATTTTTATGCTATTTTATTCACTTTTTAGTTTTGGGCGGTATATTATAAATGAGTTATACTGACAGATGACAGGTGACACCTGACACCTCACTTCATTACGATTACGTTTTTTTGGAAGATTAGTACAATTGTTCATTTTTTCAAAGAAATCCATATCATTTTATTCATAACAATCATAACCATTGTGTCAGTTTTTGGAAAAATATTGGAAGGATTTTGTGAGGATTTTCCAAGTTTTGGGAGTAGAATACGCGGATTTTGATACGGCCTTGTGATCCTTTTGATTAGTGCCCAGCGGCAGCACTGATTTTGGTATCAGTTTTGACAGTGACGTTAGTATTGTATTACAGTGTTGTCAAGTGAAGTTTGAATAATAAAGTCAAGTCCACACTAGTGTACACTTATTTTTGAACCCGAAGACGCAACAGTTGGTGACAGCGGCGAAATAAGTGTTACTGAAGAAAGAAAAGTAAGGCAGTTTTTCAGTTTTTGATGGTGAATACCCGAGCAAATAGTTACGACGAGATGGCGACATCAGTTGATATCCTTGAGTTTTTAAAGGAACAAGAAGCCAAACGAAAACAAGAACACGAAGAGCTTCTACAACAATTCGAACTGAAAAGGAAACACGAACAAGAGAAACAGGAGGCGCGGTTAGTCCAGCAGTTACAACAACAACATGTTGATCTTCTGCAACGTATTAGTCACAGTCAACAGTGCTTCCAGAATGAAATCACCGAAGTAGTACAAGAGGTCAAAGGTGAAGTTCGAAAAGTCAAAGGCGGAGTCCAAGGAGTCAACAGAAGGGTCCAAGATGTCGAAAATGAACTGATAGATGAACGGGTGGCACGAGAGGTGAACAAGAAATTCAACGAAGAAGTGGATAGGATCAAGGAGAGGCTAGAAACGTTACACCTTCCACACAAGCGTGCACCCTCTGAGGAAATCTCCCCCACCATCGAAAGGCCATTCTCACTGACAACTCCGATAAGGCCTACACAAGTAAAAATTTTGAGGCCTCCAACATTCGATGGGCAATCCTCGTGGTCCATGTATAGACGTCAATTTGAAGCGGCAGCAAACGCAAACGGCTGGTCCAAGGAGGAAATGGCAACTTCACTAGTCCTGTGACTACGAGGACAAATCCTTCAGAACATCCCAAAGAGTAAACAGAAGGAATATTCTAGAATCGTTGAATCTTTGGAAATCAGGTATGGACAGCAATATCTCAAACAAGTGTTCCAAAGCAAATTAAAGAGTCGATACCAAAAATCCAACGAAACCCTACAGGAGTATGGAGCCGATGTAGAGCGACTTATTAATTTGTCATACCCAGAAGCACCGAAGGAGTTCATAGAACAAATCGGGGTGCGGACTTCCATCGATGGTTTGAGAGATACTGACATGCAGCAAGCCCTTCGACTAGGACGACTTCAAACCATAAGCGCAGCACTAATAGCATCTTTGTAGTTCGAGGCCGCAAGAAATACGAGGCCCAAGTTACGTGAAGTTAAATTCATGAAGATTATTCTACAAGCGAGGCGCTATTGAAGAAAATATTGGACTCCATAACAGCATTAACCAACCAAGTGGCTTCCCCAGAAGACAGAAAGATGCGCTGCTATAACTGTGGGAAAAGCGGCCATCTACCGAGGAGTTACTGGGAGAAATCGAGATCCAAAAGTCTAAGGAGAAAAAGGTCGTCATCAGCGAGCAACGAAGATAGATCGAGATCGATAACATTCCACATGGTCTTTATGACACATTCTTTATATTCTTCACCATCAACTCTCTTCATATTGAAAGCCCAATCTTTCATGATGAGTCCAAGCTCTGCATTTGAAGTAGTTTCTCCAAGTTCATAATGCTTCTCTTTCGGAAATATTGTTTCCATATAGACTTCTGATTATTCACCGTGTTTCTTGGAATAACGCAAAGTACAGTTTTTTCAATGCATTCCAACGATTCTTGATAAAATCTTGCCATTTTACATTATTTTTATAACTCGAAATAATCTGAAATAATCTGACAGTTTTCAAGGTAGAAATTTCAACATTACCATTCACGGCGTGCTTGACTACGTGGGCAAGGTGCATATTTATCAGTTATTGGGAAAGCTAGGTAGGTTTTTTATCAAAGGTAATACTACGAGTCCTTCAAATTTTATCGATAAATTTTTATTTTCCACGAAAACTTTTTTATTTGGCAAAAGTATGAAAACAAACCGATTGAAAAATAATTCGGTTTGTTTGAATGCTTTTGCCTAAAAATAAAAAAGTTTGAGTTTTTTGAAAATGAAAATTTCTCTTTGAATATGAAGAACGAGTTGTATTCGGAGAGATTATTTATTGAACAAACCAAAGGAAGAACCATTTAATTAATTAGTATTTCATTAAAATGAGGAGAAAAGAAGGAAATTTAATTATTATAAAATGTACTTTTCAAATATCAAACTACGATATAGGCCTTCTATGATCCAGAAGAGATATTATGCTCATGATATAGATATCTAGAAATTATGATAGTTTAAAACAAACCTTGCTAATGCTTTCTGACGATACCAAGAGATTGTGCCACACATCTCCATTGTAAAAGGTTGATAATTGAAAATTTCTTCTTATGAATTGAAAATCGCGCCAGAAGGAACACAAAGTAATTCGTTATGTCGTTCTATGAAGTTCTTCATACAACGGTTTCGTCTCAAACCAGAAAAACAAATTGAATTTAAAAAAAATTATTGGTACGCCATCTTCCATCTTCATTTAAGTTCAGAAATATCGGTCTACAACCGGCTAGAATTTTGTCAACGGCTTGGTTATGTTGTGAGCTATTTACGTGTGTGAAATTTGAGTGTTTATTGAAAAAGTGAAAAGTGAATGACTATTAATAATAAGGTAACTTATCATTCATGATAGTTTTTATTTTAACCTTATATATAAGCCAGTTCAATAGAATCGACGCGGTAAATCTTATAGTTTTGACAGTTCAAAGGTAAACAACGTTTTATCAAGGACCAGACAGTTTTATCAGTATAAAACCGAATTATTGGTCAGAATAACACGCTGCTATTAGTTGAAATACCAAAGTCGTCACATTTTGACATGAAAAAAAAATAATCAGTGTTAATAACCCAAGGACATTGATAATTATATCAGATTCCGAAAGCTTGTTGCTATAAGCAACAAGCTTGAGGAAGTTGTTATATTTATCAATGTTCGAGGGTTATTGGTTATTATTGGTTATTGGTTATATCCATAGCAACGTGCCTGAGATTGAAAACAGACCGTATGGTCAGTATGATGTTGTTCTAATTGGTAGTATTCAATCACATGAATATAGCTTATGACTCTTTTCGGAATCTTTATTCTCGAGAATAATAGCTATCATAATAATAGCTGGGAAGAATAAACTAAGTATTCTCCAATAGGGTATTTCTTGAAATTTCGACTTTTTTCTCGAAATTTCGACTTTAAAGTTAAAATGATGAAAAAAGAAAAAATCTCTTGTGGCCCTTCTGCGCTTTCGTGGTTTCGTATTCCAAAACAGTAGAATTAATTCCCTGACTTTTTCTGATTTTCCACGTCTCTAGGGGAACCCTGAGTCTCTGTCTACTACTTTTTCAACAGGTACTGGAGTTGTCGTAGGACCATCTGACGAAAGCGAATGGATATATATCATTTGTATGATGATGGATATGAGCTCGGACATGAGTATCATCTCTCCGTCCTAACCGGATCTGCACTGAAGATCGGCAGAATCGCTAAACTAGTAGGAATGCAGAAAGTCACATCAACAGTTATTAGAGGAAACATTGCAGAGTGTGTTTCTGTAGAAAAACTTCGCCAGGTGTTGGGCGAAAGCGAATGGATAAATCATTTGTATGATGATGGATATGAGTATCGTCTCTCCGTCCTGACCGGATCTGCACTGAAGATCAACAGAATCGCAAAACTAGTACACAAAGTGTGTTCTTGTAGAAAAACTTCGCCAGGTGTTGGGCAGAGGTGATTCGGCTGTCGTAAGTGGCTATTGGATTATTTTCAGTTCGATGTTTGCTGACAAAACTCCAGAGTAAATTTGCGAAAAGCTAGATTATTAATAATCTCTTTTTATTTTATGAAGTTATGGCCTTTCGTCAATTATTTTCAATTATACATGTGAAATATTAATTTTCTTACATAATAAAATAAAAAACAAATAATTCAATTCTGTACACTTCATAACTCAAACTACCTAATTCTAGCGAGTCGTGTAGCCGCGCATAAAATCAACGAATGGTTTTTCCTTCGAAAAATGGACATTTGAACTTGAACACAAATAGGTACCTGCCCGTACCTGCCTATCCTTTTTTTTTTACTTGGTTCTTATGCTGATGTCTTACCATCACAGAAAGTTGGAATCACCTATTTTATTTTTACAAAAATCTATATTATAAGGTGGTACAAGCAAAATCCCTCTTGATTTTTTTCTATTTTCCATAGCTATTCTCCAAAGTTTGGCAGCAACCGACATACCGTCAATTTTTAGAATTGAATTAATTAAATGACGAGGCTCCTCTATGAGGTATAAAACAAATCAGTGGACAGTGAACTCGTTTCCGCATCCGAAGTCGTTACGCTTCACGTTATTTCAAGAGGGATCGCGGAATGGGAATGAATTGACGAATTGAGAATTGAGCAATTGAGGTATCGAGGATGCCGGCAAATGACGGTCAGGGTTTGCACTGCGTGCATTTTTCGTACGTCAGACATATTTCCCTTCTCCCTTCTGTAGTTTCACATAGCCAAAGTCAAATGAGAGAGAAATATCAACAAAAGTATATGGTCAGAGAGAGAGAATGGGTGATCTATCGTTCAACGACTGTTGCAATTTTTCGCTATGTTGCCAACTGTAATGTTTTTCACAGGTTTTGCATACATCACCGTAACTGATTGAAAATAACATTAATTATTCTATTTTTTGCGTTTTTGCATCGACTGCTGTGGTCATTAGCCACATTTTATTTTATTGCTTGTCGAACGAAAGTATTGGACAGAAATTACTCTTGATGTACCTATTATATACCTATTAGAAAGATTGGACAAAATCGGTAACTATAGGCATAAACCTAAAAGTGTCAAGCAACCGCAGGTATAGGACATAGGTTCACCCGTTTCAGACGTATTGGTCATCATTACTACAGAGTAGCCAAGTGCAAAGATGTGTAACAACTAAGACACTGAATTTTCAAAGCAACAACGAACTTCGCCTTGGAGGCATCTCTGTAGCTACCTGCTACCTCTGATGAGTTCTTACTTTGAACATTCAAGGTTTTCTACCTGAAGCCATGTGCGGTTGGCTTCCTCCAAGGGGGAAACAACTCGATCTTTAGGTGTACATCATATAATATTTTTATTACTTCATGACTCATTTTGTCTCGAGCATTAGACCGCTTGGCCATTACAGATTTACGATTGAAAATGTTTGCATGAATAATTTACGCTGATGAAAATAGTCAAATCATATGTCATGCCCCTTCAATAATTTTTCAGAGAATAAGCTTTAGGTGTACAAAAAATGACTAGTTGTTTCCCCCTCGGCTTCTTCTGTTGTTGACTCTTTCTGATACTTTACGTACTCTTATTGTGGTTTCTTACACACCTGAGCTAAACAGTATTACCTACTGTGAGCAGTGCGTTAACGCCTATTTTACGCACTGTCGTAAACATATTAATTTTCACCATATTTTCTTAAAAGGAACTGGCAAATACCTACCCACCTAGAGTAGCTACCAACCAATAGGTAGCTCCTGTAATCGTCTTTTTTTGTTTTATACACTCATGTTTCGTACTCCTTGATTAAGAAATTACCTCAAATATTCTTGTTTTATACATTGAATTAATTATTGAGTTTTATGCTTCTCGTTTCTACACCGACACTGCGATATTCGTTCTGGTTAGTTCAATTTCCACGCACTCAAATGTCTAAGTACGGTTAGTTCATTCTGATTAGATCAGACTAAAAAATTATTTATTGCAAAAGTTGCAGTTGGATTATTGGATCTTTTCGCATGCGTTATCAATTTATGACCAAAGAAATCACACCCTCTTAATCAACTTATTGCATATGTATGATAATGATGACGCATATGGGACAAGATCCAATAATCGAACTGTATATGTCTTCAATTTGCATGCACTGAATTGTCTACGTAATGTTAATTCGCTCTGGTTAGATCAGATTGAAGAATTACTCTTCGCACTATCTGGCACCTAATCCCTTTTGGCCTTCGCAGTTGGAGTACTAAACTAAGTTTTGAAATTTTTGCAATTATTCCGAGACCACCTTGATTGAAAAATTGACTACGAATTAAAAAAATATATAAATATAAATAAATATGTTCCGGTCAAAGTAAAAGGTTGTAAATCTTAACGACTGTTCGGAATATTCTTAAGATGTATCTGTTAAGTTTGCAGAAATTTTGGAATTTCTTTCATGTATTTCATCAAAAAAAAAATAAATTTTTAATAAAAAAATGTTCCCTATCCTTTGGTTGGTCCTAATTGGTTGCAAATCAGAATCGTTATATGAAATAATATAATGAATATTACTCCAAGTTTGCAGAACTTTTGGATTTTTTTTTGGAAGAATTCAGCAAATTATCATTTATTGCATTTTTAACAATTTTTCCTACGGGCGTACGGAAAACTTTCCGCACGATTTTTCGTTTTGAAAGTTGTACTTTTCTGTACGATTTTCACTTTTTTGCACGATTTTTGTATTGTTGAAAATGAGGATATTGAGGACTAACTAAATGATCTGTGTAACTATTCTGTCTTATTAGTAATTTTGTAGCATTTTTATAAAAACGTGTTTATTAAAAACCTTGTTTTTTCATAAATAAGATAGACAAAAATACTCGTAGGAAAAATATTGTACCTAACTCTTACGGAAAATGTCTTTTCCGCCCTTAACGGCTTAACTGCCGTTGCGCGCGGAAAAGTACTACTTTCCGTACTTGTTAGGTAAATAACTATTTCGGACGTCGGCAAAGGTTGCAAAATTTTTTTGATTGTTTTTAAACTTTTCCGATCTCCTGTTAATGTTTGAAAACTTTTGGAATTATTGTGAATTAATTGTCTATATCTACTGGCTATACTCTGGCCTATATTACCTGAAACCATACACAATTTAATCATTTCTAAATAATGCTGTTTTTCGAATGGAATGAATCAAGAAAAGGAACGTAGATACACTTTTGACGTAGCTGTCTAAATACGTGCCTATGTCTATTTTAAATGGACGGATGTAGAATCAGTCAGAAATAATCAATGAATGTGATATTTTTAATATAACTTGGCAACACCACATAATGCTTGCATAGATTTAGGTTTTGTCGGTTTTGATCGTTCACAAGCTCGTCCGGGTAGTGGAGGTAAAATTGAGTTACTTAGTTAAGGAACTAATTTATAAATGTAACGTGTATTATGAAAAAAGCATTCAGTGAAACATATTGATATACCTACAGTACCTACACATTAGTGTTGAAGTGTAAAGTGTGTAAACAACTGAAGATACGAGTCACTTGAGAGTCTGGAGACAGTGTAAATAACCTACCTGCCTATTTCTTTTGAGAGTCTAGAGACATTTTGCTGAATGGTCGATTATGAAATTTTTTGTTGAAATATTGCACCATTACCTGTTTATATTGGTACTGGCAAGGAAAAGAAGAAGGCTGAAGTTCTAATTTGAAAAAACTATTTGTAAAGGAGAGACATTCTTATTTACCGACTGAAGTACAATATTTTGAACTTAATTTATTAATTATTTATTCCATAATTTATTTTTAATTAATCAACCAAATTCTTCGAAAATGAAACTAAGTTTCACATGATAAATAGAAAGAGTCCTGTGATTAATTTAACTTCGTAATAAAAAATGAAGGGACATCCAAATAACAGAAGTTACTATCCAGATGCACGGTACACAACAGTATTTCAAGAAGAAAATGTTAGCAAGAAGAAAAAGAAGCAAGGTAAGTTTTTCTTTTTTGGGAATTCCTTATTTAAAAATCTGCCAATTGCACGTGTCCGTAGCACGTGTATAAGAATAACGGGCTCCGGCCACTGCCACTGAGGCTGGTTTAAGACTAGGCGCAAAGCGAAGCGCGGAAATGTCAAATTTTAAATATAGGCCAATCCAGCCGGGCTTGAGATTGAATTCTAACTTTTTGATTGGCCTAAAATTAATTTATGTGAAGTAAGCCACACTTTTCCAGCCACATTTTCTGACGTGCAGACGTCAAGTATGGGATGGAGCGTTATTTACTGGCAATGTTGCCAGATGTACTGGGAGAATATGTTTTCAATAAAAAATGTTCAGCCACACTTCCTGACTGAAAGCAAAATACATACGTCGGAATATATCAAGAAAACACGATAAAAATCTGTTATACATGTAAATTATGATTCGTTTACAGAAGGTATACAAAATATCCCAAACCAAACCTACCTATAGGGTTTAGTTAAGTATATCTCTGGACGCCCAGCAAACAATTTTGGTCGGTATTATGCTGGCCCAATATACAGTTGCCAGAAGAAGCCAGAACGGCAAAACTCCTATAGCCAGTGAAGGACCAGTAGAAATAGAGGACTCCGGCCAGCATTAGGGCCAATGTATGTATGCCACTACTATAGTAACGGCATACATACACTGGCCCTGATGAAAGCCACTATCGTTTCTTTCTAGTGGCCCATCAATGGATACAGGAATTCTACCTGTAAACTGGTAACCATGCATTGATGGTCCGGTAAACACGTTGACTGCAACCTGGTCAGTGAAACTAGTGAATTTTTTAAAATTATTTTTCTTCTTCAGCAAAGCCATTTTATTTTCTTATAATTAAAATATATAATGCAATGAGATATATCCATAGAATAAAACATGAAAAAAGTTTTTTTGGTTTGAAAATATAAAAAAAGAAGTCTTGCAAAAATGTTTTCAAGATTTTATAGAACAGGAGTACCATCTTCCCCTTCCACAGCTGCCTTTGTTCTCATTTTATTTCTCCACCCTTGTCAGTCAAGTGTGGTTCTTAGTCAGACTTTCATCATACCAGCAACTTCGGTTTCCGTGGCATTTCTTAGTGTGAATCGATTTTTAGAAGACAAACTGAAAAGAAATAAAAAGGGTTAAGTGAAATGAAACCTGAAATTATCGCTATAGTTTTCCAGTACGGTTCAAGGGTAGTTTCAGTAGGTATGCATATTTTTTTCATAATTTAATCTTCAGGCGTTCTCGAGATAAGGCGGGGAACACATTTTCAGCAATATATTCATAAAATAATGAGCAGAATATTTTTGAGATCCCTCTCACAGGACTAACTACAATAATAATTATTTTTCAATGCCTTACTTTTCCCCTTCAGTCTTTTAAGGGATTTATTTTTCGAATTCGGTAACTATGGAAAAATACGCAAGCCACTAACTTTATTTTCATGCCACATTATTACTTTCTACGTTAGTCTTAGAATAATTACTGTAAAAAAGGGATATAATCGAATTATTCTGGAAGTCAACAATAACTGATGATATATATTTTTATTTGCTAGATAATGACCCGTAGCCATACCAGTAACAACCACGCTTACTGAATAGAAATCATGAATAAAACTCACCGAATATCATTTCCACAGTATCTTTCATTTTAATCCCATGATACCTTTTTTGTCCATACCGTTCCAGTTATATTGCAAATATAGTGATATAAACTTGTTCATGATCTTTCTTGTAACATCAGCTTTGTCTTTTCCACCAATATCTAATAACACTATCTGAAAAAATATAAATACTATTTTAATGTTCTATTGCATATCCATCTAACTACTGAATTATTGAAAAGATTCAAGGAATCGAAACATACCATATTCCAGAAAAATCACTTCCTCATTTTCTATTGAATTCCTTCAACTATTTGGCCTCACTGATTGAGCCATATCGGGCGGAGTATCCATTCCATAGTTTCCCTAACTGCATTCTTGTGAATAATACTGAAAGGAATTTGATATCTTGGGCTAATAGATCAAGCTTTGTCCTTATAGATGAATTCAGCTTTGTCCTTATAGATGAATCCAGCTTAGCTAAAACAGATTTTGTTATCATAACATCAAAACCAAAGATACATTCTGACGGTCGAAATGGCTATAAAATTATATAAATTTCGACTCACCCCACTATCAAACGTTTGCTGTTTAGACGTATCTATGAATATCATCAAATAAATATTTCCATCATTTCATAAATTATTAACGCTTGTGCGTAGAAAGTGTTAAATGGAATGTATATGTTTTGTTTTGTGCTGGAGGGAGACAGGGCACTCCGTGATAAGTCACTAATGTAATGGCGGGAAGTTTGAAATGACATGCCGCATGCATAGATGGAAATGTGTAAATTATTAACCAACCTCAACTGAGTAACCTCACGTAAACAGTATAATCATGCAAAATTGTTACGATGTAACAACGATATTGTAATAAAGGTAGATAGATACAGTGCAAAATATACATTGTATGTTACCTTAAACCTTTTCACTTATGGAGCTCGTGAAATGGGCATCATGAAATAATGGTGGGCAGATACTGGCTAAACGACATTTCGAATTTGAATTTGGTAGGCAATCACTTGAATGCCATGGGTAAAAGTTATTCATATATACTGGTTTTGGGCCCTTACCGTCAGAATATCTGGTAAAAGATATTAGTTTGGCCAGCATTAAAATGCTTTTATGCCAATAACATTCTGCCATGGCCAGTAATGCGCCGGCATGTCCATCATTGGCTCTGCCGCCGGCCAGAGATATGACTAAACTAAATTTAGATAATACTCCGAATTATGAAAACTGAAAAAACCATTGCACTGATAAAAAAATGAAAATACCATTGAAAAAATTAGACTGAGTTGTCTAAGGAAAAGTTTTCAGATTTCTTTAGACCCCCGTGTCGACAAGACAAAAAAGAGACACGCTGCTGAAAAAATAAAAATACCGTTAGAAAGTGAGATCAAGATGTGCATACAACCTCATTCAGATTCCGTGGGACTCCCGTCAATATGACTGAAAAAAAAATTAGGAATTTTCTTAGACGAAAATCACAGAAAGAGACGCTGCAAAAATAAAAATTCCGTTAGAAAGAGGTCATCCAGGTGTGTATAAGACCTCTTTCACGTTGAAAATTGAAAAATGAAAAATGTGATTTATTTGTAATATCTATCATATTTTCGAACAAAAATCAAAATGCAATGCCCATGACAGGTCTAAAAAATAACTTTCAAAATGTTACCGCAGAAGAAATATTTCCCTCATATCCATCCCTGATGTGTATAATTGTTTCTGAAGAGCCTGTTTTTTCAATCCTATCAATCTTCCTGAAGAGCTTGGCAAAGCGAAATAGATTTTCGTCGACCAAAATGTATTGGGGATTAAATACGAGAGAAGCGAACCTTGCTTCAATGAAATGGACGATTTCTGTGAGTGATATTTCCAATAACATTCTCCCTATCTAATTTATTTAATGATTTTTTCAATGAAAACTATAGAAAATTGAAAAATAATTATCTGATTGAAAATGCGAATTTTCACTTTCAGATTTTTTCTTTTATTTTCAGTTTTTTCACAATATCTATCAGATGTAGTTCAATGTCCAGCGTGGCTTATGCCGGGTAAGTAGTTGTTTTCTGTTAGATATCACAAATGAATCACATTTTTCATCTTTCAATTTTCATCGAGAATGTTCCCCTTTTCAACATGAATGCCTCCCAAGAGGTTATCTTGAACGATGGAAAATAGCGCTAAAGTTTGTCTTTCAGCCACAACAGATTTTATGAATATCCTATTCATATTTTCGAACAAAAATCAAAACACTTCTTTCATATTCCTTCGGACTCTCGTCAATATGACTGAAAAAAATTGAAATAAAGAATTTTCTCAGAATCGGAAAAAACCAGAAATAGACGCGTTGCCGCAAAAATAAAAATACCGCTAAAGAGAGGGGATCTAGATGTGCATAAAACCACTTTCAGATTCCTTTGTATTCCCGTAAATATGACTGAAAAAAATACCGTTAGAAAGATGACAGAAAATAATAATAGTGAAAAAAGCGATGATTTAAAAGTGAAAAAATCAAATTTCTACGGCTCAAAACCTTTCGGTTCGCGAGATCTTTCACATTTTCTCTTATGAACAACCATTTCATCTGAATATACAAACACGGTTCATAGCCGCATCGACAGAATTGTGTCTTACTACGCCATAGGTACGTGATTCAAAGCGACAGTTGAGCATCTTTTTTCATTTTATCAGCTTTTTTCGAACTTAGGAATAAAGACCGGTTAGGGTAGTAGTGTGCAGGTTGGGTGATGAAGGTAGGAAGTTGGGTTAGAGCCCCAAGCTGAACATCGGATGCGTGCGAGATCAATTTTTGCAAAAGCAGATATCTTCCTTTACCTATGATCCGGGAAAAAAGTACTCACAATTTCATGAAAAGTAATATTTTAGTACCTGCCAGACTATGAAAATCCCAGAAAGGGCAAGACTAAAAATGCCGTAAGAAAAAGGGGATCGAGATGTGAATAAAACTCCTTTCAGATTCCTTTGAGCTTCCCTCAATATGACTGAAACAAATAAAAATAGAGAATTTTCTCAGACTATGAAAATCCTAGAAAGAGACGCGCTGCCTCAAAACTAAAAATACCGTTGAAAAGAGAAGATCGAGATTTGCATAAAACCTCTTTCAGATTCCTTTGGACTCCCGTCAACATGACGAAAAAAAAATTAAAATTAAGAATTTTCTCAGACTATAAAAATCCCAGAAAGAGACGCGCTGCCGCAAAACTGAAAACACCGTTAAAAAAAGGAGATCGAGATTTGCATAAAACCTCTTTCAGATTCTTTTGGACTCCCGTCAATATGACTGAAAAAAAAAAAAATTAAAATTAAGAATTTTCTCAGACTATAAAAATCCCAGAAAGAGACGCGCTGCCGCAAAACTGAAAATACAGTTAGAAAAAGGGAAACAAGATGTGCTGAAAGTTACTGCAGAAAATTAACTGCCAAGTTCGCACCGGTCAAACGAAAAACCTTCAGCTAATATTAAGTTCTGGTAGGTGTAAAATGGAAAGCAAATTCTTGAGGGTTGCTAGTCAAAACTAAAAGCATTTGAAAAAACTGTGATTTTGAGACAAGATGCTTTGAATTATACAGGGTGTAATCTAACCTCTTGCACTCCCGTGAAGGACGGGTGTATAATGCCATTTAAAACGAATGGCAGGTGTAAAAAATTCGAAAAAAAATTGTGGAAAGTTTATATTTTATTGGAAAATTCGAAAAATCTTGTAAACCGCTGTTCAAAATTACAGTTTCTTCCATCTTGCAGTTCCAGTATTATTGCGGCTCTGCTCCGGTCAGCTAATATTCGGCGGACAGCGGTTCCCATAATTTCGACAAATTTTAATTTTTCCAACACAATTTAAATTTTCCACAAATTTTTTTCGAATTTTTCACAACTGCCATTCGTTATAAAATGGCATTACACACGGGACTGCAACAGGTTAGATTACACCCTGTATATTGATTGTATAGACAAGAGACGATTTGATCTTCACAAATTTTTATTTATACCACTAATGTATATTGATGTTCCCAATACTCCTTGCCCTAATCTAGGTCAGTTCACGTCTATATTCAGATCATCATCACCGAACGACCAAACTTATACTATTTTCAGCGACCCTGTAAAACATCGTTGTTCAATGATAACTTATTTGCACTTGTAACTCTCAAGGAGAATTTTATTTTGGAAAAATCTATATTTATAATAGTTTCACAGGAGCTTATCCACGTGTCTGTTTTTTTTTAAATTTTTATTCATTTGGTGGTTGGGTATCTGAATCGATATAATATTTCTAATAGTTCTTAAGGTTGTTTCACTTGTTTTATACAATAGGTACTCGTGGACACTGTTGTATAATAATTACTACAAAGAAAAACAAAAGTGTGGCCGGAACTATCTCTAACACTTTACGTTACACTAGCTCCGCACAATAATGTACAATCTTGGTATTTTGTCATTCAACGAAAAAACAACTGGATTACTATAGGTATCAAACCAGCGTGATCAAACTTTCGTCTTGATACAGGGGCCGCAGGTCGTGAGGCTCCCCACTTTTTCTTTCAAATTATCTACAAAGGATATTTTGCTACACTTTTTCATACCCTCAATGGCCTCAATACCAGAAGAGTACTTTTTGTATCTAGTAATAAAAGCATTACATTCCTGGACGACAATGTAAATATCGCACGGTAAACAAATCGCACAGTTTTTGTGAACAAATCGCACAGTTTGATATCTCGGAATCAATTTGGAAGAAATTTTGTATGTAGGTAGGGTTTTTTAAGTTTATCTATATTAGACCAAGAGCCCGTGTAACCATTTTTGGTAGTGATAAGTTTACGCCCATCGACCATTGAAACTTGTATTATCGATGTCGACGATGCTACAGAGATTCTCGCCATACATGATTTCCGGGGCGAAGTTAGGGTAGGGGGCTTATCGATCTGTTTCAAAAGGTGAGCAAAATTTTTCATGAGTTTACGACAGAGAGTATTGTGAAAGCAAAGATTTCAGGAAAATAATTCGACGCTCGCTGATTGTCAGTCGCCTACGTCGTGGCGTTCACCCGCTGCAACCCTCGAAATATGTAAGAAAAAAAGAACAACAAAAAAAATCCAGTTTACAACTGACAATGGGGGGGTTCTTACCATTAGCATTTCAATAACACAAATTTCGTAGGCCAGCCTTTTTCAATAGGGCGGAAGGGCGCTGGGCCCACCTGTTCCGGAAAAATGTCCAAGTATTTTTTTATGATAAGCTCACGACTGATTTCTGCAGAATTATGTTCAATTCTAACTGTCCAATTGAAAAATGCAATTAAGTCATCAAACATGTGTTTCAAATATTGCCATTCTTAAAAACAAGTTCGTGGATGGGGCTCTATAAAGCACGGCTATATTTTTATCATAAATATTAGATGTTTATGACTGATAATCGAACATTTAGGTTCAACGTAAGCACGAGAAAATGCAAACACCTTTTTCTGCTGTTTATAGAATAGATACTGCTCAGTTAGTATAACTAAAACTAAACTAAAAGTTTCCTGCATTTGCGAGGTGCAGGTATAATATGACTATTATTGAAACATAGCCCCTTAATTTGTCAATACTATAATTCGACGGCTGACACTACAAAACATAGATACCTAAAGTAGACTTGCCGGATCGATTAATTCTTGTGTCAGTCTTCTCATGTATCGGTGGAATAATGTCAGTCAACAAATGCAGCGTCGCACGAAGCGCCTTAATCTGTATATCAGAGATTACTTACAATTTCCGAAAGTCCGTACCCTCATCTATGAAATGTTTATATCTGACAAAAATATAAATGGAGTTACAACGTAAGCATGTGGATGTGAAAATACATCTCTCAGTTGTGTTTAGTAGGAATAAAGACCTGTCAATCGCTAAAATAGGACGCATGCCACATCATATAGTATTGAAAAGGGGATCATTCTCCATGAAAATTGAAAATTGAAAATTGAAAAATGTGATTTCTTTGCAATATCTAACAGAAAGTAACTACTCCCCCGGCTAAAGCCACGGTGGACATTAGCTATTGTGAAAAGACTGTAACTGAAAAGAAAAAATCTGAAAGTGAAAATTCGCATAACCAAGATATCATGTTATCTTGAACGATGAACGGCGCAGTCAGTTTAGTGTGTACAGGGTGGATCGGTGGGTCTATATGGCGATGTGCATATGAACTCCTATCCGAGCAGGGACGCAGGAGATGAAACGCTTGCATTCACTGGTATACATAGTGGTCCTTAAGTAATTGTACATACAAAAATGGTAGATTCCTCACTTCAAAATATTACGATTTGACCCAACTTGCTCATATGAAATGTTGCTAATGAGGGAGATAAAGGTTAAATTTTGAGATTTTTTTTGTCAATAATTCTCATCGTTTATGGCTATTAATACATAAAAATTTGGAATATGGGGTTTTTGGGTACGAGAAATCATAATCTGGGACCTACTCCAATGCAATTTGTAGAGGGCACCACATATGACCACATTTGTGGCATAAATGTGGGTACGCTTAAGTTTTTTGCTGTTCAAGTTAGTGCTATTTCCGTAAAAGAATACCAATGAATCAAGCATTAGTTTTGTTAGTCTAGATGAGATGTATAACCATGCAGTTCAAAATGTCAATCAGTGGTGGGTTAAACGGGCAGAGGGGGTATAGTTCAAACCACCTCAACTTTTTTGCATGTATCTTATTTAGGGTTTTGATACCACAATAATAAATTCTAGAGTTTTCTGTACGAAAAAGGTTCTCTTGTTAAATATAGATAGGACGCACATTTTTGGAGTTAAGTCGATTTGAAGCGCGATTGTAGCGCATTCCCACTGAAACTACGGGTTTTTATTTTTTAGCGGGCCTTTGCCACACTTTACATGATTATAGGCGATAAATTCTTGATTGAGGTGGTACAACTAACGTTGTGTGAATTTTTTGAGCATAAACTTATAATATTGAAGTGTACCTGAATATTTGTGTACCTTTCCAAGGGCCCAATACATTTTTGCCACGTAGTACGTAACTGACAGCAATAGATCCTCAAATTATGCATTAAAGATAACTTGTCCCTAAATTTTGAAATACAAACTTATCATAAAAAAGTACTTGGACATTTTTCCGGAACAGGTGGGCCCAGCTCCCTTCCGCCCCATTGAAAAAGGCTGGCCTATGAAATTTGTGCTATTGAAATGCTAATGGTAAGATCCCCCCATTGTCAGTTATAAACTGGATTTTTTTTGTCGTTCTTTATTTCTTAAACATTTCGAGGGTTGCAGCGGGTGAACGCCACGACGTAGGCGAGCGTCGAATTATTTTCCTGAAATCTTTGCTTTCCCAATACTCTCTGTCGTAAACTCATGGAAAATTTTGCTCACTTTTTTGAAACAGATCGGTAAGCCCCCTACCCCAACTTCGCCCCGGAAATCATGTATGGCGGGAATCTCTGTAGCATCGTCGACATCGATAACACAAGTGTTAGTGGTCGATGGGCGTAAACTTATCACTACCAAAAATGGTTACACGGGCTCTTGGTCTATATAGGCGTCTTTCTTGGAAAAACACGATTTTACTGACAAAAATAATATGATAATAAAGATAATTTTTGGATCTCGAAAACGGCTTCAACAATTTGGATAAAATTTTGTATTTAGATAAGGTATCCCTAATAGCACAATTATGACCAATGGATGTCCTTCGGACGTCCTGTAAGGACATTCAGGACGTCCATAGGACGTTCAAATTTGGTACGTCCATTGGACGTCCCTGGGACGCACAAATGTCCCACTCGTGGACCAACTAGGGACGTCCTTTCAGGATATCCTGAACATTATATAATAGGTACCGATTCGGACGTCCGATGTTCATCCCCAACGAGACGTTATATAAGATTTACCGATTGGGATATTAATAGTCTACTCTTCTCAAAACTTTTTGGAAAATGTACTCTTTGGGATGTCCTACTGTAGTCCATACAGGGACATCATTTAAGGTGTACCGATTGGGACGTACATAGGATATTGGGAACAAGAGATTTCATTGATTGTATCATCTGGGTTGTCCCATGGACGTCCTTGCAGCGACATCATATAAAATGTACCGATTGGGACGTCCGATGTACATCCCCAACGGGAATTTTTTTTAAAATCTTTTTTGGGACATCCATAGGACATCCATTCGTGGAAATGATGAAAAATGTACTGAATGGGACGTCCTATTGACAACGATTTCAGGTCCGGGACATTCGGACATGAATTGTAACAAATAGGGACGTCGCTAGGACATTGTGTGCTATTAGGGATTGTTACTTAAGTTCATCTATATGGGCGCTTTTTATGAAAAAAATGTGATTTTACATATTATTGATCTGAGGATTTTACTCATGATAATAATAATAATGATAATAATAATAATAATAATATGAATTTTTGGATCTCGGAAGCGGATCTAATACTTTGGATCAAATTTTGTATTTGGATGAAGTTATATCCTGCATGATCATCAAAGTTGTGAAACATATAGATATAAATATAATTTTGTAATATTGTTGAAAATCAACTTGTTTAAGAAATCTAAAGATGCAATAAAATACAGAGTATACCATTTGAAGAAATAAAGTACATTGTCATATCTCCAGATTTTTTTTAGGACTCTGTATATGGCCGTAAGTAAAGTATAGTACGTATAATGCATGTTGTAAAGCAATTACGCACTCATTTTTCCATTCGTGCGTATTATGCTTTTTACAACACTTGTTACGGTATACGCTATCACCTACTAATTATATCTAGAATATAGAGGTATTAGGCACTCAAGTTTTGATTTTGTTTCAGGGCGCTTTGGAACAAGACACTTGGTTACTTTCATGCTGTTTCTTGGCATGGCAAATGCTTACATCATGAGAACAAACATGTCCGTTGCTATAGTGGCTATGGTTAACCATACGGCAATAGAGAAAGACAACCACGATAACATTTTAAGTGTCGACGATGAATGTGGTGTTGAAAGTAATGAGAACAAAACGGTGAGTTTATGTTGAAAAGGGGAACATTCTCTATGAAAATTGAAAAATGAAAAATGTGATTTATTTGTAATATCTAACAGAGTTTATGTTTATGACACTTATTCTCGCTGGTCATAGGAGAAACTTATTTACCCCCAATGGTCCAAAATGACTGAAGTCTATTTCAACAAATGAAGAATGAAAGAAATAGCCACCTAAAGTTGACATCAAATGAGCATTTGGTATTAATATATAACCTACTATTGTACATAGTTACTGTACACATGAATTCGATTTTATATTTAACACAGTAAACAAAATTGTACAGTTCTACAAACATTTAGCTGAAGCTGTGAAAATATGCACGCACATGATACGCATTCGTCGTACAACAGACTATAGTCCGTAATCCAGTGATGAGGCACTCAACATGAACCTTCGCGCAAGAAATGAGAATTTCAATTTTCATCTATATGTTGGTCGAACTGTACTTATATAATTCTGAGTAACAGTTATCAGACTTAGTCAACAAAACTATTGCAGACTGACGAGAATACATATCTGTAAAATGTTCTGGGGTTGATATTATATCAATTTAAATTTTTGTGGTATTTGGTTCTGCAATATATGCAATTAGTGCTCGAGTGTGATCATGCCACACCAAAATTTCAAGAAGAATTTGGTTTTGACTTACTTTGTGCATTAGATATGGAGGTGATGTACAGACTCATTTTATTGCATGTAAGGTTTAACAAATTCGATAGGTATTTCACAAGCGATGTTTTTTTGACAAAAATCTTCAAATAAGAGGTCGATTTTTATTTCGAATGCTAACTCCTAATAGCTATTTATATAACAAGTTGCAAAATGAGCGCGTTTTTTGCACCAGACGTGGTATTGGAACACGAGCGTACACTTTCGAATGATTATTCAGATTATGTTGCCGAGTAGACGATAACGGAGACACTCGCAGGATCTAACTTTCAGTTGACAAGTTATCACCATTAAATTATCTGTCAGACTGCCTTTCGATCGAATTTATTACTTCTTGGTTATTTATTTCCCCAGAATCTGACAAAAGGAGTGATTCTGATAGGTACCGAAAATGTTCCAAATAATATCAAAGCTGCCGCAAATATGACTATTCTTTTAACATTCGAAATATAAACAAAAAGTCACTATATTCAAATGAAATTAAAGAAGTGTATTTTCTAAAAAGGTTATGTCACCGGTTTCGACGTGGTGACGAAATCGATAATTTTTTCAAATTCAAATTAACTTAGGTCTTGTGATATTTCATCTGGAAGGGTTTTTAATATTGCATTCAGTGATACTAAATCATTGGATTTGTTTCAACAGGGTATACAAAAGTTTATATTTTCTTTCAGTAAGAGAATAACTATTAATACATGAAAAAGATCCATTGGTGTAGTAGAGCCCTGTATCACCAGTCTGCAAGGGCAGCCTTGGGAATTAGAGCTCAAAGAAGTCAAATTTCGAAATTTGTTCTGACCGGAATATTATAAGCTTATATCGTCATAGTTACGCTATCAATAAAGAGGGTCATAACTCCCTTGAGACATTATAGATTCTATAATTCCTTTACCTTTCACAAGTACAAATACAATAAGAAATGATATTCATTATTTCCCTCACCAAGCCATTCTATGGTTTTTTACTTTATTTATATATTCCTGGGTTAGGATGTCACGCAGGTAGCTATAGTTGCCTCCGTGGTAATGTTAGTTCAAGCCTTGTAAACACGAGGTGTTCTGACTTTAACCACAAATGTGTTGCTGACTCCTGTGGTTGACTCCTATATTTGTGTGATCTTGCGTTCAAGTGTTGCACAACTTTACACTTGGCTATACCGTACTGAAGAGGTCTAATGAGTCCGAAACGGATCCGTCTACGGTTGCATTATGAGGGTTTACCCACTAATTTTCTCCTTTATATATATATATATATATATATATATATATATATATATATATCTGTATATGTATACAGTGTGACCCATTTAAGATGGAAGCACCCTTCTAAAACTTACATTTTTCAACCGATTAGAATGATTTTTTTTTCGTTAGGTAGACATTCAAAAAGTCCACCAGGACACCAAATTTCATGAATAAATTTCCATTTTCAGGGCCAACTAATCTTATTTTTCGAGGACTCCACTGGATTCGTGACATTTTCAAACGGTTCATATATAAATTACGTTGAAATGCGTCAATCAGTAAAAAAGTTATGAGGGATTGAAATTTGAAAAATATGCCGTTGAATCAACCAACCAATTCAATTTCAGAACTTTTATCAAAATTTTGACTACACCACCGGATTGAGGGAGTCTCGAAATATCACTGACTATAATTTCATTGGAATTTGTTGATAAATAAAAATTATGAGATAAAACGACATTTTCGTGAAATTCCATTAACATATTTCTCAAATTTTATTTTCTTATGATTTTTTTATTTATGAACAGATCTAGATGAAATTATGACCAGTGATATATCGAGACCTCCTGAATACAGGAGTGTATTCCGAATTTCGATAAAAGTTCTGAAATTTAATTGGTGGGTTGATTAAAAGACATATTTTTTAAATATCATTCCTTTATAATTTTTATATTGATTGACGCATTTTAAGATAATTTACATATGACCCATTTGAAAGTGTCGCAAATCCAGTGGTGTAGTCAAATTTTTTCTAAAAAAAAAATCGCTAGTAACTTTTTTAGATTTTTGACCTTGAAAAATAAGATGAATTGGCCTTGGAAATGAAGATTTACTCATGAAATTTGGTGTCCTAGTGGGCTTTTTCAATGTCTACCTAACAAAAAAATAATAATTTCAATCGGTTGAAAAATGTAAGTTTTATAAGGGTGCTTCCATCTTGAATGGGTCACACTGTATATAATAAGAAGTATTGAATATAGAATAAACTTTTGTGTTTGTGTATATTCCTTCCCTTTTTTAATCAACTAATTCCAGTTTTTTTATTGTATAGCTATTGCATACAGGAGATTCTGAGAGATTGAAATATCCCACCGAAAACATAAATGTGAAAATGGGAAAATGGTTGTCGACTTCACCGACAAAATAAATTGAGACGTAGAGTTGTGTAGACAATCCCAATATTTATTTATAAGAATATACATTTTTAAGTAAATTTAAAACACATTTTCTTGTTTTTTTTTAATTTACGTTAAGTTACATTTACTATGTAAAAATTCATTGTTACCCGAGTTTTTTTCTTCTGAATACATATCTAGTGGATTAGGTTTTTGATCCATATGTCAGTCAGTCATAGACATGACGATTTTGGAAGTTAAAATCTATAATCGTTTGAGCTGTCTTTATTTAATTTAGGGTACAAATTTATCTCAATATATAATCAAAATTTGGTATTTATGTTGAATATATTTTGAGTTATGAAGTTGACAAAAGTGGCTCCAAATGGCTTATGTATTATTACATAATCCCGTGATTGTCTTCAGACTAGTTTTGCTGAGATTAATCAGTGTCTTCGATCTTGCTCGGTTGAAATTGCCGAGATCTTTGGCCTGCCTCAGCCCTGGAAGTCTTAGCCAGCATGTTGCTCTTATTGCTTCTTCATCTTTATTGAGTTCTTCTCGGAAGTAAGATTTTCCAAGTCCGCAGAATGGTTCTGGCCCGCTCAGTGGCGTTGCTGCGCCTTTCCGTGCCAGGGTGTCTGCTTGTTCATTACCCTCCACTCCGACGTGCCCCGGCACCCAGACGAGGGTCACCTTGTTGTTTCTGCCTAGATCATGAAGTTTGTCTAGTCATTCCCAAACCATCTTCGAGTTAATGTTAGAAGAGCTCAACGCTTTGATGGCTGCTTGGCTATCGGAGAGGATCACAATTTCCTTGTTCCGTTATTTCCTGTTGAGGTTGAACTGAATGCACCGTTTTATAGCGTGAATTCCCGCTTGAAAAATGCTAGGGAACTGGACCACGGGTTCGGAGTATTTGGTGCAAGACTCCTGCTATAATTCCCTCGGGAGTTTTGGACCCGTCCCATGTACCATGTTATGGTATTCTTCCCCGGTGCTCGAATGTTCCTTAGTTCCGTTCGAAAAAAATTCTCGAAGCTAAATTTCCTGGTAATTTCGTCAGTTGGGAGGTCGGCAAGGTGCGCACAGTCGGTGGGGGTTGAGCACCTCACACCGTGTGCTGTCTTTTTGAGTCTGACTTTAGCCAACCTGAGGTTTGCTTCCCAAGCAGTTCTCCTCACTATGATATGGAGAGTAGTAAGGTCCATAATGACCTCTATTGCTGCTGTTGGAGTCGACCTCATTGCTCATGTTACACAAAGACATGCTAGTCTTTGCACTTTCTCCAAAATCTTCTTTGTTGTGGTGAGCTCGGTTCTGCTGTACCACACTACTGCCTTGTAGGTGATCATAGGTCTCACTATCATGGTGTACATCCATCGCAATACTGATGGGTTACAGCCCTATGGTTTTCCTGCAATGTTCCTGCACACCATCAGTGATGATTTTGCCTTATTAGCGATCTTTTCTACGTGTCTGTTCCAGAGTAGTTTTGAGTCTAGGGTAAGTCCTAGATACTTCACCTCTTGCTGCCATTTTAAGTCTTCTCCGTCGAGGCGAACAGTCCTTAGGTGTTGAAACTTTGTACTACTGTGGTTTTTGATGAGTTATTTCTCAACCCCACCGAGAGGCACCACCTTCTGTTTGTCTCTAGGTCTCTTTCTATGAGATCGCAGAGGGTTCCTTTGAATTTAACTTCGGCCATAATGACTATGTCGTCCACATATCCAAAGCAAGTGACTCCGTTCTCGGTCAGTGTTCCGAGTAGTTCGTCTACTACGAGACTCCACAGTCAGAAATCATAGTACCCCTCCTTGTGGGCACTCCCTGTTGCTGATCCGAAAGCTGCTCTCGCCCATTTTCGTTTCAGCAGTTCTTGTAGCCAGCATTTGGCACATCCATGTGGATGTGGTTCTGTCCACTCCCTTATTCATTAGGGCCCTATTTATTGCATCACGAGAGGTGTTGTCGAATGCCCCCTCTATGTCTAAGAAGGCGCATATGGCCATTTCTTTGTGCTCAAGTGATCTCTGGATGCTTTCGGTTAGCACGTACAGAGCGGTTTCAGTTGATCTGCCCGCCCTGTATGCATGCTGCCCGGAGTGCAGTGGCACCCTCTCCAGTACCTCGGTTCTAATATAATTATTTACCGACTTCTCCAGTGTCTTCAGTAAGAAGGATGAGAGACAGATCGGTCTGAATGACTTCGGGAGGGTAAGGTCCTTCTTTTCCACTTTGGGAATGAAGGTTACCCGTGCTCTCCTCCAGTTGCTCGTATGTACCCAGACTGAATCTGGCTGCTTTGATAATGAACGGCAGTAGTTCCAATTGCCCTTTTTGTGAAAGGACCGGAGATATACCGTCAATTCCTGGTGACTTGAATGGTTGGAAGGAGTCAATTGCCCATTTCACTCTTTGGGAAGTGCATATGGCTGTTGCTACTTCCCAGTCTTCTCGTTTGGCTCTGCTTGGTTCTTCCAGTGATCTGTTGTATTCAACTGGTATGCTGCCTGGAGAGTGCGTCTCCAGTAAGAGAAGAGCTCGTTGCTCTTCATCCTCTGTGTAGCTATCATATGTTCTTGTGAGTGACACGCTCCTTGCTCTCTGCCCCTCGCCAAAGTTTTGTGTAATCTGACTGCTGCAGGGCTTGATGTGATTGTCTCACAAAAGCTCCTGAAGCTGTTTCTCTTGGCTTTCCTTATTTCTTTATTATATTTTGTCAGCCTTTCGGTGTATCCCTGCCAATCTCCGTCCCGCTTGGCTTTATTGAATAGCCAGCGGACTTCGAATCTCAGATTTGACAGGTGTTCGTTCCACCAAATGGTGATTTTTTTTATGGGGCAACTGGAGTCGTAAGCATCCATTATTGCCCCGTTTACCGCCTCTAGGGTCTGCTCGAATTAGACGTGACTGTTGCCATTGAACTTGGTCTGTTGTAGGTTACATTTTAGATTGGTTTGGTGGTGTATTTTTCCCAATCTGTGCTGCTAGGATTTCTGGTGAAGGTTGTTTGTGTCACAACACAAGCCCTTCCACGTTGAACATAATGATTCTGTGGTCGGAAAGAGAGAGTTCGTCTGAGACCCTCGAGTTTCTTACCATTCTACTAATGCTCGAGCTGCCGAACGTTAAATCTAATACTTCTTGCCTAGCCCTAGTTACAAAGGTGGGGGTACATTCCACATTCAGTACGTTTAGGTTAACCGCGAGTATGAATTCTAACAATATCTTTGATTGGTGTCCGTGCTGCCCCAGATGGTGTTGTGCTCGTTGGCGTCGCAGCCCAGCAAGAAGGGTAGATTGCTCCTGCTGCAGTAGTCGCATAGCCTCTGTACTTCTTCTGGTGGTGCTTGTCCATCTCTAGCAAGTATTCTGAGGCTATTACTGTGTCGAGAAGTGAGTGCTTTGTGCGGATCTTGGCCCGAACTGGTACCAAGTCCCTCGTCATGAATTCTGAAAGACAGATATAATGAATATTATTTCTCATCAGTATGCAAGCTCTGGGTTTGTCACACCTGACATCCTAGATCACCTTACCTTCTTCCTTCGGCAGTCCTCTGATCTGCCTCCTGTTGACCCAAGGTTCTTGGATCAACACAACTCCCAAGTTTGTCCCGGCGAACACCCTCGATAAGGCGGCTGATGCCCCCTTAGCGTGATGAATGTTTACCTGGGCAACTTTGACGTGGGTAGCCATTGCTACAGGTGAGTTGGAGTGCTTGCCTCCTCATCATCCAGCAGCATTTGCTCTCCTTCGCTGCGAGTCACTGTGATGTCCTGGTCCACGCTCCCAGTCGATTCGATTTCGCTGGCCACTGTATCTTCTACAGCCCCAGGGGCTGGTGCCTTGCCCGCCTATTTTTCCTCTTTCTCCTTACTTGAGTCCTTGCGGAGGCCATGAACGGAAATTTTCCCGAACCTGAAGAAAATGGTGTATCCCATTTTCATGTTTATCAACTGGCAATTGCCCTCCTTCTTGCTCTCTAGTACTTTCCACAACTGGGTGTGAAGCCCCATGTTTTGTGTACTCACTAGGGCTAGCAACTTCTCCGTTTTAAAGTATGAGCTTCTAGGGAAGAACACAGTGATGGTGTGCGCCCTTGGGACCTCTCCCAAGCACCCCTCCAGTTGCTCAGACTGGGGGCATTTTCCCTTAGCCAGTCTGCCGTCTCTTGGGTGACAGTCTACCACAAGCATGCTGGGGCGAAAGTGGATTCCTCCAAACTGGAATTTGCACTCTGCACCCAGCACCATCTCCTGTACGATGGCGCCTTTAGCAGAGGCGGATTTCCCACTAGGCTAAGTAGGCTACAGCCTAGGGCGGCAAAATCTAGAGGGCGGCAGATTTTGCAGGAAAGGATTTTTTTTTTGGAAATTTTTAAATATACAAACACCGAAGGAAAATTATATGAAGTAAAAATTTTGCCATGCGACAAGGAATTCACGTTATTTACCCACACGTGTGGATGACGAATATTTAGTATGGATGAACCGGCTTACGATAAGTTGGCTTCTATACTTGTGATGGGTATACTCAGCAACGTCGTTGAACTGTAACTTTTAGGTGTCCCTCTCGATGCAAGGATAAACATTTGCACCAAAACACTCCTTTTATCCACAAATAAGGTTAATTCCTATTACCTCTCGTAACAGAATCAAACTACTCAAGTTTAATGTAATAGAAAAAACTTTGAGTTTGAAAAGCGACGCAATGCTTATCAGAAATTTCACGATAAATTTGCCTTCCTGACCAACTTTCTATATTAAACCCAACTGAAACCCGAGTTAACGCAGTCAGTTTACAGAATATATACCCGTTTGATCTTAATTCCTGAAAAATCGGAAACAGCTTTAAAATTGTTGAAATGGCTTCACGAAGAAGATCTACAGACCGTGTATCCTAACGTCGACATCGCACTACGCATGTGTGTTTGTGTTCCGATAACAAATTGCTCGGGAGAACGCAGCTTTTCTTGGTTACGACGTGTCAAAAACTATTTGCGTTCAAGAATGACAGAAGATAGACTCAATGATCTCGCCGTACTCAGTATAGAATCACAGTTGTCAAAATTCCTAGATTACGAAGACGTGATAAATGAATTTGCTACCAAAAAATCGAGACGTGGATTTTCATAAGTGCAAATATATAATCGAAATGATAATTAGAAAAATACAATTTTTTTCGTTATTATATTTTATCCTACTTTTTTCACGTTTAACAAATACAGAATTAATAAAGCCAAGCACACTTAAAAATTATCTATGTGCATTATTAAAACGTTTTATAAACTTATTTAGAGTTCAAAAGGGTGGCAAAATTTTGGTAGCCTAGGGCGTCAGAGGAACTGAATCCGCCTCTGGCCTTCAGTCTTCATCCTCTTAACATTCGGAAGTTGAGGGGGCGTTTGGGTTTTGGGGCCCCTTTTCTCCGTCTGTTGTGGAGATTGGTCTTGAGGCCGTTTCCTCTCGACGGATTTCCTTCTTGCTTCCTCAGGTGTCAGGCCCTGTTCAAGGAAGCGAAGGTACCATCTTACTCCTGCCCCGCTAAGGCCCCTTCTCAGCGGATCATCGATACCTCCAGGCTTCCTAGAGGTGGAAGATTTTGTTTCCTTCGGTTTTTCCTTCAAGGTTTCTTGGAGGTAGTACCTTTGTTGGATGCTTGCTTCGAAAGTTTTTTCTCCTTTTCCTTTTTTGCCCCCTTTGCTTCCCGAGGTGAGCTTGGTGAATGGGAGCTGCCAGGACGCTCTTGAGCATCCTAGGTTGCGGTGACTTTCCGCGATTTACTTTTTATTTTAGACTCATCCATGTTGGTCCCACGAATAGCTAGGGAACCAAGAGTCGACCACGCCGGAGCCCCGCACGGCGTTCAAGACGGTGCTCTCCCACCGCCATGCATCCACAGGCACGGGTCGCGTAACACCTTGGATTGGAGGGTTTCTCAGCGCCACCTTATTTTATTCGGTGGTAACCTACAACGTGCTGTGGGTCGCACAGCGCACGCCGCAGGCCATCCGGCTATCCGTCACCTGCCGACGCTGCTAGTAGCCGCCCAAGCCCTAGCTACATGTAACATTCCAAACTTTATTCGATTTTAGAACCATTTTTGTATATCGAGATAGTACATTTATATGATTTTTAATTGAAACTTTTTTCCACAATTGGGCTGCTGCAGATGTCTTATCTGTGCTCGTATTCGCCTTTCGTAAGATTTATTTTTATAATATATAAACTTGGCACTCAATCCCTTGATCTTTTTCCTTGATGTCACCTTCAAATCATGATATTTTGCAGGAGTGTTTCATATTAGACCAAGCTATAGAAGTTTTTTCACCTAGAATATAAAAGACGCAAATGTCCTATGTTAATTTTTTTAAGATTGTTCTTTAATGAAAACCCCGGTTTTCTGCTGTGGTGATCTGCGGTGATCTGCTGTAAAAAAATATGAAGTAACACAACTGAAGTAACACAACTGTAACACTACCCAAGGAATTATGTCAACCTCAAATATTTCCAATAAATCGAAAAATAGTCAAATAACCAAGTGTCCTATCTCGAAGTGAGATTCAAGACGCACTCAACAGCCGATTCAATTTTCCCTTATTCATGACAAACTAAGGTGTTTATGGCACTGGAAAAAAATTGAATGGAAAGTCAAATCATTCACCAAATACATAAAGAAAACGACGGGAAAATGTTATCAACAGGAAGAAAAACCGCTGTCAAAAAGTATAAAATACACGGGCTCTCATGGCAGACGAACCGTTCTGTAGGCCCGATGACTTCATAGCCGTCAATTGTCGCGCTAAAAGGACTCCGCACATTTCTTATGAGAAATGGCTTTCCGTGAATTTGGCTGAATTTTTGGTATGTTGTGGTTCTTGATGAGCTGACCAGAATTGTTCACATCCACAAAGCTCAAAAATATACAGTTTTCAAGATATATAGCTATGAAAATGTATTTTTTCAATTTTTTGGGGTGTTTGCTCATCCATCGCAGAGCTCTCATTTCTTGTTGGGATGGAATTCAATTATTCGGTGCCTAGAACCCGTCTGAAAAATGGTCTTCCTCAGTTATATTAGGCAACTTTTTCGAAAAAATTTCTCATACTGCTCTACACTGCCTATGGAACTAGGTACGAATTCCAAGATCTTCCATACATTTTTCCATGCTACAAGATAACGCTAGAATAATTAATATTTTCGAAAAATGTCATATTTTGTAAGAAGAGGCTGTAATATTTGATTCCAAATATATCTTATATCTAGTAATATCGAATATGTTTTCCAAAATGTTCATAACGAGGCTCAGCGAGCTGTAATGGGGGAAAACGGAGAAATCCTAATCATATATTCTCAGAGATGATAGTTGTGATCACTATCAATGTCATTCACATACATGTCATTTATTTCTCACAAATCTCAATAATCTAAAAATGGGGACAATGGGTTGCCAAGACATTTTCCTCAGAATGGCTCGAAATGGATAATATCATCTCACAGCCAAACGAATTCGTGAAAATGTGTGCATCTTTGCTAGTTCTGTGTTTTAATTTTTGGGTATTAGGTATATTCTTTCCTTCGTCAGCCAATCTAGAATGATTTGTTTGTTGTTAATCATTCTGTTGTTAATTCTTATATGCTGCATGAAGCTTTTTCAGCCAAAAATTGGTTATGCCGTCAAAACCTAGCGATTTCCAATTGGCTGTATTTTCAACGGCTGCTTTTACTTTGTTTTCGTCGATGTTCTTTATTATTATTATTGTTATCATTATGAATGTTATTCTTTCTAATATATTGTTTTCGATTCATCCACTTATGAATATGAATAAACAGTTATGCATACTCGTAAACTTTAATGTAACACTTATAAAAAAAGATACTGTTTTCAAGAATTTGGGTGTAAATATCGAAAGTTCCATTCATAGTTTGCTCCCAACAACTGAACTACCCCATTCTACCTTAAAAGTATCACGTATCAAAAATGCAGACATTTTCATGGATTCATTTGGCTGTGAGGAGCTATTATCCATTTCGAGTCATTCTGAGGAAAATATCTTGGTTAGATTATTGAGATTTGTGAGAAACAAATCACATATAATATGTAAATAACATCAATAATGATAACAATTGTTATCTCTGAGGATACATGATTGAGATTTTTCCATTTTCCCTCATTACAGATCGCTGGGCCTCGATTTGAACATTTTGGCAAACAGATATTATTGGACATCAGATATATTTGGAATCGGTTTTTATCGTTTCTCTTCAAAAAATTCCCGGAAAATGTCATTTTCCGAAAATATAAATTAATCTAGCGTCATCCTGAGTGAGCAGGGTAAGAAAAAATTTTAATAACGGTGCCTAGTATAGCTGAGGAAGACCATTTCTCAGTCAGGTTCTAGGCATCATATATTGAAATTCCATCCCAACAAGTAATTAGAGCTCTCCGATGGATGAGCAAACACCCCAAAAAATTGAAAAATCCGTTTTCATAGCTCTATATCTCGAAAACTGTACATTTTTGAGCTTTGTGGCTATGGACACTTTTGATCAGCTCATTAAAAGTTGCAATATACCGCAAATTCAGCTAAATTCACGGAAAGCCAGTTCCCATAAGAAATTTGCGGGGTCCTTTTGAAACGGTAAAAGCCGCTACACTGAATGACCGGATTTTGTCTGACATTAAACATTTTGTGCATCCAGGTTGGCCACAAAAAGTGGATTGTGAGGAAATAATTCCCTTCTTGAGAGTTGAAAATGAACTGACCGTGGACGATTGTATTTTGTGGAACAATCGACTGATTATACCCAAAGTGTTACAAACAAATATTTTGAATGACTTGCATTCCTCACATTTAGGTATAGTCAGAATGAAAAGTTTAGTCCGTTCATACTTTTGGTGGCTGGGCCTCGACAAAGACATAGAAAAAGTCGTACCTGCGAAAATTGTATGATTTAAAAAAAAAAAACATTATATAGCTGTTTTGGAATGTTGGCCACTCCCACCTGGAATATGGCACCGTTTACGTATTGATTTTCTTCATCTTTTCTAAACAGTTTGTTATTATAGTGGACGCAAATTCAAAGTGGCTAGATGCTTTCCCATTACACTCAATAATATCTAAAGTGACAATTGAAATCTTAGATCAGTTTTTACAAGATTTGGCTTACCAAAACAGATTGTATCTCAAAAGAATTTCGAGATGTTTTAAGAATGAATGATATTGCTCATATTACATCCCCACTTTATCAACCATCGGCAAACGTCGCAGCAGAAAATGCTATGAAAATTGTAAAAAATGGTCTCAAAAATAGTTTGGGAGCAAAGAAAACTATTTCGCTCAACAAAGCACTATGCAATTTCCTGTTTGACTACTCATTGCGCAACTGGACCGCTAATTGCACAACTGGGCGAAGTCCAGCCGAAGTAATGTTTCAAAAAAGAGTATATACACGTTTTGATAATTTGAAATCCCAGAAAACATCTTCACAGCATTCAGAAATTAAAGATCGCGTCCTGACAAAGCAGGCTAAACAAAAATATTATCATGGAGGAAAAAGATTTGTAACATTTGAGATAGGTAAAATGGTTACTGCGAAAGATTATAGAAATGTAGAACACCCTACGTGGATCAAGGTTATTATTGATTGAAATAATCGGCAAGTCTACTTATATAGTTCGAGTTCCGGATTTAGGCAATCTAAAAAAATACATCTTAACCAATTGAAACAATATCAGTTTAAGACATCGAATATTTCAGAAAATAATCTGAAAATGGAAACTACTAAAACAGTAGATATGACGATTGATGATAATTTTGATGATAATTTGGATGATAATGTGGATGATAATTTTGTGAACAGTGATGAAAACGGCGATAGGGGGGTTCAGAGTCCCAGACGAAACATTAAACCTATTGATAGACTTGTATATACCGAACTGTAAATATTAGCGTAACTTGAGATTCAAAAAGTAAGGGGAAAAATGTGTAATGTATCCACTCTGTATACGATTTGGTTTCTTAACCAAGGAGAACTCTTTTGCACATGATCATGTCAAAATGCGACACCTAGCCTGTAAACGTCAGGTAGTCAGTAACATATGGATAGTGAACCAGTAATTGTTTTTTTTGTTATCACCTATGGTTATTACTTGTAGGCATACTCCTACATAACCAAATATATAACAAGGTCTTTTGATGTTAATGATTTTTAATTAGTACTTCAATGGAATAAAGCTGTCTTAAGTCTAACATTTCTGTTTCAGTATATAGAGAATCGCTAGGGTATCTGTTATCTTCATTCAATATCATTCTTAGAAACCTTTTTTGTGAGATTTCAAGCATATTCAAGTAGGTTCGTGAAACTCCTTCCCATCCTATGATTCCATAGTTCAGATGAGACTCAATTAACCTTTGGTAAACAATTTTTTTGTGCTTCAAATCAGATATGTTTTTACCTGCTTAAATCTATACAGAATACAGCGTAGTTTCTTTGTGAGGTATATTATATGTTGATCCTATCTCAGGTGAGGATCCAGAAAAATACCTATATATTTGATTTTTTTGACGGGTCCTATATACAGATTTTGTTGAATGGTCAAGTCAAAATTTGGAAGAGACGTTTCAGTACTACTAAATGGCAGGTAGTGAGTTTTGCTGAAATTAATTGAGACAAGTCTGCTATCAAACCAATCTTTCAAATTATTCAGATCTTTTTCAGTTTTTGTCTTTAGATCATACCAATTATTTGCTTTATAAACAATGACTGTATCGTCGGCAAAGCTTAAGATTTTTCCAGAATTTTCTTGCAAGAATAAGTTATTTAAATATATTGTGAATAACATCGGTCCCAACACTGTCCCCTGAGGTACACCACATGTAATCATTTCTTCCATGCTTGTCTCATTCCGGATTTTTACTCTTTGTTTTCTATTTTTAAGGTAATCTTTAAGTAAGTCGTTTGCTGTACCTCGTATTCCTATATTATCTAGCGTTGCTAGAAGCATAGTATGGTCAAATGTGTCGAAAGCCTTACTTAAATCTACAAATACACCTAAACATGGAATATTTTTGTCTAAGCATTCGTAGATATTATTTGTTAAAACGTGAATAGCGTCTTGTGTAGATTTATTTTCCCGAAAGCCGAACTGGGATTCCGATAAAAGTTTGTATTTGTTCAGAAATGTATTTAATCTACTCTTTATGATTTTCTCAATTACTTTACTTAGAGACGTAGAGGGAGATTGGTCTATAGTTTGTAACTTTTTGTTTTCCTCCATTTTTGTATACGGGGGTCACCAATGATAATTTTAAAGCATATGGAAATTGACCTAGTTCGAAACATTGGTTGATTATGTATTTTAGTGGTTTACATATATAAGTTGAGATAGCTTTCAATGTTTCTGCTTTCAGGCCGTCATATCCCGGAGCTTTTTTGTTTTTCAGTTGGGCTATCGTGTTTTTTTGCTCAGCATTATAGTTTGGATTTCTATTGATTATTGATGCTAAGTTGTTCCCTACATTTACAAAAAATTTATTAAATATATTTCTTATTTCTTTGGAGTCATTCTCCAAATCACCATTTTCGTTTTCAATGTTATTAATTTCATTTTGTTCGGGGATTTTTAATATTTCATTAACTGTGTTCCAAAGTTTTTTAGACAAATTATTTTCATTTTCAACGCGTTTTTTGTAATATTTGGTATTTGCTTCTTTAATCAAATATTCTTTTTTAAATATTTGATAATCGTTTTTCAAATTCTCGTTATTTGGAGTATTTTGCCACATTTTTTTCTTTTTCTTTCTCTAGTTTTTATTTTGATATATTTTTTGGATTTTTCACAGATTCGAGTAATTTTTCAAGAAATGTATTTGTTGTGGTATCGAGATCATGTTGTTGCTCAAACAGTTCATCCCAATCAATAGTCTTAATATACTCTACTAACTTATTATTGTCAATTATCTCAAAACAGTTTTAATTATAACAATATTCTCTTTCTTTTTTTGCATTCATTACTATCTGTAATATAGCTGTATAATGATCCGTCATAGTAGTAGCCACTGTAATAGGCAAAAGTAAATCATAATTATTATTTTTGGCATTAATAAAGATGTGATCTAAACAAGTTTTTGAGTCTTTTTGAACTCTTGTTGGTATATTTATTGTCAAGCGGTAACCAAATTCACATAATAAATCTAGGTAGTTCCTTAAACATCATTTTCGACTAAAAGATCAATGTTAATATCACCTAAAAACAAATTATAATGACAGTCTTCTCTTTCTTGACTCAATATGTTGTTCAGTTCATTCAAAAATGTATCTACATTACTTACCGGGGATCTGTAAAATGCGTGTATACAAAAGACCGTATTTTCAGATTTTGCTTTAAGTTTAATGAGAAAGCTACCATTTAGTTCAATGAGATTGTGAGATTGGTATATTTCGGATTTGATAAACACAATGACACCATCATTCTGGTTGAAATTTCCCTGGTTGTATATAGTTTTATATCCTTCGATGTTAAAAACTAAAGGATCGTTAATTTGTCTTGTTTCAGTGAGAACAATGCAATCAAATGAGGTATCAAAACCTTCAGTGAAGATTTTGAACTCATCTAGGTTTTTTCCAATACTTCGTATATTATTATGAATTATTTTGAAATTTTGGGAGTTACGATTTATTTTCAATATTTCTTTCGTTTCTTGAGAATTATTCAAAGGGTATGTTACTAATTTTTCAATGTGATAATCTCTTATATATGGATCCATTTGATTATCAGAGCATATTTTAATATACAGAGTGGTCCAACGAAAAGTATGCACCTAGCTTTTATCCTTTTTGTGGAATTCATAGCAAATATACTCGGACACGTGGAGTGTGCCTTTGAGGGGGACACATTTTAGATATATTTTGCAACTTGTGTCTTAAACCCCCTAGCGAGGGGGTGTTACAACCCTAAAATTTCAAATGGAACGTGGAGTCGAGTGATATATCATTTGAACGGGCATAAAATTATCTTTCCAATGATACCCTATTTGTTGAAATTTACTGAAACAGTTAATGCGAAAACGGCTTTAAGAACATGAACCCGATAATGATGGTATTAATGAAAAATACAAATAAGTTTTGGTTACTAGGAATTAAAACATGTACATGTACTAAGTAGTACTTAGTACGTTTCCATATTTGTTACTTGTAATAGTGCTTTGTAAAAAAAAACAAGCTGTTGAATTGATTTATTGAAATGTTACTTCAACAAGTGTTCAAATTGTGACCCATTTGCTTCCATACAATAATACAGACTTTGTTCAAATCTATGTCTAACATTTTTTAGCATATCAGGTGTTATGCTTCGGCACTCTGCTATAATCCGTTGGCAAATATCTTGTATGGACTCGGGCTTCGTGTCAAAACATTTATTTTTCAAGTGTCCCCATAGAAAAAAGTCCAAAGGCGATAAATCAGGTGACCTGGCAGGCCATTCCATTGGGCCTCTCCTGCCAATCCACTGTCCGGGGAACCGGTTTTCTAAAAATTCTCGTACAGGAACAAAATAGTGCGGAGGTGCTCCATCTTGCTGGAAATGAAGCCGATCAGCATTGTGATTTAGGTCATCTTCTATTATTTGTGTGATGAAAGGATCAATTGCGTCTTCAAGCATGTTTAGGTAGATTTCACCATTTAAATTTCCAGAAATGAAAAGTGGTCCTATGATATGACTTCCTAATATGCCACACCAGACGTTTATTTTTTGAGGGGCCTGGGAATGAACCTCACGAAACAAATATGGGTTACTGTCATCCCAGTAACGGCAATTATGCCTATTCAAAGCTCCATTCAAATAAAATGTACACTCATCTGTTAAACAAATGTTACACATATCTTCAGTTTTTTTCTTACACTTATCTGCAGTCGTTTTCGACAAAATCACGCAAACGATAAATGGGGAATTTAGTTGTGATAACAAAAAATTATCATTGAAATGTTGCTTTCGGCAAAATAAAGTAATTTAGAAATGATTGTCGTTATCCTGATTCCTAGTAACCAAAACTGATTTGTATTTTTCATTAATACCAAAATTATCGGGTTAATGTTCTTAAAGCCGTTTTCGCATTAACTGTTTCAGCAAATTTCAACAAATAGGGTATCATTGGAAAGATAATTTTATGCCCGTTCAAATGATATATCACTCGACCCCACGTTCCATTTAAAATTTTAGGGTTGTAACACCCCCTCGCTAGGGGGTTGAAGACACAAGTTGCAAAATATATCTAAAATGTGTCCCCCTCAAAGGCACACTCCACGTGTCCGAGTATATTTGCTATGAATTCCAAATAAAGGAGAAAAGCTAGGTGCATACTTTTCGTTGGACCACTCTGTATAATAAAGTTACTCACTAACTGGAAGGGTAAACAAAGAAGTTACAGTTTCTTATGTGTATTTTTGAGTGAGCGGGTTATTGTAGTCTTGGACGTTTCTGTTCCTGATGATTGTTTCTTGGGTTTTGGTTTGGTTATTTTATTATAATCTTCTTGGGTAGGTACAGGTTTTTTGATTTCTTTTTGGGTTTTAGTCTCTTTGGTTTCCTTTTCTTCCTCAGAGGAATATAAGAATTCTTCTCCTCTTGGCAGCGGTGTTGGAGGGTCACTAAATATATTTCTATGTGGAGGTGGTGAGTAATAACCACCAGATGAGCTTCCAGATGAAAGACTTGAATTGTCGCTTTACTAATGAGGAAGACGAAGATATTACAATGAATGGAATGAAACATATCCAAACAAACCAAAGAATTGGACTCTCCTCGAAGCGGATGAACTAGACTGTTTTAAAGGCATTAGTCTCAAAGCTGGAGCACTGAGGTGCAGGAAGCAATCTACTCGTGAAATTTGGAACACTGACACATCAATTCTTCGATCATTTTTCACAGCTGCGATGTCCAGAAATAGGTTTGAGCAAATATCTTGCTTTCTGCGTTTTGACGACAAGTCTTCTCGAGAAGAAAGAAAAAAATTGGACAAAATGGCGGCCATTAGTGATATTTGGAACATATTTGTGGAAAATTGCAAAAAGGCTTTTGAACCGTACGAGAACATTACAGTTGACGAACAGTTAGTGTGTTTTAGGGGTACAAATTTGGGCAGCTGCTGATGTACAAACAACGTATTTGTGTAATCTACAAGTGTACACTGGAAAGCTTGCGACTGTAAAAGCTGAAAAGAATCAAGGGTACCGTGTAGTCTCGGATTTGACAGAACCATATCAAGGCAGCTGGCGTGGTATTACAACAGATACTTTTTTTACTAGCGTTCCACTTGGTAATTACCTGTTGATAAAAAAATTTACTATTCTAGGAACACCTAGGAAGAACAAGCCAGACATACCTTTACAGCTTAGTAAAACCCCAAGAGCTACGGAATCAACAATGTTTGCCTTCACTGAAGATTGTTTCATACGTTCCCAAGAAAAATAAAACGGTCCACCTTCTTTCAAGTCAACATGATGTCGACAAAGTTTGCCCTGAAAGTCACAGTAAACCATACATGATTTTAGATTATAATAAAACAAAAGGTGGGGTCGACAATGAAGATAAACTAATACAAGAGTATTCATGTGCGAGAAAAACAGCTCGTTGGCCATTTGGACTTTTTATGAACATGAAAGATATTGGAGGTCTAAATTCATTTGTACTAAATATTGAAAAATATGCAGAAAATATCAGCTCACTAAAACGAAAACAAATATCTTTAGACATATATAAAAAGAGCCTCAGAAGATTGTGGTATCGTACTCGACGTTCCACAAAAAAATGATGAACTTCCTCAAGTGGTGGGCAAAAAACGCGCTAGATGTTACCAGTGTCCACGTAAAATTGACAAGAAAGTCAACACAAAATGTGACACTTGTAAGAATTTTGTGTGTGAAATCCATAGAAAGAAAGATCAAAAGTTTGTGTGTGTGTGGGTGGGTGGGTGTGTGGGTGTGTGTGTGTGTGTGTGTGTGTGTGTCTTGTTATGTAGAATAATTTTTTTCTTCTATTTAAGTGTGATACCTACATATTAGATTTGTTTTTGTCTGAGTTTTTCGCAAGGAGCTGTGAGTTTTTAAATATATTTGATACATCTTTGTTAAATAACCTTATGTAAAGTTATGTAAGGTTTTATTTGCCACGTTTATGTTTTGCATGCATTTAATAAATAGTTGAATATAAGAACCCTTACTTTGTGTTTGATATATACTAAAATACTCTTAATGCATATCCACCTATTAATTTTCTATGGGGTCCCTCGGGGACCCCGGTTGGGCATGTACGTTGATTAGCATGTACGTTGATAGGGTTTCATGTTAGTTTAGTGGCCGAGGTACTTTTTGTTACATATTCTATAATATTGATAAATCTAGAATTTTCAAAAAAAAATTATCCGATTCAGGTGCATCAAGCTGGTGGTGGGAATTTTGATATTTTGATGTTATGGGTATTTTGTGCCCATTTTGTGTCAATTTCTGCCATACGTTCCGAATTTTGTGCCCGTATAGTTTTCTAGATATTATTTCGAAAACTTCGGATCACACTGTGATCCATATATTGAAATTTCAAAATTTCATTTTCCACCAAATTGTGCCCATTTTGTGCCAGTTTGTTCAGATTTTTTTCAATTTTGCGCCCGTTCAGTTCAGAACACTAACTTGACGACGTGATCCATATATCGAAATTTTAAAAATTTTCTGTTGCCACCAAATTGTGCCCCTTTTGTGCCAATTCATGACGTAGTTTTTGAATTTTGTACACGTTTAGTTTTCGAAAATTTGTATGGATCAACTTGACGCTGTGATCCATACCAACTTCGAAATAAGAAAAAAATAATAAATTGTGCCCGTTTTGTGCCAATTTGTGCAGTATTTTTTGAAATTTGTGCCCTTTCAGTTTTCGAGATATATCAAAAATTTATATAGATCACCAATTTGATACTGTAGTCGATACATTTAAATTTTTAATTTTTTTATAAAAATTATGCCCATTTTATACCAATTGGTGCTGCATGTTATGAATTCAGTTCAAGATATTTAGAATATTCCATCTACTTCACGATTTATGTTATGAATTTTATGGCCGTGTAGTTTTCAAAATATGTCAAAAAGGGGTCACTTGACTGTGACCCATTTATTGAAATTCAGATCAGAACAACTGAAAGATGAACATTCAATTGAAAGGTTTATATTATTATCATACACAATCACAACCAAAAGCATTTATTGAAATATTTGAATAAAATTATAGTTCAACAAAACTAAAAAATACGCTTTTATAGTATCTTATCAACTGAAAAATATATATATATATATATATATATATATATATATATATATATATATATATATATATATATATATATATATATATATATATATATATATATATATCTTTCAAAATTTACTTTGAATATTAAAAATGCTTGTTATGCTGAATTTTTTATTGACATAGCTTTCGTAGTTGCTGTGATTATAAAAATATAAGGCAGAAGTACACCATCCTTCATTTTTCAATTAAAGATATTATTTAAATAATGAGTAGGTACTCTCTACTTTTCAGTTCCTATTAAGATAAAACCGTATTGCTATACTCTTTTAAAACTATAATTTAATAATCATTATTATTGTATCATCTTTAGCATTTTATGCAATAATATTGCATTGTCGTTCATTTTTGAGCTGTGTTTGAAGTTGGTTTGAAATTGATTGCAAAATTTGTACCGCACTGACAAATATTATTATTATTTATCCTGAAGGAATATCCCAGTAACGCCCTGTGTCTCCGGAGTCTAACACATCCGCGAAGGCAGCGCTACATCATTTACCCAAATAACCACCTCCCACGACCTTGGGTTAAGTGTCTATTTGGTCCAAGAATCATGTGCCGTCAGTGAACCAAGCATGAGAGCCTTCATTCGTTCGGCTAAGATTTCTGCCATCTCACGGCATGCCAGTATAATTTTCAGATTCGAGAGCGGTGTGTCATTTTACGAAGGACTATTATGAGTAAAGCCTATGGAGTTCAAACAGTAGATCTCGATATTTATTCCATTTCATTTTTCTCTTTTCGGACAGTACTAGTTTTTCCAAGAAACGGAAACCCTATGATGAAAATAGTATTACTTTGGTGGTCGAGGAAGACTACATCTGGCTTCTTGGCTTGCATTTGCCTGAGGGGGGAGTATGAGCATTTCCAAAACATGTGGCCTGATTTCTCCCGTAGCATAGGGCAACACTGGTAACTTGTCTATACCGTATGAGAATTGTACGGTCTAGGAGTCGGCCGTTGAAAGAACCCCAGCACACTTACTACGTAAAATGGCTTTCGGCTGATTTTGATTCAATTTTGATATATTGTAGATCCTGGCATCCTCATTACGTAGTCTGATTTACAGATCGATACTATGACCAGTTTTCAAGCTACAGGGTGTCAAAAAATCGATTTTTGTTATTTTGGGTATTTGCATCGATTTAATTTCTGTGCTCTAATTCGAAATTGAACTATCTTAACCCCTTAATGCCTGACATATCATATTTGATATGTATCGAAACATGACCCGAATTCCTATCAAAATCAGCTTGGATAGTGCTGTTCACCTCTTGGTGTCATCCATAAGTATCCTTGTAATGTAATATGTGTTGCATATATCCGACACTCAAGTTTAGAGCACATATTTCAGTTCAGTTTGGAATGGTTGTAGGTGGGTGTGCGTCATTTATGGTACCGGTGTTTTTTATCCAGTGTAATTTTGAGAATCCTTTTGAAAGATGAGTGAAAAAAATGTGTTTGTTATCAGAACACCTTTACTAGTCATATGTTTATGTACGATTATTTTTATAATATTTCCCAACTTTTTTCATAAAAAACAAATAATTCACCATATATCATATCTGATATAACCGGCACTAGAGGCATTTCTCTTTCTGTTATTCTGACGTAAGTAATTTTATGTTTGTTCAGATGGAGAGAAAACTGAAGACCAGAAGGAAGCATTGAACACTTCAAACATTTGTGGCACCACCGGAGATCAGTGATGATGAATATTTGCTAGGTTCAGATGAGGAGGAAGATCAATATTTTCTAGATGATGATATTGAAACAGATGATCAATATGATTCGGAGGATGATATACCATTGTCTAGATTAGCGAGCACACTGTTCTGGAGAGATGTACCAGTCAATGCCCCAAAAGTTACTCCTGCTTTTCACGAACCTGTTTTCCGTAAGGATGCATGGAAACCGATAGATTACTTCGAAAATTTTTTCGACTCTAATCTACTAAACCATACAGTTGAGCAGCCAAATGTTTATGTTCTTCAACTGAACCCAAATAAACCTCTGAAGCTGACACTGTCTGAACTGAAGCAATTTATTGGCATTACAATATACATGTCAATTGCACAAAATGCAATGTGCATCTTTGTTTGAGAAGAGATAAAAACTGTTTTGAAGCATTTCACATGTGAATTTTGTATCTTACACTTTTTGTAATAAAGCTTTTGTTTTTGTACTATGTCTTCAATGTATTTTATGCCTACTATATCAAAAATGATATACACTGATTTTGAAAGAACTTAGGTTTCGAAAGTGCGAAAAGGTAGAGGGAAGTTCGTTCAATTTGATACATGTGAATATTTTGTATTACACATCGTGCAATACAGGATTTTTTCTGAAATATATGATTTCAATGTATTTGATGCCTACTATATCATAAATGATATATACAGATTTTGAGAAAAAAATTAAGTTTTAAAATTGCGAAAAGGTAAAGACTACTCCGTTTAATTTTACATGTGAATATTTTGTATCACACATTGTGAAATATAGTTTTTGTCTTTGAACAATATGCTTTCGGTGTATTTGATTCCTACTATATCAAAATTGATATGTATTTATTTTGAAAAAAGCAGTAGTAGAAAAACATCAATGAGTGAAGATTTCACATTTTCATAAGTAAGAAAGTGAGTTAACATATGAAACAATTTTTTTTTTCAAAAATAAAAATTCAGGCACAAAGGGGTTAAAAATAAATATATTATATCTAAGTTGTAGGTCATAAGTTCCTTCTTTCGAATAAAAAATAATATCTCACAAAGAATGTTGCATTACAGCATGGCAAGACAATGTTTATAGAAATAGATAAAAATCAATACCATAATCGTTTTGATTTTCACTCAATCCATTAAAACTAGAAAACAAACGGCTATAATTCGCCAATTTTTCAGACAGTATATGGTTTTCCATGTACAAGGTTACAATTTAAATTGTTTCAAATGCTATGTCTCATAAATACAATTATATTATCATTACGAATTGTCCATAAGATATGAAAGTTAAAGTGAAATAATTCATGGAATAATCTTCCCCATCACCCCCCTTATTTCCAGCCATCCCATCACCCTCCTGATTTACAACCACCCGCATTCAAATACTTTCAATAGAAATCTCTACTTGTGATACCTCATTGGTAAAAATAGATTTTTCCCCCTCCTCATCAAACAAGTGCTCAAATATTATTTTTGTGAACTCCTCTGCATATGGGAATGAGATGAAAAAACGCATCATCAATATTTTATTTACCTAAATAGGTATTTTTAAATTCTAAGTGATAGTTACAGAAAATATATGAAATAAATGAACTCACAAAACTGCATAACAGTGGTTTTTATATTCTATACACAATTATTAGCATCTTTAGTTTCAAAAATAAAATAACAATAAAAAAAATTAAAGACAAGGTTTTATACAAATGCGATAAAAAGTAAAAAATAATTTCTTTAGATGTTTAATGTAAAAAAATCAATTTTTACTTTTTAGCGCATTTGTATAAAAGGATGTCTTAAAAAAGTTTTTTTATTAATATTTTATTTTTGAAACTAATGATGCTAATAATTATATATAGAATGTAAAAACCACTATTTTGCAGGTTACGTAAGTTCATTTAATTAATATATTTTCTGTAACTAACTACTCAGGTATTCAGGTAAATAAAATATTGATAATGCGTTTTTTCATTTCATTTCCCAGACGCAGAGGTGTTCACAAAAATAATATTTAATTACTTGTTTGATGAGGAGGGAGAGGGGAGGAAGGAGAGAGACAGCTAATCATTGAGGAATCACAAGTAGAGATTTCTATTGAGAGTAATTGAATGCGGGTGTTTGTAAATTAAGGGGGGTGATGGGGGTTGACTATAAGGGGGTGGGGTGATGGGGAGGATTATTCTATTAGTCATTTCAGTTTAACGTCCATATCCCAGTAACAGTTATGGACAATTCCTAATGATTTTATAATTTTATGCACGAGATATAGCGTTTGAAAACATTTAAATTGGCACCCTATACATGAAAAACTATATACTGTTGGACAGGTAATCATATGAATTATCATGTAGTTGATCAAGACCCATACTTTCTCAAAAAATTGGGAAATTCTAGCCATTTGTTTTCTAGTTTTAACGGATAGAGTGAAAATCAAGAAAATTATGTTATTGATTTTTATCTATTTCAATAAACATTGCCTTGACATGCTATAATGCAACACCCTTTGTGAGATATTATATTTTATGCGAATGGAGGAGTTTATGAGCTACAACTGAGATATGATAAGTTCATTTCTAAGATAGTTCAATTTCGAATTAGAACCCAAAAGCCAAATCGATGTATAATACCCAAAATTGCTAAAATCTTTTTTTGACACCCTGTAGCTAGAAAACTGGTCATAGGATCGATATGTAAATGGGACTGCGTAATGAGGAAGACAGAATCTATAATAGTTAAAAAATTAAGCAAAATTTAAGCGAAACCGTACTATGATTTTTTTTTTCAAATTTATCGGTATCGATAGGCGGCCACATGCCTTGTATGAAAGCAACCGTGATATGCGCAGTATAATGTATGCTTGGAATGCGCACTGACCACACGGGGTGGTGCTATAAGATTTCTGGCTTTTCCTAGAGCTGAACAGTGAATGCGACATTAAAAATCAGTAAGTCGCACCGAAGCGCCATGGCAGATACTAATGTGAAAAGCTGGAGCTAGATGTCAATTTTTTTCTATTAGGAATATCCCAGTTAGGTCCTGTCTCCGGAGCACCGATACATCCGGATGGCGTGCTGATATCATTTACCCAGATAGTCACTACTCACGTCCGTGAAGTGAGCGGTTACTGGGTCCGAGAATAATATGCCCTGAGTAGACGGAGTGAACTAAGGATGGTCTCCTACATTCGTCCGACTAAGATTTTTGCTGCATCACGGCAAGCCGGTATGATTTTCAGATTAGAGAGCAGCGTGTTCATCATTCCACCAGTTAACGCTATGGTCAGAACTACCATTCGATGATTTGGGTAGACACTGCGGAGTTCAAGGAGTCAATCTCGATATTATTTAATGTATTTTTTCTCCTCTTTTCAGACGATGTTCGTTTTGCTATGACCCGAAAACTCTATGACGAAAGTCGTCCTACTTTAATGGTCGAGGAGGACTGTATGAGGCTTATTTGCTTGTATACGCCTTGTAGTAGTAGTATGTAGTATTCGCCGTGCTATGAGGACTGTATATTATTTCTTCTGACGGAATAGGCATTTCCCAATGAGTTTCCTTTTTCTCAATTAACGGCCTGATCAGTGCTAATGGTTCATTCTATAGAACTATTGACACTTATCTTTGTGTTGTCTGAATTCTTCTTCAATGGCGGTCGCAGTATGGTGCAAATTTCTTGGATTACTAGGATGAACCCAGAAGCGCACTTTTTTCTTAATTACTTTATTTCGGCGCCTGCGGTTCGCCCACCATAATAAAACTACAACTTCTTCATCGAAAGGCATATTTACAACTTGTTATTTTAATTATATTAAATATAAAAATTGTTTATCCAATGTGCACTAATCGAGAAACTAGTTTCATGTTTCATGAATAAGTTTCATGCAATCAATTTCTGTAGTGTGTCACCTAACTCAGCGTTCAAGAGCTTAAGAGAACTCGTTCATTAGGTGTACATCATAATATTTTCATTACTTCATTACTCATTTTGTCTCGAGCATTAAACCGCTTCGCCATTACAGATTTACGATTGAAAACTTTTACATGAATAATTTACGCTATTCAAAATAGTCAAATCGTATGCCCCTTCAATAATTTTTCAAAGAACAACCTGGCCCCTAGAACATTTTTAATTATTTTCATTAAGTAATTATTCATTAGGTGTACAAAAAATTAGGGGAGACCGGTGTCAATTGTAACAGGTGTCATTTGTAACTTTGATATATATCCCGCCATCTATCAAGAAAAAGAAAAATGAATGTGCTGGTGAAATAGCTTACTACAAGCTACTCAGAATGAAGTACTATTAATTTGTCAACAATAGTGTGTTTGCCTGTGGAACGTGCGAAAGTAATTTTTGACCTAAAATGTAAGTATTGCATTCCATAATTGAGCGGTGATAGCAAGTTTATTATTGAGCCTACCCCAAAAACAATTATTACACTGAAATCAGACTGTTTTGGCGCTAATATTCACACTGATTTGATTCCCAAATTTGAAGGTTATGTTTAGTGAAATGATTGTCTAACGGTTAGGGAGCTGTTGGTGTCGATTGTAACAGATTGGAGGGTGTCAATCGTAACATGTTACAATTGACACCAGTTGCAGTAATATCAGTATTTATTCAGATATTCAATTGTTACAGTGTGAAAAGATGGTAAAACCTAGAGTCAAGAAGACCACTAGAGGTGAAATTCCTCAAGAGTTGTACGAGCAAGCTGCTAATGATGTTATTAAAGGAAATGCAAAAGTCAGAACTACAGCAAAAAAATATGGAATGTGCCATATTTCTCTCAGGCGATTTGTTATTGCTAAGAAGAATAATGAAAACCCACAAGTTGGTTACCATCCACACAATCGAGTTTTTACTTCCGAACAGGAGCAGCAATTGGGCCAGTACTGCACAATTTGTTCCAAACTGTATTTTGGACTCGCACCAAAGGATTTACGAAAACTAGCTTACCAGTTTGCCAAAAAAAATATGTGTAAAATTCCACAGGGGTGGGAAAGGACAGAAATGGCGAGTGAGGATTGGCTTACAGCATTTCTAAAGCGTAATCTGGATCTGTCAATACGCACCCCTGAATCAACCAGTTTAGCAAGAGCTATGAATTTCAATCAAGAAAATGTCAATAAATTTTTTGACAACCTGGCTGATGTCTTACAAAGATACAATTTTGGGCCGAACAATATATACAACGTAGATGAAACCGGGTGCACTACGGTTCAAAAACCTAATAAAATCATAGCAACAAAAGGTGTGAAACAGGTGGGTGCAATAACTTCGCAAGAAAGAGGAACGTTAGTTACAGTATGTGTAGCCATAAATGCACTAGGGAACAGTGTACCACCCATGTTCATTTTTCCCTTGAAAAGATATCACGAACATTTCGTAAGAGATGGGCCACCTGGATGCATCGGATCTGGGAATAAGAGCGGTTGGATGCAAGAAGGGGAATTCCTAATTTTCGTGAAACATTTCGCACATTACGTGAAACCAAATGCAACAAATAGAATCCTGCTCATTTTTGATAACCATGGCTCGCATCTGTCTATTCCCGTTATAGATTTTTGCAAAGAAAACTACATAACCTTACTTACATTTCCACCGCATACGTCCCATAAATTGCAACCGCTTGACCGCGGAGTTTATGGGCCTTTTAAAAAATTTTTTAATAATGAATGTGATCAGTGGATGAAGATGAACCCGGGCAAACGAATGACTATTTACAATATACCATCAATAGTGCGAGACGCTTTACCACTAGCTGTAACTCCCAGGAATATCACTGCAGGTTTCAAATGCTCAGGAATATGGCCTTTGAATAGGAATATCTTCACTGAAGATGAATTTGCACCTTGTAGTATAACTGATAGACCCATTGATGCAAGTTTGTTGGAAAAAGACACGTCTAGATCAAATGTCGAAGAAACCGTTAACAACCCTCAACCCAGCACATCAACGGCTCCTTCAACACCAATTCGGCCGCCTAATGGTAAAGATATTCTGCATCTACTTCCAGCACCTCCTATGAAAGCTTATACTCCGGAGCAAGTTCGTCCTTTGCCAAAGGCCGATTTCAGCAAGCCAAAACGCACTACATCCAGACGAAAAGGGAAATCTGCAATTATAACCGACACACCTGAGAAGAAACTATTGGAAGAACTATACAACAAAAGAAAAGTGGCTTCCGCTAAAAAAAACGTTATGGCAACTAAAAAAACTAAAAAAATAAAAAACGTCGCAAAGAAGCGAAAGATTGTCGAACAATCATCGGAAGAGTCATCTGAAGATGACACTATATGTTTAGTATGCTGTGGTCCTTACTGCAGTAGTAAGGAGGATTGGCTGCAGTGCAGGAAGTGTCAAGGCTGGGCGCATTCTTCTTGTGCTAAGAACGATCCTTTATTTGTCTGCAATAATTGTGAGTCCTCAGATTCAAATTAAGTTTGTGTCACATATTTTTCCAGAACTTTTACTTTCAGTTTTCGTTGTTGTCATTCAATAGTTTTCATGTTGTTGTTTGAAATGACATTTTTTGTATTGTTTCTCAATAAATTATAATATAGGATATAATTTTACCTCATTTAGAATTAAATAAGATTTGCGTCACAATGATATATGTCAAGAGCTTAACATCAAATTTCATTCTAACGTAATTTCGTACGACTTTCACATGTTTTCATACTCCTGTTACAATTGACACTTCAATTGTTACTATTGTCACCAAGATGGTGTCAATAGTAACATTTGGTTTTTGACAAAAAATATATTTCTGGAGCTAAAGGTAATTGAATTACACCAAATCTGATTATGTCCCGTTATTCCAAGAGCTTGAAGTAACTCTTGGATGTTTTTATTTTTACAAGTTAGTGATTACTGTAGTGAGAAAAAAATTAGAACCAAATTTTGTTACAATTGATACCGGTCTCCCCTACTAGTTGTTTCCCCCTCGAGAGAACTTATGTCGAGCACCCCACGCTCTTTTTACATTTGGGAGGCCACCATCTGACTCTTACAAGAAAAATAATTTGCGTTTTCAATAAATAATGTTATATTGGTTTTTAATTCTTCAAAAAAATTCTTACTAAAAAATATCCCTCGACTATTGATAAATTCTCATAATTTGTCTTAATTTTCCTCAAGCGAGTTGCTTTTAGGTAACAGCCCGACGCCGGAATCTTTCGAAAATATGCGACAATTTTTTTCGAAATTATGAGTCTTGGGATATTAAAAGTGAAAATTATTTTTGAATTTTTAGTCCATTTTGTTGTTTTTCAGTTTTTTTTTAATATAATTCGTTTCTATTGTTTATAGTCTCATGTTTGCATTATTTCGACGTAATCTTACATGAACGAAAAAGGACAGAACCCGACTCGTTCTTGAATGTTATTCGATCATCATTCGCGATTCTTGCAAATGTGCAAAATTAGGTTAAAAAAATTATGATTTTCGACGAAAATGACATGTCGCCATAACCACAAAACTTATCCGCAAACTTGTACCCGTCATCTTGATTTCATGAATTTTGAATGAAAAATCAAAATACGCGACCCCGAAAATCGCCACATATCAATTCCGAATCGAATCTGACCATAATCACAAAACTCGTCCACCATCTTGGACTGCCATTTCGAATGTATGAAATTTAACAAAAAACTTCGTAATTTTTGACCCCTAAAACCTTCACATACCAATTTTGAATCGAATCGGACCGTAATCACAAATCTCGTTTGCCGAAGTGGTCGAGGTGTTAAAAGCGTTTGCTCTCACCCAGGCGGCTCGGGTTCGATCTCCACCGCCCTCACGGAGCTAAAGTGGTTCGGAATCCACTTTTTAAGCTGTAAGTCCCGGGTCTCCCAATATTGGAGTCTCCAATTAAATTGTCATAATGCATTGTCATCGAGATTATGAATAGGTACCTGCTGAATTTCGAATTATCCGGACCCATGAAAGTGGATAGATCGATGGAAAGAGAGACAGATACAGGTGAATCTAATATAAGGGTGTTGATTGAAAATAATAATAATTGGACACTCGATTAAGTGTACTCAAAGATATAGCCTATGCGGGTAGAGCATCTTGTGGGGATGGCTAACGTTCATTATCATTTGTTGTTGCGCTATAAATAATAAAATAAAATAATTAATAGGAAGGTGAAAAAACTTTCAGTTTTGGTAGAGTTAGACTGAAAGTTTTTTCACCTTCCTATTAAATCTCACCTCCACTGTATGTGATAGATCGTCTCCAATGGATAACATAGGTAATTAAATATATTGAACAGATATATTGGAAGCAACAGTATGTATATACCGCGGCATAATTTTTTTTCCATTCAAACTCCGTCTAGTGGCAATGTATCGTACCTACTCGTATGAAAATTTCATGGACAACGTGACATGTGAAACTACGATTATTTAAAAAACAAAATATTATTTTACTAAAATGCTCGTCATATTCAAAATCTGCTCTAAACTTGATAAATATGGAAATATACAAGGTGTTTTATTTAAAAAACAAAGATAAAATAGGGGTCAAGAAATCAGATTTAAGTTCTTTTATAGCCCCAAACATTTTCATGGTTTGAATCAGAGTATGTCTCGCAGAATAGGGGTGGGCCATCTCTCAGACTTAACCGGTATAGATGGTCTACATTGTATCTTTCCAAGTCCAGGACTTGAGAATATGAACGGTTGCTGTTGTATTGGATGTTTGACTATATTGTGTTTTTCGAAACATAGTCCATATGTGGATTTCAGAATAAGATTGCTTGCATTACTTGTGAAGTGTTGACTGAAATTATCCTAAATAAATTTTTCTGAATATTTAGTATTACCGTTCCGATTTTTATAACTTTAGATATAGATCATTTCAGACTTGAGACATTTTATGTAAAATTACAAAAACCTTGATTACTAAAGTTATCATTCTTTTTTTTAGACCCATACTGAAGAACTCAATGGTGAATTTGTTTGGCAGACTGATGTACAGGGATATGTTCTCAGTTCATTTTTTTACGGATACGTTGCAACTCAAATACCCTTTGGTATACTGGCAAAACGATACGGAAACATCTACTTCTTGGGGATTGGAATGTTGGTCAACTCATTATTTGGCTTGCTGGTACCCATTGCCGCCGATATGGGAATTTGGTGGCTTATTGCGGTTAGGTTTATACAAGGTTTAGGAGAGGTGAGTAGAAAATTCTAAAGAGTATAAAGTGAGAAAAATATTCTTGTCCACTTGGATTTACTTATTATATTTCATTAAAAAAACTTCGCAGTGTGACAAAAATATTTTATACATCTCACTTTAGTACCGGTATTGGATTTCAATTGTACCTTTCTGGTCAGGGTCCTATAGTCCCATGCACACACTCACTTCTGGCAAAATGGATCCCCCCTAATGAGAGAAGTCGAATGGGAGCTTTCGTTTATGCAGGTACTATATTTCTGCAAATCCCGAGATACTTATAGGGAGTAGTATAATTTTTTTATTTTTTTTTGTATATTTACACCTAAACAATGCAGTGGTATGATAAAAGTGACCATTTGATAATTGTAGTTAGTTTTAGTTGAGCTGTCAGTATTTTTGAAATAACTAACAATCACATTTCGTTAATTTTGGACGTCCAGCATTCTTTAGATATTTTTAACTTATTGACTAATTGAATGCCTATATAATAGGAATTTTGATCAAGAGTAAACCTCCCCTGATTTTTGAACTTATCAATAAAGTTCATTTAAAAAAGTTGTTTATGATTGAAAACAATAATTATATTTGGTCACAGCCACGTAAGAAACAATTAATTTTTTTCCATTTTTTTATGGTTCCATCCTCATAAAAAGAACTAATATCTTATTCACACCTTAGGCGACTTCCTCATGTTCCTATATTGAGTCAATACGAAATTTGGACCAATTTATTATTTTCAAATTTGATTTTACTTATTATATATTATGTGCATAATAACTATCAGTATGAATTTAAAGCAGAAAATTATTAGATAAATTAATTAATTCTGAATAATTAAATTATACAAATCTGCGAAGTTACGATCACTTCAATTATAAAAATGTGGTGGCTATGATTTCAAAGTTCAATATTGTTTTCAATTCTAAACAACTTATATACACTTGATTAAAATTCCTATTGTCCCCTGTACGCTGTTTGGAAATTTAGAATTTCGAGAACTAAAATGCAAGTTTTTTTTTCAATGCACCAATTTTTATGAGTAATTTAATTTTCTGATAAATGGATAATCAAAAAGTTTCTCATATATGGTGCAGACTTTTTGAAACTCACTGTATAGGTATATAATGAATGTAGGGAACGTTTGCAACACTGAAAATACAAAATTTCCAAAGATTTTTTCTGAAATTAAGGAAATGTGTAAATAGTGTATTTATAGCTGTGCTCCATTTCTATTATACCGGGTAATTCAAATTCGAGGGCCACCATTGGGATTTCGGAAACTATAAGAGATACAAAGATGGTTAAATTGGGGCAAATTTGCGCATCTATGTGACCAACAATATGCCGTTAAGAAAGTTTCAAAATTCCGAGTATATCCGGAGTTATACGAAAAAAACCGATATTTTGAAAAACCATTTTAATTTTTTTCTGGCGTTATTTGATGAAGGACATCAAAATAAACAGTACATTTACATTGCCATTTTGTCCCCGCTATACGACGGTATTTTCAGATTTACCATCCAACGTTTCGTCTGTTGGCCACCATCATCAACTTTATTTTTTCTTATGGGCGTCATATTGAATTGTTACAAATTTAAATAGTGTTTTTCATTCTGATTCAAACGATGTATAATATGTGATACTTTGTTATGTCACAACCTTTTATATTTCACAAAGACTAAAATTTGCCAAAAATTATACCCAGGTGATCCTGAACGGAGATTGGCTTATTGTAATTGGCTAATGAATCGAAATGATTTTTCCCAATTTCTCTCAAAGGTCATTTGGACGGATGAGAGCACTTTCACTAATTGTGGTATGTTCAATAGAAATAATGAGCACATCTGGAGTCAGAACAATCCCAGAGAGTTTAGAGCAGTTATGCCACAGGTACGGTTCAGTTTGAACGTGTGGGCTGGAATTTGTGGAGATCAAATCATTGGTCCTTATTTTTTAAATAGAAAACTCAATGGACAAACTTATCTGGAGTTTCTCCGAGGCGCTTTTGAGGATTATCTAGATATGTTACCTCTCGTAAATTTAAATCAATATTGGTTTCAACATGACGGTGCCCCTCCACATAATATCAGAGCAGTATGTGAATACCTACAAGAAAGATTCCCAAATAGGTGGATTGGAAATAATGGTCATGTGAAATGGCCAGCAAGGTCTCCTGACCTTACAGTACTTGACATTTTTTTGTGGGGCACATTAAAAAAGCGGGTTTATGGCCAACAAGAATTCAATAATGTTGAGGATCTTAGGAGAAGCATAATTGAACGGTGTCGGTCAATAAGAAGAAGGGATATAACAAGGGCTGTAGAAAACTTACGACGGCGAGCACGCCTATGTATTCAGGAAGAAGGCAGAAATTTTGAGCATTGGCTTTGATGTTTCAGATTTTTCTTCGTCAGTGATGTGTCATTTCGTTCGTTAATTTGTAGTTAGACAGATATTTTCAATAAAGTTCATTAAAAACTAGTTTAATCAGGTTATATCTCGTTTATTATTAAAAAAAAACATTCTACGTAATTATTACTTTGAGAATAACAGCAGACGTGACAAATAATGGGGTAACAACAATGTTTTTAATGTTATGCGAAGTTGTGACATAACAAAGTATCACATATTATACATCGTTTGAATCAGAATGAAAAACACTATTTAAATTTGTAACAATTCAATATGACGCCCATAAGAAAAAATAAAGTTGATGATGGTGGCCAACAGACGAAACGTTGGATGGTAAATCTGAAAATACCGTCGTATAGCGGGGACAAAATGGCAATGTAAATGTACTGTTTATTTTGATGTCCTTCATCAAATAACGCCAGAAAAAATTAAAATGGTTTTTCAAAATATCGGTTTTTTTCGTATATCTCCGGATATACTCGGAATTTTGAAACTTTCTTAACGGCATATTGTTGGTCACATAGATGCGCAAATTTGCCCCAATTTAACCATCTTTGTATCTCTTATAGTTTCCGAAATCTCAATGGTGGCCCTCGAATTTGAATTACCCGGTATATTTGTTTGATTATTGGAAAATGCTGGTATTAGAATTTTTTACCTTGTAGATTTTATATTGTTATTGGATTATTTGTGAATTATTTGATAACATTCCCTTTTAATTTTCAACTACAAATTTCCACCTTATCATTTATTGGCTAAGGTAAGTTGTGGAGACGCTTAAATATATCTGCTACTGCAATGTTGACATTCTCACTTATTGTTGAAATATTGGAAAACTCGTATACATCCATCCAATATAACTTCAATAAAAATGTAAAACATTCCATTGTTTTAAATATTTTCTGTTAATAACTAATATTACCGGAAATATAATAAAAACAGATTGAAATAATAAAATAATTTGAAGTTGAAGTTTATCACAAACCCTATTGAAATATTTGCTCAGCATCAATATTTTTTGTTGTAGTACTTAATCATAAATGAATTGGACACCAAATAAAATATTAATTGTTAACAGAATTTTTCCATCAAAATACTATCGTCAACTGTAAACTTGTTTTGAGGATTGTTTGTGATGATTTTTAATTCTTGGTTATAATTCAAATATGTTTTAAAAGATATTAACATATATTATAAAATCTGATTTCAAATCGAATTGTGTTTGCCTGTTAATAAATCAGTTGCAGTTAACGCGGGGTTATTTTTGTTGAAATAAGAAAAAATCAAATTTTTATATTGAAAATTATCACAACTTTCAACAATAGGTTGCAGATTTATTATGCTCAGTAAAGACAATTCCACCAAAAAAATGATCTGTTACCTAATGATTACATACAAGTTTTAGGTACATCCACACATAAAAAAATATCTTAAAACAAAGCAGCCTGCTTTATATACATATAATCAAACCAATATGTTCTCAAAAGAAAAGAATAATTTACCATTAAAAAATTAAAATTCACCGAATAAAGCAAACACCTTCACCCAAAACGTTAGTTTCTCGATTCGAAAAATTATTCTTTTCTTTTGAGAACCTATTTTATTGATTATATATAAAGCAGGCTGATTTGTTTCAAGATATTTTTTGTATGTGTGTCGTTATACAAACAGGTCGCTCCATTCATCGTGTTCTAATATTATTATATCGGACACTGGTAATTAGAACAAAAATGGTTGAATAGAAAAGAAGGTGCCTATTATAAGGATCTCCTGAATGGTTCAGTCGTTTTGAAAATATTTTTTATAACGTTTAAGTAGTTTTTTCTTGGACACCATCACCTTAGTTTTTTAAATTACAGACATGTATTTTTGATAGTGATATTAGTATTAATGTATTATTAATATTATAATCATTATTTGACTCGTGAATTACCTATCACTTGAAAACTTCTTAAATGTGGGGTTCAGATAAAAATAATATGAAGATAGGTCCATACAAAGGATCCCTTGCATTTTTTATCTTTGCTTCCCTTATTTCTGTCCATGTAATTTTCATTTTCTTTGTGTCCTTTCAATTTCTCTTATTCTACAGTTCGTCCTTTTACTTTCTTCTGGTATTTCTTGGGCATACTGAAAACAAAGGTAAAAGTGTTCCTGTCCAATTTGCACAATATCGTCTGATAAATGAGCATTGATTGCTGAGTAGGGCATCAGCAATCTGACAAGCGATAAAATAATAATTGATTACAAACACTAGTTATATTACACCCGACAAGATTTATCTTAATTTATTGAATAATTGATTCACTATAACAAAATAAATATCCTATGTACATAATTTCGTTACTGAGGAAACTGAAATATCGACATCACACAAGAGTGCTCTCTTACTTGTGATATTGATGTGATGGGGTCGTAGCTATACCCTTGTAGAAAACGTTGCTACACCACGTAGCACACAAAAGGACTTTGTATTTCATGAATGGCATTGTAAAAACATGGTTGAAATATTATAAAATCGTTTATGAACTATTTCAACATCATTCATGTTGCTACTGAAATATCTATGGAACTTCGAAACATTAAATGAGAAATGAACTTATAGGTACTTCTGAATTATTTTGGCTTGAAAAGGATCTGGGCATTTTTTGAACACCTACTGTATTCATATGTATGTTTTTTTGAATTCTACTATTGTTCAGTACACAAAAATTAAACTCATTAACCCCCTGAACTATGCCAATGTAAAGTTTGTATTTTCTAAATGATCGATATTTCTCTTTTTCTCTCTCTTCCTCAAAATCTATGTCAATGTGAAAATTTTAAATACAAGTTTGATTTTTGTTTGAAAATATGAACATAGAATGTTATACAATCAGTTGTGGGATCATCTGCGGCTGAAAGACAAACTTTAGTAGCTATTTGTCATCGTTCAAGAAAACCTCTTGGGAGGTATTCATGTTGAAAAGGGGAGAATGTACCTCTTTTCAACATTAAATACAAGATTTGGCGTGTACAGGACAAAAAGTTTTCAAAATATATCGTTTCAACACTCTGTATCTTTATAACTGTGCTACTGATCTAAAAATTGTTGTGAAACTTTCTATTTCATGCTCCCTGTCCTGCACTTGTTCTGTGGGGTCCAAATTTCGGTAAAACGTGTAAATAATATTTTATAAAAATAGATTTGAATTATTGATCAATTGATCAACAGCTCCTGGCAAGCTACATTGCTAGTTAGGAAACACAGAAATAGTATATTGTGCAACAAGTGGGGAAAGTTCAATTTTTCTCACGAGTGTGGAGGTTTGTGGCACGAGCCTGAAGGGGGAGTGCCGCAAACACACGAGTGAGAAAGTAACTTTCCCCACATGTTGGACACTATACTTTTTCTACAACTGCACAAATTTGAAGAATAGAAATATTGGAACTCAATATTTATTTTTATTTTCAGAAAAACTAAAATAGCAATAAAGTAAATACCTCTTAACAGTTGAATAATTGATTTAAAATTGACTTAATAAAAATATCAAGATGTAAATTAAAATGAAAAAAAAAAAAAGCTTTGCCCGAGTGTAGAACCCGGACCGCCTGCGTGACACAACATTCCGTTACGCCATGAAGTCCTTTGTACTCTTTAGTTGTTCAATAGTACATATACGTATTTAATTTTAAATAGAATCTTTAAACCGACTACAAAAAGCTATGTTGTTTCGAGGAAAATAGCGAAAGAAATCCTGAAAATAGTTTATTTCTTTATCAATACACGAATAAAAACTATCATAAGAATTTAACAAACTTCTATAGGTAATCTGACATTTCTTGACAGCTGTGACAACTATTTAAAGCTGAACAGCAGCCAACTAGTTTTTGTCGATATTTGTTGATTCTCCATATAAATGTATGTGGTGTGTGCAAAGTGCCGTGAGAAATTTTTGTTATATATTTGTATTTATTATTTAAATATGTGAAGGAAGCTGATGGTATACTCTATATAATAAGAGAAAAACAAGAGAGGAATGTTGTTGACTGTCAGATTCTTGTCAATGTTACTTTGTATGAAAAAACTAATAAAACATCTATGCAGATATAAGTATTTTATAAATACATAACATAATTGGCAACGAAGGATAAACAATATTGAAGTCAAGTCGAGTCAGTCAACGAAAATTTCTTTAGTAGGATCCATTGAACAGTTCAAACCAAAGGAGTCCGACGTGACGACATATATAGAAAGAATGGAGCAGTTATTCCTTTGTAATGGTATTAACCTCCATAAGAAAGTTTCAGTTTTTTATACATTGATTGGAGAAGAGGCTTATACTGTTATTAAAGACCTCATGTATCCTGAACTACCAAGAACAAGAAATTATGTTCAATTGAAGAATGTTCTTCTAACGCATTGTAGTCCAAAGGAACTAATTATAGCAGAAAGATACAAGTTTTATATGTGTAACCAAGAGTCGACAGAAAGTATTAATGCATAATATATAATAAGGCTGAAGAAATTTGCCAAATGTTACAAATTTGGTCAATTCCTGGATGATGCTTTACGAGATAAATTAGTTTGTGGTCTCAAGTCTGACAATGTAAAGAAAAAATTACTGTCCGACGAAAATTCAACTTTCACAAAAGCTTGTCAGATATCTCAGGGAATGGAACTTGCAGACGATGAAGCAAAAATTATGGGAATGGATTCGGTTAACAAAGTTGAGAGTCGGTACATCCAGATATCTGCTAATAATCAAATGATATCTAATTGTGAAACAATGAAGTTTAGATAAGAGACTCAACTGGTCTGCATATATCTCCCAACTGCAGAGAAAACTCTTAGGATCTCTATTCGTCCTTCGCCAATTGAAGTACATCACCAATACAAATATATTCAAAACTGCATATTTTTCACTGTTCCATTCCCATATCAGTTACGGTGTACAACTTTGGGGAAATTCATGTCACTCTATTCAAATATTTAGGATGCAAAAGAAGGTATTGAGAGTACTGGCTAATATTGGATACAGAAATCACTGTTAAGAAACTTTCAAAAAACTTAGAATTATGCCACTGCCAACTTTATTTCTATATTACGTTTTGACTGAAATACATAAAAAGAAATAATCCTTGACGAAACAATCTCATATTCACGGACATAATACACGAAACTCCCATCACATTAGAATAAATCGATTTCGTCTGCACGTATCACAAAAAAATTCATCAGATTATTCTCTGTACAATATCTTGCCTCAAGATTTCAAGAAGCACAGTTTGAACACTTTCAAGAGAAAATTAAAAAAATATTCGTTAATGTATTGCTTCTATTCTGTCGATGAATTCAGAAAACATTTTTGTGGTAACACACATGTCACTGCTTCTCTTTGATTTAAGAAGAATTATAATTTCAAGTTCGTGTGTTTGTAATGTTGTGTTGTAATACTGTGTTGTAATGCTGTTAACTTGTTAATTTAAATTTAAAATTTTTTATACATGAACCAAATATGACTTGCTACAAACATTTTATATCATGTGACGTAGTCGAATAAAATATTCTATTCTATTCCATTCATGTCAAAATCTAGGCAGTCAGGTCTAAGACCGGGTCAGTACAGAAGTAGTCTACCGAAGAAATGTAAGCATTACAATGGAAGTGCTTTTCGTGTCATAAAATAGAACACACTTCAAAGTCTTTCTTTTGTCAGAATCATATCAATTTTATTCAGGAGTCCAAGTGTGGAAGGGAAAGCGTGGAAATGGAAACCCAGGAAGCAGGTGAAGAAGAAGGAGTTGAAGAAGTATTTTCCACTGTAGAGAAAATTGAAGAGGTCCATCAGTCAAGTAATGGTAAAATTGCTCCCCTGATCGTTAGAATGACAGTTGAAGGAAAAAATATTGATTTTGAATTACATACTGGGTCTGATAGTTCTATTGTTTCAATGAAAATGTTTAAAACATATTTCCCTAGAGTTGAATTGGTCAGGGACACCATAAAACTGAACACATTATTTGGACAGGTGAATGACCTAGTTTTCAAAGCTGCAGTAAATGTGAGATATGGTGTGGGAAATAATAGTTCGATGAGATTAGAGTTGAAAGTGATAGATTTTCAGTCTGATGTTTGTTTGTTGGGAAGATCTTGGTTAAATATTCTGATTCCTAATTGGAGAGAAAGGTTTGAGTCATCAAATGTTATATTTGTCAATAAAACAAATTGTCTTAGTAGTGTACAAGAAGTTATGAATGAATTGAGGTATGAATATGAGAGTGTATTTGGTAAAAATAAATGTATTAAAGAGTTTGTAGCAAATATCAAGGTGAGAGATGATGCCACACCCAAGGTCTGTAAACCTTATAGAATACCATTTGCATTGAAAGATGAGGTACGGGAGGAAATTAAAAATTTGCTATAAGAAAATATTTTAGAAGCAGTTGAAATGTTTGAGTGGTCTCGTCCCATAGTTGTGGTTCCTAAACCAAATGGAAAAAGAAGAATTTGTGGGGATTTCAAATCAACTATAAATTCTGTTATTGAAAATCAATATTATCCTCTTCCGACCACGGAAGAAATTTTCGCATCATTGTCTGGAACATTGTTTTCAGTGATAGATTTAAAAAATGCATATTTTCAAATTAAGGTTGGCGAAGAAAACAGTTATTAACAGTGAATACTCCATTTGGTTTATTTTCATATAAAAGACTTGCATTTGGTGTCTCTGCACTACATATTTTTCAATACGTAATTGAACAAATTCTGAAAAAATATAGAGGGAGTTCATTGTTATTTAGATGATTGTCTCATAACAGCCCATAATTTTGATGATATGAAAGTGAAACTCAAATTTGTTTTCGATCGATTCAAAGAATATAATGTTCCTATAAATTTAGACAAAAGTTAATTCTTTTTAGATAAAATTTTTGGGACATATAATATCAGAAAAGGGTATTGAACCGACAAAATAGATGCTTTATTGAAAGCTCCTAAACCGCAAAATGTTCAACAACTACAATCATATTTAGGTTTAATACATTATTATTCAAATTTCATACCAATGTTATCCGAAAAAGTTGTCAATGTTACTTTGTATGAAAAAACTAATAAAACATCTATGCAGATATAAGTATTTTATAAATACATAACAGTTTCTGAAGTAAGTAAGCCATGAGAAATACGCTACTTTTCATAGCAGTTGTGGAAAAATACTTTTTGCTCATTCAACCTCTTCCGCACCAAGTATAGTATCGATAGTAAGGTTAGCACACGATAAATGCAAGGTTTTGTGTTATTTCCAGAAGTTTACACTTTCACATAATACAAAAAATAGATCAATTTTTGTATGGAGTTTCAACTATTCTTGTTAAGAATTGTATGTTTGATGTCAGAGGATATGTTTGCTTTATTTTTCTAGGGGCACAATTTGGAACTGTGATATCAATGCCCTTGAGTGGTCTTCTGTCAGAATGCAGGTATGGTTGGCCTTCAATATTTTACGTTTTTGGTGCAGTAGGGGCAGTATGGTGCGTTTTCTTTCTCATTTTCGTGCACGAGGATCCCCAGAGTAATAAAAAGATGGATACAGAAGAACGATTATATATTCAAAAACAGTTAGGAAGTAAAATTGGTTTACCGGTAGGTATTTGTTGCACTTTGATTTTCTGAATATGGAAATGCATGTCTTTGACTCAAATTTTTTATCTAAAATATTCCTCAAATCCTAAATTGAAGTTTTGTTGATATTGTTGTTTTTGGATGTTTTTGCAGTTGATTTGAAATGGGTGGTAAAATTGAGACATTTAAAAATAAAATTCATTCCAAATATAAATTAATATTCTATGATTTTTTTCTTCAGATTCCAGCAGTTCCTTGGATGTCTATAGCAAAATCCATGCCATTTTATGCTATTCTCTTAGCCCATATGGGCCACAATTATGGTTACGAAACACTTATGACAGAACTTCCTACATACATGAAGCAAATTCATCATTTCAGTATTAAAGACGTAAGTTTCATTCAAAAATAATAATTAAGCAATAGAGCAAACATCATCCTTGGAGGGTGGACTCAAGTTGATAAATCAAAATCTATATTTTATTCTTTTATATGCAGGCTATGTTTACTCATTGTACACTTTTAATATAACAGTATTATTTCTCATTCATTTTAGATTATGGAAGTAGTAGATTGTTCTACAAGTAAAGACAAGTGATATTTTTTTATTGAGTGGAATAGATATCTTGATTCACGGGCGTATATCGTAGTATTGATTGATAAAATAAACATTATCATAGATCAATATAGTTGTCTCTTGTATACTAAATCAAATAGATGAATAAATCAAATATTTTTCCCGCCGCCGACACTGTAAATAGTCCATACATGCTTAGCAAGAAAACAGGTAAATGGCCTATATCATTCGTTTACTAATTCATCTTTACAACGGAATGTAAATAGTGTCATTTACATGCCTAGAGTAATAATGACTTCGACTTTGACAAGTAATACCTTCAGCTTTATTTGTATTAATTTTTGGGTTATGAGACTTTCTGAATATTATTGTTATCTGTTTATTCGGTAACTTAGTTACGGGCACAAGCAACTTAGAATGAAATAGCGGAACGAATAATCATGAAGGAAGGGTAAGAAAACAAACTTCAATCCAGGCAAATTTGGAGAAATGTCAACAAGCAGTGGGAAAAACGTAATGCATCGACTGTTAACATCCTCGGCATGTGACATTAGTTGCTAACAAAAAAACATAATGAAGACGAGGGGCGATTAATTACTATGATCTGTAATAAAAGTGTTGCTAAGTAGAAAATTGTGGCTAACCATAAAACTAGTAGGTACTTTTCTTCAAAATTTTATCAATACGGTTTGCACATTTCCATAGACAATGCGAAAAAAAAATACATTGAACTTATTGAGTTTTCCTTTTCAGAATGGAATTCTATCGTCACTTCCATATTTGGCAATGTGGTTATTTTCAATTTTCATCAGCCATGTTGCCGACTTCATGCTAACCAAGCCATTCTTTACTCACACTCTTGTGAGGAAAATCATAAATGGAGTTGGTGAGTTCTTGTTGATTTGGATATTTGTATTCCAGCTGACTTTGAAACAGTCCACCATTTGCTTAATACCAGAAATTAAGGTTTTGAATTTGTTATGTGGTATAACCATATAATATAGTTATTTATAGATTATAACCATAACACATCCAGCATACAGTTCATTCTCAAGTTTTAAGAGTCCGTTTTCTATTCACAGTGTTATTTTATTTGTGAGTATCTGAATCTATCAACTTCTTAATAAGGGTAATTTTAAAGTGAATAAATACACAGACACACATACAGTATCGGAAAATTTTCACCTGGGGTATGGTGGTTTCATGAGAGCGTAAAGAAAATCTTGCTATATGTTGAGAGAGCATTACAATTTCTACTCTACTCGCTCAAGGAAGGGATATAAACATATAAATAAACTCATTCAGAGAGCATATTTATCTGTAAAAACTTTGTATGGTTTAAGGCACTGTCTATCATCCAATATAAAATTACTTTTATGTGAATCAATGGTATTATCTATCTTTAACTTCGCTGATTCTTTATATGGCCCTAATATTACACAAAAATACAGCTCAAAAATTCAAAAAGTACAAAACTCCTGCTTAAGATTGGTATATGGTGTGCGCAGGCGTGAAAGAATTTCTAATAAACTAATACAATCTGGTTGGCTGAATATGGAAAGAAGAAGGTTTTTTCACTCTGCATGTCTTTTCCATAAAGTTATTCTTAGTAAAAAACCATGTTATCTACATCGAAAGATAACTTTTCGCTCAGACGTCCACAATTTGAATATTAGATTCCGGGGTACACTAACACCACCTAAATTCAAAACTGAACTTTTTAAACGCTCATTCTCTTACCAAGTATGTAGGATATATAACTCTCTGCCAGCAGAATTGAAAAAGCTTTCATTAGAAAATTTCAGAACCAAATTAAAAAAAATTATTTTATCCCGACAATAAAATTCCTTATGTTCTTGTACTCTTGTTTTCGTCCTAGGAAGGTTCCAACAGCGATCAAAAATATATCGACCTTTGTTTTTGTTTTGACCAATGCAGCACTGACAGGGTTGAGTGGAAGAACAATTTAGTGGAGATTCGATCTCCAAATAAATTGAACTCCGCCCTATTCTTTCTTTCAAATTATCAACTATTTGTAAATGTATTGTGAATTAATGAAAGAATTAAAGACGTTTATTATTATTATTATTATACCGACGTGAGTTTTTAATTCGTCGGGGTAGTAGGAGAGGCGCGCAGTAGTGCACATCTCTCTTATTCATGTGGTATTATCATATCATTGTTGCTCGCCTAGATTTCTGTCTATACAACAGATAAAAAGTTTCCGATACTGTAGAAGATTTATGATGAAGTCATAGAATTAAAAACTAGTATCTACATTTAAATTGTTAAATTAATATTCTACATCTGTATTTTTGATTTATAATATACAGCGTGACCCAGGGTTGAACCGCCAAACGTTCAGTATCGGTTTTTCTGGTAAAATAAAGACTTTTTCTTTATATAAGTATGTGTCCCAACTTGCATTGTTTCCAAGAGACAGGGTGTCAAAGTTTTAACAAAAACTATATTTTTTTAATTCTGAGTACAATTGTGTGCATAAAAAAGTCGTACAAGATTTGTATGGTATCTATCTGAGGCATAGCACAAAAATAGTTTGAATGTTAACACTACTTCTCAAAGTGGATAAGAAGTGTAAATAATTTTGACAAGCCTGACTCACAATAGGCTATAAGTGCTGTACGATTTTTTCTGCTGTACGACTTTTTTTTCCACGCAACTGTATATTCAGATAAGCCTTTCATTACCGCAAATGAGCATTCCAAGTTTTATCAAAATCAGCCAAAAAGTTTTTGAGTAATGAATGGAAAACTGATTTTTTTTTATCTTTGACACCCTGTATCTCGAAAACGAAGCAAGTTGGGAAACATGCCGATACAAAGAAAAAATCTTATTTTTACCTGAAAAAACGATAATGATCGTTTGGCGGTTTAACCCTGGGTCACCCTGCATATTACTATTAAAATAAGGTAATGGATATTTTAATTTGAAATATATAAATAATTAAATCTACGGTGACCAACAAAAATTATGTAACATACGGGAATAGAAATAGAATAGAGAAATAGAAATACTCTTTATTTCCCTAAGACAATGATTACATTTTGTACTAAAACAGTAAAACTTAACACGACACATAATACAAAAATATATTATTATTGTACAGGACAATTTAAAGAATCTTGCACTGTATAAAAAGTATTTTGGACTAAGAATGTTTTAAGGCGCGTTTTTAATATTTTAAGAGTCAAACTTGATTTAATATGTTCAGACAAATGATTAAAAAATAGTCAGGGGCATTTTGTGTTATTTTGTATTTCCCAACTTGTGTGTGAATTAGACCTTTCTGACGGTTATTGATATTATGAATATTTTTGTTGAGGTTGAAATGGGTTATGTTGCAATAAATATTTGAAAATAAATTTGCATGTTTCCTTAAATGGGATGTTGAAAATGCACCTTACAATTGCCTTTTGTGCTATGAATACATCTTTTGACTTGGTAGAGATGCCCCACATATAATATGAGTAGTGAAACTTTAGATTCTCACAGTGTGACACCCAGTTAATGTTTTTATCAATGTAAATTTCAAGAAATTTTACTATATCTGTATCAGACAGGACTGTGTTATTAAAGTCTAGTTGTAACTCAACTGATGTCTGTTTTACTATAAACTATAACTTTCATAATTTCATAACTATATGAAAACGAATTACTGGTGTAAATATAGATCTTGGTTAATAAAAAATGTACAAGAGGTGTCCAGTAATCTTTCGATTTTTTGTTTCAATAGTAATGTGTTTTTCGATGACTTTAAAATAGATATATTGTCCGCATACGCAACGAAATCTGAGTGGAGTGTATTATCTCCAAATCTCTTGATGTATAATATAAAGAGAATCTTTATTGGAAATAGGAAACCCTAATATACAAATGAATGCATATATAGAAAATTACAAAAAAATATAATCTTAACATAATATTGTAATTAATTAAAATTCAGTTATTAATAGAAGTACAAATTAACACTGGATGAGATGAAATTTCAAATTTAATTCAATTATGAACCAATAATGTACATATCCTATATAATATAATACAGACATAATAAGATGTTTCAATATCAGTAGACAGATGGGTATCATTCACATGATTTTATATATTCCATAATATTCTTCTTAAATATAGCAAGGGATTTACAGTTTTTTATTTTATTTGGTAATTTATTGACCTGATTGAATCCTTTGTAAAATAATGAGTTCATTGACCTTTTCTTGTTCACTTCTGTTAGGTGGATGTTATTAATAGTTCCTTCTAGTATTGTAATCATGAATATCCGAATTGAAGGAAATAAATTCTTGAAAATATATTGGTGCTAAGTTATTGACAATTTTGAATATAAAAATCATCGCCAAATAGAGCCATCTCTTGGTAACAGACATCCATTGTAGGGCATCTAGCATGAATTGTTATGTATGTTTATTTGGATTGATACTGAATGAGAGGCTGAATAACTGGAAGTTTTACTAGAGCCGACTTTGAAAAGCTTTTATTATAATCTGACATGTAACACACTAACTGATGATTATATACAGAGTGCTTAATACATTACATGCTCTTTCTAAAGAAAATAAACGAAAATATTATAAATATTTCATAAAGATATATCTCAATAACTGTCTTGATGGTGGTTTCACCAGTCGACCGTATCTTGTTCTAATTTCCGGGGGAACAGATTTAACATCAGAATTTTCGTCTATAACAGCTGGAGATGATTTCCGATTATTCAAATTGGAAGGGGTATAGGATTCATCGGGATATGTACGAAATTCTTCAAGCTGTTGTCTATTTCGTCGGTACACATCATTAGGTCCTCTTCCTTCCCAATCACGATTGCAGGGCTCTATTTTCTGATTCTGTGTTGAACTAATATTTTCTGGTTTGGATGTAAGTAGGGGAGTTTTTTCGTAGATCTATCAGAATATTTCTATTGATTCTCCTGAATTTTCTTCTTTTTCTCTTTCAATCCCTTGAGACAATAGTTTGGTTTGAGTAGATCGTTATTCACAGGAAGTGTGGTTCTCAATCTCCTTCCCATCAAAAGGTTGCACGGAGCCGGTAAATCCTGCTTGACCGAAACATTATAGTTCAAAATGTCAAGAAAAGGAACCTGTTTACGCCATTGCTTTTGTCAATAACCCTTTTGTATATTGACTGGTTCTTTCAATCATACCATTTGAGCGGGGGTAATGGGGACTTGATGTAGATAGTTTTATATCATATTTTCTGGAGAAAATTTGGAAATCATGGGAATGAAATTGTGGACCATTGTCACTAAATATTTCCATAAGGAATCTATGCATGGAAAATATATTTTTTAATGTTGAAATTATGCTCTCATCTGCTGTTTTACTCGATAATTTATTGACTATTGCAAACTTACTAAAATATTCGACAACAACCAGAAAATTCGAATTGCCTAATGATTTGAAATCGATGCATTTTTTGCCAAGGTAGAGTTGGTATTTCATGTGGATTAATGGCTCTCTTTGGTTCCTTCTAGAATACAACAAGTTACACAGCTGAGAACCATATTTTCTATATCAATGTCCATACCAGGATAGTATATGGCTTCCCTAGCCCGTTTTTTTACAAGAAACTACTCTCTGATGCGATTGATGAATAATATTCAAAAATTCACCTCGGAGATTATGAGGAATTATAAGACGTTTTTTGTAAAAAGGAACACCTTTGTGAAGAAAGATATGCTTCAAAAACCAATATTTTTTTACATCAGAGTGAACAGTACTTTTGTGCTTTGGCCAACCATTGAGAGCATAGTACTTAACTTTTTGTAGAACTGAATCTTCATCGATGGCTTTCTTGAGTCTTTCTTCATTTGCCTTTGAAATAGAAATGACGGAAAACACTAAGATTTGTTTCGATAAAATCAGTATTGATTGTATCACTGGTTGGATCTCTGCTAAGCGTGTCCGGAACTCGGTGATTTTTACCTGGAACATAAACATGATTGAATTGATATCTTAAAAGTTTGAGTGATAACCTCTGAATCCTAGGAGACAGTTCATCAAGAAAATTCTTTAATAACCCCAAAAGAGGGTGATGATCAGTTTCAGCCATGTAATGATTACCATATAAGTAGTAGTGGAACCTTTCACAACCGAACACTATTGCGAGTAGTTCTTTGTGAATATGATTATACCTCTGCTGAGTAGGGGTTAAAGAAACAGAAGCAAATTCGATAGGGTGATTATCTTGACTACTAACTGCCCTTAAGCCATAAGGACTCGCATCTGGGAGGGTTGTTTTTTTTTGATGGATCGAAATAAGATAAAGTTGTTGCAGAGGAAACAAAATTTTCCAAACGACTGAAACAATGTTCTTCTTGACTGGTCCACTGCCAATGAACTTTTTCACTCAATAACTTTCGTAGTGAACTCGTTTCTTGAGATGAATTTAGAAAGATAAACTATCATTCCAAGGAAACGCTGTAACTCCTTTCTGTTCGTCAGAAATTTCATCAGGAGAAATATCTTCATCGCTGATCTCATGTTCAAGAAATTTAAATTTTGTTACACAAAATTTTGACTTTTCTTTATTCATTGTTAAACCACTTTCTTTGATACATGAAAGAACTGTTTTTTAATTTTTATTATGTTCCTCGACAGTTTTTCCGAAAACGAGTATGTCATCAAAATAACAGATAACACCATTGAGATTGCCTAATAATTCATGAACAAAATGTTGAAACACTTCTGGATTAAGTGAAATTCCATACGGCATACGTAAATATCGATACCTCTTCAAACTTTTGTTGTTATAGTACACAAAAGAGAACTTTCATAGTTCAGGGGAATCTGTAGAAATGCAGAAGATGCATCTAATAAACTGAAACATTTTGCACCTATCAGTTGTGAAAACAAGTAATCTTGTGTTGGTATTTGGTACAATTCACGTTTAATATATTTATTCAGACTTCTAAGATCAATGCAAATCCTGATATTTCCACTGGGTTTCGGTACAATCACAATAGGCTGAACCCAATCAGTTGGTTCTGTCACGGGAACTATAATATTTTCACTAACTAATTGATCTAAATTAATTTCAACTTTCTCGCGTAAAGCTATTGGAATTTTCCTAGGGGCACTTACACTAGGAACTGCATTGTCTGTAAGAGTTATTTTGCACTCTTTGTTCAATTTTCCAATACCATTGAAAACGGAATTAAAATATTTCAAAATTCCTTTCACGTCGAAATTATTAATAACATTTACTCTGTTATAGTCCCAATATTGAGCTTTGAGTCTTTGATTCTAACCCAAAAACGAGCAGTAATTTATTCTCATTTTTGAAGCTACAGTCCAGATAGATTTGTCCTATAACATTTATATTATGGCCCGAGTAAGATGATAAAGTGCAAGTGTTTTTTGTTAAATTATCAACACCAGTTTATCAAAGTTTGAAATATTCACATGACTACCAGTATCAACCTTCATTCTAATACTATAACCGTAAACATTTATTTTTTCAAACCATTCAATCGCATTCACATCAAAACCAGTAACCGACCAACCTATTTACTCGGAATCATTTTCAGGAACATCGTCTATATCGCTCTACGAGCTCTCATTGATTTCATGAACATTTGCTTTATTGTTACAAAATTTACGATAGTGTCCCATTCTTTTGCAGAAACTGCATATTCTAAAAAAGGCTGGGCACTTACCTTTATCGTGTTGTTGACCACATCTAGAACATTCCAAATTGTTATTGTTACCTTTTATATGAAAATCTGTGTATGACTTTCCTGTATTTCTAGAAGATCCTGAATATTGTCCACCACTGTATGAAGGTCTATCGTTTTGTGAGTGTCCTCGATCCCTGTACGAATTATTTTTCGAATGTCTAAAAATGTCACTTTGACAATGTCAGTTTGCCTTTTCACACCATGCACATTCACTGATTCCTCTCTCTCTCTCTGCTTCGCCACGCAAATTTCCATGGAACTCCATATATCGATTGCATCTTCTAATTCAACTCACATGTAGAGGCAAGTTGACGTAGTGCATTTATGAACTGATCAATACTTTCTCCAAGTATTTGATCTCTCTTAAAGGACTTGAAGTGTTCGTAAATGAGGTTCTTGATGGGATTGCAATAGTTTTCAAACATTTATTAGTTTCGCTGAATCATCATCTTCTGTATACTCGAAAGTATTGTAGATTTGTATACCATCATCGCCCAATAGGTTGAGTAAAATAGCGATTTTGACTTCATCAGTTTCATTCACTTTTCCAGTTGCCAGTAAGTATAAGTTGAACTTCTGCTTTCAAAGGCGCCAGTTATTAGCAACATTTTCGCTGTTGAAGTCGAATGCCTCGGGTATTCTTCCTTGTTCTGCCATTTCTTTCAACTATTAACTCAAATATTTGAGTTCGATAATTACCAACTAGAATATCCTAGTAGTTCTTGATCCTAGTGTATAGTATTTGTATGATTATACAGCTTCTCTGGCGGATTCTTCAACTTCAAGTACACGTTGACGTTATGTAGGTATGTTTATTTGGATTGATACTGAATGAGAGGCTGAATAACTTAAAGTTTCACTAGAGCCGACTTTGACATTATTTCCTTGTTACTGTACTATTTTATTTTTTAGCAAGCTTAGGTGTTAACAAAAAATATACAAGCTTTTATTATAATCTGACATGTAACACACTAACTGATGATTATATACAGAGTGCGAAATACATTATCTTTGACTGCATTGATAGACAAGACGAAATACGTGAGAAAAAGTAGAGTTTTTTTGATATTTTCTTAACAATGTATTTACAGTGGGTATTGAATGATAAATTGGTGGAGCTAATGTATAGCAAGATCAACCGCCACTTCTCAAAAGTAGTCTCCGACCAACAAAGAGACTGGGAACAGTACCTCCATGTGTTCTTGAAGGCCTATCGTTTAGCAGTGCACAAGTCAGCCACCTAAACCCCTACTAGTATTATAATAGGCTAAGTTCAGCGATTTCCCTGTGACCTGAAATTTGGGACGCCACCAGGACAAGACACTGCTGGAGAGGACTACGCCAGCAAGCTTCGCTAGAGAATGAACGACGTCAATAAACGGGTCTGTTTGAATATCCAAAGTGTCTGCAACAATAGGCGACATCTGGTGATTCTAGGAACCGCAAAATATCGCCTCATACCCCGCAGACTCCGGGCACCGGTCAGCGTTCAGACTTATCCTGGAGCGATACGGGTAAGGGAGAATTAATAGATACACCAAATCAGCTCTACAGGTAATCTCCGTCTTGTGACAGCATGCGCCCATCTACCATCAGAATATCACTAAAGAGCCGGAACCACGATCCCCTCTACCGTAGTACAGTGTTATTTTGGTTTCAGCGGAACCACTACTCCCTGGAGGCCAACACCAGTTGGAAGGGGTGCTAGGAGTCACCCTGACGGGTCAAACCCCTTCCCCCCTACCCATGTTAGTCAGATGCTTCCGACTCAGTTGGGTAACCGTCTGTAGGCGTTTTCACTCTGTACTGCATACCATTTCAGGCTAGATTACTCTAAGTAGCGTGGAATAGATGAACGTTCGTGACCAATTACGGCTGCTTCTATGTATCGCTGGTTGGTTTGTGAAGGCAAACCAACCATCGCCAAAGGCGCATGGTGGAGCTCCAGCTCCAGAGTGCCAGCAACAGAATGAAGGGGACCTTTGACATCAAGGCTAATTAATATTCTGGATGAATAATTATCTTATTGAAAACCTAGATATTTCATATTAGTAACAATATCTATTCTCTCGTTGTCTATAGTAATATTGAGCCCATTTATGTTTAACATATTGAATTTATATTTTGTTGTAATGATCATTGCTTTGGTTTTGGACACATTCAGTTTGAGCTTATTGATTTTCAAATATTGACTCATTTTTATTAGAACAGAATTCATTTTATGTATTGCAGTATCGATATCCTCATCGTAACATACTATCAAGGTATCATCATCATACAAATTAAGAAAGTCACACTCATCAAGGAGGTTTATATCATTAAGATATAAAATGAAGAGCAGCGGACCCAACAAACTAACATTAGCTCTAACTCTCTGTTTACGTCCAGACAAGTAATTAGATATCCAATTATATACCGAAGCTCTGATTCCATACCCTTTCAACTTAATTAACAATATATCTGTCTATCGTTTCAAAAACCCTCTTTAGGTTGAGGAAAACGGCTACTACGTATTTATTAATAGCTACTTTGAATTTTTCTGAAGAAAGCTGTAGGGCTGCTTCACATGAGTGTTTTTTGCGAAAACCTGATTGATGATTAAGAAGGGGTTTACCTTCTGAAAAAGGTCCAAGTAAAAATGCAGCATGAAGGGGGAAGTAATTATCCCAAACTATGGAGGAGGAGTCCCATGATAAAGAAAATATAATAGCGTCCCCCTCCAACTCATTGCGGTGTCAAATATTTACAACTTCTATTTGATCTTGAACGCTTGAAGGGTTTCGAGGCTGTATAAATACTCAAACGGTCTACGCTTTTACGACCACAGCTGGCTTAAAATTGTTACATTGTCAAGTATTCTCTAAAAGGCAGAATTCAAATATGGGTGATGAAAATTTCTTGTTTTAGTCATTAGGATAGATATTTCTTATATTGATTGTTATTGATATAACTTATGAAAATAGCAAACATTAGACACAATTCAAAAATACATCTACGTAGCAAAAACCATTCAAAATCATTCAAAATATGAAAAGAACTCCCTACTGGACTTCATTAGAGATATTTATGGAAAATTTCTATGAAAAAGTCTACTGTTGCATTTTTTTCAATGGTATTGTTTTAGCACGAGACTTTCGAATTCTTCGTGTGTAAAAAATAAATAGCGCAATCAGACGTAAAAGGGTTACATAGAAATATATGTCAATTCCCTTGCATATACCTATAGAACCAGGGGCCAATACCGGATAAATAGTAGGTATATTCTGTAACGATCATGTTGACACGAGGCGTAGGCGAGCGTCGAAAATCTCGTGAGACTGTTGTTGATCTCATGCGCGTGTGTAAGTAGCAATTACGTGATCGTTGCATACATTATTTTTTCTACGACCAGTACAAAATTAAAACAAAATTTTATTTCAATCTAGTTATGTTCAAACTTTACTTCAACGTAAATTTCAATTCGGTGGAATTGAATTTTTATAGACAGTTTTTGCTCGTGTGCAAGGTAACTCTTCACTACCTGTATAGGGAGCGGAAAAAATTTTATCCCTCAATTTCCTATAGTTTTTTGAACGATGCTGAAAAAGAGATGTTTGGCTTGTCTCCAAAGTGACGGCATATAGATGTGAGGACTGAGCTCGACGGGTCAGTCTCGATGGGACCGCTGACGGTGGAACGATTGATGATATTTTAGAGCATCGTCCATGAAAATATCTATAGAACAGAGACAGATCGGCAACCTTTCTGCGGTGTTCCAGAGAAGTGAATGGAGTATCACCGACGAGACGAATGGCTCTTTTTTTTGGACAGAATCTAAAAGTTCTATTGTGTGGTTGGGTGCTTCACGCCATATATGGAAACCCAAGACTGGTCGGATTTGTGCCTTATAAATCATATTGAGTTGCCGGAAAGTGAAATAATTTTGGCACGAAATAGAGCAATGTTCATTTAAACATCATGTATATAATGGTTCATCAAAAATCGTCTAATATACGGTTACCTGTGGTTATTTTTTTTAAATTGAAGTAGACTTCAAAATTTTTGGTGCAAAGTTGTTATATTTTTTGCCTTGCTAAAAAACAAAATAGTACAGTAACAAGGAAATGATGTTAAATAATATCGAGTGACAAAAAAGTCAAATTTAATCATTTTATTTATTTGTCAATGAAAAACTTGTTTATTGGGAATATGGAGACATGTAAACGATCAAAAATAATTAAAGAAAACCTTTAGACGAGATTCAGCCGAGCTCCTTACGCGAATAGGGATAAATTCTGCCTTTTCATCTAATTTTTTAATAATCCAAAGAACATGTCATTATGTAGAGTAGGTACTATGTTACAACATAATTTCATACATACTCAATAAAATACCACACTTGAGAAAGAAACTGAAATTATCCCAGGTGGAATTTTGACAAGCTCATTAATAAATAGGTAGGAAATGAGAGCGGTGGACGATATAAAGTTTGATTTATACAGCCCCTAAAATAAAACGTGTTTATTGAGCTGAGTGAATTATAACAAATGAGAAGCTGCCAATCAAAATTTGGAATTTTATATGTCATCACTTTTATTTCTCTTATTTTATATCTGTATGATCTCTAATGATTTTCGTTCAAAATATAGTATTTTATTTCTTATTTTATTTTTCATGCTGTATAAATCCCCTTTATAACGTCCATCGCTCTCATTTCCTACCTGTTTATTTATCAGCTTGTCAAAATTTCGCCAGGGATAGTTTTAGTTATTTTATAAAGTGTTATATTTTATTCAGTCTGTAGGAAATTATTTTTTTACGTAGTACTCCACATAATGAAATGTACTTTTGATTATTATTAGGTGGTTTTGACCACATGTCTTCATATTCCCAATAAACAAGTATTTTATTTAATAATTAATCAAATTTGATTTTTTTATTACTCTATATTATTTAAAATTATTTCCTTGTATACTGTATACTGTATTATTTTGAGCAAGGTTAGGTGTTAACAAAAAATAAAAAGAACTTTGTACCAACAATTCTGAAATTTACTTCAGTTCCAAAGAAAGATTACAATAGTTAACATAATAGTTGGGCAGGTTGTAATATAAGACGATTTTATGGAAACCCTTGTGTACATCATGTCGTTTGAATGAACATTTCTTAGACGGCGATGTTCTCAAATCTAGATATATTTTTTAATACTGAACAACTTTTTGAATAGCATTTTTCGATATTATCTATACTTCACTTCTGACTCAAAATAAAATTTTCCAATGCGCCTTGTATATTACGTGTGTTTTGCTACACTTTGCTGATGTTTAGATTTCGGGAAGCACAAACTTTTATCGGGAATAAATTTTGTCAAAAAGTACATAATAAAGAAAATTTTCATAAGGTACTTTCTTTCTAGATGACACTATGTATGAGCAGAAAATTGTTTGTTTCGGGTACAATTTCAATAAGTCGGCCATGTGTTTTGGAATGAAATAACGAAAAGAAAATACTCGGAAAACCATTGGCACGCCGTTAGTGTCAATTTATACGATCAAATGAACTCATCAATTTTGTGAACTTGAGTTTTATTGACAGCTGTAAACGGAAATTTTTCGTCAATTTTCATTTCCCAATAATTCATGAATTTTAAGGCAATCTATCAATTTCTAATAACTTTCGGTCTGTTCGTTCGATAAATGTTCTTGGGTTGAACTATTTCATGTCATGTTGGTATATCTGATAAACCAACAAAAGAATTGATGAATAACTTGTCGTGTGTAAATACAACCAATACTCGTCAATTTCAGTATTTATTCATTCGATATATTCTCAACTTCAATAATCCCATCAACAATTTATATTGGTTTCATCTCCTGTGCTAAAATTTCGTGAATAGCTTCAGTATTATTTCCAAATTAAACGAATGAAACAAATCCATTCAAACATCCATAGTATTTATGTAAAAGTACATATTTATGTGAGGGCGCTCGAATCAGTGAAGAAAAGTGATCCAATATTGAGTATGCAAAAATCACTTTGACGACGGTGCGATTTTTGATGAATTCTTGCAATTTTTTGTGACAAGAAAGATAAACGTATGAGACAGGCATCTCTCAGATTACTTAAAAAAAATAAAAAATACCTAGTGAGATAAAAAATAGTGAACCTGGTCAAATTTCTGCAATTTTTTAAAGGTCATAAAAAAAATTGAAAAAGTATTCCGAGAGATACCTAGATCCAACCTTTTGAATTCAGATGGTGAAAAAATAACTCGAATATATCGAGCGAGCTGCGAGTATTTTGATTTATCCTGCTCCTTGCTTAACCAATAGCTACCAATAAGGTTAACTCCCTTTTAATCAAAATATATTTTTTTTCAATATGTTCTGTGATATGGTTGTATGCAGCTACTTCTAAAATTTTTTCCAAAGGTGGTAATGTATTAATGGGACGAAATTCATTGACTCTGATTGTATTATTTACTTAGGAATGGGGATTATGGTACTACTTTTTAGAGCATTTGGAACTGTCTTATCGATTCAAAGATGTGTTTTACAATTTTGCAATTCAGAATCTCAAATATTCCACTATTATCTAATGAATTGATTATTTTACGTAAGTCTTGTAGAGATAGTATCAAAAATTTTGAGAAATTGGGATAAAAATTATAATCACAATAGTTCCATACTTTATCTTCTGGTATACTTTCAATGATGTCAGTAATGCTATTAACAAAGTAACTATTGAGCTTATTTGCTATAGAGTCATTTATATGTTTACCATCCTCAGTATCATTCCATGGAATCAGGAAATTTATTATAATTAACATTGACTAAGTGATATTGAATTATTATGATCAATCCTCAAAAATACACATTGTCTTCGATTTTCAAGAAAAGATCTCAACCAGTTATAACGTTTTCTCCTGATACCATAAGACTCTAAAATATTTAGTAATTTTAGATGATTAACGCAGTCAAACGCCTTGATCAGGTCGCATAAAACTGCGACAGGGAAATCGCCATCATTGAAAACATTTACAAAGATTTTGTAAATTGCATTAAAGCAGACTGAAGCAGACTGCAAAAACCATGTTGTGTGAAATTTAAAATATTATGCTTGTTAATAATAATACACACTCGTAGAGTGTACCCAAAGGCATAGCCTGTGCGGGTAGAGTACGGCTATTATTATTTGCCGTGGCACTCCAAGACGACTTACTAATTTTTGGTGGTATATCCACTTTTCATCTGCAGGAAAACCCGGAAAACCTACAGCACCACCTCGGGTGACCGGGGTTCACTCCAAGCTAGCACTGGACGAGATTGGCATCTAGACAACACACAATACACTCACTCTCATAAATCTAACATTCGTTCTAAAAAAGAATATTTAAAAATCTTTACTACTACTGGGATTTTTATTTTTGTGGATACGGGTAACCTTTCCTAATTTCATCTTCGAGGGAAAAACCCCATATTCAAATGACATGTTCACAAGATACGTTATTGGTTTCATAATTATGTGTAGAACATTTATTATTAGAGTATTGGAAAAAAATAAAGGGAAAAGTTTGTGCATGTCTTATAACCTGACAATCGATTTCGACACATATCACGTTATCGCTGGTATAGCGGAAAACTGAAAAACATTTATATGAAAAAGTTAAGAGTGGGGTAAGGTGGCAAGATATCAAAAAATGTTATTTGAAATAGTTGCTTAGAATTCAATTTTATATACAAAATAATTTGAATAGATGATGCACGAATATAAAACATTTTTTTATATTTTCCTATCTATATAAAAATATAAATAGTTTTCTTATGAATGGCTTGACTACACTGAAACATTTTTCGAAGATAATGACGAAACTTTCGCATATTCTCCACACCAGACAGCATCGAATTAAAAATATTAGATTTTCTCAAAACCCTGGTTGTTACATTGGTTCGTATCTAACAGTTCAGAATTCCACGATTGATGCGATGATAAGGTAATCCAAAAATATCGTAACTTTCTGATTATGATCAATTTTCCATGACGATCGTACACGAGCGTTTCACTTAGCACATAATACTAAAAATAGTGCGTCAAATTAAAGAGTTTAGAGTTCTTTCAAGATTGTATGAGGAGTAAACCCCTTTTGAACAATTATCATCAAAACATGATTATAATCTGGAAAACACCATGTGTTCACAATGGACGTGGAATTCTGGTGTAGAGACAAACCAATGTAACAATCAGGGTTCGGAAAAAATTAATTTTTTTAAATTTAGTTTTCTCTGGTGTGAAGAAAATGAGATAGTTTAGTCATTATCATTGAAATACAAATGTTTCAGTATAGCTATTCATGAGAAAAAAAATTGATATTTTCATATACTTAGATGGAAAAATATTCAAAAAATAGCCATTTTCAATGTTCTTGCTTATCTCTTCAAATTTTATTTATGTGTATAAAATTCAATTCTGAGTAAGTTTTTCAAATAACTTAACTCAAATCTTGCCATCTTACTCAACTTTTTGCCTTTTCAAAGCAACTTTTTTCAATTTGCCGCCATACTAGCGATCACGGGATATTTGTCAAATCAATTTTTAGGTTATCTGACCTGTACAAATTTTTCCTTAATTTTTTTTTCATTACTCTAATAATACAATTTTTCCCATATGATTCATACTTTTTGGCGGTCACTGTATGTACCATACGGAAAAAAGTTTATAATTCGAGTATTGGAAAAAAAAATCTGGGGCAAATTTTGTGCATCTCTGATAATTTGAAAATTACCATTAAAAGACCAAAAGTGGGATAAAATGACAAGATAAAAGTTATTTGAAAAAGTTGCTTAGAATTCAATTTTATCAAAGTTCGAAGAGATAACGCAAGGAAATTGAAAATAGCTATTTCTTAAAAATATTCTGGTATAACTGCTTGATACGAACCAGTGTAACAGACAGGGCCTCAGACAATTTAGTGCTCTCTCGTGTGGAGAAGATGTGAAAGTTTTGTCATTATCATTGAAATACAAATATTCCAGTGTAGTCATGCGATTCAAAAGAAAAAAAAGATTTACATAAATACGAAAATATCATGACCTTAACAGTGCAATAATTAAATCCACTTCGGATATTATTCTGAAACCACTCACTTATTTGATCAACCCAATTTTCACTACAGGCATTTTCCCGAAAATCTTCAAACTTTCCAAAGTAATCCCAATTTTCAAGAAAGGAGAAATCCACTCCGAAAAGCTTTCGACCCATATTATTCTCAAAAACCGGCTCTGTACATATTTTAAAAACAAGAACTTTCTGAACGATTCCCAATTTGGATTTCGAAAAAAACGGTCTACAATTAAACCACTGTGGGAAACATAGTCGAAGGCCTTGAACAAGGCAAACGCACAACATTGATTTTCTGTGGCTTTCTACTGTGTATCACACAATATCCTCATGGAAAAACTTGAATATTATGGAATTAGAGGTTTACCCTTTTCTCTCCTTCAATCATACCTTGATGAGAGATATCAATGTGTTACAATCAACAACTTAAACTCAGATATCTTACCAATAAGGAAGGGTGTGCTTCAGGGTTCGATTCTAGGGCCGGTACTTTCCATTATCTACGCAAATGATCTGAGCTCATTTCGTCATGCAAATAAAATATGTATATTATTTGCTAATGACACCTCCACTATTCAGTTCGGAATGTCCTGAGCCACAGAAAAGTCCACTAAAGACTGATTTTCCTCAAATAAATTAAAACTCGATAAAAATAAAACGTAGAGAATAACATTTAATGAAGAATTTGTCGTTTTTATGGGAGCAAAACAAAGTATTTTTATTGGCATGTATAAGTGGGACCTGTCAGATTACTTTAAAATTGTTGTATATAGCCCAAAGAGGGTATGGGTTGCTGCTTCAGTATAATGATTCCATATTTACTAAATTGTTCATGATTTTCGGATCATCCGTAAACATCTCCGTGAAGTGCGACACAACACATTTTATGCACTCAAATACTCTTGGGTATTATTAGGTATTATTCTAGATGATAAACTATCATGACATCATCACATCAACCTCCTCAATAGAAAACTGTCTGGTGTAATATTTCTCATTCACCAACTGAATTCTATAACCAGTATCTCAACTCTAATGACTGCATATTTTCCACTTTTCCATTCACAAATCAACTAAGGTGAATATTCTGGGAAAATTCAATTATGGCAAACAGCATTTTCAGAAAATAAAAAAAAAGTTGAAGGAATCTTCAGTTGGTTCACAATGAGCTTGACAAGCCTAATAGGGCAGGACCTGGTTTCTTTCTAAAAAAGGTACTCAGGATTCTAGCTAACGCAAGTTATATCGAGCACTGCTGCCCTCTTTTTTTTTTATCCACACAATCACCTGACAAGATCTGCCAACCTTATACGAACACCTAGGCTCCGTCTGCCTAAGTCTGTAAAGAACAAACTCATTGGGAATTAGACTCTACAATATTCTTCCTGTCAACTGGACAATTCTCAATTCACACAACAAATCAAAAAGTATCTTTCAAATGACTGTTATTTTTACTCAGTCAAAGAATACATGGATACACTGATTGCCTCACTATGTATCTATCTTCTCACCAATTTAACTTCTGACATTAATTATCATAATATTTTACCTCTATCTCTTGTGAATATTCCGACTGATACTATATTATATTTTAAACTGTTATTTTAGTTTACCATAACATAATTACTGTGATCTACCATTTTGAATTGCTACAAATACCTGTGTATAACATGGTCAATAAATCATCTTCAAGGAATAGAAGCTACCCAAAACACCAAAACTACGTCACTTTCGCCCGACGCACGTTTCGCTAACATAGTTAGCATTTTCAAGAGCTATACGCTTACCATAAGTACTATACTATACTATAAGTAGTATTGTATTCACACCAAAGGTTCCAAACATCCATTTCCAATAAATCATATATCTATCTATCTATCAATCTATCAAAAAAAAATAGCCATTTTTAACTTTCTTGCATTATCTCTTCGAACTTTGTTTCTGTGTAAAATTGGATTGAAAGCAACTTTTTCAATTAACTTTTTTAGATATCTTGCCATTTTACTCCACTTCTTGCCTTTTCATAGTAATTTGTTTCAATTTTCCACCATACCAGAGATCACGAGACATGTGTCAAAATCTATTTTTATGTTTATGTTTTTATCGGACATGCACAAACTTTGCACAAACTTTTCCCCAGATTTTTTTTTCCTCTACTCTAATAATAAACTTTTTTCCCATGTGGTACATACTTTTTGGCGGTCATTGTATAAGATTGAAAAAGTAACCATCACAGTGTAAGAATTCTTCTGTAGGTACCTTCTCTAGGAGGCTTTTTTAATTAAAAAATAAATCTGGTTTTTACGAAAGCGTCTAAGGGCCACATAGTTTTTTTTTTTCATTTTGCGACTTCAAACACAGAATTTCTGACTTTAAAGTAGGAATTCAATTTTTCGACTTTGAAGTCGGCGACTTTAACTCGGAAATTCCGACTTTGAAGTCGGAATTTCATTTTTTCGACTTGAAAGTCGGAATTTTGGAGTTTTAACTCGATATTTCATTTCTTTTGCCTCATACAAATCACACATTGTTAATCATCTTCAGTGTGACGAAAGACAATCTAATTGAACGACCAACTAGCAGAATTTGTTTTTGATTCAGACAGGGACACCATCTGCAGATTTGTTTAGAGGTTTTGCCTCTCATCAAGGGTAGGTCAACACAGACAGCTCTAAAGCCATCTATTCCCTGTTCGAATCAACTCATCATTCCGGTTATTTGGCCTCTCCGGTCTCGCGCGATGAAACTGGGTCTAGTCTGCTCCACCTTGCGAGCAGAGTCAGAAGCACTCCGAATCTCCGGTATGTGAGATTTATACGAGAGCGTAAAGCTCAGAGTTTTTGGGAGATCGCTTGGTAACGATACTCTCGATGTTTCATCCATTTCACTCTTAAATACACCGACGTAGGCTTATTATGGCAAATACCTGGCCAAAATCGATTACTTTCCTAGTTAATACCACGGCGGGTATTGCATTATATCTAACACATAGTTGTGCAATGTTCCTCGTTGCAGAGGTCACAATGACAAGTGCTCCATATAACTAACTAGCAGAATTTTGTTTTGGTTACATGTTGAAATGGTAAAATCGACATTGTCGAAGTACCGACTGACAGAAAACAACTACTTTCCTGGCTAACACCACGACGGATATTCAACTACATCTGACAAATATTTGTACAATGCTTAATGTAGTTAAACAGTAGATTATCCTTCATTTGGCTGGGGAAGACCACCTGCAGATGAGTTTTGGGGTTCTTGCCTCTCATCAGTGACAGAGTAGGTCGGACAACATTAGAGTCGTCCTGCCCCAGCCCAATAAATAATAATCCTCTGTAAAACTAATATTGTCTAACAAATGAAGCAGCGATTCACAGTAAAGTCAGTCACAGCGAGAAAAACAAAAATCACTTTTCAGTAGCAAAGACTCCAGGAAGTGAGAAGAGTTTAAGACCTTTGGGAGGAGAGTATCAAATAAATGAAACAGGGAAATCGACAATGTCGCTGTATCATTCTCTCAAAATGTTTTTACTGTTTAATAACAATGAGCATTTGCAATTGGGTCTTCTTGAAAGAACGTTTCACAAATATCCCAGCAAACAATTTTGGTCGGTATTATGCTGGCCCAATATACGGTTGCCAGAAGAAGCCAGAACGGCAAAACTCCTATAGCAAGTGAAGGGCCAGTAGAAATAGAGGACTCCGGCCAGCATTAGGGCCAATGTATGCGTATACCACTACTATAGTAACGGCATACATACATTGGCCCTGATGAAAGCCACTATCGTTTCTTTCTAGTGGCCCATCAATGGATACAGGAATTCTTCCTTTATTCTGGTAACCATGCATTGATGGTCCAGTAAACATGTTGACTGCAACCTGGTCAGAAGGTTGGTACTGTCCAACTAGTGAAATTTTCTGAAATGAACACCTATTTTTTTTCTTCAGAAAAGCCATTTTATTTTCTTATAATTAAAATATATAATCCAATGAGATATATATCTATAGAATAAAACATGAAAAAAGTTTTTTGGTTTGAAAATATAAAAATAGAAGTACTGCAAACATTTTTTTCATGATTTTATAGAGCAGGAGTCTCCCCCTTCCACAGCTGCCTTTGTTCTCATTTTGTTTCTCCACCATTTTCAGTCAAGTGTGGTTCTTAGCCAGAATTTCATCATACCAGCAACTTCGGTTTCCGTGGCATTTCTTATTGTGAATGGATTTATAGAAGACAAACTGAAATAGTTATTTATGCAAAAAGTAAGTGCAATAAACAATTTTTGCACTAGTTGCATACAAAATTTTTTCTACGTTCATGCAAAATGCAAAACATTAATTATTTGCGGCACTTGGTATAGGAAAATGAAAATCGCAACTTAAATAATTAATTATTAGTATCGATTTGCATTGAAATAAATCATTATCATCTATTTTTCCATTATTATTACTCATTTCGAAACTTTCAATTCTGTAATTATTGTCAGAAATAATTTTTGACTGACGTTTCGGTAACTACAGATGCATTATAAAAATTAAAATCATAGAAGCCGTGAGCGTGTATGTTATCACGAGGTGTGGTCATAGTACAGACAGTTTGCTCTATGCATGTAGGCGGTTTAGAACAAAGCGGATAAGTTTTGATTATGGAACTCCGGAAGACATTATTTTTTCAAGTCTGGCTGCTAACATTAATACAAAATGATATAAAATATGTGAGTGTTTAAAACGTATTGCCAATCTCACAGAATATGTACTTTAGTTATTTATGCAACAAGTGCAAAAAGTAAGTGTTTATTGCACTCGACGTGAAATTGTTCGACGAGGCCGTTAGGCCGAGTTGCACAAAACGTCGAATGCAATAAACAATTTTAGCACGAGTTGCATACAACATTTTTTCTATGTTCATGCAAAAAGCAAAAAATGAATTATAAAGGTGCGGCACTAGATGTTGGAAAATGAAAATCGCAACTTAAATAATCAATTATTACTATCTATTTGCATTGAAACAAATCACTATCATCTATTTTCCATTATTATTACTCATTTTGAAACTTTCAATTCTGTAATTGTCAAAATAAATTTTTGACTGACGTTTCTGTAACTACAGATGCATTATAAAAATCAAAATCATAGTAGCCGTGGGCGCGTATGTTATCACGAGATGTGGTCATAGTACAGACAGTTTGCTCTATGCATGTAGGCGGTTTAGAACAAAGCGGATCAGTTTTGATTATGGAGTTATTTTCGGGAAGACATTATTTTTTCTGACCAAGCGACAACTCCGTATTTCGATTTAAAATATAAAAGCTATTTATACACCCGTATTCCATTAGAACAATATTCCCAAGTAAAAACCCGATTTACTCCGTTTTGGCGTTTTTGTAGATACTAGGGTTTTGCTTAGGACGGCAGTATTAATTCTGGATTTCGATACCAAATTTCAAGGTCATGATCTGCTGCTACTGGTCTGTTTGAAAAACAAAGGAATAAACTTGACAATAACGTGTTTAAATAGTCCGACTGTCATACAAGAGTAGTGAAAATGGAAAATAATAATTATTCAAACTCTGATATTCTGAATTTGTTTTATGTTCACGGTGAGTGCAATAAAATAATATCAAGGACCTGTAGAAGATTTAATGAGTTGTATCCAAATGTACCGGCAATGAACGAACGGAAATTCGGAAGAATTGAACGAATTTATATCAACTTCGGAAAAGTTCACGCCTCGAGAAATAAACAGAATCAGGTAACTGGTGACATGGAAAATGAAATCAATGTTTTGGGATATTTTTATGCTTATCCTCATGCATCAATATCTAGTGCTGCGGTGGATTTGGGAATTTTACAAAAACATAATAAGCACGGTTACATAGAGATGATCCACCAAAACGAGTAGAATTTTGCGAAATGTTACTAACATGGACACAATCGAAGATCCCAACTTTTTGAAAAAAATTATTTGGACCGATGAATCACAGTTTTCACGTGAGGGAATATTCAATCGTCGGAATAATCATTTCTGGGCATCAGAAAACCCTCATTTCATTAGAGAAAGGGGATTTCAACAAAAATTCAGTTTTAATGTGTTTTGTATGCTTAAGGATGATAGATTTTCAATATGCATTTATGAGGAAAAGTTGAATTCCGAAAAATATTTGGATATTCTGCGAACAACTGTGAGTGAATTCCTTGACAATTTACCTCTAAACATATATGATAATTGTTGGTATCAGCTGGATGGGGCTCCTGGACATTGCACAGGAGAAGTGAGCAGAGAACTCACAAATTTGTTCGAAGATCGGTGGATACGACTTTTGGGTCCTTGGACTCCCCTAGATTTTTATCTCTGGGAAAAAGTAAAAGAAAAGGTTTATAGAACACCTGTGAATACAAAACAGGAACTAGAAAACAGGGTTAGACGTGCTTTTGAAGAAATTGACCCGTCGGAAATCCGCAGAGCCACGACTGATCATGTAATGACGTCGATCCATCAATGTTTGCAAGTAAATGATCAGCATTTCAAGCATCTGAGCTACTGAGTTTTTGTTTTTTCAATATCAAATGTGTTGTAATTGTCAAGTAAACTTTGTAATATTTTATCTTGTGTAGAATTGATTTATTAAATTTAATTTTTCATTCTTCGAACTGTCAACATAATCATATTTGTCATTCTCCCAGTATTAAGGAAGATTCATGTATTTCATTATACTTTTCTCAAAAAAGATGAAGCTGTTTTTTGTTATTTGATAGATTTTTCATCAAATTTGATACTTGCACAGACCTCAAAAATTATAAAATAATTTATATCTCATAAACGGTAAGAGATAGGTATAGGATATACTGAATAAAACTTATTCAAACTGGTTCGTTGAAATCGAAAATGAAATAATATACAGGGGGTTCCATTTGAAAAAACTGAGTTTCAGTCATTTTCATGAGTCCCCGAAAAGAAGTTAATTCTGAGCATCCCTGTATGATGAAACTGAGATCCAGTTCATCGACAGAATACCTAATGGTCTTGTGCAGCTATGACCCAAATTTCAATATTTTGTAAATTTGCATTGTGAAAAAATTTCTATTTAAAATAACAAAGTAGCTACTACTTTCTGATACAAGTGGCAACACTGTATTGATAAAAATATTTCAGACGGGTTGGGCATGTTTGATTATCCATGCCCACAAATTTTCAAAATTATCTGTTATTCCCCAGTAAACACAAATCGATCTCAGAGATGTTAGTGGACCTCACATTCACGTTCCAAATCACAACTCTGAGTCGTGTTACGACTCATATTGACCATCTCCAGAACTTCTATGGTGCCCTGAGGGCACCATATTATGCATTCCAAGAATGATACATATTATACACCTTCGATTTTCATGATAATGAGTGATTAAACTGCTGACAGAAATATATGTTTAATCAACACGCTCATTTATATCAACAGATATACAATTCACATAATCACATCACTCTGCCTGGCTATTTATTTACTCTGGTCCCTGCCGCTCCACCTTGCGACAGGAGGAAAAAGCAAAGTCTTCGAGTTTAGAGATCATTCAGAGCTTTGCTTTCGACTTGTAAAAGATCCATGTAGTTTATTCGGAAAGGAACGGAGGTTTATCAGCGAATAAATTTGACAGATGAGAGGAAAATAATAATTGAGTAGATGAATTCATTCATTGTTTTGAAATCTATCAATTATAGGTCTATCTATCACTCAAATTGTTACTGAATGGAGTATTGAATATATTTATGATTGATATGATAAAATGGAATGTGAAAATTATATAACTAGCAAGTAAATATTGGTGTCGATTTTAGTGCGTACTTACATCATTTGAAATACAAAAAGAAATAATTCGTTTATTATTAATTGGTAAGATTTTGGTATATACACAGATGTATATTTTCATATGGGTATTAATTCTTCCAAACATTTCTGAAATCGTGCAAAGTGGAACATTTCAAATATCCACCATTCATTTTGTTCATTTTGAATGATTCCAAAAAGGTCGATTCAACATTTCTGAGATGTTTATGAGTTATTTTGAATTGTTTCAATCAGTTACAGTTTAGGTAAAATATAAAATGTTTATGAATATATCAAACTGAAGTTTTTTTGTGATGTTTCATTTATTGACAATTGAAATGTTACATTGATTTGAAAAACAGCTTGATACGTTTTGAATGCTTTGAATCATTCTGAAACATTTAGGAAATTTTGCTACCTTAACATTTCGATTATTGTCAGTTGGAGGTACTTGGAAATGTTTCAATTATTCTAAATAAATAATAATATGAACTGTTTCTGGATGTAACATAATAACATGTCTTAGAATGTTTCAGAAATGTTTCTAAAAAAAGGTTTTGACTATCTGCATCTACAGTACTTTTCAAATTTTTTATGTTTCATGTTTACTAAGGAGATGAAGTTTACTTTCTTGCATAATTAGGTATGTGATTCAAAAATATATGTTCATCTGGAATCGTTGTATTAAATGAAGGGCAGATAATTTGAATGAATGGCACTTTTTGATGTTCCAAAATTGTTAAATGAAGCCTGAATGTTAAGATTTTTCACCAATGTTTATTCTGATCGATATGAAATTTTTGTGTTAAATTTTGATAATATTCCATGAATTTGAAAATGATTGGTAACAATCTATTATTAATAATGTCAACATTTCATGTACACTCAATACTCAAAAAATTGAACATTTCAACTGCATCTGCAGATCTGCATCAATGCCGCAAAGCAAATCTTATTTGTCAAAACACTTCGCACCAAACTTTCATTTAATCGCAAATATCAGTGCTAGACGAAAACTCAAGATATCTGTTAACCGTTTATTGCCAGACATAAAGCTGATATTCTAGAAAACAGAAATGTTTGTTTCAGGCATGATTGTTCAGAAAGTTTCACAAACTGATATTCACATTAGCTATTTTTATTTAAACTAATGCGAATCACTTTTGCACCTTTGAGACACGAGATTGAAAATCTAATCCACAGAAATATTTGATTCAGTTTTGAAATGTGCTCGATAAGTCATAGAGATTCACAAATTGTATTTGGTATACCTTGGCAATAACATCGACGTATTATTATGTATCACTTTCGTAACATTTAGTGATATGAATGCGACATCTCAAGGATGTTTGTGTTAACTGGGGACGTTCTCCAGAAACGTCTAATAGGCCATCGAATGTGGAATACCCTATATATATATATATATATATATATATATATATATATATATATATATATATATATATATATATAAGGTCTCAATCTGCCTACTCCGTCGAGAGAACAGTTCTCTCGACGGAGAATAAGTGACGAGACCTGGGGAGTAGGCAGATTGAGACCCCGGCGTCAAGTTACAAAATCCTGATGATACCTGAGGAATAGGCAGATTGAGACCTAACTTCACACCCTTTCAATCATTTCATCCTTTTTTCTTGAAAATGGCTCAAATCGGAGCCGAAACGTCGAATTTCAACAAATTCTAGACGCGGTTCAACCCGAACTTCCAGTTTTCATATATATATACATATATATATATATATATATATATATATATATATATATATATATATATATATATATATATTTCCTATGTAACCTCAATTAAATCTTTTCACTTATGGAGCTCGTGAAATGGACATCATGAAATAATGATGGGCAAAAGTTATTCATATATACTGGTTTTGGGCCCTTACCGACAGAATATCTGGTAAAAGATATTAGTTTGGCCAGCATTAAAATGCTTTCATGCCAGTAATGCACTGGCATGTCCATCATTGGCCCTTCCGCCGGCCAGAGATTGTATGTTTGCTGGGATCTGTCAGATGTAGTTCAATATCCGTTGTGGTATTAGCCAGGGAAGTAGTTAGTTGTTTTCTGTCAGATGTTTGCCTCATATTTTCCACATGGTGGAGATGTATGGAGAGGAGGAGACTTGCTCTCTGACAGAAATTCTTGAACTTGGTTACATATGTTGGTTACATGGAGCACTTGTGATTTTGCATATATTGTAATTGTACAAATATTGTAATTGTGCAATATATCTGTTAGATACACCCGTCGTGGTAATAGCCAGGGAGTAGTTGTTTTGATAGGTATTTGCCATAATAAGCCTACGTCGTAGGTGTATATGGGAGTAAAAAGGGGAAACCATCGGAACCGACTATCGTTCAATTAGATTGTTAATACTCAGTAAACAATAACAGCTTTCGTCATACCGAAGAAGATTAACAATGTGTGACTTGTGTGACGCAAATTAACTGAAATATCAATTTAAAACTCTAAAATTCTGATTTTCAAGTCGGAAAAATAAAATTTCGACTTAACAAGTCGGAAATTCCGTGTTAGAAGTCGGAAAAATAAAACTGTGTGTCCCTTAGACGCTTTCGTAGGTTTTGAATACATTATTTGGTAATGATTTTATCGTTTGTGGCAATTTATAGCAGGAGAGCTAGTGAACATTCCGAGTAACGGTATGTCTGTAAGGCTAGAAATTCTCATAGTGATGAGTCATAGCATGCTAATTACGGTAACCATCACTTGGCACGCCTCAGCCCTGCACGTCATCATCCCCTATATTTTTGAAAGTGTAGATAAAATTTGAAAAAAAAAAAAAATTTGTCGCTGTAAGCTTGAAATTTTCATATGTGCACAAGTACCTGACAGGTGAACCGAAGGAAAGGTGTGAAAGATACAGCGTGTTTACTAATCATGGTTTCTTGCTGAAGTAGGTCATTTGAAGAAGAAAAGTTTCTATGAACATATGTCTGGAGTTGCTTCGTTTCTGAAATACAGGGTATTGAAATAAAAAAAAAACGGTAATTATAAAATATCACGAATATCCTAGAACCGATTTGGTTGAAACTTGGTACATTTAATGGAACTAATAAGGCGCTCATTTAGCCTCAACTAGATTTAGGGCCAGTGGCGCCTCAGTGAGCCCCACAGCCAACAATATTGTAAAAAAAAGAACGCCACTGACTTTTTTCCCGTAGATTTTTTTGGATTGAGCAACTGAAAATACAAATTTTTGGTCTCTTGTATTTTCTTCATAGTTATCTAGCTTCGTTTTTGCCAAAAAAAAAGTACTTATTCAACTCATTCTAAAACTTACGAAAGCGCAGGAGGGCCACAAACGTTTTTATTTCATCATTTTGACTGTAAAGTCGAAATAATGAATAAACACTCTTGTGGCTCTCCTGCGCTTTCTCAGTTTTTAGAATGAGAAGAAGTGAATTTTTTGTTTTTCTCGAATACGAAGCTAGATATGAAAAAAATACAGGGGCCCAAAAATTTGTATTTTCAGTTGATCAATCCAAAAACAATGACATTTACGGGAAATAAGTGAGTGGCGTATTTTTTTTACAATATTGATGGCTGTGGTGCCCACTGAGACGCCACTGGCCCTAATAATTTTAATCTAGTTAGGGCTAAATGAGCGCCTTATTGGTTCAAATGAATGTACCAAATTTAAACCAAGTTGGTTCTAGGATATTCATGATATTTTATTAATACTTACCTTAATGTTTTTTTTTAATTTGAACACCCCATATCTCAGAAACGAAACAAATCAGGGGAACTTTTCTTTTTAAATGTCCTAACAAATCACCCTCTGCTGTTAGGAACCATAGTTAGGAAAAACCCGCTATATTACACACCTTTCCAAAGTTCACTTGTCAGGTCCTTTTTTTGCAGATTTTATATACACTTTCGAAAATAGAGAGGTTGATGACGTGCAGGGCTGAGGCGTGCCAGGTGATGGTTAAGGTACTCAGCATGCTGTGACTCATCACTATAAGAATTTCTAGCGTTACAGACATACTGTTACTCGGAGGGTTCACTAGCTCTTGGTCTGTTATTAACTTCACAGCCAAAAAATTGGGTCCATTTTGACGCCCTTATATGCGACAATAGTTTGTAATTAAGAGGAGGCTAACCCTATTAGTGGCTATTGGTCAAGAGGGGGCTAACCCTATTAGTGGCTATTGGTCAAACAAGAAGCAGGAGAAATCAAAATACTCGGAGCTCGCTCAATGAATTCGAGATATTTTTTCACTATCTGAATTCAAAAGGTTGGATTTAGGCATCTCTCGAAGTACTTTTTCAATTTTTGTTAAAAAGGACCTTGTAAAAATTGCAGAAATTTGACCAGATTCACTATTTTTTATATCACTAGGTAATTTTTTCAAAAAAGTACTCTGAAAGGTGCCTGTCTCATACATTTATCTTTCTTGTCACAAAAATTTGCAAGAATTCATCCAAAATCGCACCGTTAAAGTGATTTTTGCTGAAGCCCTGCTGAACATAAATATGTACTTTTACATGGATACTATGGATGTTTGAATGGATTGTTGTAGAAGTTGTAAATGGGATTATTGAAGGTTAGAACATGTCAAATGAATAACTACTGAAATTGATGAATATTGGTTGTATTTACACACGACAATTTATTCGCCTATTCTGTTGTTAGTTTATCAAATATACCAACATAATGACATGAAATGGTTCAACCCAAGAACTTTTATCCAATGAACAGGTATCACAACAGACCGAAAGTTACTAGAATTTGCCTTAAAATTCATGAATTATTGATGATTGAATATTGACGACAATTTTCCATTTTCACCTGTCAATAAAATTCAAATTTCGTATCAATGGTTTTCCATGTATTTTATTTTCGTTATTGCATTACGAAACATGCAAATGACGGCCTAATTAAAACTGTACCCGAAACAAACAATTTTCGAACAAAAATTTCGATTCATTTTTCAATATAAAGAACTCAGGACTGAATAAAATATAACACTTGAAGAAAATACTAAAATTATCATTGGAGGAATTTTGACAAGCTGATAAATAAATAGGTAGGAAATGGGAGCGGTGGACATTATTATAAGGGGGATTTATACAGCACATAAATAAAATAAGAAATAAAATACTATATTTCAAAAGAAAATCGTAACAATATCATACAGGCATAAATTAAAAGAAATAAAAGTGATGAAATATATAAATCCAAATTTTGATTGGCAGCTTCTCGTTTATTATAATTCACTCAGCACTTGTTTTACTTTATATCGGCCACCACTCTCATTTCCTATCTATTTATTTATCAGCTTGACAAAATTCCGCTTGGGATAATTTTAGTTTTTTCTCAAGTGTGATATTTAATTTAGTATGTATGAAATAATGTGTTGATGTAGTACTCAACATAATGACATGTTCTTTTGATAATTAAAAATATAGAAGAAGTTACCCCTATTCACGTAGGGGGTTCGGCTAAATCTCGTCTCGGGTTTCCTTTAATTATTTTTGTTCTCTCTCATGTCTCCATATTCCAAATAAACAGGTACTTCAATAATAAATAAATTAAATAATTTAATTTGATTTTTTTATCTCTTGATATTATTCAGCATAATTTCCTTGTTTATTATTTTGAGCAAGTTTAGTTGTTAAAAAAAAATAAAACAACTTTGCACCAAGAATTTTGAAGATTACTTCAGTGAAAAACCAAAATTACCACAGGTAACCTAATATTCGGGCAGTTTGTAATATTAGACGATTCTTTATAAACCGTTGTATACATGACGTCGTTTAAATGAACAGTGTTCTATTTCGTGCCAAAAATTGTTTAATTTTTCGTCAACTCAATATGATTTATAAGACACAAATCCAACCAGTCTTGGGTTTCAATATATGGAGTGAAGCACCCAAACACATATTGAAACTATCGTTGATGATACTCCTTTCACAAGCTCGCTCACTTCTCTGGAATACCACAGACAAGTTGCCGATCTGTCTCTGTTTCATACATATTTTCATGGACAAAATGCTCTTTCGAAATATCATCAATCGTTCCACCGTTAGGAGTACCATCGAGACCGACCCATCGAGCTCAGTCCTCACATCCATATGCCGTTACTTTGGAGACAAGCCTATCACCTCATTCTCAACATCGTTCAAAAAAATATAGGCCATTCAGGGGTAAAAATGTCTACTCCCTCTAACATGGATTTTCATTATATATATTTCCAAATATAAAGATAATTATAGATCGTTGATTCAAAAAAAATTTATATCTATTTTTTATTTTACGTTGTATTAAAATTCATGTTGAAGTAAAGTTTAAACATAACTAGATTGAAATGCAGTTTTGTTTTAATTTTGTATTGGTCCTAGAAAAAGTAATATATGCAACGATCATGTAATTGCTACTAACACACGCGCAAGAGATTAACGACAGCCGCACGTAATTTAAGACACTCGCCTACGCCTACGATTTTTTTGACTGCCCCGTATACACCCTAATGTAGTTTCATTAATAACGTTATAAAGCCTTCACTCTATGCTCAACGTTATAATAATTGGACATGTTGAACGAGTTCCGATAAATACATTTTCATCCTGAATTTGTCTTATTTCGACTACCAACCCTACCCAACGCCGATGTTTTTTCGAATTTTGGCTGCTTAAATCTTAGAAACGACACATACAAAATCATTTAAACTCGCACATTTTCCTAATTTCCCATCCCACTACAACATAATGAAGTTTCAGCCAATTTAACCGAGAGCCAATTTTACATGTGTTTTCGTGCGGGGTCCGTTACCTGCATTTGTTATAGGTCAACATATATCTTTTGTTTCTGTTTTCAATTTGTCCCGGTGCATTTCTGATTTCAAAAAATTTGTCCGCTATGTCAAATAAGTCTCTAAGTTTATATTGTTGAAGTGTAGATTAATTGCAAAATTTATAATTGTATTATCAGGGGTAATATAATAAGTGGTATGATTATTGCCGATAATTTTTTGGAATATTAATGAATTGCAATCCCAAAGCTGATAATACAACGAGTCCGCGGCCTCATCTATGATACCAATGGACATTTGTCCCCAACGATCGCTCATATTGATAAATGAAGATAACTAGTCAACACACATAAATTTGACGTTTATAATTTAAATCATTATTTTCACTTGACAGATAGTAAAACAAAAACTAAGCAGGTTTATCACCGTGAAAATACAGCGACAAGCTATATTTTCACTGTAGTTCCGATTCTATTGGCTGAATTTCAAAATTTGAAATCCACTGATTGGTTATTAAGCAAGGAAATATATTGTCCATACAATTATTTTCTCCTCTATTAGTGTAAACAATCATTTTCTGGAAACCGAATGATTCAAGTAAATAGTATAAGACTATATTTTCTTTTTGTTTGGTACCAAAGAGTACTCTGAAATCTCCCGCCAAGATGATATTTTATGTGCAACTGATTTTTGAGAGAATTTTTTTTTTTTTCTATTTATTTTTACGATGTCGAAATCCCCACTTGGAGATCTGTAAATTGATAATACAAATATTTACTGGGTAGGTAAAAAACTTACAGTCGAACTCCACCAAATAAAATCTTTATTAACTTAGTGTGTGTGTAGTCAGAGGACATACATCAGCACATGACGAGATGTAGTCAGAAGACTTACATCAGCAGCAGACATGTTTCGAAGGATTAATCCTTCATCTTCTGTGAAAAAATAGGGTGGTTAACAAGTAGAGATCATATGTGATGGAAAAAACTATTGTAGACTTAAAAAAGGGGGGTTTAAAAAAATGTTTAACAACTAAAACGTCCACATGACGTATACCCGCATTTGAGCGGTCTGACTACACACACACTAAGTTAATAAAGATTTTATTTGGTGGAGTTCGACTGTAAGTTTTTTACCTACCCAGTATCATCTCACCTCCACTGTATGTTATGGATTGCCTCCGTTGGATATACAAATATTTTATAATTTTGTATGATTTAGTTAGAGAAGTTATATAACCTTTTTTGTTGAAAATGTGATCATGATTCGAAATACATGATGAAATAATAGATGCCCCATTTAGTTGGAAATGGTGCCGATCTAATTTGGAACAGGCTGTATAATCGAACTATATTATTTGTCATATGGGCATTTCAACCTTGTATTGAATCATCAAATGTGAAGCTTCCTGTTATTTACTTCAAATTCTTCTTTGTTAATGTTAGATGGCCACTTATACAGGGTTTCCCAAAAAAACCGGAACGGCCGAATATTTCAGCAACGGCTTGACATAAAGTTATGAAATTTGGTATACGGGGGTTATTAGTAGTGCCGGATCTAAAAATAATATTTGCAACATTGCCAGTTTTACAGTTTTTCCTATGGAGCTCTTAACTTTATTTTTTTAGATGTAATGCTATTTTTATTTTTAGTGCATTCGATTTGTTGTGTTCAAGTTACTATGATCCCATGATAACAAATTTTAATTTCCCTAATTTTTGTTAATATGGAAACTCAAAATTTCAATATCTCGAGAAATCGAGGCGATATGACAATGAAAATAATATTAGTAGAAATTTATTGGTAATTCTGATATTAAAATACCATTTACAACGTTGTCAAATTTACATGTTGGTTTCACTAAATCTTCCTAAGTATTTATTTCCTTTTAAATTTTGTGTATTTTATTTGATTCCATAAAGTAAATTTTTTTTAACTGAAATTAATAATAAAACACTGACAAACAGGAAACAATACAAAACTACGTAGGTAATACAAATATTCCTTTTTATTATGGTAACTGATAAACTAAATATGATTAAATAATCCAATGACAAACATTAACAGGTCTAAACTAAACGAGAAAATAAAAGACTAAACGTATTAAGTGTTCAAAATGTTGGCCATTATTTGCCAAACAATAACCAAGCCTGTCATAAAATTCACCAATAGTATTATTTAACACTGGTGTTATAAGAGTCGATTCGTATAGAATTGCTTCCCTTAGATGATCTAAACTTAGTGGTCTATTTTTGTACACCCTATTTTTTAGATGTCCCCAATAAAAAAAATCCATAGGGGTCATATCCGGGGAGCGTGCTGGCCATTCTATCGTTCCTCCACTTTTCTGTGAATACCTCGTCCAAATTTGACAACGTTGTAAATGGTATTTTTAGATCAGACTTGCCAAAAAATTTCTAATAATTATTTTTCATTATCATATCGCCACGATTTCTCGAAATAATAAAATTTTATGATATTTTTTAACGAAATGATGAATTGCAACATTAACAAAAGTTAGGAGAATAAAAATTTGATATTATACGATCATAGTAATTTGAACACGACAAATCCAATGCGCTAAAAATAAACATAGTATTACATTTGAAAAATTAAAGTTGAGGGCTCCATAGGACAAACTGTAAATCTGGCAAAGTTGCAAATATTATTTTTAGATTCGGCACAACTGATAACCCCCGTGTACCAAATTTCATAACTTTATGTCAAGCCGTTGCTGAAATATTCGGCCGTTCCGGTTCTTTTGGGAAACCCTGTATATAAAAAATCACTACAAATACAATTTCGTAATTATTTATCTTTTGCAAACTAAATAACATATTGTTAAGACAGATGAGGCTAACTTGTCAAAAAATGTAATTTCACTCAAAATAAAATGATGGACTGTTTCCACATGTGGTTGTAATATGGTCGTTTTTTTAAATAAAAACTCCATAATTTTTGAAATGTTGCATCCGGTTGAAAACTTTAGTTTTACTTATAATTCAGGTCAGTATGGTCCAGCCGCAGCCCTGGTGGGAGTAGCATATACTGGATGTGATAAATGGTTAACTGTAGCTGTTCTCACTGTTGGCGTAGGTTTGAATGGTGGTATTTATTCGGGATTCAAAGTAAATCACTTGGACATATCTCCACAATATGCTGGCATCCTCATGTCATTCACGAACTGCATGGCAAATTTGGCTGGATTACTTGCCCCTATTTATGCTGGGCATGTCGTTGTAGGAACAGTAAGTACTTGTTGAGATCTTGTCAAATCTGTCTTATATGTGATTGTTTCTGGTCTTCTTGTTGGTTGAAGTAATGATTTAATTGGAGAATTGAAAAATATATATAGCAGCTAGAACTGAAACAAATAACTATTAAATTGTTAAAGCATTTTGGTTTGGCGACAGACATGCTGATGTTACTTAAATTCTAGTTTTCTTAAATATCTACTCAATATTCATACAAAATCAAAAAGATTGAATACTTAAAAAAGATCGTTTTTTTCTAAACATAATAAATGTATGAAACTCAACTCAAATAATTTTCTCAACAATTTCATTTATATCTGTCATATTGTCAAAATATTTTACCAATTTTATATACATTTATTTTATACATTACTCAAGTTTTAATATAGATTTCGAATGTATCAAGAACAAACAGTCATTTACAACTGGTATATATTGCAATATTTGTGAGAGATCGTTCCAATCCCAAAATTCACAAAATTCACAAAACGTCAATGTCAAGAAAATCTGCGACACAGAGTTTTACTGCAAATTCAAATGGAGAATAAACTGAAGAAGATCCAGGTACTCAAAACTTCATGAAAGACTGTCTTTCCTCAAAAGAACTTTCCATATCATTAAGAGGGTTCCTAAATCCGCCAGAATTTGTGCTGCAGCATCTCTTTGTGAGGTAATAGACGAATGCATCGAATCTAATTATTTCCTGAGTTGGGAGAATCTTTTAATTTTTTATATAAAGCTTTCTCTATTCTACGTAAAAGTCCGTTCTCAAGAAAAATGCTTATTAAAATCAATTCATGGAAAAACCATTAATGAAACTGAAAATAGTAATACACCTAACAATCACACAACACAACACACAGAAGTAAGACATCCCCATACACATCCAAACACCAACATTATACCTTATATGTCCCTGGATTGTCTGAAAAGATAAAACGAATTGGCCACAGGTATAATGTAACAACGATATTCAAAACAACCAATACATTGAGATCAATACTTGTACATACGAAACCCAAAAACACTGATTAATGTTCAAAAAATTGTGTTTACAACATACCTTCGTGCGTAAAAGTTGTATAGGTGTAACATCAAGACCATTGATTGTGCACCAGGAAAAACATAAAAGTTACATCAGAAATAAAAAAATAACAGGTTTGAAAATATTCGAACATATTCTAACATCTGATGGCGATCATATAATGGAATGGAATAATACCAAAATTTTAATGAGGGAATCAAATCAAGCAAAGAGAACGTTGAAGGAAACTGCCTGCATTATTTTATCAAACAACTGCTTTTCAACAAATTCCATCGAAATGAACCGCACCTGGTTACCTCTCATTCGAGAGGAAATGAGAACTAATAGAATGGTGATTGATTGTTAAAATTATAAAAATTGTTAAAATTGTTTTTTCCGTTAACCGAACACCCTATATATCACGATAGCAAATGTCATCCAAGAGAATGTATGGCAGATTTCATATGACTTTGTCAAAGAAAGATCTTATCATTTCCAAACCAATTCAAATACAGTTTTCAGCGTTTTTTCAGCAAGTTCCGATGTTAGATGTTAGACGTTACAAGGGAGCTGGCCCCTTGGCCTAATCCACTGCGACCTTTTCAGATCTATTGTGGAGGCTCCGATTGCTTATAGCACATCATCTAGCTTCGTCCATTTCATCAGACTGAGCAGATTTGATAATGGCTTTTCGAGATAGCTTTCCGCTCTTGGCTTTTCATCTCCAAGTTGTAGAAACCGCACCCTTGCTAGTCCTTCGCACTGGCACATTACATGTATTGCGGTTTCCTCTTCTTCCTGGCAGAACCTGCAAATTGCTTCTTCCGCCAGACCTATAATATTCATATGTCTGTTAAGCCTACAATGGCCTGTCAGCAGACCTACTATTTGTCTGACGATCCTCCTTTTATAGCTGAGGAGTTCCGTCGTGAATTTTGGCGAGCGTCTTTTGATTAACTCCTTGGCCTGTCTCAATCCTGGTCGGGTTTCCCACCACTCTTGAGATCTGTTTTGTACCCACTGTTTGGTGTGGGCTTTTGTGGTGGATTTTGCTACGCCGCAGAAGGGTTCCGGCCCAATGAGCGCTGCCGAAGAGCCTTCTCTGGCTAGTGTGTCGGCCCGCTCATTGCTTAGGTGTCCCTCGTGGCCTGGCACCCAAGCTAGGGTCACATTGTTACGACTACCCAGCTCGGTCAGATCACACAAACAGTCCCAAACCAGTCTTGATTTGACTTGGTAGGAACCGATTGCCTTGAGCGCAGCTTGACTGTCGGAGTAGATGGCCACTGTTTTGTTCCTTATCTCTCGTCTCAGTATTTCTCCGACACAGTGTTGTATAGCCCTTACCTGTGCCTGAAACACTGTGGCGTATTTTCCAAGGCTAAGCTGGATGTTAATCCTTGGCTTTGCCCCGTAAACTCCAGCGCCGACTCCGTTATCTGTCTTTGACCCGTCTATATACCAGACCGATCTTGCATTCACGGGTGGCCCATTCTCCCAGTCCTTTCTGTCTGTTATCAGTATTTTGAAGTTCTTTTTGAAGCTGTATTTGGGAACCATCACGTCCGTTGGCATTCCCATTACTGGGTCTGCCCTCAGTTCCTCATGTAGCTTCCGGTAGTCAGCTCCGTGCTTCTGGCTTATTGGAACTTGACCCTGCATTAGTCTGTGTGTCACGGACCTTGCTTCTCCTTGGACGTATATGTGTAGTGGTGGCAGGTCCAGTATGACATCCATAGCACCCGTAGGAGTTGTTCTCATGGCTCCTGTCACCCTCAGGCATGCCTGTCTCTGGATGCCATTTAATAGCCTAATGATCCCCGTCTGCTGTGCTTTTGTCCACCACACCACCGACCCGTAGGTTATCATAGGTCTCACGACCATCGTGTATAACCATAGGGTCATTTTAGGGTTGAGCCCCGAGTTTTTTCCGCACATTCCGAGCGCAATGGTGGCTTTATGCGCGATTTTTTGGACGTGGGAGTTCCACGTTAGTCTTTGGTCGAAAGTTACTCCAAGGTACTTGGCCTCTTTAACAAACGGGATCTCTACATCGTTCAGCATTGGTGGTTTCAGGCCTACCAGTGTTTTATTATTTGTGAATATTGCCACTGTGGTTTTTTGTGCATTGATGGAGAGTTGCTCTTCTCTGTACCACCTGTCAACGATGTTTAGAGCGCTTTGCATGCGCTCCGAGACTATACTTGGAAATCGTCCTCTCTCGACTATTACCAGGTCGTCTGCGTATCCTAGGCAGTAATGGCTTTCTGCGGACAGTTTTGTAATGAGGCCGTGTACTAGAGTGGCCCACATTAGCGGCGATAACACTCCGCCCTGTGGGCACCCTCTATTGACTTTGGCTTCTATGGTTGCCTCGCCCATGGTCCTACTTTCTAGGCTGGCTTGGATCCATTGACTTATTGTGGGAGGAACTCATCTCCTCGTCAGTGCATTTGTCAAGGATATAGTGGATACGTTATTGAAAGCTCCTTCTATATCCAGAAAGGTGGCTATTGCTAGTTCTTTGTCTTCATGTGACTTTGAAAATAGCCTGGTGAGATCATCCAATGCCACGTCGGTTGATCTTCCTGGTTGGTATGGGTATTGACGTTCACTCAGGGATTGAGCCTTGAGAGTGTCGTCTCTGATATACCTATCTATCAATCTCTCCAGCGTTTTGAGCAGGAAGGACGATGGACTAATTGGCCTGTATGACTTGGGAGTGAAGTCTGAAATCCTGCCTACTTTTGGCAAGAATAGGACCTTCACTCTCTGCCACGCAGTTGGTATATATTTCCAAGCCAAGCAGGCTCTCAGGATTTTGCATAGATGTGGTATTAGTACATCTTGCCCTTTTTGTAACAGAGCGGGGTAAATTCCACCCACTCCAGGTGATTCGAAGGGAGAGAATTTGTTTATAGCCCACCTGATTCTATCCGGCCTGTTATTTCGGTAGCCAGCTTCCAGTCTGTTTGCGTGGGCCGATTAGGCCTCTTCCTGGAGCCTTCGGCTCCCGTCCAGTCTTTCAGAATCAATGAGCCCGGAAAATGTGCTTCCGTGAGCATTTCTAGGCTTTCCTCTAATGTTTCTGTGTAGGTTTCATCATGTTTCTTAAGGAACCCAATGTTTGTTGATGATCCATCTTTGGCTAGTACTTTATGGATTCTGGAGCAGGTGGGTGTGTCACTCGCCTCCTCACAGAATTTCCTCCATGAGTACCTTTTCGCCTTCCGAATCTCTTTGTTATATAGCGTTAGCTTTATTTTGTAAGAGTCCCAGTCCTGGTTGGTTTTGGCTTTATTAAATAGCCTTCGAACCTCCGCCCTGAGCTAATCGAGGTTCTTGTTCCACCAGACTGACTTCCCTTTTTGATGTCTTTCTTTTTCTGGACAGTGTTTCTGGTAGGCCACCATTATGGCTTCGTTAACCTGTTCCACTGCCAGATCGAGACTTTCTGTGTCGCTCATGGAGACTGTCCCGCCCTCGAGAGCCTCCCTTAGGGATTCCTGATATCCTTCCCAGTTGGTTCCTCTTGGGTTTCTAGACTTTGTAACCATAAGAGTTGGAGTAATAAGGTCAAACCGTATCTGCCTGTGATCGGAGCACGATGGCTTACTCGACACATGCCAGTTACTTATGATATCACTTGTCTTACCAGCGCATAGAGTCAAATCTAGAACTTTGCGGTGGACCGACGTGACGAAAGTTGGTTCTTTGCCTTTGTTGGCTACTACTAAACCTTCATTAAAGATAAATTCTATAAAAGACTCACCTCTTTTGTTGATGTTGGTGCTCCCCCAGCTGGTATGGTGTGCGTTCGCATCACATCCTATGATTAGGTGTAGGTCCCTCTCCTCACAAGTTCCGATGACTGAGGCAGATACAGTCTTCGAAACGTGAACGATTTTCGAAAAAGAGAAGTATTTTTTTGATAATTTGAACACATTTTTTCAAATAGGCAAAAGACATCAGTAACTTCTACACTTGTACAGATTTCCTTGGGTTAAGATTTTTTGGTACACATCAACATTCATCATCAAAAATATTTCCCAAATTAGACTTCAAAAACGTATTCAACATGATTGACAGGGCTGTTATGTTAAAAAAAGTTCAACATACTTTGCCAAGCTTATTTTCTTTTCTCAGTCCAATGTTATAGTTCGATATCTTACTTGAGTTTTGGTGAATATCCCATTAAATCTCAGAGAGGTGTACAGCAGGGCAATCTTTAGGTCCAACACTTTTTTGTTTGACTATTGAAGAACTCACGAAAACATCAATTCTGAATTCAACTGTTGGTACTTGGACGATGGTTCGGTAGCTGATGATAAAAATGTGTTTATGCAGGATTTTGAGAAAATTATCTACCATTCCAAACAAATTGGCCTAGAACTTAATTTTGAAAAATATGAGCTGATATCTCCGTCATACCCAAAGGAAAATTTTGAAACTGAATTTTGAAAAATAGCTCTAGTAAGTCAATAAGCATAGGACCTCTCATACCAATAGCGTATAGTTTATCTTTAAAATATTTAATATTAAAGTCAAATGCTCTCGTGAGGTCAAAGAAAACTCCTGCAACTGTCAGACGTTTGTCTAGATTTTTGAACACATTATCCATGAATCCAATCACTGCTCCTACTGTAGATCTTCCCGAACGAAAGCCATACTGGGGACAGAACGTTGAATTTTTCCAGGACATGTCTACTGTGATATATACGTTCAAATATTTTTGAAATGTCATTTAACAATGAAATTGGTCTATGATTATCAGCACAAGTAGCATCCAATTTTTTATAAATGGGAATCACTTTACTTAATGATGGGTTGATTAGGTAAGCTAGGGGCTCAGAAATTGTGTCTTCTGTATGTTTTCATACTTTTATATTTATTTGATCTTCACACACCGAGTTATTGTTTTTTATACTGCTAATAACATTTAAAATTTCAGTTGCTGTAGTTGGAAAATAAGCGAAACTATTTATAGACCACTTTGAGGAGCATGTGCAGTTGTTGTTTTTTATATCAAACATATTTTGTAGTTCTTTGGCTTGTTCTTTTTTTTTATTCTGAATTAAGCGATTATACTCTTTTTTTACAACATCGATAATATCCCATGCCTCCTTTTCGGCTATATTTCTAGTGGCAGAATATATGTTTTTCAGTTGCTTACCTTTATTTTGAATTTCTTTATCATGCCAATAGTGTAATGTTTCCATGAATTCCTTGAATGCTTGATATACCGTTGTCAGTGAACGATTATCTGATGTATACTCTCAGATGTAGTCTGACTTGGAGAAGTCAGAAAGATCTTGTTGAATTTGATGACACCTTGCGTGCAGTAACTGAACAAATTACAAACAACCAGCTCGATTATATCTGTTGGCTCCAAGCGACACTACCTGTAAATCTTGGAAGATTGGGACTACGTTCATTTCAAGAGTGTCTTAAAATTGATCAGTGTCATATTTCAAAAAAAATCATTCAAAAAGCTTCTGAATATTGCATCTGCAAATCTTAGTCCATCCGCTACAACTTTGGCCAATAAAGCTCGCCTGAACGCAGTGACAGTGAAAGAATTCGGAGCCTGGTTGACCGCCCTACCTGTTGCTGCCATGGGAACATTACTGGACAACGATTCTTTCAGGAGTGCAATTAAGATCAAGCTAGGGAAACTTGTTGGGTGAGCAGCATGCAGGAAGTATACTCTTATAACACTTTATTCCAATATTTCGACAAGTATTATTGTCATCATCAGGGAAAGCTACAATAATGTACACTTTTCTCGTTCTGAGTGGTTCAATCTGTCTAATTTCAGATTCTAGTACAGTTCCATGCAGGAACGTACCTTAACAAACTTCACTTTGTATACATAACCTCAAATAAATTTTCTTTCTTTTCCACGCTTTCCGATCAACCGGTGTGACATCGGTATGATATCCATTTTAATAAAATTGAATAGAACTAGATTTTATGCACAACTGAGTTTTTAATAATGTGTGACGATTACCTTTAAGATTATCTCATAACTTGTTTTTTAATATGTTTAATTACTGTACACGTCTTTTTATATCATCTATTGCAATCAATCTCATCAACACGTAAGTAGTTTAGAATCCACAGTTGTCAATTGTTTTCACTATAGTTTTAACATTATTGTAGCTTTCCCTGATGATGACAATAATACTTGTCGAAATATTGGAATAAAGTGTTATAAGAGTATACTTCCTGCATGCTGCTTACCCAACAAGTTTCCCTAGCTTGATATATATATATATGAGGGTACCGCCAAAAAGTATGTACCATATGGAAAAAAAGTTTATTATTAGAGTATTGCAAAAAATATTCTTGGTAAAAGTTTGTGCATGTCCGATAACCTAAAAATCGATTTTGACACATGTCACGTGATCGCTGGCATGGCGGCAAATTGAAAAAATTTACTATGAATAGGCAAAAAGTAAGGGTAAAAAGGCAAATTATCGAAAAAAGTTATTAGAAAAAGTTGCTTAGAATTCAATTTTATACATATATAAAAAGTTTGAAAAAATAATGTTGGAGAATTCAAAATAGCAATGTTTTTAAAATATATTCCTAGCTGTATAAACATATCAAATTATTTCCTTATGAATAGCTTGACCATACTAAAATATTTGTATTTCAATGATAATAACAAAACTTTCTCATTTTCTCCACACCAGAGAGCACTAAATTAAAAAAATTTAATTTTGTCAGAACCCTTGCTGTTACATTGGTTCGTATCTAACAGTTATAGCAGAATTCCACGATTATTCGTGTTTTTTTTTATCATAATCAATTTTTTATGATAATCGTGCACGAACGTTTCACTCCGCAAATAATCTTAAAAATAGTTCGTCAAATTAAAGAGGCTAGAGTTTTCAACATTGCATGCGAAGTGAAACGCTTTGGCACGATTCTCATCAAAACTTGATTATAATCTAGAAAACACCATTTTTCTGGAGTGTCAGCAAGGGTTTTGACAAAATCCATTTTTTTAAAATTTAGTGCTCACTGGTGTGGAGAAAATGAAAAAGTTTTGTCATCATTATTGAAATACAAATGTTTCAGTAAGATTAAGCTATTCATAAGATAATGATTTGATATTTCTAAACAGCTAGGAAAATATTTAAAAAAATAGCAATTTTCAATTTTTTTTATTATCTTCTTAAACTTCGTATATGTATATAAAATTTAATTCTGAGCAACTTTTTCAAATAACTTTTTTTGATACCTTGCCATTTTACCCCACTTTTTGCCTATTCATAGTATTTTTTTTTTCAATTTGCCGCCATACCAGCGACCACGTGACATGTAACAAAATCGATTTTAAGGTTATCGAACATGCACCAACTTTTCCCAAGAATTTTTTTTCTAATGAATATAAATGAAAATAAAGTTTTTTCCCATATGGTACATACTTTTTGGCGGTCACTGTATATATATGTATGGGAAAAAAGTTATGCATATTCGATAACCAAAAAATCGATTTTGACACATGACACGTGACGCTAGTATGACAGACAAATTTGAAAAAAATGCTATGAAAAGGCAAAAAGTGGTAAAATGGCAAGATGCCGAAAAATGTTATTTGAAAAAGTTGCTTAGAATTTAACTATATACCCTCTAACAAAGTTTGAAGATATTTCCCTAGCTGAATAAAAATATAAAATTATTTTCTTATGAATAGCTTGACCATACTGAAACATATGTATTACGATGATAATGACAAAACATTCTCATTTTCTCCACAACAGAGAGCACTGAATTAAAAAAAAAGGATTTTGTCAAAATGCTGGCTGTTGCATTGGTGCGTATCTAACAGTTATATCATGTTTTTCCGATTATATTCAATTTTTTATGATATTAACCTAAATAAAACCTCAAAATTGCCGAGTAAAATACAGAAAACCGATATTTTCGTTTTTTCTTTTTTTTTATTATTTTACGTTAACAAAAATTGGTAGGATTGTAGTCTTTTTCATGCCAAGCAAGAAGATATTTTATTTTTGTCAAAAAGTTCAGTGATTTTTAAGAAATTAATGATTTTCGCGAAAAACTCGTTTTTTTCAAGTCTCTGAAAAAGCTTTTTTTTATTGTAGAGAGATCTGTGGGGGCGCATTTTTTTCGAAAAGACTTCAATTTTCATATAAAAGAAAAAATATACTACCTCAGAATTTAACAACAAATTATATTATTTATGAATATTCAAGACTATTGTGAAGATATCTGAATTTATATCGTTGATGTCTGTTGTTGTGTAGATGCTGAAGGATGGTGGTGAGCTGAAACTATGACTGCTTTCATTGAAGATAACCGCTGTTCCGACACGTTCGTCTCCTGATGTTTTGGATGCGTCGGTGTAGAGAACATAGCTTTCATTTCAGAGTATTTTGGTAGGGAATGTTGGGGCATTATTTTTTGGGAAATCGGTGACAGATGTATTGCAAGGAGGTATATATATAAACCAATGGGGCTCTGACGCTGGTGTTTTCGCAAAAGATTTGTTCAAGGTTATTGAAAAGGGTGAGTTGGGAAGTTGGGGTTGTCTTGGTCTGAAGAGATTTTCGCTGCATACGTTAGACTCAATAATTATCTTCTGATTTCCATCGGGGGCTAATTTGCTTCGACATATAGACTTTCAATAGGACTGGTTCGGTAAGCATCAATGCAAGTATAATTGCTGTATTGTGAACAGTGTTCAGCTGCTTAAGTAAGGATCTTCTACCTGTCGAATACGCTATTGCGCCATAATAAATTTTGGTACGAATCAGTGATCTGTATATCCTTAATAGGGTGGTAGTATCAGCTCCCCCAGATTGGCTTGATAGGGTTTTCATTGAATTGAGACCATTATTACAATGTTGTTTGAGCTGCCGAATGTGAGCGTTTCATTCCAGTTTTTCGTCAAAAACCATTCCCAAGAATTTAAATTCCTTCACAAATAGTTTTCCGTATAATTCCAAATCGGGTTATGTTGAAGTGTTTCGTCTTTGAAAATGAAAACTGAATGCCAGTTCCAAGGCACCACGTTTATAATTTTCTTGTTGTGGTCTGAAGCAATTTTTCCGCTTTGAGATATCTTGTTGCGTTGTTATTTCGCGTCCTTTGTGAATGAGAGGAGATATGTTATAGTGTGTGTCGATACCTTTGATCTTCCTTTGTACCATGTGTCATGGGAGTCGAACAAGTTATTAATTGTGGAGACAAACTGTTTCCAGGAGTTCCTTTTACTTATTAAGAATTATTGAGTAATTAGAGAATAAATGTGGAATTTAAATAGCATAGATTTTTCATACATTTTTTTTTAAATAAGTAAATTTGTTTAATCCAATTGTAAGAGATTATAATTATTATCTTCATAGTCCTATAACAGAAGCCATTATGAAAATTGTTAGGGATTTGGTGAGCAAGCGGAAGTAAACACGTGATTGCAACTGAACTTTAATGAAACGAAATACAAGTTAGTAAACATGAAAATAATGTTCCAAGCGGGAGTTTTCATAAACGACGAAGCAGCCTGCAAAAGCACCGTATTGTAAGAGCTTCGCAACAATACTGATTCGCGCGCAGACTACGAGTGGGCGACGAAAGCGGGGTGGTTGCCATGGATATCAAGGTCCGGGACAGACCGTTTGGATCGCAACACAGAACAGCTGGAATAATGTGGGTCAAGTTTACGCGATAAAGTCCAACAAAAAAAGAAAAGATCACTGCATTTATAAGTTATTCTGCATTTTCTTTTATTGAATCATTACTTCATTTCAATTAGATGAATAGAAAGTCTTGATAACTTATAAATTCATAAATAATATTATGATTATTATTTAGTGTGAATTTCTGAGCGGTATTTCAAGAAATAATATGAAATTTGTAACTATAGTGAGAAAGTCGATATTAGCAGAATTCGATTTTTCAGTTTTTCTCAATTTCTACAAATTTTTTCCATTGAGGTAGTATATTTTTTCTTTTGTATGAAAATCGAAGTCTTTTCGAAAAGAATGCGTCCCCACAGAACTCAAGACCACTGAAATTTTTGACAAAAATAAAATATCCGCTTGCTTGGCATGAAAAATACTACATTCATGCCAATTTCTGTTATCGGAAAGTAATAAAAAAATAATATAAAAAATAAAAACAAAAATATTGGTTTTTCGTATTTTGCTTGGCAATTTTGAGATTATGTGTAAAATTTGCTGAAATCAAAGTTGTAGATTTTTTTATTATTACGTATTTAAGCTGCAAATCGTGAAAAACCGATTACACCCCCTTTAATCCCCACCCCTACTCGACTGCAAGCATTCAGATGTTGAATTTTTGTCCCCACATTAGTTACACCCTTTCCTACCCTTTACAACCTAGTTTACCCTGTATGGAATTTTTCAATCAAAAAAAGGTAATTCACCTATTCTAAATATGGGAATTCTGATAAAACTCTCAGATACGAACCAATGTTGTGACAAAATCCTTTTTTTTTTAATTTAGTACTCACTGGTGTGGAGAAAATGAGAAAGTTTTGTCATTATCATCGAAATACAAATGTTTCAGTATGGTCAAGCTATCCATAAGATAATAATTTGATATTTTTATACAGCTAGGAAAATATTTAAAAAATAGCTATTTTCTATTTTCCCTCATTATCTTCTCAAACTTTGTATGTGTGTATAAAATCTAAATCTTACCAACTTTTTCAATTACCTTTTTTTCGATATCTTGCCATTTTACCCCACTTTTTGCCTTTTCATAGAAATTTGTTTCAATTTGCCGATGTAACAGCAATCATGTGTCAAAATCGATTTCTATAGGTTATCGGACATGCACAAACTTTTCAACGTTTCCTAAGAATATTTTTTTCAATACTCTGATATTCAACTTTTTTCCCATATGGTACGTACTTTTTAGCGGTCACTGATGTATCAGGGTATTCCACATTTGATGGCCTATTACGTTTCTGTAGAACGAAATGAAAAGATATCATATTAAAAATTTGTGGGCATAGATAATCAAGCATGGCTCTACCCGTCTAAAATATTTTTGTCGATACAGTGTTGCCACCTGTATCAAAAAGTAGTAGCTACTTTGTTATTTCGAATGGAACATCCCGTATATTTTCTGATTTTTGTAATCCTTGCAAGATTCCTCACAACTTCCCTAGATAATTCTGTATACGTTTCTGTGACGGTTTTCGAGATAGAAACAGTTTTGTCAATTTTTTTCGTTAAACATGATGATTGAAAAATATTATTTTTTTCACAAATATTGCAATTTGGGTCATAGTGGATTCTGTCGATGAACTGGATTTCAGTTTCAGCATAGGTACAGGGATGTTCGGAAGTAACTTATTTTCGAGGATAAAAATGACTTAAACTCAGTTTTTTCAAACGGAAAACCCTGTATATTATCTTATTTTCAAATCCAACTAACAAGTTTGAATAAATTTAATCGTCATTGAGTGAAAGACAAACATGATTATGGTGAAGAATGAAATTTATTAAATTCATTTACACAAGAGATAATATTACAACATTAACTTGGCAATTATAACATATTTGACCTGAAAAAACAAAAACTCAGTAGCTCAGGTGTTTGAAATGCTGACCATCCACTCGTAAACATTGATGGATCGACTTTATTACATGATCACTCGTGGCTCTGCGGATTTCCGACGGGTCGATTTCTCCGAAAGCACATCTTACACTGTTTTCCAGTTCCTGTTGTGTATTCACAGGTGTTATATAAACCTTTTCTTTTATTCTAACCCAGAGTTAAAAATCTAGGGGGGTGAGATCTGGTGACCGCGGCGCCAAATCCAAGGCCAAACCAATCTTCGAACAAATTAGTGAGTTCTCTACTAACTTCACGTGTACACTGTCCAGTAGCCCCATCCAACTGATACCTACAATTATAATGTAAGTAAGTAGGTAAATTGTCAAGGAATTCACTCACATTTGTTCTCAGAATATCGAAATATTTTTCGGAATTCAACTTTTTCTCATAAAATCCATATTGAAAATGTATCATCCATAAGCATACAAAACACATTGAAACGCAATTTTGTGTTTTTTGTTTTTTCAGTATCAAATGTGTTTTAATTGCGAAGTAAAGGAGGGTATGATTTTCTGGGCCAACTGCTCCCGAAAATTCACCTTCACTACTTGTTCTCCTAAGACTAGTTAAATCTACTACTGATCTATCATTACTATTAGCCTGATAGTCTTCCTTGATACAATTTTTTTTAATCTGATTTAAATGGCGTTTCCAAACATTACCTTACTTATGATTCGATAATCTTCCACTATTACCCCCTCACCTAATCGAAACTCAACATAACTATTGTTCCCATGATACAGTTTTTGTTTCTGTTGCATTGCCAGTACCCGATTTTTCAAATTTGCATCTGAAGAAGGTAACAAAGGATCGAAACATGCACACATCTTTCTATTGAACATAAGCTGAGCAGGGCACGGCCCAGTCGTACAATGGAGAGTATTCCGATAATCAAATAAAAAGTTGTTCGTTATTTTATTAAGATCTATACGCGTACTTCTACCCAAAGTATTTTTCAAGGTATTCTTTGTCGTTTTGACGGCATTTTCTGCTGCTCCGTTCGAGGAAGGTCGATAAGGCGGTGACGTGATGTGACGTGACGTGATGTGACGTGAAAAATTTGTGAAATTCTTTCGAGCAAAATGTACCATTGTCTGTAACTCTTATCTGGGATAAACCAAATCTCGCAAAAGTTGATCAAAGAATGTCAATAGTTGACTTTGATGTAATGGAATTCATTAGAAAAGCTTCCATCCATTTGGAATGTGAAACCATCAAGATTAAAAACTGTTTGTTCAAAAATGGTACAATGATTTTTCACCAAATTTTATAGTTGAAATTTTAAACTTGCACAGAACTCAAAAATTACAAAATTATTTATATCTCATAAACGGTAAGAGATAGGCTATAGTCGATAAAACTGGTAGTTGAATTCAAAAGTGAGATAATATAAAGGGTGTTCCATTTGAAAAAGCTCATTTTCAGTCATTTTCATGAGTTTCCGAAAGGGAGTCACTTCTGAGCCTCCCTTTATGCTGAAACTGAGATCCAGGTCATCGACAGAATACTTGATGGTCTTACGCAGCTATGACCCAAATTGCAATATTTTCTAAATTTGCATTATCAAAAAAATGTTTTGACGTGTAGAGCATGTTTAAATATCTATGCCCACAAATTTTTAAAATGATCTATCGTTCAGTTCTCCAGAAACGTCTAATAATAATAATAATAATAATAATAATAATAATAATAATAAAAAACAATGAAAAAACATTTTGAATTTCCCACAAAAAACGAAAATTGTAAAAAACATAAATTTTGATGGCTGAATATTGAATAACGCCGATAATAGGCGAATTTACATTACCTATATATTTTTGAAAAACTACTTATTTTAATGTTTTTTCCTACGTAAAAGTAACTTTTCCGCACGATTTTTCGTTTTGAAAGTTGTACTTTTCCGTACGATTTTAACTTTTCCGTACGATTTTTACTTTTCCGCACGATTTTTGTATTGTTAAAAATGAGTATATTTAGGACTAACTAAATGATATATGGAACTATTCTGTCTTATGAGTCATTTTGTAGCATTATTATAAAAGCTTGTTTATTAAAAACCTTTTTTTGTCATAAATAAGATGGACAAAAACACTCGTAGAAAAATATTGTACCTAACTCTTGCCTAACGGCTTGCCCGAACTCCGCTCCGCGTCGTTCGTTCAACTGTCGTCGCGTGCGAAAAAGTACTACTTTCCGCACTTGTTAACTATTATATTCATGTGTGTCCCACTTTGAGCAGCCACACCCTCCTATTTTCTTGACAGTAAAGTGATTTAAAAATTTGTTTTTCATTACATATAGTACTCAGAAATATCTTCCTTCAGGTTGTTGAAATATTCGTATATCCATTTTCCACGGCTACCTATGACCAATTGGAAAGTGAAAAATTGGGAAAAATATATTATGCATTTTTTTCGCAAAATTAACACCAGATTCTGGCTCAGAACATATTAAAACCCCCAGATCTCAGTGCTTGATTCACTAAAATATACCAGGTGTTGTATGTTACTACTCTCAGTTTGGTTGCTTTCGAATTTTTTTTCTTTCAATTGATGCTAGAGAAAATAACCAAATGCCACTTTTTCATGGCATGCTATGACCAGTTGAAAAGTGAAGAATGGGGAAAAACATAGTTAAAGATTTTTTACTTAGAAACTTGATCAGATCCTATTTCAGAACATGCTTAAACCTTCATATCTTTTTGAAATAGACTAGCAATATTTTCAATTTGTATTCATCCATAATATTTGGTTGATTTTGAAAATTTTGTGTTTAGTCACAAATTATTTAATGTGCTGCTATAGAAATTAACCAAAGAATACTTTTTCATGGCTTGCTTTGACCATTTGAGAACGAAGGTATATAACAGTGGTTTCTGGATCACAACACCCTGAAAACCCAACCTCGATACTTGAATCTAAAGATATATATGGTGACATTTGAGCTGGAAAATTTAATAACTTTTATTTATCCGTAGTCTTAGGTTAATTCTAAAAATTTCTTCTCTAATCAAAAAGTACCCAAAATATTTGATTGATGCTGTGGAAAATAACGAAATATTATACTTCCATAGCTAGATATGACCAGACAAAATTTCGTTTCCCTGGTCATGAAATTATACAGGGTTCCTGTAATTGGTAACATATCTCACTTTCTGTTATAAATCTTGTTAAAAGTGTTGTTTTGTGAAAAACGATTATTTTTTATTTATAATATTCATAGGAATATTTTAGAGCTCTTTATCACAAAACCAAATTTTCGTTAGAAACAATCTGGATCACTCAGATCTTGTTACTTAAATCATCAAAATATGGTGTCATCTGTAAAACTAGCAACAAAAATTATTGAATAAAAAGTTAGACATGTGTCCATATACAGATGATTTCCTATATACAGAATCTAGTGTTTTTTTGCAAAAAAAATGCGTAGTATGTTTTTCTCAATTTTTCACTTTTCAATTGGTCGTAGGTAGCCGTGGAAAATGGATATAAGTACGAATATTTCAATTACCTGCAACTAGATATTTCTGAGTGCTATGAAAAACAAATTTTGAAATCACTTTACTATCAAGAAAATACGAGGGTGTGGCTGCTCAAAGAGGGACACACTGTAATAATACAACTCAGACTACAGATTTCTCACCTCATTTCGAGGTGAAAAGTTCCCATCAAGGTGTGTCCTAAAATGCATCCCCTCTGAGATATGTGTCAAAAGTACGAACAAACATTAATATTTTTTTCCTCCAAAACTCATCAAGGAAAAAATATCAGACTTGTTACACTAATGGAAGTTTATCAACGTAAAGTTTTTAATTTTCGTGTACTAGTGGCGATGGTATGTGGTCATATTTTCCTTCATATTTTCTTTGGACAAGTGAATGGATAAATTTGCATTCGACATCAGTTGGACTCATCGTTACTCGACCTAAGAGTCATAACATTCCATGAACCCAAAAGTGGAGATTTCTGACATAATTGAGAAAAACTGAAGATATGACCACATATCAAATAACTAAGCCACTGGTTTTAGGAATATTGAAAATCATAACTTCAAATTATCACGTTGATAAACCTGGATTAGTGTACCAAGTTTTATTTTTTTCATCCAGAAGTTTTGTAGAAAAAAATATGAAATTTTACCTCACTACAAGTTCTACTTCGTCAGGAAATGTTCTCGTTTATTCATACCATTGTACCATGAAGAGTAATTGTAATTTATAATTAATAAACTTTATTATTTTTATTATTATAACTATAATATCTCAACTATAGACTATTATTTTAGACAATGCTGAGTAATTGTGAGTTGATAACAATGTATTTTTCAACCTATTAGGAACCTATTTTTCCAGGCCCTTAACAAAACTTGGTTCTGGATTTTAAGAGAGAAAGTTGATAATATCAGCAACATGCAAAGCTTTGATCAAATACAAGATTTTTTTTATGTGAGATACACAAAAACTTCTTTTCTTTTTCAGCCGAGTATCGCCAAATGGAGGACTGTCTTTGTTACTGCTTCCTGTGTTTATGCTGGATGTTGCTCATTTTACATAATGTTTGGGTCAGGAGACCGGCAATCTTGGGACCAACCAGCCGAAGACGATTCAGAAAAGAAGGAAAATGATGAGCCTCAAATGATAACAACACGAACTTAAAGCCAAGGATCCGATGGTTGTGATATATTATTTCATGCTTTAGTTGAAAGTATTACTAACCTAAGTTTTCATATCTTCAATTCAAGCTCCAAGACTAGAAGTATATACTGTTTAAGACTTCCTTTATGCAGACAACTGAATTTGAATCATCATGTTTACTGAATTTTTCGTCATTTTATTTATGAGCAAGAATCCACTGATGGAATGTTGATGAAAATATATTCAGAGATTTGTTCTTCACCTAGCTGCAGTTTGCAGGATGTTACTTATATCTATCAATAAATGTGCAGTTCCTTCAGTACTACAGATCAAATTAATAAACGTAAGCAGTGTGATCATTGGTATTTTTCGTGACCCTTGTGAAGATCCTTGATTATGAGATATAAAATTACCATATTTGAAGTCCGTCTTTGAAAATATTTTTTGTGATTGAATACATTTTTATTTGTATTTTAATTTTAAATATGAGTCCTCATCTTGGAGTTTGATGTTATATCAGATGAGTAATTTTTTTTTAAATGATTAAGTAAATAATTACCGCTTAGTTGGTTCCTCAAAGCAAGTGCCTTCCAGGTTTACTGTAGAAAGATAAACTCAGAGATTGTTATCCCTTATTTATTTTGTGAAGAATTCATCAAGTGAATAAATTTATACCAGATTGTTTTGATATTCATTAATTTATTAATACACTGTTGAATGAAAACAAAAAAAAATAGTAGGTGATTTGCTGGCTTCGGTTGCCACAAAACATTTCTAATTGTGAACAGTTTTTTATCGAAGACGCACTCGACAGACTTCCGTCTCAATTCTAATTTAATAGAATGAAATCAGAATGTACACAGTATATAAGATATACTACATAATAACTGTCCTGGTGCAGAATCAAGTGTAAAAAAAGATAAATCCTAGTATGTGATGCATTGTTTATTCAAGCTGAAGCACAATTCAGAACCCAAAGTGAAAATGAAGAAATTCACCAATAAGTTACTGCGAATGCAGAATTATATAAAGTAACCAAAAAACATATCAAGAAACGGATTTCCCCCACAAAATCAAACTTTCAATCAATAGCGATATTCTTTTTACCAATTTTAACAGAGATCAAGTGAGATTCTCAGCACAGCTCAATTGTTCAGTATATGTCAGTCTTAAGTAAATGTAACATGTCAGATTGGACGTTCTTTGAAGCTCACAATAAGTATATTTATTTAAAGTCAATTTCAATTTAGCGCGATCACATTTTGGTCGTTTTTTAGGGTAAAAGAGTAGATAACTCAAAAACGGTTCAACGTATCGATTTCTATAACTATCTCTGCGGCAGCACCTCAAGATTCTTTTCATTGATAGTCGAAGTAGCTGCAGTGGTATTTCTCTTCCATTAAAATTTAAATCAATCTTCATCCAATCGAAATGAATTTGGTATAAAAAGAAAGGTAAAACGTTGATCTATGTACGTGCTGTAATGTTTTTTTGGAATTATTTGTTTATCTACCCAAAAAATTGATTCAAAGTAACAGAATTTTTGGGACATTTTTAGATTTTTTTTGTAAAAAGGTGGATAGAAAATTCAATTTCCGGTACAACACGTACGTAGAATCAAACTTCCTCTAGGAGCCTGTCCTTGTTTAAAATCGATAAGACGAATCGTTTTTGAGTTATCAATTAAAGCGTCCCAAACGTGATCGCGCTCATTAAGAGAAAAAGTTAGATTTTTTTTAGTTATTTTTTTTTAATTCTATTTGATTTTGATGATTGGTTGCCAATCATCAAAAAGCATACACGGTGCCATTTTCGCCTTCCTGGATAACCTTTAACTCAACCTAAATGATAGTGAGGAAGTAGCGGCAGTGTTTTGTAACTTATCTAAGGCTTTTGCCTGTGTATTGCATTGTCTTGGTTTAGATCATATCTATCCGAACGTCGCCAAAAGCTGTTATTGAGTAAGGCTGAATCCAAAGAATATGTAGTATGGTATACCACAGGGCTCTGTTCTTGGACCAATTTTATTCCTGCTTTTATTTTACCTACTTATTACAGTAATTTTTTGTATATTTATGTGACTTTTAGATTTTTAATGGCCAATCGTATAAAGTGCAGTCCTTTTTTAAATTGGGCATATTGGTTATTCTTTATTACTACTAATTTATTGTTCAGATACTAGATTGACCGGGAGGCCATAACGGGTTTTTTCTGTCTCATTTGTTCACACTCAGCAGAATAAGAACCCCCTCAATTACACCTTCCACTAGCCGATTCTGAGGTCGCCGAATAAAAATCGTGGACCAAAGGGTGGGGGGCGCGAGGGTGAAGTTGTATTAAAAAACCGGGAGTCTCGAATCATTTCTTACTATTCGGCGTATGTCGCAAGTTACTGTTATTGAAAAAAAAGTATGGGCGGACGGCATCGCCGAATGTGTATGGTGGATACGACTCACATTGGCGCTTTTATTGTTGTAAAAAAAATTTCAATATTAGATAATCATTTGTTTATGTTCGGCAGTTTGTTGATTCAACTATTCACTCATTAAAACTCTAGAAAATATGATTGCCGAACATTTTGGTTGGATTAGGGGCATTAGATCCTTGCACTTCGTTTCACCGTACTGATGGGAGTATTAAGCTTCCGGAAATGATTATTTCCTTCATTAAGACATTAAACGTGAGGTTTATACGAACAAACATGGAATGAAAACCGTTTTGAATGGTATCACTGATACTAGTTTTTGAAATGGAAGACATTGTGATTGCTTGATAGAGACAGCGGTAGGACACATCAATTTAAAATTTCAAATGGCATATGGGGTCATGTGACATATCGTTAAAAAAAATTCATTTATTTTTCCAACTATCTATATTTTTTTCGTATTTCGTTATTTTTTTTACCATATACACTCTGAATACCTATCCAGTATAAGTGCGGATATAAAATAAATGGTCCCTACCCTTTTCACGATAAATTTGAAAGGTTTGATGTGAACGATAAGACAAAAAATATTTTGAATTGAATACAATTAGTATCGGTAATAACCGATACTACTTTTTGAGAGCAGAAACATTGCGATTACTCGACAGATGGCGCTGAGGGCACATCAACTTAAAATTTTCAAAAGGCATAGAGATCGATTTTGTGAAAATACGTATAAAAGAAAATCAAAAAAATTAAGATGTGTAATTTGACTCCACATGAAATTTGTAATTTTTAAATTGCCCCTTTCTAGGGCAATCACAATGTCTATTATTGCAAAAAGTAGTATCGGTGATACTATTCAACATGGTATTTGTCCCATGGGTGTACGTCGCACCGTTAAGAAGTTACCAGGGGGAATTAAAAAAAGCAGCACTGCATTTAATTTTTTTGGCATAACTTTCTTTGTATTCATCATTTTGTCATGAAAATTGGCAAACGTCTTACTTTAATGAATATCTTCAACTGCATGCCGAACAGTAGGTAATGATTATGATATATTAGCATTTTGCCGACAACTTACATCTGTTTTTACACCCTGTAGATCCATTCAAATTGTTCGGCATTGGTTATTTCGTAATATTTTGCATTGCAATGAGCTGCTTTAAAAATTTCAAAGATGAATGTATGATACACGCATACTCTACACCCTGAAGACAAATGTACGCGGGGGTGGTTGGCCCCTGATCCAACCAAAATGTTCTGCAATCATATTTTTTAGAGTTTTAATCAGTGAATAGTTGAATCAACAAACTGCCGAACATAAACAAATGATTATCTGTTATTGAAATTTTTTTTAAACAACAGACAACGCCACTACGCGTCGTATCCACCATACACATTCGACGATGCCATCCGCCCATACTTTTTTTTCAATAACAGTAACTTGCGAAATCGCCGAATAGTAAGAAATGATTCGAGACCCCCGGTTTTTTAATACAACTTTACCCTCGCGCCCCCCACTCTTTGGTCCACGATTTTAATTCGGCGACCTCAGGATCGGCTAGTGGAAGGTGTAATTGAGTGGGTTCTTATTCTGCTGAGTGTGAACAAATGAGACAGAAAAAATCCGTTATGGCCTCCCGGTCTAAGACTGTATGCTGTATATGACTTCTTACATGTTTTATTGTTTTCCTGTGCTTTGTCTACGAGAATGTAATTCTTCTGACAATAAACTTTACTTTGATTGATTGATTATTGCATTTTTTTCTCAATGATGATTATGTTTCACATGTGAAACGTTTCTTGTCGATGCTAAGTTGTCCATGAAATGGGATTAGCATTTTTTTACAATACTCCATCACCATCAACCAGTGTTTGAATGTAGAAAAAATCACCTATTTTGAGTTACTCATTTTTTTTCAAACATTTCTTCTTCTTGAAAACGGCTGATCGAATAATACCAAAATTTTTAAAACCTGTGAAAAATCTGCCAAAACATAGTGTTGCCTCTGGACTAATCAACAACCAAAATAATAACAAATTTGAAGAAATTTCACTTATAACCAATTAGAATGATTAGCCACACTTGTGTAATCCTGAAATAGCATTTACCTGAATAATTCTTATAGGAATGAACCATTTTTCCTCATGATCCAATCAACTGGTGACTTCAGGACACCAGGTCTCATCCCTTTGGATAATTATTTGTGGTGGACCAATTTAAAATTATGTATATGGAACTCCCAGTAAGATATATGCTTGGAACTGCAGCACACGGTCATCACAGCTCTCAATAATATTGTGATGAATAAATAAATTGGTGTTATTACTGAATACAATGTAGGCTTATTGTGGCTAACACCACGACGGATATTAAATTATATCTAACAGATACTCGTGTCATGTACGTTTGCAACTTCTCCCCCCTAATGACATAATTTTGTTTTGATTCTTACCCAACTGAAGACCTTCCATAAGTTTTGCAAAATATCTATTTTTAACAGGACAGTGCACACGTCCAATCCTGAAATAACATTTACCTGAATAATTCTTATAGAAATAAACCATTTTTCCTCATGATCCAATCAGATTAGTCATTTTAGGATACCAGACCCTATCCCTTTGGATTATTTATGGTAAAATTATGTGTATTGAACTCCCAGTGAGATATGCTTGGAACTGCAGCACACAGTATAAGCATAGCAGGCAGCAGCCAGGAGGGTTCAATTATTCAGTCATTTTTCGAAAGTTGTAATTCATTTTGTTGATATTTAGCATTGCATATTTAAATTCAATAGAATAACTTCAACGAATGAACATTTCTAATGTTGCAAGTCGCCAGGATATAATTAAGTAGAAGTGAAATTTTAGAAATATTAAAATATACAAGGTATTCCATTTGAAAAACTAAAACTGGGACCATTTCCGAGAAAAAATCACATTTTTGTTCTTCAATAGCTCCCTAAATTTTCGTCTCAAAAACAGGGGTGCCTTTTTGAGGCACCCGGTGTATATATAATTAAACAAATTATTATTATGGGTCGTGATGGCGCGATGGTAGGCGTTCGCTTTTCAATCAACTCGGCTCCATGTATGGCGCGCATCACATTAGAGCCAATATGCGAGTCCCTCAATAAAGACTACTGAATGGAAATAACTGTTAAAGCATCACACATTCAATTTCTTGAACATGCTGTATATTCATTCGTGTCATTTTTTTTCTGTATCTATGTAAAAAAAAGTTGTTGTTAAGAGAGATCTGAGAATGAAAAGAAAAATATTGTCATCGTCTAGTTTAAATCTTTAATTATTCAATAAAAAGAAAGGATAATTCAAATACTGTCGATTATATAGTCCATTAGGAACCAAAAGTTTCAATTACGAGAAGAGAACGAAACATTCTCCAACATTTTGGTCCGATTCGAGACGTATAGTAAACTTTTGGAACAGTCAAGTAGTATAGCAGCTAGCCCCAACGTGTGCCAGCAGAAGAAACAGTCAAGGTGGAGTACCAGAAAGTGAGTTCCTTCTATCCTTATCCTTTCCTTGCAATTCCTTTAACCGAAATTGATTCAATCTGAGCGATGACAGATCTCGCGGAATTGAAGTTTAATCGAAAAATTGTCAAATCAAATTTGACAAGAGTGAAAACTTATTTAAACAAAATCAATCTTGATTCATTCGATGAGATTACATGCAATTAATTGAAATCTAGATTAGTAAAATAAGAACCACTCCTAGATCAATTCAATGAAATACAAAATAAAATAGAGTTCATTTCAGAGTCCCCAGAAGTAGATGATGATGAAAGGGAAAAATTTGAATGCCTTTACTATTCTTTACAAGCTCAAATCGATGAATCAATTCAGAAAGTTTACAATAAAAAATCTAATTATGAGGCAAAAAGCTGTGAGAAAACAATTTCTGAATTAATAAGTGTAGGTGCTAATTCTAAAGCAGGAACTGAAGGTTTTGTCGAATCAAAAGTTCAAAAAGAAATTAATGAAGGTAATGAGCGCAACTCGCTCAACGAATGTGTAAGTATTGGTAGGGATATCAAAGTAAATAATAAATCAGTCCCAATTCCTGAAATGCCTGGGAATAACAATTTTAATTTTGATTCTATGATCCCTTTCAACATGGCAAAATTACCTCCAATGAGTATTCCCGTTTTTGATGGTCAAGCAAATAAATGGGTAGAATTCAAAGACGCTTTTAAATCTATGATAGATGAAAATGCTGCACTTTCTAATTTGCAAAAATTATTCTATCTCAGATCATTTTTAGTAGGGGAGGCCCTAGAAATAATCGAATCTATCCCGATCACTTTTTCTAATTATTCTGTTGCGTGGAATGCTCTAGAGGAAAATTTTGAACAAAGTAAAAATATCGTCAATAACCACGTTCGTGCAATTATTGATTATCCGAAACTAAACAGAGAGTGTTCAAAAGAGTTGAGGAAAATGTTAAATACTTTGATAAATAATTTGAGATCTTTGAATGCTTTAGGGGAAGAAACCGAAAAGTGGGATACTTTGCTTATTCCCATAATTGTTGATAAATTCGATAATGCTACCTTCAAAGAATGGGAAGCATACTGTAACAGACATGAAGGTAAGAAGAAAATATGTGATATAAATAATTATCTGAGAAAGCTATGTGAATTTCTTGATAAACTTGAGACACATAAGATTCAAAAAACTGAAAATAATAAATTTGATCCCAAGAATAAGGTTTATCATAGTCCACAATCGAGCGTTCATGCTACTTCATCAAATTCAGAAGACGCAGTAAAGTTGCAATGTTTTTATTGCAAGGGTAATCATAAAATTTATGGGTGTCAAGATTTCACGAAATTGACTACGCCTATGAGAAGTGAAGAAGCAAAGAAACATCATTTATGTTTGAATTGTTTGCCTTATCATAATACCAAAATTTGTGTAGCGCCGAAATGTAGGAAATGTGGAAAACCACATAATTCGCTTCTTCATATATATTCCCGACAGGTTCGAAAAAATTCCCCTCCAAAACAGCCACATCGCGAAAACACTGATTTTACAATACCTTCTCAAAACTCTCATGAAAACAATACTGAAATATCTAGAAATGAAACCGGTACGCATTTGGTATCCGAAACCATTTCAAACGCAGCGACATCTTCGCAAATTCTTCTATGCTGTGGTACTCTTTGAAGATTCAAAAGGATTACTGCATCAATTTAGAGCACTTTTAGATAGTGGTTCGATGAGCAACTTTGTGACCGAAAGTTTATGTGAAAAATTAAATCTGAAGAGTCAAGTCCAATAGATATTATATTGGGATCTAACGTATTTTGGGATATACTTTGTATAGGGAAAGTACGAATAGGAAACACTAATTTATTTTTGCGAAAAACCAAGTTAGGTTGGGTAGTAGTAGGCAGTGTAGACAATTCAACCGAGAAACTCAAATCCATACATTGTTGCAATATCAACGCGAATTTGGAAAATCAAGTGATGAAATTTTGGCAGCTTGAAGAAGTAGGAAAAAAATTTGTTTTATCGGAATCGGATAAAATATGTTAATCTCATTATGCTAATACTCATCGCCGTGATGAAGAAGCTCGAGCCATTGTGAGCATATCGTTTAAAAACAATTTGAATAAATTAGGTCAATCTCGCGAATATGCATTGCAACGATTTTATTCTCAAGAACGTAGATTGATAAATAATCCTTCGTTACAAATTGATTATAAAAAATTCATGGATGAATATTTATCTTTGAATCACAAGAAGGAAATCGCTGAAAATTTAGATGAAGAAGAACTGAACTTTTATTTGCCCCATCATGCAGTAACACGCGAAGAATCTACTACAACTAAAGTTCGTATAGTGTTTGATGCCAGTTTAAAAACAGATAGTGGCTTGTCCTTCAATGATGTTCAACATGTAGGTCCAACCTTACAAAATGACTTATTCGCGATTCTTTTGCGCTTTCGAATATTTAGCTTGGTTATGACAGGAGATATTTCTAAAATGTACCGTATGGTTTGGATCAATCCAGCTCAAACGCGGTTTCAACGAATTTTTTGGCGAGCAGATCCAAATCATAAATTGAAATGATTCGAACTAAAAACAGTAACTTACGGTAATTCATCTTCTCCTTACTTAGTTATAAAATGTCTCCACCAGTTAGCGACGGAAAATAGCGAAAGATTTCCTATGGCCGCGAAATCTATAAAAAATAGTTTTTATGTCGATAACTTTTTGGCTGGTGCTAATACTAAGGAAGAATTATTACAGTTACAACATGAAGTCACGAACATACTGTCGAAGGCAGGATTCCATTTAAGAAAATGGGGGTGCAATGATGCAAACTTACTGAAAAACTTTGAGATGAATGATAAATTAGAATCCAATATTTTGAAAACTGGAAAAAATGAATCTTGTAAAACACTCGGTGTTTTATGGAATTCTCGTTCAGATATGTTTCAATATTCACAACTACGTTTTGATGAAAACATCATAACAAAAAGAACAATATAATCAGAGTTATCGCAAATATTCGATCCTCTGGGACTTTTAGGACCAATTGTTGTCAACGCTAGGTTGATAGTTCAACGGTTATGGCAACTAAAAATATCATGGGACGCGGCAGTTCCTGAAACGATAAAAGATACTTGGGTAAAATTTCGCTCAGAATTACAAGAATTATATTCCATTCAAATTCCTAGACACGTGTTTATGAATAAATATAAAAGCGTGGAGCTTCATGGCTTCGGAGATTCTAGCGAAAAAGCCTACGGCTGTTGCGTGTATCTGAGATGTAGATCATCTGATGGTACTTATCAATCTCGATTGCTTTGCGCGCGATCAAGAGTTGCTCCAATGAAAAGTACCACATTACCCAGACTCGAGTTATGTAGTCGTGACAATGATAGAAAAAATTCGTGAGTCCATCGATATCAAGTTTGATAAAGTGTTTTTGTGGTCGGACTCCACAATCACTTTGGCATGGATAAAGGCACCCGCGAATCGCTGGAAAACATTTGTCGCAAACCGTGTGAGTGAAATTCAAGAGTCCTCAAACATATCAGATTGGCACCATGTCTTATCGAACGAAAATCCAGCAGATTTACTATCTCGTGGAACATCTGTAAAAAAACTGCTAGATTCCTCACTATGGTGGACAGGTCCGACCTGGTTTAAAAGTAACATTGAGAACCAAAAAAAATATCACTCATTGACCCAGTAAACATGAAACGTTTATGAAACATTTCAAAAGTACCGTAGTTGTGAATAATCGAAACATTTATTAGAAACATTTCTGAAATGTTTCAAAATTATCGAAACATTTTTGAAACATTTCAAGACAGGTTATTCTGATATATTCAGAAACATTCCATATTTACATATATTTTGGATAATTTAAACATTTCAAAATAATTTCAATTGAGAATGATCGAAACGTTCAGGTAATAAGATTTCTGAAATGTTTCAAAATGATTCATGAAGTTCAAAACATATCATAATGCCTTTAAAACAATGCAATTCGAAATCTCCTGAATTCTGATTCAATGAAACATCACAAAGAACATCAGTTCGATACACAGAAACATATTTTACCAAGTATCTCATAAATGTTTCAGATGTGTTGAATTAACCTCTTTGGAAACATTTGAACAGAATGTTCAATGACTCTCGGACATTTGAAACATTCCAAATCAACTCTGAGTGTGGATAATCGACTTGTTTCATTTTGTACCATTTCAGAAATGTTTCAATAGTATCATATAATATTTCTGAAACATTCCAAGATGGTTTATACTCGGCAAAATTTCATATTTCAGTCAATTTTTGGTACTTGAAATATTTCAAAATAACTTCAACTGAGAATAATCGAAACGTTTATAGAGCAAAACTTGAAACTGAAATGTTTCAAAGTTTTGAAAGTTCAAAATATATAAGTAGGTATGCTTCAAACCAATGCTTTTGAAACATTTCCAAAATAAAACGTCACGAAAGAACATCAATCAGTTTGATATACTTAGAAACAATTCATATTTTACTTAAACTGTAACTGATTGAAACCATCTTATATAACAAAATTTTAAATAATTTGATACATTATATTCGCAGTAACATAGAAACGTTTAAAAAATGTTGAATTGATCTCTTCGGAATCATTTCAAATGAACATTAAATGGTGTATATTTGAAACATTTCAAAATAACTTTAAGTGTGAATAACTGAAACCTGCAATATTGCATCATTTCAGAAACGTTACAAAAAAATTAATTAGTTACTGTATCATGTGTATGCCAAAATATCCTCAATTATGAATCAAGTCTTTACCAAAATATCCTCAGTTATGAATTAAAGAAATATTTCCAAAGAGCTAAAATTGACTAACTGAAAAAATGTAAGTCTTTTTATTCCGAATATTGATGTACGTATGTAAAAAATCGAAACTTTTACCTGCTAGGTACCTAATTACCAAAACATTTCATTTTAGCATCTTAACAAAAAACAAAAAGAAATTATTGATATATTGAATATGTGTTTTATTCAGTAACATTACGAAATCAGTAAAATTTTGATAGAACATCCTCCCTCAATAATTGAAATATTCCAAAAGGACTCCAATTGCGAATGATTGTACCATTTTTTACCATAATCGTGAATGATTATATCTACTTTACTTTATCTGTCAAAATTTATTCGCTGAAAAACCGCTCTTTCCTTTCCGTATGGACCTTTTGAAAGTCATGGGCACAAAGCTCTGAATGTACCTCTACACCTCGAAAACTTCATCTTCTGGTTACAAGATGGAGCAGCCTAAACTCCGTTATATCGTGTGAAATCAGAGTAAACAAATATAACTGGAGAGATGTGACTTGTAACGATTCGGAGTATTCGGACGAGGAACTGATGGCATGAAAGCTATCTAGATTGACCCACCCTCTTTTTGTTTCTGTTAGAAATGAGTGTGTTAACTGATAGCAGTTTTGTTTGAATCACAGTGTTTCTTCTGTATTCAACTATTTTTGAAACATTTCCAGAACATTCCCTGGATGTTTCTATGTATGTTTTTCAAATATTTAGTAATGTTTCACATAAATGCAATGCAGAATTACTTCAGAAATATATCTGAAACGTTCAAATGGCTGTTATGTTTTGAAAAATATATATATGGAAACAAACCTGGAATATGCCAAGAATGTTTCAAAATATGAACTCATGCAGAGTTTTCTTCGGAACCTCTCTGAAGTCAGACATTTTTAGATTTAGAAATGTCCCTGAAATATCAAAGCAATATTCAGTGGAATGTTTCAAATTGTACAGAAGTAAGTAGGATTCTGACACCTTTCAATAACAATAAAATATTTAAAATATTTATTGTCACATCATCAACTAACTTGAAATGTCTCTCGAATGTTTCTGAAATAGTTACGAAACACAACAAATGAAAGGTTTCCTTGAAACGTCTCTGAGGGCGGACATCTTTATTTTTCAATATATACCTGAAACAATATAGCAACATGAGTTGGAATGTTTCAAGCTTACAGATTATGTTTCAGAAATATTTCTGAAATCGAAAAATGTTTACTGGGGAATGAAATTCCCGAAGAGCGCACAGTAAATTTTGCGACGACTATAAACGATTTCAATTTTATTCATAAATATTCGACTATACCAAAACTCCAAAGAGTTACTGCCTTTTGTCTAAGATTCATTTTTAATTGCAGCAATAAAAATAAAGTAAAACAATCTTCTGTAGTGTCTACTGAAGAATTACAAAATGCATTATATGTTATAATAAGTATTGCCCAAAAAGAAGTATGTATTTGAAAAAGAATATGATAGTTTAATGCAAAACAAAGTTGTAAATAAAAAGAGCCCTCTACTTTCGTTAAACCCTCTTATAGATGAGAACAACTTAATTCGTGTAGGTGGTAGGCTGCAACAAAGCAATGTGGATTATAACAAAAAATATCCAATAATTTTACCTGCCAAACACAAAATAACGAAACTTATTTTTCATCATGCGAACATATCCGTTTACTGCACTGTGGGCCTACCATGCTTCATTTAAATATTAGAGATAGATTTTGGCCTATATCTGGGCGTAACATGGAGAAAAAAGTTGTGAGAGAATGTGTTACATGTTTTAAAGTTCAACCAACTTTTCCAGAATACAACATGGGTAACTTACCTGAATATAGGGTAAACCAATATTTCCCGTTTTACAATACAGGTGTCGACTATGCAGTGCCATTTCTACTAAAAGATCGAAACACAAGAGGTGCCAAGCTCATAAAAGGATATGTTTGCTTTTTTATTTGTTTGATTACGAAGGCTATTCATCTTGAAGTCGTCTCTGAATTGACCACCAAAGCATTTTTGGCAACTTTAAAACGATTTATTAGCAGACGCGGGAAACCACTCAATATTTACTCGGACAATGCAAAAAAATTTTTAGGAGCTTGTGCAGAACTGAAAAAGTTGCAAACTTTTTTAACTGGTGATACAAAGAATATTGCAAATTTTTTAGCTTCTGAAAATATAACGTGGCATTTTATTCCTGCTCGATCACCTAATTTTGGAGGCATCTGGGAAGCGGGAATAAAAAGAACAAAATTCCATTTGAAAAGAGTTGTCGGTAATGCACATTTGAATTTTGAAGATTTCTATACAGTTTTGACTCAGATTGAATCAATTCTCAATTCCCGTCCTCTGTGTCCTGTAACTTCCAATCCAGAAGAAACAGATACTCTTACTCCTTCTCACTTTCTGGTTGGAAGACGTCTAACAGGGATCCCAGAACCTATCTACACTGAAGTAGCTGAGAACCGGTTGAAGCGGTTTGAAAGTCTCAAAAAAATTGTCTCGGTGGTACAAGGAATATATTAGCGAGTTGCAAATCCGAGTCAAGTGGAAGAATAATGCTGAGGAGCATCTGAAGATAGGCGCTTTGGTACTAGTAAGAGCAGATACTCCCTCTCCACATCAATGGCCCTTAGGGAGAATCGTACAACTTCAACGACGGAGTTACAAGAGTTGCTAGCATAAAGGTCCGTGACGAAATCGTTAAAAGAGCAGTTTCAAAAATATGTGTTCTTCCAATAAACTGTTGTGCAGCTCATTCATTCAGTTGCAGCTGATGTTATCATTATCAGTTGATTTTTTCGTTATATGATTTCTTCAGTTAAAATTGTTGACATATTTCAAGGTTGCCGGCATGTTAAAGCATCACACATTCAATTTCTTGAACATGCTGTATATTCATTTGTGTCATTTTTTTTTCTGTATCTATGTAAAAAAAAGTTGTTGTTAAGAGAGATCTGAGAATAAAAAGAAAGATATTGTCATCGTCTAGTTTAAATCTTTAATTATTCAATAAAAAGAAAGGATAATTCAAATACTGTCAATTATATAGTCCATTAGGAACCAAAAGTTCCAATTACGAGAAGAGAACGAAACATTCTCCAACAATAACAATGTCAACAATAACAAGTAACACGAATATGTTCTTTGGAATGTTCAAAAACCATTCTCTTCTACAATTTGGAAAGGGGCGTGGTTCCGTAAATAAAGTAAATATTATACAGTATCGAAAACTTTTCATCTGGGGCATAGACAAAAATCTACGCGAGCAACAAGGAACCAATGTATGGTAATACCACAAAAAACAAGAGAGATGCACTTCCCCACCCGACGTATTAACGGACCACGTGGCACACGTCGATAGCGAGTAGAGGAGAAATAATTGTAATGCTTTCTCAATATATAGCCTATTCTTTACACTCTCATGAAACCACCATACCCAAGATCAAAACTTTCCGATACTATATGTAAATGGCTGTAACCAATGAGGAAGAAGAACCATGGCCAAAACGATTCTTCAAACCCGCGAGTTCATACAAAATTCTGAGCAGTATATGGATGGTCGGTGAAATTAGGATAAGTTATAAGTAAACTAAGAAGAATCAAGACGACTCAGTAAAAGTTCTGTAAGGAGGGTAGGGGTAGCTATATAAATATACTTTTTGAGAGTTGGATCTTGGTTTTTTGCGATTTGTGTCTGAAATATGCTTCCTATGGGAAAAATGTGTGATGAAAAGTTAGATAACTGATAATTCTGAAACTTTTGTATCAATAATTTCTCAACATAAACTCGAAAAGATAAAAACGCAAAAAACCTTGTTTTTTGTTTTTAATTTTTATTTTCCTCAGAAAAAACATTTGATCATGGAACAACTGATCCATGTTAATATTATCAACTTAGCCAGAGAAGGAAATGAATACAAATGGTCCATTTTGATTTTTCTGTAATACGAAAGGATTTTTGTTTACAAAAAGTGTGGCATTAATATTGTTTATCCAACACATGACAGTTATGACTGTCATTATTAATGCCATTTTAGACAAGTATAGTTCACTTGTCTAACAACACACCAGTGTTGGATAAAACATTGTATGCTACTCGTGTGTTATGTTTCATAAGTCACTTGAGGATGTATACAACTCGACCTAACGGCCTCGTGGTATGAATCTTTCTCGCGTGACTTATTTTCAACAGTAGTATAAATAACTATGAATGCATTGAGGAAACAAAGGTAGAAGATCAATTTTTCAACATTTAAGAGATACTTCTATCCTGCCCACACCATGCTGAACACAGAAATATCAACGTCAAACCATTCATTCATATACCATTTCAAATTGTGTGTGAAATTTCGAAACTCTGCATTCCGCTTACTTGTCTGAAAGTACCTTGAGTGTTTGAGTCATTTTCTGCATAGAAAGTGTGGTTCAGACCTGCAAAGGCTATATAGTCTAAGATTCGAAGTGAGGTCGACCTTCACCCATCTGCTAACTGAATGAAACTTATACTTATTTTTCAAGCACGTGCAATTTACAAGCGAATATTTTTGACCCTTGTGTCTAAAACAGTTAACATACGTTCCTTCTACTTGCGTTTCTATCAAAAAGTCATATTTTCTTTGGTTCAGAAGTATTAACGTTGTTAATACTGGAGGAATTCATCTTGCGGGGTCAAAAACCCTTGTGTCTGAATCGGCCTTCACAACCATTCTTCACAACCATTCTTCACAAGCATTTTTGAATAAAAGTGCTGCTTTTCCAGCGGAAGTAGATATAACACAATGCAAAGAATACAAATACAACAAAACATTATTTTCACTATTTTGCAGTTACTGCCTTTCTCCATAGTTGGGCAGAATAGAAGTATCCATTAAATGCTGAAAAATTAAATCTTTTACCTTTGTTTAACACAATACATTGAATAATATAAGTGCTACACGCTTGTTAAACAAAAATTCTTTTGTATTACAGAAAAATCAAAATGTACCTTTTGTATTCATTTTTACTTCTCTGGTTAGTTTTATTTGATATCATTAACATGGATCAGTTGTGTGCTAATGGATGTACTGCTGAAGGAACTAATTATCTCTTTAAAGATAAAGCCATCCATTGAATGTATTACATGAAAATCATTCTTTTTAAGCTCATTCGCAATAAAAAATAAGAAATTCTCAATGTTACTGAAAAATCGATTAAGAAAAAGTTGTTTTTTGTTTTTTTTTTTAATAATTTCAACAATATTTTTCCATACGAACAGTATATTTTCTACATACCATATCAAAGTTGAGGTTTCTAAAAAGAAAATGAGTAGGTACTGATAAAGTTTAAAAATCGAAAAAAAAAATCGTGAACTTTTTCGATTAAAAATTATGCTTTTTTGTATTCTTATGCCATCGAAAAATAAATATTTTGCTCCGAAAAAATTACAGCTCATTCAGAACACTAAAATGAACGTTTTCAACAAGTTTCATAAAAACGCAATGCCGTTCCTTCGTACCAAAAAGTTTGGTTGCCCTGGAATCGTCCGAAATTCATGACATTTTTTTCCTATTTGAATAATCAATTCGGAAGTGTGAACTAGAACTCCGTTTGTTTAAGATAGCTACTGAATGAATAGAAAGTAGTCCTACATGAACTTTGCTTTATTTGTAAACGGTAAAATATCACACTAAATGTTTTCCATGATAGGCCAGTAGAGATAGGCATTAAAAATCGAAAATTTAACAATAATTCCAAAAGTTTTCAAACTTCTGTCAAGTAAATGATACAACGAGAAAGCACAAATTCTCAGTTTCCAACCTGTTTCAAAGTCCGCGCAACATTGTCAAAATTGCAATTAACTTGAATTTGGCTATATTCGTTGAAAAACATTCCAAAAGTTCTACAAACTAAGTAGTATTGAATATACAATTTCATATCACTGTTTTTCTTTGATATACTACAAGAAAAAAAATGCAAAAGTAATATTCCGAACAGTTGTACATTGCAACCTTTTACGTTGACCGGAACATTGTTTTTTGTTAAAATTTAATAAATAAAAATTAATAAATTAAATAGAAATAAAATAAAAAATAAATTAATAAATAAAAATAAACACATATTTTTTTAAGTCGTGGTAATTTTTGATCAAGGTAGTCTCGAAATTATTACAGAATGGATGTTTCAAAAATTTCCAACAAAGTTTCAAATATTTTGTAATCATTTCGAGACCACCTTGAAAAATTACCACGAATTGAAAAAATATATGTTCCGGTCAGCGTAAAAGGTTGCAAATCTGTAATCTGTTCGAAATATTTTTCCGATGTTTATAGAACTTTTTGAATTTTTTCGTATGGTATATCAAAGAAAAACATAAGTTTTTGATAAAAAAAAGTATTCTGTACACTTAAATTGGTTGCAAACTTGATTCGTGATATAAAACAATATATTTAATACTACTCCAAGTTTGCAGAACTTTTAGAATTTTTGAGTGTACAGCAAAATTCAAGTTGATCGCAGTTTTGACAATGTTGCGGACTTTGGAACAGGTGCAAAATTTTATAGCTTGTTTTTGAATCTTTCCCGACCTTGTATTAAAGTTTGAAAACTTTTGGAATTATTATGAATTGATTGTCTATATCTACTGGCCTATGACTCCAAAATAAATGAGAGATGTTTTCCATCAACGCGACTATTTCCAAGAGGTCTCAGCCCAAGGAAGAAGAAATTTTAACTGTTGGATGAAGCACGCAGTAGATCATTAATTGCAGCATGCTTAGAGAATCGTCCAGAAGTGAACTTGCAACTCGTCAACGATACAGCTGCATCTACACTCATGAGTAAAACATATTCTGCAATCCTAACGAAGCTCATCTATCTGTAATTTGAAAGGTTCGTTATCCAATAATAATCAAAGATGAAACTGAAAAGTGAATCAAGTCATGCACCAGATTCTTTACTGCTTTGCGGCCGAGGCAGAGTTGAATAACAAATCGACCAAAGGAAGATCCCAGACTTTTTTAATGTTTCCAGAGATTTCTTCGCCTTTGATTGCCACCCCATGTAGAATGTAATCGGAAATGTCTATTAAATATGTCGTTAATACCTTGCACGGAAATCATCACAAGGACTGAGTTCGAGAAAAATTTGATAACTCGCTTTAAAATTGCAAAATTTCCAGTACAGACTCATAAGGCTTTCATTGAATGCCGTCCGCGAATCTGTCATCAGTTTGATCCTAATGTCTCAAGATCATGTAATTTGAATGTAAATATATACATAGTGCGGTCCATAGGTATGGAATAAATTCATTTTTAGCGTTATTATGTATTTTATCAAAAAATCCTGAAACATGTCAATTTTTATTGTCAATTTGACAATTCTCAGTATGAAAATATTACCCCCTTCTTGCACCCCCTCTGAATTATTAGCACCCCCTCAAAAAATTATATGAGAAGGGGAGAAAGGGATTTTCATTATCTGTTCAGCAATACTAAGTTTTTCATATTTGGTGCAACCATAACTGAGAAAATTTGTTATTATTTAAAAATATTGGCACTGTAAATTATGTATCCGTTGATAAAACCTGAAACAGGTCGATTTCTCTTCTCAATTTGACAATTTATATAGCATGAAAATATCACGCCCTTCTTGCATCCCTTCTGAATTATGAGTATCCCCTCGAAAATTGGAATGAGAAAAGGTGTCGTGTTGCAACTTTTTCAAATGGGATTTCCATTCGCTGTTCTATAATACTAAGTTTTTAAAATGTCATGCAATAGAGAATGAAAATCCCTCTGGAACAAGTTGCCACACGACCACCCTTCCCATTTAAACTTTGTGAGGGGGTGTCTATAATTCAGAATGGGTGCAAGAAGGGGGTAATATTTTCATACGTAAATTGTCAAAGTGTCAATAAAAATTGACCTGTTTCAGGATTTTTTGATTAAATACATAATAACGATAAAAATGAATTTATTCCATACCTATGGACCGCACTGTATAATAAACTCAGAAGAATTAAAGGTGGCAAGGTGGATACACCACTGCATCGCCAGGCATATATAAAACACCACAAAGCACCACACATGTAAGTATTGAACTGAAAACGATTGTAGATATAATCAATCCAAACGTCGCGTCGCCGCGTAAAAGACCTCATCGTCATATTAAAAGAAGACGGACGTCTGAAACGGTGCGTAATTTTGTAGTACGTAACATTAGTCAACTAAATAAAATTTCCCCTTAATCGTTTTAATTATATTACATCATATGATTAGAACAGTAATAAGTAATAATAATTATAATACATGTCAGATACTAACAATTGATGATTATATAAAAAAAGATTGCTTACACCAGAATATTTGAGACTAGAAAGTACTCATAAGTTATATAGACTAAAATGATGCATGACGATCACAAAGCACTTTTGTCATTTACGTCTTTCAGGGCTGAATATCTAACAATACAATCTTGGTTGAAGATTCAATCACTTTATTTGTTGTGTAATAAGCAAAATGAACACATCATATAAATTAAAATGAAATGAATTTCACCCACAATTCATTACATATTCCGCCCAGTCTTTTTATTACATCTAGAATAAAACACAGCAAAGAAACGAAATGATGAAAATGTGCTCAATAATACCAAGATCCTTTCTACAATTAATTTTTATTATAACAACAGATTGACGATTACTCTATACCAGTTCACAATGAGAATGACTCAAAGATTACGGCAGTGTTAAACGAAATGGCTGTAACTTTTACCAGATTTTCAGAATCTCCTTAAATTTTGAAGTTTAACAATATAGGTATTTCGTAAATTTTAGGATGAACTATTTACAGATTTGAAAATGGCAAAATAATCTTTTCGTGTATATATGCCAATTAGTTCAAATTTTTTATACCTACTCGAAAGCAACTGGGTAAGCCTTAAGGTTGTCTGTTCTCATTGTTTCTGTTATTTATGTATACAGAAATAATATGTAGATATGTAGATAGAAGTGGGATTATTAATTTAGATTGAAAATATGAGTTATCGACTGTAGTGAAATAAGTTTTTCTATGGCTATAACACAATATGATCGTTCCTAACACTGCTTGACTTAACAATGAGGTATATATGGTATGTCTTCAATTTCATTTGTTACCTATTATTAAATAGAATATCTCCCATCTTCCATAGAATGACAAAATTCAAGCAATGGATATTGACTAGAGTCCCTGTAAGCAATTTGACATATACAGGGTGTAATCCAACCCCTTGCACTCCCGTGAAGGACGGGTGTATAATGCCATTTCATAACGAAAGGCAGTTGTGATAAATTCGAAAACAAATTGTGGAAATTTTAAATTTTGTTGGAAAATTAGGAAAATCTTTGAAAGCGCTATTAGAATTTCACAGTTTCTTCCATCCGGCAGTTCCAGTATTATTGCGGTTCTACTCCGGTCAGCTTGATGTTCGGCGGACAGCGGTTCGCAAAATTTCGACGACTTTTTGAATGGTATTTAAACTTTCCACACATTTTTTTCGAATTTTTTACACCTGTCACGTGAGTGCAAGAGGATAGATTATTATATATATATATATATATATATATATATGTATTTATATATATATGTATATCCTTCTCTGACGATACGCTCATTCGATCTCACAAGGCAGACATAACGTAAAACGCGCTTTTTCGAGGTTTTTTCAAAGAGTGTCAGGGCTCAATACACGATCTAATATCAAGTTGCATACAGAGACTCCAATAAATGACAACTTTCTTTAATTATATTTTAAAAAAGCTTATCAAACTTGAATCATATGATGAGCAGTGAAAGTTTGAATTATAACTAGCTTTCCCTGAAATTACTGAAGCCACATAACAGGCATGTATAAGTTTATTTTAGCTTTTATAGAATAATTCTCAGAGTTACCATCTAAAAGAAAAATACATCGATAGAAATGTTTACCACAGTTGAAGAGGTATTTGGAAAGGTACGGTATGCGCCAAAAGTTTTCCATTCGCGGCCCATTAGACATACGTCGATCATAAAAGTAAATTTGGTATTCAGACTGTACGATTTTCCAACCATTTGAATAAACTATCCAATCTCGTATTGGAGGCGCTAGACATCAATGCTCTGTCGCTAGTGTCAGTAACTTTTATAGTCCTGGCGATCAGATAGCTTGAAAGTAATTATTGAAAACTGATAAATTGTTAACGCGATGCCTCCGACCAATTTTGAGGCTATTTGAAAAAAGACGCAATGCTGTCGCAGCAATGTGGGCTGAAAAAAATTTAAATAAAAATGAGAGGGTAGGTAGGCGCATCGTAGGATTTTATCAATGAAAAACATCATAAATGAAAGGAGATTGGGTTTGCCTTCAATTTTAGGAATTATGTGCCAATTTTTAACAGATCGACGCTAGTTAACACTGGTGAAATACATCTCAAATCGAAATGTAAATACAGAAATCGTTTTCGCTAAATTAACTCTATTCGTTCAAAGCACAGGGGTATAAAAAAAAACGTTCTTGACATTGATTTTGAAATTGATATTTTCAATAGGGGTCATGCATTCTGAAATAGGATGTCATTCATTGAAGTCATTGTTGTCTTGGATGAATATTCCGAAAATATCAACTCCGCATGTATTTTAGTTTTTCGAAATATAATTTTTTTATTTTATTCAGTCTTTTAGTTGTGCATTATTTCGAGTTATTCGACTCGAACCAAAAAGGAAAGAATTCTTGATTTATGAAAATGTGCAGAATTTTAAGTAAAACACTTTTTAGAGAAAAGCTTTTATTTAAATGCACTAAAAAGAAGAAAATGAACTTTGAAGTGGATCTCGAACCCATCAATTTTTCATATTACTTATAGCTTTAATGATAGAGCGCGTGATATCGATATCTAAAGCCAAACAACGCACGGCGAAGTTGTGGTTTGGATGGTAATTCACGGACGACCTCCTTTTAGACGGAGAGCTAGCCACGGAAATAGGGCAGCAATTTATAGAACAATTGAAACCACCTAATTAGTTTGCCTTAACACCGTTATTAATTGATTCGGGCGCCTGGCAGCTTTTCATTGGTGGGTGTGGGCGTGGTACCGCCGTAAAGGGGTTGAAAAATCTATAATAATAATAATAAACTTTATTCATATACAAAACAATGTGAACAAAGTTGAATTGCGATAAGTACTGTTGTACTTGTTTTGCAGAAAAAGAAAAACAGAGTTAGGAAATGATTAATAATCTAAATAAACAATGAAATTACCTAACTGTAGCATTATACAAAAATACAATAATATTGCTGAAATTAAACTAGAAACTTAATGTTTTATGAATAAAAGGCGGTCAATATAATTAAAATGAATTATTTTCATGCGCATGCATCATTAGGTGCATTAAAATTACAATAGTTTTGAAAATGTATTAAAATATTGGTATAAATGCATGAAATATTAATAATAATACATTAAATGTAGAAAATTATATATAAAAAAAGTATTAATGATAAATGGATGAACATACATACTCATCATAAGTTGCAATAAAATAACAGTAGTGTTCAAAATCTTAAAAAAATTGAAAAGTACTATATATATATATATATATATATATATATATATATAAGTATTAATGCAAAATGGATGAACATATTGAAGTTGTTCAATTTATAGAGCGGTGGTTTTTGGTGTGATTGTAGCTAATTATGTTCAAAATTCGAAAATAATATTGACTGGAGGTTTGCTTGGGGGAAAACTAGTGCCAGGAGACGTTAAAGATGCGTAGAAAAGTGCCGAAGTCGTCTCATTTATAGAGGGCTGGGATTACATTTTTTTGTTATATTCAACACTCAGGATACCATGTGCAAAATGACTGGAGAAAATATTGAGCCAAACACCTTGCCAGGAGCCGACAAAGAGCGAGAAATGCGTCTTAACATTTACAATGTTAATTGTTTATCTTTTATCAATTAATATCATGCAATTTTTTTTTTATTTCAGGCATGTAATTGTCTACGTTGATGATATCTTCATTCAACCCGTACACCTGGAGGAGGAAATAGATGTGACAGGTATATATATAATTATATATGTACATATATGTAATATTTTTTATATCGATTAATCGCAGATGAGGTAACCCCAACATTTTAATAACTTTTATTTAATTTTGCAGATGGAGAAGACGATGACGATCCACAAGGAGACGACTGTGAATGAATAAGCGTGGCAGCATTAATATCTGAGGTACACTTTATTATTCTTCAATCAACCAATTGTGAATGAGATCGCTGCAAGATATGTATTGATAACTTTGACTTCATGTTACAGATCACGAGAATTATCGGATAGAGAAGCCAACAGTCCGAGAAACATCAATATTTAGAATAGATAAAAAAATGTTCTTCCTTTAATCCATAGAATAGCATGACATACAACAGTTCATAATAAAATATAACTGTGGCCTCTGATTAATTATCGTGCGCGCACTTCCCGCTCTTTGTCGGCTCCTGGCAAGGTGTTCGTCTCAATATTTTCTCCAGTCATTTTGCACATGCTATTCTGAGGGTTGAATGTAACAAAAAAATGTAATCCCAGCCCTCTATAAATGAGACGACTTCGGCACTTTTCTACGCACCTTTAACGTCTCCTGGCACTACTTTTCCCCCAAGCAAATCTTCAAATATAATTTTCAAATTTTGAACATAATTAGCTACAATCACACCAAAAACCAGCGCTCTATAAATTGAACAACTTCAATAGATTTTTCAACCCCTTTACGGCGGTACCACGCCCACACCCACCACTGAAAAGCTGCCAGGCGCCCGAATAAATTAATAACGGTGTTAAGACAGACTGATTAGGTGGTTTTAATTGTTCTATAAATTGCTGCCCTATTTCCGTGGCTAGCTCTTAGTCTATTTCGAGAACTATCCTCCTCGGATCAAGCTACGAATCGCACGATAAAAAGTAAGACTTTTGAGGGCTTTCGTTCGTGAAATAACGATAGCAGGTCAACGGAAAAAACAACTTAAAATGATATAAAAGCTTGTCGTGTGTCGCGAGAAGAGTATTCCTTATAAATTAAATTTGAAATCATCTTTATCATGATTTACATTTTCACAACTTATTTTTAAAGGAGGGGGAATATGTCTGTAGGTGGGACATTTTCTTCGTCGTAATTTTGCACGTATGAAACTGTTGGAAATTTTTCCAAAATCCTACGCTATCTAGCTTTCGAAGGGGGCCAGGGGATGACATTTTTTGAAACCGCATCATTTGACGGTCAGATAATTTTCACTATTTTTTATGGATTTTACGATTTTTTTCTCAGCAATTAAATTCAAATCAAATCAAACTAGAAAGTGAGGTAAAATATACTTCGAAAACCTAATAAGTAATCACAAGTTTTCTTTGCTCACAAAATTATTTCGCTAAAAGTCTCCATTCACGTCTAATCTGGAGGCTGCCCAATTCTTTATTCTCAATTTTGTATATTTCCTGGTCTATTCATGTCCAGATATATTTCTCATGTGCCTTTGTTCCTTACCAGCTGTAGCGCGTTGGTAGACCGACGAATTTTTCCAGATTAGATTAGCATTGTTATCAAGTTTATTGACATGTACTTATTAGTTTTCCATCAAAGGAGGGTATGCTTATCTGGGCCAATTGCACCCAGTCGTAAGATTTTGCATACTTTTACGTCTATAAAAAAGATTTTTTTTTTTTAAATTTCAACTTCCAAACCATTCCGGAACATCTTCAAATAAGTTCTTTTAGAGCAGAGTCTGTGAGGCATAATATGATAAACTAGATATTTTGGCAACGAAGCGCATGTGTTTATCTTGGGTTTCAATGTACAGTAGTGTGCATAAAGAAGTCGTACAGCATTTAAAGGCTATTGTGAGCCAGACTTGCCAATCTTAATTAAATTATCGACTTTGACTAGTAGAGTCAAAATTCAAACTAATTTTGTCAGTAACGCGCTTTCAAATTTTTTTTAGCTCATTTAACTAATTGAAATGGCAAATTGCACTAACTAGTGCAATACAATGCAATTAGTGCAATGCCTTGTACGACTTTTGTATGCACACAACTGTACAATAAATGGAAAATGTCAGTTTTGACAATTAGTTACTGAAATAATTCAAGATTAATATTGCCACCTTGCATTCTTTGAAAATATTTGATAAGAACATATCATAGAAGATAACTTATTCTAGATTGAAAAATATTAAAATGTACTGCTACTGTATTACTCATGTCTAAGCGTTTGAGAGCATTTAAATGTTTTTTCATGATAGCCCAAATTTCCCTATAAAAAGCATACCCTCCTTTGTAAGAGACGTTTCTTCTGTACAGCGTACAATGATTGCATTTGGCCTATTCAGATGTTGTACTCGCTGTCGAGAAATATAAAATCAAATTTTCATTGAATTTGTTAGAAAACGTTTCTAGCGTTGCAATTACCTCAAATTTGAAGTTTAAATTTCAGTTGTGAGAACTTTTTGGTTTTATATGTTGTAGCCATAGAAAGATCATAGTGTAAAACTTGCACGAAATGGCCATTTCCGACTTATATGATTTGGATTTGAAGTATTCGTAGGAAATGACTATCAGTCTGTAGTCGTTATAAATTCAACGGAAAATTGTATGAGCCATTATTTATAACATGCAATTTTGGTTATGAGAAAATCACAATTACTAAATGACTTCATTCAGAATATGAATACCTATAATTATATCGAGAATACTTGAATATACATATCAATAAAGATAATTGAAATTTAGAGAAGAAATATCCAAAAACTACACAATTTTAAAATATTTCAATCTCAGCTTTTACAACAAGAGATCACTTGATTGTACAAGCATCAAATGATACATTGACGTATTTAATTTCGTCTACAAGTTTGAAAATTGTATTTTTCTACAACTCATAGGAATGCCGCACTCCGCATACGGCGTCGTGCGCCAACATTTTCTACTCGTAAAAAAAAGTATCACTTTACTCACTTGATACATAAATTACTATTTCATTTACCTGAACTGTAACAAATGTAATAATACTCAATATAATCATATTGAAATTAAAATAATTATAATCCGTTAACATAGTGGTTTCTCTTGTATACCAGGTGATTTACCCAGATATTGGCGGCCCTGTAACTTTTTTGAAAAAATATTACTTGCCTTTCACACTTTTTGAATGATTGAGTAATAGCAATTGAATGACTGATTTCAATTACCCACATGTTGCCACCGTCAACTTGTCAACTTTATTCTACAAATGAATTGTTACATTTTGTTGTGAATGATGATAGAGACTTATGTATATACAAGGGTTTTACAAAAAGGTAACTTTGTGAAAAAATATTATTCAAATATGTTTCTACAATAATGAAACATCAACATGGAATTATAAATTGATTAAAGAAAAAACCATCAAAATCAATTCTATCATGTTCGAAAGTGACGTCCATTTTTTGAAAATACAACTAATCCCTGTTCCTAAAAACCAATCTCTGATACTCAATGCTTACCTATTCTGTTCTTGAGGTCTCCGATATTCGTAAAGGTTCTATCCTAAACACGTTCTTTGACATAGGCCCCGATAAAAGTCTCTGACAGGTGACAAAATGTGGATAATTGGAAAAACTGTATGAGGAAAGATATTTTCTTCATATAAGAAAATTACAGGGTCGCGAATATCTTAATGAATGAACGGTACACGTAATAATTTTTGTCTTAATTTTTTAAAATAATAACATACGTTAGGAATACAAATTAAATTAAATTTGGAAATCCTCCAATAAATTAGGATTGGGCTTTGAAATGAGAAGGAATGATAGATAGATGATGCTAGACTTTATAAAAGCACATAATATAAAATTTATATTCCTTCAAGTCAATTTCCAACATTAGAACAATTATCCTGACTTATTCTTGACGTAGATTATGGAGCTATACTGGCATATTATTCACCATTAAAGAAGGTTGCACAGATAATCTCACGATGGACGGAACATAGGAGAAAATATGAATAATTTACTATTGTCCAACCCATTCCCAATGAATGAGGACAAGTAGGTATGAATTAAAGAAATACTTGAGTTTTCAGTTTCCCTGTTCACGTCGTTCACGATGACAATAACTGTCATCATAACATCCTAACAATTATCTAAGATACGTATAGGTACATACAACTGTTTCTGCTTGTAATCCGCACACTTTCCAAACAGCAGCTTATTTCGCATACAAAACAAATTAGTCAAAGCTGTTTGTCACCCTGGTTTCATCGCCGGACAAATATCAACTGACCTAATTCTACCTATGTTCCGTGAGCTGTGAGAAGTACTGTATAGATTATATATGTATCAAAAGTAGAGAGCAATAGCTACTCACTTGTGAAGTAAGTAAGTAAGTAAGTAAGTAAGTAAGTAAGTAACGTTACTTACTTCAATTTATTAATACTCTTTCAAAAATATCCACCAAACTAGAAAAACTGAACAGTCGTCGTGGAATGTGTACCAGAAATTATTATTCATTGAGCAGAAAGCATATTTCATAACCAAATTTATTGGTTAAGGTAGTTCCAGGTATATAAGTCTTATTTTCACAAAAATATCATACTTTTCAAACATTACATGAATTCTGATTAGGTTTTCACACATATTTCAAATGACTAGATACACACAATTGTTATAGAAATGTGTGAAAATGTATTGGCACTTGGTAGGAGAAAGTGGTAACTCAACAACAGAAGGAAAAATTATTTCCTCTTTAACTCCTTTTTCCAAATCTAATCTATTAGTAAGAAAATACTTAAATGTACTAAGCCTCAAAGGTTTTCAAGAAATTAGAAACATTACTATCAGAAAGTAACAAGAACATATTCCTGATTTTAGTTTGAAAATATGAATAGGACATTCATAAAATCTGTTGTGGAATCATCTGCGACTGAAAGACAAACTTTAGTCGCTATATTCCATCGTTTAGTTAGAGTCTTTCTACAATATCTATCAGATGTAGTTCAATGTCCAGCCTGGCTTGTGCCGGGGAAGTAGTTGTTTTCTGTTAGATATTACAAATGAATGACATTTTTTAATTTTCATGGAGAATGTTCCCCTTTTCAACATATTCCTGTTCAATTTTCAACAACTTTTTTTTCCATTACCAATAAAACACATTGAAGTAACGAAGGAATAGCAAATGTTTATTATAATAGCATTAGAGCAGATTTGAACTGAAGAATTCTAATAAAACAGAGATACCTACATTTACATTAATATTTCCAATAGGACAACGGAAATGTATGCATTTATGTGTATAAATTTTTTGATGAATAGATGAATAATTCACAACTCAATTTTAGAGCATAGGGGGAATTCATTTTCTATACGATTTGTTTTTCTTTTGAAGTTTAGAAAACTATGATTTTAATATACCCATCTTTTCATTCTGAATGAAGCCCTTCATTATTTTTAGTTGTCAAGCATTTTTTCTCAGGAAATAGTTTCAATAACCAGTATGCCAATAAACTTGATCTTTTTCTCACCAACACTCCCGATCCATACAGTATAGAAGTTTGTGCTCCACTTGGGGACTCTGACCACAACCGCATCTCCACTCTTTGATATTTTTTCATACCATCAAGCAGCTCAAGGCTGTCTCGTCTCAATGGCACTACAATTCGGCCGACTGGGATGGTCTTCGCATGTTTTTCTCAAAGTTTCCAAGGGAAAGTGTGCTTTTCTCATAGAGATCCAACACAATGCGCCGAGACAATTTCTGGCTAGGGATGAAAACATATATACCCAACACGTAAAAAAAGAAACATCGTATATTGTATACAGCGGATGGTTGAAAAATCAGGGCACTGAAACATCTGCAAGGAGACAATCGAATCTTTGAAAGAGGCTTACACCGCCAAGAACGATCAAAGCTCGTTGAGTGCCATAACGGGGCCCGCTCATTTTGGTTATTCGCCAAAGCTGTTGAAAGGAATTTTACTTCCAGTTCATTTCCTCCTCTATCCAAGGAAGATGAAACACTAGCAACGAACGCTCAGGAGAAAGCCAATATATTTGCAAACATTTTTGCTGTGATTTCTACACTGGATTCATTGGGAAAACAACCCCTGAACATCATCCCCATTGACAGTCATATGCTTGAAATTATCTTTCGCCAGCGAAATATCAGACGCATTTTGCTGGGTCTTTAGACCAACAAAGCCAGTGGATCTGACGAAATTTCGCCGATCATTCACAAGAAATATGCTACCGAACTTACACTAGTTCTTTGCAAGTTATTCAACCTTTCTTTATAATTTGGGGGAATTTCCGTCCAACTGGAAAATTGCAAGAGTACCTACAACCAGTCCCCAAAAAATGAAAAAAGACCCTAACAAGCAACTACAGACCTATCGCACTACTATCTGTTATCTCGAAGGTTGTGGAAAAAGCTATCAACATCGAGATCATGAAATATCTAGAATGCCCAGGAATTATCAATTATCAACAATATGGTTTCCGGCATCAGAGATCAACTGGTGACCTGCTTGCTAAGGTCTCACATATTTGGCAGCAATCCATCGAAAAATATGGTGAAACTCTGGCCGTTGCACTGGATGTCTTCAAGGCCTTTGATCGCGGTTGGCACCAAGGAATCCTAGCCAAACTTCCATCTTATGGCTTGCCTCTCCAGTTGTGTTCCTTGTTATCTAACTTTCTCTCAGACCGATCTCTCCACGAGGTGGTCGATGGAGTATCATCCGATACTCTACCAATAAATGCTGTGTTCCGCAAGGATCCATTCTGGCACCAATACTCTTTCTTCTTCACTTCAATGATTTGTTGGGAGCTACCTCATCTCAAGTGTACCGCTTTGCGGATGATATAGTACCCTTCATACTACTTAAGAATCGTGAATGGAATAAATACGGACTCAAAAGTTCTAGAATAGGGATCCAGCAACTTGACGGTCCCATCTAGAACCAGTCTATCCATTTGCCGTCACTTTGGAGACATACAGAACATCTGTTGGAGACATGCCCAATATCTGTTGGAGACATGCCGACCATCTGTTTCCCAGCGCTCGTTTTTCAACCGAACGGCAAAGCTTTGGAGCTCGCTGCCTCGGGAGGTGTTCCCTGAGGTATACAGCCTTCAGAAATTCGAGAATAGCTATTCATACCTACCTGCCCTCGGCTCTTACGATTTTCTCTGAACAATACAGGATTTTCCTGTTCGTGGGAACCAGAACTTAAAAAAATGTACTGCCATTGCGGAAATAATTTTCTTATATAAACGTGAACTCCTTCCTTTTGCTATGAAAACTATATTGTTTGCCTTGAAATCTACCTCAATATATGCATAACATTTTACAGGCACGCATCACGTTGCGGGTAATTTTGCATCAAATATATGAATAATGCAGTGATATGCATCGAAATAGTATTAATATATTTCGTTAACTGATATTTGTGGTAAATAATTTGAACAAATACAAAACGACCGTCGTTTATTGAATTGAATAACTGATATTAAAAAAAAAGTTCAGCTCGTTAAATTCTGAGATTTAGCTCCAGTGAATAAAACCATCGAGCGAAAGCTCTCGAGTTTTATTCAGAACATTAATCTCCAAATTCAACCAGTTAAATTCTCAAACAAAACTATTTTCGTGAAAATTGAATAAGAAGACGTTCGGAAACGAGATCTATTGAGAAAATTGTTTTCTTAACTATGTAACCATTTTTGAAATAATACACTTCAAAAAAAAGTTTACAATTGAGTGCATGTTCAAAATGAGGGAGAAATGAAAAAATTACTGAAAACCCAGAGTGAAACTGAATTTGTTGACCAAAAATAAACAATTGAGTAACTATTGAATTTTTACAGAACCTTTGAGAGTTTCAATTAATTGAACTGAACTTATGTTTTCGGTTCTACAATCGACCCTATAAGTAATATCACCAATTCAGTGACTTTGGAAGAACTGTAAGAAATATCTAGTTATATAACGTGAACAACTACTTATTCATATAATCATACACTATGAAGTGCGACTAATTCAGAAAATAGAGAGAGGCGTTATACCTATTATATATATAATATCGCTATTATTTCAATCACACGCAAATCTAATATGCAATTCAGCCAGTGAGTGTCACAATAAAACTAACTCTAAGGAATGTTATTGCTAAATCTACTCCCTATATTATAACATCTATTGTAGAAAAGAACACAATTAAATTGTGGGAATGTTTTCGCTTTTCGCAAGACCTTGAGCACCGTGCAAACACTGAGATTGAGAAAAAGACCTAACTTATTCAGCTCCAAGCGCAAAGAGCAAGTAGCAACTTTGCGAAGGTAACCAATAATAACTTCTCAATATCAGTAGTTTTTAAAAAAATAGTGAACTATAGCCAATAATTGAGTTTATGAAAGTTTCATTATGTTCCATTATGTTCACAAAAGCTTCCGTCTTTCCCTTTGCAATATTTTCAAAGTTGTTTTTATTGTAACTCTTACTAATTTCAATAATAATAGTGAAAAATTACCAAGTCAGCATATTATTTATGATTTAAATCTTCATACTTATTGTTTCGCAGATATGTCATGAGTTGCTTTTCATTTGACTGATTCAACGTCGCTTTGATTATTTCAGAACAAAAGACCGAATTACATATTACATTGTTTTTGGATTTATTCACCCAAGATTAAACATGTTGCACAAATTCTGGGTTGAGAAATGAAAATCCCATGAATTCAGTTTGATCCAGGTTCATCATGAATAATTTATCCGTTGGTGTCAAGTCAGTTTTTTCAGACGTGAATTGTTTGTCGAAATTGCTGACGTCCTTGCGGTGTTTCTGAAAAAAAAAAGTATAATTGGTAAGGAAAACCAAAATTTAACAAATTTTCGTCTATGAACAAGATTACTTTACAAGAAAATTAATGTGACATTTGGTTTGGGAAATTTTTATTCGAATCACTATTTATTTGTTACCCAGCATTACCAGAATATATTTTCTTTTAAAAACTTTTACTTTCATCTTTCATAAAACTGAATTTATGAAAGATGATACCCGGCGAGTACAAAAACATATCAGAAATGTTAAAAGTAAGACTTTTAAGAAGAAGTAAGAATAGAACGTGTATGACAGCAAATGTCCGTCGCATGGGGCTATTTTCAGGATTATATCACAAAGGGCATTTTTTCCTCGTTACTTTCATACATAGCCTTTTTAAAGACACAACATAACATTTTCAAAGCTTTTTGTAATATCAAATCACTATATATAAAATATTTTCAGAGATGTTTCACGAAAGGCATTTGAGGGGTATAAGCACAAAACCGGAATTATTTAAAAAAATTCGCAAACAAACAATATTCAAAATTTGGCAGAAACAATGTTTTTCCTGTGATAAAAACTATACAAGGGAGTCTTTATATTAGTCCGGTGGCAGGGAAGGTTTTCGTAGCCGATGAAGCGCGGCGGGATCACTCAAGTTATTCTTATGTATTTTGACCGGCTGAATCCGAATTTCGAGGGTGATAAGCCGTGAAAGCATTCGAAAAATTTTCATGGACGATTTTCCGAGGGAAATCGAAAAGTCCATTTTTTTCAAAAACAAATGATGAGAATGAGAATTTTATTCAGAAAAAATGGATATTCAATTTCCCTCGGAAAATCGTCCATAAAAATTTTCCGGATGCTTTCACGGCTTACCACCCTCGAAATTCGGATTCAGCGGGTCAAAATACATAACTTGGGTGATCCCGTCGCGCTTCATTGGCTACGAAAACCCTCCCTGCCACCGGACTATATATAAATTCCTTGGTAGAGTATTTATCAAAATAAACACATTGTTTTTACCAAATTTCCAATATTGTTTTTATAGACGTAATTTTTTACATAAGGTGGGCCGTTTTTGTGATTATACCTCCCATTTTTGCTTGTTTTTCATCCTACTGATTGTGTAAATTGACAGACATGAAAACCATAAGGCGAATTAAATAAAGATTATGGACAAAAATTATTTTAATAGGCAGTCACATGATCGAAATCAAATTGTCTTCCGTTACTTTCCATTGTTTCTGTTATACTTGATTTTGTTCCACATCACCTGCAACAAAAGGACAATCTGCTGTTATGACGGATGTACTATTGAAAAATATCATAATTATTTTCCATTCTAAATAATATTAGTCATATATTTTCTATGAAACGAGCAATTCTCAGAATTTTGATAGGTTTACTAAAAATGTGAATTTTTAGGCCAATTTCCAGAAAAATTTGAGTTACGAACTAAAGTTCAATAAAAAGATAATGTTCATCTAAAAAACTAAAGTCTGTAAGATTCAAAGACTGTCTTAAGTACTCACCAAAAATTAAATCCGATAATTTTGAATTATGAGGTTACTGCAAAATTTGATTTTCGTTGTATCCAGTACACAGACCTCTAAAAAAAACTGGATATCACATCATGAAATCGAAATGGATCCCTAAAGGGCGCTGACATTGTTGCCCCGTTTAATGTTGGTACTACTGAAATGTCAGAGTTGGTATCTGTTTAATTTTGGCCCATTTTAGGCATCCTACCATTTTCCATTGTTATTTATCATCCGACTTGCATCCGTCGTTCATTTTGTATTTATGCATTTTTTGTGATTTGTGATTGTGAAATATCGAACAGTTCAGTGTGCGTCTATTGAACCTTCTTGTGTTCAATTCCACATCTTATCTGTTATCTGTGTAGTTGTTTTTTTTTTTCGAGATAGTTAAATTGTTTAATTTTCTAGTAGGAAAAGTAAGTTTGATTAGCAATATGCGTTGTTTTGTACCTGGTTGTCCTAACACCTACCGCAACACTCTCGGATGTCTTACATCATTTCATAGGTAAATATTGAACTCCTTAAAATTTAGAGAAATGTGGCGTCATTGGTTGTTTTTTTCTATTTTACAGACTGCCGAAATCGAATCAGAAGGAGTGGTTGGTGGCAATAGGAAGGGATCCAACAACACCTGCTTGTAAAAATGTTGTATGCTCAGATCATTTCAAAAAAGAAGACTTTTTTGAAAATCATAAACATAGAATATTAAAACCAGGTGTTACACCATCTGAAAACCTTTCAAGTAGACCAGTCGAACTCGGTCCACCATTGAGTTTTCAAAAAACTCTCACCGTGTAAGTATTTAGGTACTGAATTCACAATAAAAATATTGTTAAATTTTCACATATCACTTCCTAGTGAGTTGCAGTTTGGTGCAAATTATATTTTTTTTTCTCCTGATTATGAATTCCAAGACAAAATGTTATGAGTATGATAAAGTGAACATTTACCTAAATAATGGATATTAAAAATGAAATTTTCAGTGTGGAGCCAAGTTGTTCATTTGAAGAGCCAGGAAAAAGACCAAAGAGGAGAATAAAGTGTCTTCAGGTTCAACCTCCTCCGAAAGTGAAGTGAAGAGAAGGAAACTTCCTAGTAGTAGTGTGTCACCTTCTTCTGGAAATTCCTCTGTTAAAAGACGAATCATAAAGACAATGCATACTTATTGGTAGGTACCTATTATAATGCATCTATCATGGCAAATTTACTTCTCGAATAACAAAGATTCAGCTCCCAACTGTTCATCAAAACTTTGTTTAATTACAGTCTACCACCGAATGATGACAATATGAAGCAAAGAAACAGGGTACTGACTAATCGCATAAATATATTGACAGCAAAGCTGAAAAATTCCAGAAAAACCAGTGACAGAAGAAAGATGAAGGTGAAAGCTTTGTCTCAAGTGATTCGTGAAGTCAATAGAAAGTTTGATTTATCAAAGGAGGCTACTATTGCACTGGAAGCTTCTGTCAGTGGTATTCCATCTGCACTCATTAGAAGAATGATTACCAATTCTAAATCTAGAGGAAAGAAAAAAATTACAAAACAAAAATTTCTAGCTGAACTTCGAAGCTTTGCTATGACATTACAGTTTTATAGTAGCAAAGCCTACAAATAAGTGAGGGAAATTTTCAATCTGGCTCTTCCAGCACCTGCTACAATCAGTAGATGGTTATCCAAAATTGACTGCAGTCCAGGTTTTACCTAACAAAGTATTGAATCCATCAGAAACAAATCTGAGGATTTCAAAAGGAGATGTAAAAAGATTTTATTATGTGCTTTGATGCTGGATGAAATGTGCATAAAAAAAGAGCTAGTATATGAGCGGCATACCCAAAAGATTTGGGGTTATATTAGTGTTGATGGTGGTTGGAATCAATGAAAATTTTAAGATACCAATAGCATATTTTTTTGTCAACAAAATATCAGGAGAAGAAATGGCAAATATTGTTTTGGAAGCCTTGAGACAACTTAGCACAGCCTGTAAAATAGTAAGCATCACTTGTGATGGACCACAAGTGCACATCAAGATGATGCAGGAATTAGGCTGCCAAGTAACTGACCTCAAGAACGTGAATAGTTATTTTTGTATCTAGTGCGCGAAATGCTACTTTGGTGATCGAGAACTGATTTTTTTTAACGAGGCGCAGCCGAGTTAAAAAAAATAGTCGAGATTACCAAAGTATTTCGCGCATGAGATGCAAACAAAATTTTTTCTACAAACGTCAAAAATATTGTTCTAAAATAAATAATAACTATGAAAAATAGTATTGAACTGGCTTAAATAATTTTTCCAAATCAAGTAATTACTGTAGGGTTTCTATGCATCTTGACTGTAACTATGGAAATAAAATGGCATTTGTTGACAATTATTTCAAAGTGACAGTTCTCGATAATTATTTTTTGACTTTTTATTCGCGTCAATTTCGTGCGTGATATTTATTATTGTAAAAGAATGGAAATTTCGAGCGACGATGAACTAAGCAGTACCCCACCTAACTTGATCGATGCGGCCAATTCCGTTATTTCCAACCTTTTACCGGAGAAATCGAGGCGCCAGTATGAAAATGCATATCAGCAATTTAAAGAGTGGTGTGAAGCAAATAAAGCCAGAAAAATATCCGAAAATGTGCTGTTGGCATATTTTGCACAGAAGTCAAAGAAGCTGAAGTCTTCCACGTTATGGGCAATGTATTCTATGTTGAAGGCAACACTCAATGTTAAAGAAAACGTGGATTTTAAGAAATTTACGAAGTTGGTTCCATATTTGAAAAAATTGTCAGTTGCAAACCATCCTAAGAAATCTAAGGTATTGACTAGAGAGGAAGTTGATCAATTCATAAGAGAGGCAGATGATGAAACCTATTTGTTGGTTAAGGTAGATTTTTGATGATTGTTTTATATGTTTTTTGAATTACTGATTTCCTTTTAGGTCGTTTTAATACTGGGTATTTCGGGTGCTTGCCGCCGTGACGAACTCACTAAAATGACGGTCGATGACATAGAAGATAAAAATTCCATTTTGATTGTTAAAGTACCCGATACAAAAACGAATATACAACGAATTTTTACAGTTTCAAATTTATATTATACTGACTTTTACCGAAAATATGCGGCTCTTCGTCCAAGTTATGCTACCAGTCGCCGATTGTTTTTGAAGTATCAAAATAAGAGATGTTTTAACCAAGTTGTTGGAATAAATAGTATTGGAAAGATGCCTAGCTTAATAGCAAAACACCTAAAATTACCAAATCCTGATGCCTACACTGGTCATTGTTTTCGGAGAACATCAGCCACACTCCTTGCTAATACGGGGGCCGATATATGTGTTTTGAAGCGACATGGAGGATGGAAATCTTCGACTGTGGCCGAAGGATACGTGGAGGATTCTATCAATAACAAAATTCAAATATCAAATAAAATTTTAGACTGTGAAATTTCAAGATCAAGTGCTGTCACCTCTACGGCAGTTGCTTGCAAGTCAAAAATGGATAGTCTTCCAACCCCCGAAACTACGATATCACGAGCTGAATCTGAGTTATCTGGTTTAGGAATAAATATTGGTTCGTGCACTGGCTGCACCATTAATGTTAACATTGTAAATAACAAATAAAATTAGGTAGTGTAAAATTTTCTCACAATTTGAAAACCTTAATTATTGTTCTACATTAATAAATAAACGATTTCTTGTTTTTTGCTTGATTGAGGACCATATATATAGGTTAGAATTTGAAAATCCCATATAGTTTACATGCAGTGTGCGAAATATATTTCGCACATTACTTCGCGCACGGTGTCATGGTAACGAAGGAAAATGAAAAAAAGTGCCACTTCGCATACTGTTGTCAATGTGCGAACCTTGTCATTTTTTGACGTTTGTAGAAAAAAACTATTTTTTACATCCTGTTACGCAACAAAAGGTGTTTATTATTTTTGATATATGCCATATGCTCAAACTTGTGAGGAATAATTGGGCAATATCAGGTGTTATATTGGATTCCCAAGGGAATGAAATAAGATGGGATTCGATTGAAAAATTGTATCACCACCAGGAAAATGAAAGTCTTGTATTAGCAAATAAACTGAAGAACAAACATATAGAATGGAGGACAGTAAAAATGAAGGTAAATAATAACATTTAACATTTGGAGCTACCAATGAATGAGCATGCTTACTTTGTTCAGTATATTCCTATCTCGTGAACATTTGTCTATGTCTTACTATTTGCATATTTTTTTAAAATTTTTCTTTTTCACAGGTTAATGTTGCTGCACAAACTCTCAGCTCAAGTGTAGCTGATGCTTTATCATTTATGTCAGAAACTCTTCATTTTGAGGGATTTGAGAATGTCCAGCCAACAGTAACATTTATAAAAATGGTTGACCAACTCTTCGATATTTTAAATTCACGAAATATTCATGCAAGAGGAATGAAGATTCCCATAAAAAAAGAAAACAGTGGTATATGGAAACCCTTTATTACTGAAGCACTTGATTACCTACAAAAGTGTAAAAACAAGAAAGGTGTTTTACTTCATCAAACCCGAAAGAGAACCCCAATTCTTGGATTCGTTGTATCAGCTCGATCTATAATGGACATCTATGAAGCTGAGATAGTCGAACATAAGTTCAGCCAGGATCATCTGGAGTTGTTTTTTTGCAGTGTAAGGTATGACAGTAACAATTATATTGAAAAACCTGGTTATCAATTTACCTGTGAGTTGTATTTACATTATTTTTAATTTTGATTTTAGGTCAAGGAATGGTTGGATGAACAATCCAAACTGTCTTCAGTTCATGTATACCTACAGAAGGCTCTTGATGCACCAGACTCAAAAAGATTCTAGTGGAAATTGTATTGCTCAAGACCAAATCAATGTCTTAATCCTGAAATCCCCCTCAGAATTATTGACTGTGAGCGATGTCCATGAAGACAGAAACAAAGAGAAGGAAGACAGACAACTGGATGAATTAGATGATGAGTTGAACTTGTTTTTGCCTTCATGTTTAAATGAATATTCAGAAAATGTGATGGCATATATATCGGGTTTTGTTGTTCGTAAATTGGAAAGTGAATTGAAATGTTTTACATATATTAGAGCACTATATTTGGAGGAATATGACGAGCTGGACAGTAGGATGAATTTCGTGGATTTTAAAAATAAGGGGGGTTTGATATATTCTTCAAGAGATGTTCGTAAGATATGTGATAAAATAGAAAAAAAAAATACAGTTGACATGGAAATTAGGCGGTGATAATTTACCGCTAAACGACAACTTCCTAAAAATTTTGTTGAAGGAATCTGCATATTTTATGGAAAGCCCCAATATATTCACTTGTTTGGATGACCATATATTTGATTATGCTCTGGAGGATGTGAATCACAGGAAATTGTTGATTGAACAAATCATCAGAACCTATGGGTCCTTGAGAATCCATAGTGTTCTCGGTAGAATAAATGAAAGAGCAAGAGAAAAAAATGTTAGACAAACTCTTAATAAATTGATTTTATTCAAAAATCAGTAATTACAGAAATTTTCACTTCGTTTCACATTAGTGTCATATTGCACAGCATGCTGAATGTACAACTATTTTGTGCTCTTGTAACTCTTCTCCATAATATATTACAATATGTATTTTTAGAATTTTTTTTCTGTATGTCTATGGCAAATAAATATTGTGCATACAATTGTTTCTGATTTTTATTTCACTTTAACGATTTTTATAATATCAGTAAAAACATCGATTTTAATTGAGCAAAAATTATTGTCTAAGAACATGATAATTACTTTGAAGAGTCTTTTTTCCAATTCTTTTGACCTCGACTTCTCTGATGACCTTCGAAGAGTGAAATACATTTTTGTTAATACAAATTTATTGGAGGCCTAGCAAAAGATATGCAGTGGGTGCAACTTATGAATAACATTCTCCCTTACCTCATTCAATTTGAATCCCCAATGGAAACTGAATAATTAAAAAATGAACTATCATTTCGCTTTCAGTTTTTTTTCAAGTTAGGGTTTTTTCACAATATTTATCAGATGTAGTTCAATGTCCAGCGTGGCATTAGCCAGGGAAGTAGTTGTTTTCTGTTAGATATTACAGAAATAACTTCATTTTTATCAGATGTTTTTTAAATTCTAATTGAGAATGTTTCTCTTTTCAACATGATTATAACTATGGTTACATATTCTACTCCCTTATACATAATTCTATATGGAGCAGAGTTTCAACTATTTTGCGATAATTGTGTGGCAAAGGTTCAATCAGAGAATATAAGCTATAGTTTTCAATAGATATCCAGTGAATCTTGCTGCACTTGTTTCTGATGAGATCCTGCGATTAAGTCTGGAAGGCTTTATACAAATTGTATTTCACACATGTTCAACTGACTTAGGAAATTCCAAAACCTCGCAAATAGATGGAAAAAATATTTTCCTACAAGCGTGCGTGATTCACCTTCTACCCGCACGCAATTCAGTTTGGAAAGTGTCATTTTCCCACACTTGTGCGGGAAAACCATTTATATGATATCCTCGTAAAATATAAGTGGTGGGTGACAAAATATGAAAGTTCAAGCTTTTTTGTTGCAATACTACGTGAGTTTGTTCAAAATCATCCATCATTTTGCACTATTTATTGAAAAAATGAACAAATATTGATAAATAAAAATGTATTGTTATGAAAATCACCCTATATATAGGCTTTGATTGATCTGATAACGAGTAGGTAACAATTGATGTTGTCATGCCGATCAATACACAAATTTGTTTGTAATTGTCAGAGTGACAGACAAAGCGTTACTTATATAAAATTTTCGATTCAGTGAAATTGCCACAATGGATTATTCATCTGATGAAGAACTTCCACAAGAAATCGTGCAAGCAGCTACAGATGCGAACTTAGAGTTATTGCCAACGAAATCTAAACAAAGGTATGAGAAGCAATACACGAGTTTTATTAAATGGTGCAACAATAAAAAAGTGAAAACACCAAATAAAGAAGAAGTATTCTCAGCTTATTTTCTAGAAATGTCTAAAACATGGAAGCCGAACACTTTATGGGCAAGATATTCAATGTTGAAGAGTGTATTCAAAGTAAAGCAAAATTTGGATATTAGCAAATTTTACAAAATAATTGCATTCATTAAAAGACAGAATGTCGGTTTTCGACCAAAAAAGGCCAAAATCTTCACTCAAGAAGACGTTTCAAAATTTATGACTGAAGCACCCGATGACATATACCTCATGATTAAGTTAGTAGCAATTTTTGGATTAACTGGTGCTTGCAGACGAGAAGAGCTGACAAAACTCCCCATTGACGACATACACGACAAAGAAAACCTGATAATTGTTAATATCAAGGATTCCAAAAATAATTACTCTAGATCCTTCGTGATATCTGAAGAAGCAAATGATGGTTATTTTGTGAACGTATACAGAAATTATGTACATTTACTTCCAAAAGAGACTCCTCACCGTCGTTTATTCTTGTATTACAAACGTGGAAAATGTACTGTGCAATGTGTAGGAATCAATACCATAGGAAAGATACCCTCCGAAATAGCAGTATATCTGTGCCTTCAAAATCCAGAGCTTTACACACTGGTCACAGCTTCAGGCGTTCCTCAGCCACTTTACTTGCTGACTGTGGTGTGGGTATAACTAATATCAAACGCCTAGGAGGATGGAACTCGACTTCAGTTGCAGAGGAGTATTTAGAAGACTCGAAAAAAAGAAATGTCCAACAAAATTCTCAATTTGAACACTACATCGTCTTCCGGGTGCATTTTAGAACCATCCACGTCTATATCGATCGGCGACGATTTGATGCCTGTGCTTGCACATTCGATTTCTTTCGATAATGTATTGCCCGAGTTACCTTCTTCTTCAGGAAATCAGCCATCTTCAAAAAATATGCTGGCTTCCGCTATAAATTTACGTAATGCATCAAATTGTACATTTACAATAAATATTACGAATAATTAGTGGATAGAAAATGTTACTCTTGTTAGTTGTTTCCATTTGCATGAATAAATAATTGTGTTTTGTTTGTTTTTGTTTTTTCCGTTAACCTGCTGGGGGACGCCCTTACGAACGGCAGCCCTCAAAAGTCGAAACTTGTGCGAGCCAAGGGCCATCAGATAAAAATCTGTAGTCGCTAAGGATTCGAACCTAGCCGACCAGCAGTCACTGGTTTCGAACGAGAAAGTCTCAACCATTGAGCTACATGACATTGAAAAAATGAATTTGTTTCCTACGCTTGTAGAAAAAGTATTGTTCCTAACTCATGCGGAAAGTGTCTTTCCGCACTTGTTAGGAAAATTACTATTAAAACCTGCCCTGGACTCTCAAAACATCAATCAAGTTTGACATATTATGTCAACTGGTGAATACATCTCTTGTCTCGCTTCATTCCTCCTATTAGAAACGTATAGACTACAACAAATCAGAGATACCAACTTAAAACTGGAGTACAATGTCAGCCAAGAGAAAGGGGCTATTTTGTATCGGCGGACATGTTATATCTACTTTTTTTTAGAGGTCTGTGATCCAGTAGCAGATCTATCAGATTTGTGAAAAGAGGTTCAAGCACCTATTCGTGAAATCTTTCCCATCATTTTCTCCGACTTCTGTAGGCATATACCTGAAATGAAATGTGTATGTATTAAAATGAGATAAAGACTTCAAACAAAAAATTTTCTGAAAACAGTATATTAAACACAATATTCATGAAGCTCTCTTGTTTAACTTATAATGATTACTAAAAATCAGCACTCTAATGAAATACTCAATAAGGTGAACGTAGTGTGTAGTGTGAAAGTATATAGATATGTACTTACAAACTGAAAGTAGTGTTCACTTTAATATACTTTCAGCACTTCCTCAGCTCTCCAGGTTGTAGCATGGCATTTTATAATCGAAATAAAGGTACTTACGTGGGAATTCGCACCGTTATGTTTTTGATGTTATATAGTTCTGAAAAACGACCATTCATTATTCATTACACTTTGCAGTCCGTGATCAATAACTTTATTACCTACTGCTTCTTATAGTATATTGTCTTGTCCAAACTTTTCACTTCACTTCAAAAACACCACCTATTACTTAAGCGAGGAACAAAATGGGGCTCAATCTCTCAGTAACAAAGGAGTCAAGGAGAAGGAACCATGTCCCTCATTTGCGGTACAATACTACCAACCTCTATCAGATTTTCGGTGAACGTCTCAAGGACCAACTATACTATAAAACATTCACACTAACATTTTGTTCACATCGCCGAAACATTAAAAACTTTGAATATCCTTCAGAGACCTATTCGGGAAGTTTGTGCTCGCTGGGTAAGATTATTAGGAACATACGTGTTAAATGAATACTGGAGATTATTTTTTATACGATCCTGCCAGCCAATCGTCTTGAGAAAACATTTTAAATCGACCAATAGCATCAAAATTACACTGACAATTTGTTAGTAGCAAATTACAGCGAACATTTTTTGCTCAAGTGGAAATCCAATAAAATTAGTTAAATTGAGGTCATGTGATTGACTACAACCAATAAGAACAACATTGGGTGTTATGAATAAATGCTAGCAAAAGCTTCCACTATAGGTTTGTCTCTCTCATTACTTAATAAAATGGATAGGTCTGTTTCAAGAAATCTAAGTAAAAGCATTTGCTTAAGGTTTATTCATTAGACCCATTATACTGATAACAGACCAAACGGTCCGTTTTCACTCTCAGGCACGTTGCTATATATATACATATTTTAATTTATTTCGATTTTGAAGTTTCAAAATATTCAATAACGTCAAAATGTCAGTGATGTCATGATTTGGTTGTAATACTGACGAGAATATTGATGAAATTTTTTTATCAAATATATCAAAATAAACTGTTTACAATAACAAATTTGTTTGGAAATCATTTATAGACTATTGCAATGTTACAAAGAATCGGTTAGCAAAAAATGTTCTATTCGAATAACCTTCGAACATTGATAAATATAACAACTTCCTCAAGCTTGTTGCTTCGGCGTCGGTTATTACTACTGAAAATTTCCTATATGTGTAAAAACGACCATAAGAGGCGTGCAATTAGCGCTGGATTACTGCGACTATGTCATTCATCTATGAAATTGCTTCGTTTCCTAGTAACGGGGTGTCAAAAGTTTCATAAAAAATCGTTTTTTTATGAATGACCCAAAATTCTTTACGCCGATTCACATTTAACTCCGTAAGTTTGTTAGTAGTAGCAAAGGGTAATTTCAGTGGCGTCGCAGTTGATACAACGTTACACAGAAACAAAGCATGTTAGAACATACGTTTATATGAACTTATATTTTTAAAATGTGACAAGGAATCAACTCCTGAAATTGATCACATTATTTAAGATACACCCTGTGTATGAGCTAATCCATCCCAGAAAACCCCAAAAAGGGTAAATAGTTTGTCTAGAGAGAATTTATCTCTTTTTTTGAGGCGTATATGAATGTGCGTATGAATGATTTCATGCTGTTCATGAAATAGTCTTCCTAAATACTACTCGATCATGAAAAATAGAGGCTATTATTTTCTTTAATTCATCTGGAGTAACTTGTATTTTGAGACAAATTAATTCGACCATATGAACAATAATAATCATAGAATAACTCCCTCCAGCTAAAGCTGTGGGGGTTCTTCTGACTATCTGATCATTTGTTCTCATTAGCTTTAGCTGGAGGAAGTAAAGTTATTCTATGATTATTAATGTTCATATGGTTGAATTTAATTGTCAGAATACAAAGTACTATCGATATAATTATCAAGACAATAATAGTCGGCTATTTGTCATGGTCGTGATTTATATCAACAGTAAAACACGGATACATTTCTTTTCCAACGAAATAATTTTGCCAATGAGTAATTTCGTGATAAAAACTGCAATGAAAAAATTGCGAAAAAGTAGGTCGAGCAATGTTGTCTAATGTCAGTTTTTCGAATGAAATTACTTATCGAAAAAAATTTGAGTTGAACGAAATTTATTCTATAAAAGAAAAGTTCGAGTGTTATTTAGCAACATAAACCAACGACAATTAATAGATGTATTAATGCACTACACGATAATATTCACCTTTAGGCCAATCAATACAGGATTTTTTCGTAACAAAAATACGATTAGGAAACCGACTATGGTAGTCCATAGTTATAGTCTGCTATGTTTTGGGCACGCAACTGTCATTTATTAATTTGTTAGAAACAATTAAATGAAAAAAACAATTTTTTTTAGTGTTCTGCTTATAAAATGGAAACTAATACATCAATCTGGTTGCTCCAACAAAAAAAAATTAATTGTATAAAATTGAAATACGAACAAAATAAAATTCAGTACGACTTGATCGGATCATTAGTAATGGAGAAAAACTGAAAAAAACCGGAAAATTTTGCGATTTTTCAAAAAATTCACAACTCCGCCATTTTTTTATTTTCATGAAAGTAGTGAATTACAGGTACTACATTTATGAGTGAAACAGATTCGGACCATTATTTTTGGCACGATTGCAATTTGAATTTTTTTGCACTATCTTGTAGCGTGCCTGGATGCTCTAGTGATGGTCCGATTTGAATTTCTCGAATAGATTTTGTAGATAAAATAAAAAAATCAGTGGCCCAATAAAAAAATATTCTCATCAATATTGGCCCAATGAACGCAATCGTTATATCAATGCACCACTGGTTATCCATACTATGTATAAGGATCTTAATAATATCAATGAATGCTCACTTGATATCATGATCGAGTACATTAAATAGACTCGATGGGATAATGAATTCCATTCATCAAACGAATGAAGAGTGTTCACCCAAGCAAGGAATTGTATTCGTTCAACTGATGAAACTGTATTCATCAGAACAATTAATCATTATGAAAAATTTCAGTGGCTCAATGAAAATTTTCATCAATATTGGTCCAATGAACAAAACCGTTATGTCAATGTACCACTGGTTATCCATACTATGAATACGTACCTATATATTATATGGGTTTTTAAGGCAAATTAATTCAATTCTTCAAACGAATGAAGAGTGTTCAGCCAAGCAATAAACTGTATTCGTTCGAATGATGACATTGTATTCATTATATTCATTATTATTGTTCGTTCTTCGAATGAATACTGTATGATTGATATAATGAATATTTCGACGATGAATATTTTCATCAATCCAATGAATGGCAATTATTAATGCAAGGTTCCTTAGGGTAATGAATTCCATTCATCAAACAAATGGAGAGTGTCTACCCAAGCAATAAATTGTATTCGTTTAACTGATGGAACTGTATTATTCAAATTAGTTATTATTGTTCGTTCTTCGAATGAATGCTGTATGACTGATATAATGATTCAGGTTATTTTGACGTTGGATATTTTTCATCAATCCAATGAATGGTGATCTTCGAATTCATGAGTAACTGTTATTACTATACCTTCCTTGATTCAATAATTGATATACATTAAATCTCGTAATGCTTTCGTGCATTGAACTAATGATTTTGTTTATTATTTGAATAAGTGGTATTTATTCAATCATTGCATATTATTAATTAATGCAATGAAGGCCTCCCATTGATATTGAGCTTAGAGTGAGTTTCCGAAAGATTGAGAAAATAATTAACATGCATTCATCAGATTATCGCAATTCTGGTGAAAGGCGTATCTCCAAGTTATCGTTTATTTGTACTGGCTCCTTTCGGAGCTCTTGAGAAGATGCTTCAACGGTCGCTTCTGTTTGTGAATGCGGTGTGTACCAGCAAGCGCTAACTTGTCAGCAACGGAGATTTCTATGCCATGATTCGGCTGAACGGATGCCGGCGAAATCCATGAGCTGTGATAGTTATATACGAGGTGGCTTACGATATAAGTCTCATAATTATAGTTATGTAATATTAATAACGTAGTTATAATATGGGAGAAAAATGTTGCTTCTGCCTGCCCAACAAAACTGGGAATTAGTAACTTTGTTACACTTTCTATGATCTTCACATAACCGCAACGAAACTGTGCGTAGATCTGAAAATAGATCATCATTGATCTTGATAAACTTGAAGTTATTGTAACAATGAATACATATATATTTCAGTGAATGAGTATTCATTGACTTGGCGAAATATGTATGTTGCCAATAAACAAAGAGGTATTTATTACCATATTACCATATTTCTTATGTCAGTGCTCTGGGACCATGTTCATTGATATGATAAACCACCTTAATGAACTTTTTCATAGCAGCAACGAAACCTGTTCATAAATGTGAAAAACAATCATCTTTGATCTCAATAAACTTGAATTCATTGTATTAAAAAATACCTACGAACAAAATGTAATAAACAGCATTCATTGTTTATAACAAATTGATAAATGACAATTGCGTGTCCAAAACATAGCAAAATATAATTACGGCCTGTCTTCTATGTTATGGCAAAGACGGTTTCCTTTTTTTGTTAAAAATTCACTCAAATTATGCTCTATTGATTGGTGTACTTCATTGAAACGACTATTTGAAGGAACAGTTATTTGAAACACGATTGTTATGATTTTTGTTATTTGTTTAGATCAGTGGCGTAGCCATAATTTGTCTTTGGGGGGGTTAGTATATATTTAATAACATCTTGCAATGGCATGTATTCTCGCAAACTTAACGAAGGGTGCGCTGCTGCCAGTGGAGGTCATGTTAGTATTGTTTAATAGTGAAGGTTGATACTTATAGGAATTTGCGAACGTATAGTTTCCATTTTGAATCATGCCACAGTGCTATATTGTACCCTACTGCTCCAGCAGAACTTCTGGGCATCATCTTTGTTCTCAATAAACTTGAATTCATTGTATTAAAAAATACCTACGAACAAAATGTAATAAACAGCATTCATTGTTTATAACAAATTGATAAATGACAATTGGGTGTCCAAAACATAGCAGAATATAATTACGGCCTGTCTTCTATGTTATGGCAAAGATGGTTTCCTTTTTTTGTTAAAAATTCACTCAAATTATGCTCTATTGATTGGTGTACTTCATTGAAACGACTATTTGAAGGAACAGTTATTTGAAACACGATTGTTATGATTTTTGTTATTTGTTTAGATCAGTGGCGTAGCCATAATTTGTCTTTGGGGGGGTTAGTATATATTTAATAACATCTTGCAATGGCATGTATTGTCGCAAACTTAACGAAGGGTGCGCTGCTGCCAGTATGGAGGTCATGTTAGTATTGTTAAATAGTGAAGGTTGATACTTATAGGAATTTGCGAACGTATAGTTTCCATTTTGAATCATGCCACAGTGCTATATTGTACCCTACTGCTCCAGCAGAATTCTGGGCATCATCTTTGATCTCAATAAACTTGAATTCATTGTATTAAAAAATACCTACGAACAAAATGTAATAAACAGCATTCATTGTTTATAACAAATTGATAAATGACAATTGGATGTCCAAAACATAGCAGAATATAATTACGGCCTGTCTTCTATGTTATGGCAAAGACGGTTTCCTTTTTTTGTTAAAAATTCACTCAAATTATGCTCTATTGATTGGTGTACTTCATTGAAACGACTATTTGAAGGAACAGTTATTTGAAACACGATTGTTATGATTTTTGTTATTTGTTTAGATCAGTGGCGTAGCCATAATTTGTCTTTGGGGGGGTTAGTATATATTTAATAACATCTTGCAATGGCATGTATTCTCGCAAACTTAACGAAGGGTGCGCTGCTGCCAGTATGGAGGTCATGTTAGTATTGTTAAATAGTGAAGGTTGATACTTATAGGAATTTGCGAACGTATAGTTTCCATTTTGAATCATGCCACAGTGCTATATTGTACCCTACTGCTCCAGCAGAACTCTGGGCATCATCTTTGATCTCAATAAACTTGAATTCATTGTATTAAAAAATACCTACGAACAAAATGTAATAAACAGCATTCATTGTTTATAACAAATTGATAAATGACAATCGGGTGTCCAAAACATAGCAGAATATAATTACGGCCTGTCTTCTATGTTATGGCAAAGACGGTTTCCTTTTTTTGTTAAAAATTCACTCAAATTATGCTCTATTGATTGGTGTACTTCATTGAAACGACTATTTGAAGGAACAGTTATTTGAAACACGATTGTTATGATTTTTGTTATTTGTTTAGAACAGTGGCGTAGCCATAATTTGTCTTTGGGGGGGTTAGTATATATTTAATAACATCTTGCAATGGCATGTATTCTCGCAAACTTAACGTAGGGTGCGCTGCTGCCAGTGGAGGTCATGTTAGTATTGTTAAATAGTGAAGGTTGATACTTATAGGAATTTGCGAACGTATAGTTTCCATTTTGAATCATGCCACAGTGCTATATTGTACCCTACTGCTCCAGCAGAACTTCTGGGCATCATCTTTGATCTCAATAAACTTGAATTCATTGTATTAAAAAATACCTACGAACAAAATGTAATAAACAGCATTCATTGTTTATAACAAATTGATAAATGACAATTGGGTGTCCAAAACATAGCAGAATATAATTACGGCCTGTCTTCTATGTTATGGCAAAGACGGTTTCCTTTTTTTGTTAAAAATTCACTCAAATTATGCTCTATTGATTGGTGTACTTCATTGAAACGACTATTTGAAGGAACAGTTATTTGAAACACGATTGTTATGATTTTTGTTATTTGTTTAGATCAGTGGCGTAGCCATAATTTGTCTTTGGGGGGGTTAGTATATATTTAATAACATCTTGCAATGGCATGTATTCTCGCAAACTTAACGAAGGGTGCGCTGCTGCCAGTATGGAGGTCATGTTAGTATTGTTAAATAGTGAAGGTTGATACTTATAGGAATTTGCGAACGTATAGTTTCCATTTTGAATCATGCCACAGTGCTATATTGTACCCTACTGCTCCAGCAGAACTCTGGGCATCATCTTTGATCTCAATAAACTTGAATTCATTGTATTAAAAAATACCTACGAACAAAATGTAATAAACAGCATTCATTGTTTATAACAAATTGATAAATGACAATTGGGTGTCCAAAACATAGCAGAATATAATTACGGCCTGTCTTCTATGTTATGGCAAAGACGGTTTCCTTTTTTTGTTAAAAATTCACTCAAATTATGCTCTATTGATTGGTGTACTTCATTGAAACGACTATTTGAAGGAACAGTTATTTGAAACACGATTGTTATGATTTTTGTTATTTGTTTAGAACAGTGGCGTAGCCATAATTTGTCTTTGGGGGGGTTAGTATATATTTAATAACATCTTGCAATGGCATGTATTCTCGCAAACTTAACGTAGGGTGCGCTGCTGCCAGTGGAGGTCATGTTAGTATTGTTAAATAGTGAAGGTTGATACTTATATGAATTTGCGAACGTATAGTTTCCATTTTGAATCATGCCACAGTGCTATATTGTACCCTACTGCTCCAGCAGAACTTCTGGGCATTGCTTACCTAGAAAAGAATCGGTGCTACGCAAAACATTTATCATCGCGTTTTAAGGAGAGATAAATTCACTTCGACTGATCACTCTCGCGTTTGCAACAAACAATTTGTTGACGAAGACTTCGTTATGCCCAAAGATCCCTTTCTGACAAAATTGTAAGCATAAATCATCATAATTCTAAGTTCTTCGAAGAGAAGAATGAACAAAAAAACATAACCTATAATTATTGATGAGAGTTTATTTGCTTTGAGCTAAGCCATTACTAAAAAATTCAACTCTTACAAGTTCCCGCTAATACAATGACCTATCACGGAGCGCGTCTCGTCTGCAGTATGAAACACTATACCACATTCCACCAACTCAAGTGACAAGTAACGCCGAGTGAATGTTATTTATTAAAGTGCTTGAAATAAATTTATTTGTTGATATTTATTAGAGATTATCTAATATATTCAATTCATCAGAATGTCCAAACAGCAAACGTTTAAAGAAATCTGATACATTTCAAAGCATGTGGATTATTTCCTTGGAGTCCAGATTCAATTGACTATTCAAGTGTCTTGGAACGAATGATATTCCTGAAAACAGACCAGAAGGAGAACCAGACGATATAAGACATAATAGAAAAACTGTTGATTATGCAACCTTCAAAAGTATTGTCGGACCAGAGTATCTTCTGAAATTTAAGAAACTATAAGAAATTGTGGAAGGCAATGAAGATTTTCTGAAGTTAGATATGGAGACAATTTTTTGTTGAAGAAAACTCAGAAGATCAGGAAATGGATTTTGAAAATGAGGAAAATATTGACCAAACTGATAACGGATGTAACCCTATCGAATCCGTTAACGAGGACATGGAAATAGAACATGAATACGTAATGCAATATAAAAGAAAGGACGTAAATTTGGTTACTGAAACTGAAGATGTGCAACACAGCAGGAAACTACAGATGAATTGAGTGAATTCATTTCCACTTTTCTAGTTAAAACTGAAGAATTTCATCAAATGACGACAGGGACAGGTGGTGAAGCATTACCGTTGTTTTTCGAAGTGAATCATTCATTCAGTCCACAATGTACCCGAATGTACAACTAGTAAAATGTTTGCTAGTAGTGATATCGATCTCACAGATCAAAATATGACTACTCCTACCAATGATGAATTTGTGAAATCAGATACCCCTCTGCCAAGTAACGGAAAATTATTGAATCACGAAGGTCAGATGCCATCAGGAAAAAAAAATTTCTTACGTATTCGGAGCCACCGAAAACAAAGGGAGAGAAATAGAGAAAATGCCTTTTGTCATAACTTCGAATGACTGGCAACAAATGATGAAAGCAAAAGAAGAAAAGAAATTGAAAGATCAAAAACAAAAAGATGAGAGAAAGCGACAAAAGTTAGCAAAGAAAGAAAGCAATGATAAACTGACGGCGGAGTAAAAAGTTGACCAAGGCTAAAAATGCAAACCTTTCAAAAACACAAAGAAATAAAAGAAGTATCCGAAGAAAAAGAAACTTGTACTGAAGAGAAAATTCGTATACATTCGAACATTCAAATTCAATTGCCAAAAACTGAGGAAACAATCTCTTCAAACACTGGCTGCTGTAGTAATTTTCTTCAAAATGAGCAAATAATAACAGGATTGTGTTTTATGTGCACAAAAAATATTTCAACAATATCTTCAGGCATTAAATGCTTTTACTGTTCCCGGACGTACCATGAAGAATGCTCAAAGAAAACACATGAAGAGACTGAAACTAAGACAAGAACTGTTGCATGCCCAACATGTATCAAAAAGTATAATAAATAGTTAAAACCAATTGTCAACTTTTTAAGAGATATCTGTTTTGTTTTATTTAGTTTTTCGTATTTTTTTTTAATAAAAAGTCTCAGCATAAGTTATTTAATTAATATCATGAAAGTGCCAATAACTATTATTTTCCGGTGAAAATAACTTCACTGGCTCTGCCAATAACTAAAATTTCGTCACTCATAAATTCTGTTTTTTTTTTCAGCATTTGCGTTGGTACTGCTCTTGCATCAATGCAATGTAATGAAAATTTCATGGTTACTAAGTGCAATGTAATTTTTCCTCTCGACATTTTGAAGATATTTTTGTGAACGCCTCAAAGGGGCCTCAAAAGTTTTTTTTAACGTTCAGCCTCAAGTTGTTTTCATAAGATACTATGAATGTCATAGAAGACTTTATAGAGATGTTCCGAGACGTTATTTGGACGTTGATAACGGTAACAGGAGGACGTCCTAGGGACATCTTCCCTCGACATCCTGAGGACATTATTGTGAACGCCTCAAAAAGGACCTCAAAAGGTATATGTGCTATCTGGGATGATAGCTGCAAAGACTGAAATAGAAGTGATGGCTTCTTACTGGATAAAGTTTGGTTTTGAGGAACAAGCATTTTTATCGCGATAAAAAACTATGCACCTTTTTTATAGCTGTCAAAATGACTCAAACGTCATTTTCAAATTGGTTTCTCTCTACATCAGGAGTTGATTTATCAAAGACATATTTGTTGTTATCTGTAAGCAACCTTCTGGGCATCTGATGAGGCAGGGCAACTTCAAGGAGAAATTTAGAGTTTATGTATGGAATTATTGGTACTAGGATTATTGGACCAATACTCTTTCAAGGACGGCAAAATGGTTAATGATATTTATATTTTTTCCAAAATCAAATATTGCATTCTGACTTGTATCCAGTTTATGATTTTTTTAATTCATTGTTTTATCGAGTTAAAAATTATTGAACCATACTACCGATTTTAGTTCGAAAATATTAATAGGATATTCATAAAATCTCTTGTGGAATCATCTGCTACTGAAAGACAAACTTTAGTTTAGTCATGTTGAAAAGGGGAACATTCTGCATGAAAATTGAAAAATGAAAAATGTGATTTATTTGTAATATCTAACAGAAAACAACTTCTTCCCCGGCACAAGCAACGTTGGACATTGAACTACATCTGATAGATATTGTGAAAAGACTCTAACTGAAAAGGAAAGGAAAAATCTGAAAATGAAAATTCGCATTTTCATTCAGATAGCTGATTTTTTAATTCTCTCTAGTTTTCCTTGAAAAAAATCATAAAATAAATTACATAAGGAGAATGTTATTAAAAAAATATCACTCACAGAAATCGTTCATTTCATTGAAGCAAGGTTCGCTTCTATCGCATAATAATACATTTTGGTCGACGAAAATCTATTTCGCTTTGCCAAGCTCTTCAGGAGGATCTATTTGGGATTGGAATAAAACAGCTTTTCAGAAGCATACACATCAGGGATGGATATGAGGGAAATATTTCTTCTGCAGTGACACTTTGAAAACAATCAGACGGAAGAAGAAGCGAGAATCCGTTTGACGTCATTGTGCGAGTGAATTGGCTTGGTCACTTTCGGCCATGTCCGCGACATCCTGAACTTCAGCCAATCATATAACAAATTACAACTAACGTCATAGCTGAGGAGCGTTTGAATTCACGCATATTGAAATCACGTTTTCAATATGAAATAATATATATTTTTTTTAATTCAGGATAGGCAAATGGTTGAAACTATTTTACAAACTGCTCTCCGTTACGTCTCGTGAAAAAAGTGCATATTTGTAGAAAAAATCAACTAAAATATTAATTGGTCCTAAAGGTTGTTATATATCCTCATGAAAATATGTGTTTTATTGTATAAAAGAAGCTTTTAAAATATATTAAGGTTTAACACGTGTTTATCTCCTTGCCGTTGAATATTTGTCCACGATCATCTCATCAGAAAATGCAAAATGTGCCATACAGAGAAGCAGTGGGAAGCCTTTTGTACATTATACAAGTTTGAAGATCCGATATTGCCCATGCTGTTGGGATTCTCAGTAAAAATAAGGATTCTGGTCAATTTCACTGGACAGCTGCCAAAAGAGTTTTGCGTTACCTCAATGGCACAACAGCCTACAAAGTACAAATTCGAATATGGATGGCAACACTCTTTAGAACTGATCGCATATAGTCATGCAGATTGGGAAATTGATACGAATGACCAACGCAGTCACTGGATATGTTATCATGTTGAAAGGTGGACCAATCTCATGGGCAAGTAGAAAGTTGCACAATCCACAACAGGAGCTGAGTACATGGCACTTTCAACAGCATGCAAGGAAATTCTTTGGATTCGCAGTCTTGCAGCAGAAATTTGGAAAATACTGGTTACGAAACCTATCACTGTGTATTGCGATAACAAGGGAGCTATAGATTTGGCCTCAACTGCTGGTTTTCGTCAAAGGATAAAACTCATTGACATACGTCAACATTTCCTCAGACAATATGTCGAAGAAATATATTGAGGTCAAGTACATCTCCACTATAAAAATTATTGCCGATTCATTAACAAAAACTTCGAATGCAACAAAGTTTAATTACTGCAATGAAAATTTAAAGCTTAGAAGTAAATAGGAAATTGAAAAAACTTACAGTCTAAATCCACCAAAAATATTCGTTATTGTAGCTATCTGTCATGCAGTCAGAAGACTGACATCACGTTGAAATCATGTAGTCAGAAGACTAACATTAAGAGGGAGGACATGTTTCGAAGGATTATTCCTTCAACTTCAGCAAATTATGAGTTAGTTACAAGTCGATCTAAGGAACCATGGATGGTCCATCCAACAATAAATATTAACATTTTGAAAATAACTTTGATAATTAAACCGTGACCATGCAGCAATATTTACAAAGTAACAAGTAGGAAGAGGAAGTGACAATAAATTTGACATGAATGACATCTGTCATGTGGACAGTCCTGAATCAAGGTGACAGATAAGAGAGTGAGATGTCCCATGCTTCATGGAACTAGAAAATTGAGAAATTGACATCTACAGACAGAACCATAGAGCGAACGAATTAATGTTTTCATTTGTAAAGATTATTGAGTATTTAATAAAAACTTTAACCAAGAGAATGTAAGTAAATCATTGAAAATTAAGTGGAATGAAACAGGTATCAAAATAGTATTATTAATACTATTCAGATACTGTCCAGGTTGACATGTTTATGAGGAAAGAAACGCCTGTTCAGCTGTACCCCCAGGTACCGCACTTCGTCATACTCGTCTATCCGGATTCCCAGAACCCTGACTCCCCTAGGTAGCTTTTACTCTCCTCAAGAAGATCATGATTTTGTTTGTCGCTATATACGGTACGCCTTTCCTTTTTAGATGTGTTCTCAACCTGGTCACGGCCATCGCATTTTGCTCTGAATAGACCACAAATAATTTGACACAACCATTTTATTGAATTTGAAAAAGTCAAATTTGCATTCACATCAGCCAAGAATATTCAAAAAAGTAAGACGTCAATACAGAAAAATTCTAAATTACTTTTACTTAGATGATATGCATTCAAATGAAGGAAAAGCCAATCCAGTTTACAGCTCTATAGAAACTTTCAATAAACTACCACAAAAAAAATCAAATAAAACAATAATAATGGAAGATGAGCGAGGTCGGCACTAATGTTCAGCTTTTACTGTGAACTCTATAATATCATGACAAAAAAAATGAGATTCTGATTGAATATTGATAAAAGTTTGGGTTTGAAAAGAGTTATATTTAACTGAGGGGAAACTTTTTTGTAATTTCGTTTCAATATGTTTAAATTTTGAATGTCAAAATGACGGTCATATTTGCAAAAGTGTGAATAAGAGATTCACATTGATATAAATTGAATATAAAACTCGTTGGTTCAGATTAATTCGGTAGGTAAAACATTGAAAATTGCCTTATCTGTAGCTAATGTAATATAATAAAGAACATTTTTGGTACTTCAGAATCACTCTTTCAGTCGCTGCTGTAGATTTTGGAGGAATAAATAACCAAAAACTAATCAATTTGAGACAGTCTGACGGATAATTTAATTGTGGCAACCTGTTACCTGAAGTTTAGATCCTGCCAGTGCCTCTGCAATCGACTACCCGGAAACATAATCACAATCATTATTCGAGACTCGTGTTATGCAATTCAAGTAGCTCAGTGGTTGAGACTGAAGGGTTCAAAACCATTGACTTGATGGTCGGCTAGGTTCGAATCCTCAGCGACTTCAGATTTTTATCTGATGGCACGAGAAAGTGCTAGGAATCGCACGTTAAAAGGTAAGACCTCGTTAATCCTTGGCTCGCACAAGTTTCAACTTTTGAGGGCTGCCGTTCGTAAGGGGACTACAGCTGGTTAACGGAAAAAACAATTTTAACAATTTAAATTTAGTTTTGAAATTATGAACACATTCAGTATAATCCGTTACATTATATTAATGAAGAAACGAAAGAAGTTTCAAAAATACAAAAATACTTGTATATATCTCATTATAAAATGGCGATATTTTCGCACACGACGTGTTGGACCAATCGCTACGCTCGTTTTCCAATATTATACGACAGGTGCAAAAAATACGCTCATTTTGCAACCTGTTATATGAATAGCTATAATAATGAAACTTTAATATTAATGATTTTTACTGATTGGGGGTATATAAAACCATGACAATTTTATGAATTGTAGAAGTTATTCGTGACCATGGTTCATTGAATGATGGTTCTCCGGGTTTTGAGGCAGACGTTTATTTTCAGATGTTCTCGATTGTTCGGCAACACGAGGGGTTGGCATTTTCAAGAGGTATCTTAACAGCTCAGATTACTGAATACGACTTGTTTGGTATGCGCTGTCTCAACTGGTATTTATTGAGGGACGTACTCGTACCTGCGTCAGATACCCTCGTACCTGCGTCGAGTACCTCCTTGGGTTGATTATTACCACGTATGGTATTATTTCTGTATTTTTGAGAACAGATAGCCAGGCTCTGTTTAATCTTAACCCCTCTTCAGTTCTGTTGAAGTTGTTGGGATGTTTTTGAATTTCGATTGCTTCCCGAAAAAGTATAGGCTAATGCATGCGATAACTTAGGTTTTTCAGATTTTCACTCTGCTATTGTTGTCCTAACCGGCAACTAGCCCTGTGTTCCTTTTTGTCTGGTGTTTGTGGAACGTTTCATGGTTCTGATATAAACGCTGCCACAGGTGCACGGAATGCGGTACACCCCACGATTTAGTATGCAAGCTCCTATGAATATGCATCATTTTTCGAATTTTAACGTCGAGTTGTCGCAGCTCTTTCTGAGTCCATGTCACAACTCCAAAGGAGTAGAGTAGAATCGGAACGGCAAGCATATTGGTCGCAGCAACTTTGTTCTTCCCCGACAGTTCTGATGACCAGATCTGTCGGAGTTTGTGCTGATACTTGCCACGGAGAAAGTTTTCAACTACCTCTTTTGAGATGAACCGTGGCATATTTGTCAATCCCGAACTCCATTCCGATAGCACCACCCTTAAGGACTGATGTAGGTCCCTTTCTCCAGAGGCACACAGTTCATCCATATAAAATAAATGAGTTAGTCTCCGGCTGCTGAGGGTGCCGTAGTTGTATCCACGGGTTATCCTGAGTGCAACGAACAATGGCAATAGTGAGGTTCAGAAGAAAAGAGGGCTGAGGGAACATCATTAGCTCATGCGATGTTGTATCAAATACCTTGCGGTAATCGATTCAGGCTATCGAAAGGTTCTGCTTATACTGTACGGAGTCCTGCGTCATACATCTGTCGATGAGCAGGTTCTCCTTGCAGCCAGCGACCCCCCTTTGATCCTCTTTGCTCATATATCCGTTCATATACCAGATGAACTGCGAAGAGTATTCGCATGTATGAGATGCGGGTAAACAACTCATAGCTTGCGTTCAAGCATGTTATCGGTCTGTAATTCTTTGGATCAGACAAATCTCCGTTATTGGGTATGAGCAGGGTTCGCCCCTCGACAAACTAATCCAGAATCTGCTGCTCCCCATCTAGTCATGAGTTGAAAATTCTTGCCAGATGGTCGTGGGTGCTTGGAAAATTTTTCCACAAGTAGTTACTCAACCTATCAGGGACTGGAGCAGCGAAGTTATTCGAGCCTTTAAGGGCCTGTCGAACTTCTTCCGCGTAAACATCCTATAGCACGAATTCAAGAATGTTATCGGCCTGTAATTCTTCGGATCAGACAAATCTCCGTTTTTGGGGATAAGCATGGTTCGCCCCTCGATAAACCAATCCGGAATCTGCTGCTCCCCATCTAGCCAAGAGTTGAAAACTCTTTCCAAATGGTAGTGGGTACTGGGGAAATTTTTCTACCAATAGTTGTTTAACCCATCAGGTCCTGGAGGAGCAAAAGAGGAGCCTTTGCGGGGCCCGTCGAACTTCTTCCGGGGTTATCGCATTGCGCAGATCATTGAGCTCAAGCTGTTGAAGCCTCCTGCAGGAAGTTTCAAACTACGCTAGGTCTGGAGTGTCTACGTTAGGTAGTTGCGGATACTTATAGCTGTTCTTCCAGAAAGTTTTTACCCGATCAGCGGTCGGTGGATTATCGACAACACGTGGAGGCTCTTAAGCGAGAAAGTCTATCGCGGAACTTCATGTTTTTCACGACGCTTCTCGTCCGCCTCACTAGTGACTTTCTTGCATCCACCAGCATTCGTATCCTACCAAGACGGTACTGCTTGATGGTAAACAGCACGCCTTGATTCAATGTGTGGTGAGCTCGTCTCAGTTTTGCGGCAATTCACCGCACTATTACCGTGAAAGGCATATTGGCCGTCACGTAGTCCACCTCACACTGGATACGAGATGCGTGTTGTCACGCCGACTTGATCTTAGTTTCCATCCTGTGTGTGCGTCTCTCCGTTTGGGACAGAGCATGAGCGGCGTAATACACGGCAGAGTTGATCTTTGAGAAGCAATAAATATCATTATTATTACTATTATTTTTTTTTCTGAAAGGATATTCCATTGAGGCCCTGTCTCCGGAGCTCCGACAAATCCGGAGGGTGCGCTGGATCGTTTACCCAGATAACCACTCCCCACGTCCGTAGGGTAAGCGATTACTGGGTCCGAGAATCATGTTCCCTGAGCAGACGCAGTAAACCAAGGATGACGGCCTTCTGCATTCGTCCGGCTAAGATTTCTGCCATATTACGGCAAGCCGGTATGATTTTTAAGTTCGAGAGCAGTGTGTCCATCATTCCACCAAGGACCCCTATAATCAGAACCACCATTTTAACAGAATGGTTTGGGTAGAGCCTGCAGAGTTCAAAGAGTAAGTCTCGATATTTATTATTATTTTTTTTCCCTAAAAGGATATTCCAGTCAGGTCCTGTCTCCGGAGCTCCGACACATCCGGAGGGCGCGCTGGATCGTTTACCCAGATAACCACTCCCCACGTCCGTGGGGTAAGCGATTACTGGGTCCGAGAATCATGTGCCCCGAGCAGACGCCGTGAACCAAGGATGACGGCCTTCTGCATTCGTCCGGCTAAGATTTCTGCCATATTACGGCAAGCCGGTATGATTTTTAAGTTTGAGAGCAGGGTGTCCATCATTCCACCAAGAACCCCTATAATCAGAACCACCATTTCAACAGACTGGTTTGGGTAGAGCCTGCGGAGTTCAAAGAGTAAGTCTCGATATTTAGTCCGTTTCTCCTCCTCTTTTCGGACGATGTTCGTTTCACTAGGAGCCGAAAACTCCATGATAAAAATCGTCTTACTCTGATGATCGAGGAGGACTACATCAGGCTTATTGGCTTGTATTTGCCTGGGGATGGTAAATGAGTGGTTACAATATATTCGGCACTTCTCATTCTCCACAACGGACTCAATATCCCCCGGAGCATAAGGCAACACCGGTGTCTCGTCTATATCGTACGAGTGTCGTAGATGGTAGTACAACACTCGTAGAGCCGCGTTATGCCTGTGGATATAGGCTGAGACCGCATATGCTGGACATGCTGAAAGCAAATGCATAAGGGTCTCAGACGCCCCACGACACGCTCTGCATCTAGTGTCGGGGATCTCTATACCCATCACGCGGCTACGGTAGACCAGGGTGTTGAAGACACCATCCTGGTAAGCCATTATCAATCCCTTGGTCTCCGACTTCAGCTCACTTGACCTGAGGAAAGCAAAGGTCAAGTTTTTGGATAAGCCAAGGTCTTCAATGTTCTGGAAGAAGACCCCATGCATTGGCTTATTCTTGTGCAGCTGCAGGAGGACCTCAGTGTCCGCAGCTTTGATGTGAGCTTTTTGCTGAACGGGTTCCAACTCAGTGACAGAGTTTGGGTTTGCCCGTTCAGTGTCGAATACGAGACCAAGTTCATCAGCTGCCCGGATTATTATTATTATTATAATTATTATTATCATTATTATTATTATTACTGTACTTGGCCCATAAGTGTTAAAAGTGGCATTTTATTTTGTGAGTAGGGAATATTGCGAAAAGAGCATTAGAGAGTGAAGCAACCCCACGAGCAAAATAAAATCACTTTTAAAAAATGTATCATACAAATTTTTTTTTGTTCAACAGTTACTGCTAGTGAGAAAAAAACAAGAAAAATATAAGATCCATAAGGATTCGAACACACGATCTTTGAATTACAAGGCAGAAGCTCCAAATATAATAAACCCCAACGCACTTTATTTATGAATGTCATTATGTGTCAGTGATGAAGGACCTTCTACGGTTGCACTGAATAGTACTTCGTTTGTAACTCCAAAAGGAATAAGCATTGCACAAACGGCCAAACACATGTAAACACTTTCATGAATGATTTTTCTTGAGTAGGCGTTCTGATTATAATTTCTGATTGAAGTGTTTCTATTACTGAGTATCCCTCATCTCATCTGTCATTTTACTTTTAACACTAGTGTTAAAAGTGATTTTATGAAAACGTTAGTTTTTAGTTCATATGTCAATGAATTGAAAACGTAATTTTTAATGACAGTTTTACAAAAAGTCATTTATGTTCTAGAAGGAAAAACAGCCACTTCGTCAACTGAGATTTTAACAAAAATGTCAATATTGTGTTCAGTTATCGAAAAAGATGATTTTAAACCCCGCTGCTGAAAGATGATTTTTTCTTCGACCGTTCAATGGGTTGAGAAACAGTTACTATCTGTCTTCATTGTTATTTACCCCCTTTTGAGTTGACGTTGTTACACCATACATCTAAACAATATACAATATACGGTTGCATTCAGAATGGAAAAACAAATTTTAAACATGAAAGAAATTTCATTTGAAATTCAAATTTATTTGATGTCACTTCATGTCAGACCAGTAGTACTATTTCAGATACGAATATGGATAATAATAAAAAAAATACCTCTCATATATCATATTATAATGATTATCAAAATATCAAATTTCTTTGAAAATGGGTAGATTGCGTAACGAAAGAAATATCGTTGGCACCTGGTAGATGGTACTGGTATATACTTACAATCTTTGGTTTGAATGGTGGTTGCACTTCCCTGTTTTCAATTCGATCCCAATCTATTCGCCTGAAAAATGCGTGGCCTCGCACATCTTCCTCGCCACGTGGGCCGCATCCTAATCGTTTGGAAGGATTTTTAGTTAGGAGCTGCGAATATAAAAATCAATTCAATCGTTTTAACACACTTCAAATATTTGTTAAGCCTTTCAATATTTAGAACTTATCATTTAATCCACCTCCTCAGCTTAATGGGGATATATGAAATCGCAGAGATATTATGACACTAAAATTAGTTTTCTTTTCGATTTCGCGCATTATTAGATAGAAGACAATAAAATCCCACGAGACACTTCAAAAATGGTCTTCATAGGAATTGAGTTACATGGAAAGGGCAGTATCAACAAAAGTGGGCGTCATGTAGTTGGATATCGTGAGAAGTTAAGGTGATGGGTGGAACGTTTTCAACCATCAATAATTGAAATTCGATGAGACAGTTCAAAAATGGTAAATACAGTATTTTTACATCCAAAGGTAAAATAGTTATTTTTCTACAAACATCAAAAAATGACAAGGTTTGCGCATTGACAACAATATGCAAAGTGGCACTTTTTTAATTTTCCTTCGTTACCATTACACCGTACGCGAAGTAGTGTGCAAAATACCTATTTCGCCCTCTGCATGTACTATATGGGATTTTTATATATTAACCTATATGGTCTCAATCAAGCAAAAATCTAAGTAATCATTTATTTCCAACTTTATAGTCCTCAATCAATCAAAAATCCAAGAAATCATTTATTTTTTATACTACCTATTTTTATATTAGCATTTCGCGCACTGGATACATAAATAACTATTTCCTAACAAGTGCGCAAAGTGTTACCTTTCCGCACGCAACTACAGTTACAGATGAGTTTTTACGTGCGGAAAAAGCACTTCGCGCACGTCTTGGGATCAAAATTTTCCCTATACGAGCTTCATATCAGAAAACAACAAAAATAAAAAAATCATAATCCAGTCAACAACTTGAAAAAAGAAAGAACTAACTATACAACAAAAAATTACATATGAATTAGGTTTGAATATGAACCTTAAATGAACAATTCGCATCTACTGCGCATGATCCTGACGTCCTAGACCTAATATTTTTCAGAAACAGAACAAACCTCATGTATCAAAGTCGACATGCAGACGCACGCTTGACAATATTTTTCTAGATACTATAAGCTATGGTTCGGATGACTATGTGTCTAGAAATATAAGCAATAATAACAGTTTGAATGCTGCCCTAAAACAAATTTTACCACTAAGTAAAACCACCAATCTTTCACTATTTTCCGCTTGCATTGAACCGCTTGATAATATCATAAATAGGAAAATATTAAATAGAATATCCAGATTTAAATCACACAATGTAAATACATCTCTTATACTACTAACCGATGATATGAAAAAAGGCTCCAAGTTTAAAATAATCCAAGATAATTTGTCTCCAAAATAGAAAGACATGTTGCATTGAAAACGACCAAAGTTGTAAGAGGAATGTGTTATGAATCTATCCAGTCTTGCTCTACTCAGACCCCAATTGCAAAAATCTCTTTTTTAGGGATTCGTCAACCCTGCCCAGCCCGACTATAACTCTAAGGAAATTCCGCCAAAAACTATCTATGCTTTTATTGAATATTCACTGTAAAATTGATGAACTACTCGTATTCATTGAAGATCAGGAATCACCCGAATTCATTTTACTAACAGAGCACTGGCTTAAAGAGAATGAACTTTGTTATATTCCTAATTACACTATAGCTTCAAAATATTGCAGAAAAACTTCAAACAATATAGAGGAACGCTGATATTAATAAAAAATAAGTTTACTGATACATTCGTATTTGAAAATATTACTAGTTATAATAACTTAATTGCAGAACTCACTTTCGAGTTTTCGTTGGTGTACAATAGGGTTGATAACCTATATATTATCTGTATTTATAGAGCTCCAAACTCAGATTTGAACATATTTTTAGAAAATTTTGAATCTATTCTTACAGAGTTAATCCATTATTTCAAATTTAATTATAGCCGGAGATCTCAATATAGTTTACTCGTGTAAGCAAATTCCAATAACACTAAATTTGAAAAATCTACTCACTTCGTTCAATCAGACTATGCATGTATCAAACCCTACTCGAATTTAATCACACTCATCCACTACCATAGACTATGTCTGTACCAACTTTGATAATAAAATCATTGATTGCACTGTTATTCCTGCAGGTCTTTCTGACCATGAGGCAATATACACGTCCTTCCTTATAAACGAGCATTCGAAGATAAAGAGTAACAGAATCTTCAGTAGAGTGAATTTTGACAAATTTAAGCAACTATTTTCTACAACAAACTGGGTATCAAATCTGAATTCCCCTGAACCTTCCAAACTTGTTTTCCTCTAAAGAAAATAAAGAATAAGAAGAAAAAACCATTAATATCTTTAGGAATAAAAAATCAGCTGCTAACCTTAGATCATTGAGTATAATAAGAAAACACACCACTAATGAGTGGTTTTTAAATAACTTCTATAATTACAGGCGTACCTACCAATTTGCTAGGGAAAATTACTACAAATATAGAATAGACAATGCAAAAAACAAAATGCGCGAAAATCCCATATGAATATTGAACCAAACAAACTCAATGAATTTTAGTGTACAGTAGCAAGGAAACTGACCTCAGCCATAGTACCACTGACTCATCCCTTGCATTATCTCAAACATATATCCATATCAGATAGCTTTTATTTATATAATACCGACATTGAAGAACTCAAATCAATCTTCAATCAATTGAAAAATAAAAAATCTTGTGGTTTGGATGAAATATCGGTGACAGTATTACAAAATTTGCCAAACGAGGCATTACATGTGTTAGTAGAGGCAATTAACATTTCATTTATGACAGGTAATTTTCCTAATTGCTTAAAAACTGCAATTATAATTCCCCTTCACAAAGGCGGTCAACTTGACGGTCCTTCAAACTTCAGACCCATCGCACTACTGTCAACTCTTTCGAAAATAATAGAAAAGTTAGTTAAGAAAAGACTTGTAGGTATATACCTAGATAACAAATTGAGATTTGAAGCACACATAAGAAAACTTAGTAAAACATTGGCTTCTGGCTGTTCTGCTGTCCGAGTCATTACCAAAGAACTTGGCCTCAATACAGGCAGAATGGCTTACTTCTCGCTGATTGAATCTCACATAAGATATGGTATTTCTTTCTGGGGTTTCTGCACCAACAAATTGATGGGCTCAATATTTGTTCTGCAAAAAAGAGCAGTGAGATATTTTTGCAAATGTCGATCAAGGTTCACTGTAAGCCTCTTTTCATTGAACATCAAATTTTAACACTAACTTGTATATTTATTCTCGAAGCAGTATACTTAATGCATGACATAAAATCAAAAGAATCGAATAATAGACCCTATACTACTCGCCAACACAATAATATCAGTCTGCCTAAACCACCAACTTCTTTGACAAAGAATGTCTTATATTCGAAAGCAGAAAGATTTATAACCATCTACCTAGTCTCCACACTGTAAATCGAACACTGTTTCGAAAATCAATGAAAAATCTGCTTCTTAATAACGCATATTGTAAACTTCAGGAATACTATAGTGACAACCTCAATTAGTGTAGTGCATTACTTGCACTACACCAAATTATTTATTTTATTTCATTTTATTTTTAGTGACTATCTTACTTGATGTATTTTATATACTTAACATTTAATTGTAAATTTTGTTTGATATTGTTTTTACATGTTATGACAATCAACTAATAATATCTCACCATGATTGGTAGTGTTATTTCTTGTACATTTTAGGGAATATATTCTTATGTGTTTATGTATGTAATATGTGTAGGTATGTATATATTTATGTGTAATAATTTTGATTTCATTGTTATGATTCTTCTTCACTACACTTTGCCAATAAGAATTGCTCTTGGACAATAAAGTATATTTTGATTGATTGATTGATTTTATCATTTACCATTATTCAAGGTACTTAAAAAATATTAGTTTTTTTTGTTTTAAGTTGAAATACAACTATAGGAATTACGATTAAAAGGTAACACGGTTTGTGCATATAATAGTCTACAGCAACTAAAATAAATAGAAATTTTCCCTAACAATGTGATTTTTGGGCAGTTTTACTTTGCACACGGAAATGTATGCAGAAAAGTACTACTTTGCGCACGCTCGTAGGAAGATCAATTAACATGTATGGGACATATAAACGATGATAACAATGCTCAGAGTCTTGAATATCAAACAAAATTAATTCAATGAAACATATTCATTTTTGATGTAATAAACCAATATACTCCGCAAATAAACACGATGATGATATCTGATGAAACCCCTATTGAATCCATTGAATTATTGAGCACGGAAATGACAATGGGGTATTGTGGGATATTCTATAAAAAAAATATTGCATAGCAAATATCTATAGACCTTCTTCAGATAATACAATGACGTAGAGCTCCAAAATTTTAACCATAACATTGAAAAAATTAATTTTAATAATAGGCGGTGAGTTCACTATTTCCCAATTGAACAAACATGTTTTTCGATGAATTGGACTCGTTACGTAATCATGAAGGCCTCTATTACTCGCAAGCTTTAAATTATATACGATAACTCCCTTAAAATTTCATAATTGCTAAATAATAGATTGTAAATTATACCTGAAACCCAACATACCTATTCTGAACATACATTGTAGTGACAATATCCATTATGTTTCTGAATTTTATTTTGGGTGAATATCTATGGTGTTTCATTGTCGCAATCGCAAAAAAAGAGAAAAACAATTTGATGCCACAGCAAATATAAATAAATAAAAAAATATATATGTGAATTGTATTGGTTACGTATAAAGGCTACTACTGTTAACAGTCACCATATCCGACGATACGATGATCCGAAAGTGTCAACCAAAGGCAACATTTTCGGATTATCCTATCGTCGTATATGTTGTTTGTAAACAGTAGCTTTAATAGCATCAGATGAAAATTTTGAGAAAAAAATCTAAGAATGAAGCCAATCAAAAATTATAATTCGAGGTCTTTATTGACCAATGAAAATGGACTGGTCTATTGTGGACTATGTGAATGGCAAAAACCAACTTTTTATTAAAATAACATAATAGGAAATAAAACTGCAAACGCTGTTGTTTGATTTATACCCATTGACCGAGGTTCAGAAGAAATAATTTAACCCATGACAGACTGGCGTTGCCATACGGCAATGCTTATGTTCCTGACATCTATACTGTTATAAACAAAAAACTTAATCCATTTTCACAGTTTCCTGTAACAGTACAGTTCCTGAATTGTTCATGTTACCACAGAATAGGGGTAGATGACGCAGGCATGTTTCCTTCGCTTAGTGTAATGGAATATTTTCGTGAGTAATATTTGCTGAATGCACAATGAATATAAAATTTATGGAAGTACAACAAAATATTACCTGTTATGACCTATGGTAGCTTGGTAATCTCTATAAATGTTTATTTTTGATACCAATAGAATTTTTGAATAAATAAATCCGCTAATCCGATATTTATATGATTCCTAACCTCAGATTGGCATATGGCAGTGCTAGGCTTCACAAGCTGCATATTCATATGATGTTCTTGTTATTATCAGACATGGGTTAACCCTAGAAGAAGCATTGCAAATGGCTTCTTCAGTCGACCTCGACGTTAACTAATGAATATTTTGGCGAAGAGGATAACGAAGGGGCTTGTTGAAAATTTATCAAAAAATCAACTGCAGGCTTCCGCTCAATTATAAATTGTCCAAAAGGAATCCCTTGAAGATGACGAACCAATTTCTCTCGGCAAACACGATGATGAGATGCGAGAATTTGTAGCAGGAAACAATCGTGAAGAAACTGTGATTGTGCAAACAAAAAAAAAATTATTGAAATTGAATGGATTTCAAAATTTTCACGCCTATCAAAGTATTCGAACTGTTCTTTGATAATGACATGATTGATTTTTTGGTGGTAGAGACGGCAAGATATGCCCATTTCCAAAATCACCCCAATCCCCAAATAACTCAAGATGAAATGCGGTGTTTTCTTGCAATCCTGATTTTGTCCGGATATAACTAGATGCCAGGAAAAAAATACTTTTGGAATACTGATAGAGATTTGGGCAACCAATTAGTTATAAAGGCCATGAGAAGAGATCGGTTTTTGACAATTTGGAAATATTGTCATTTAGCAAATAATAATGTTATCGATCAAATAGATAAGTAGTACAAATTGCGACCACTTATTGAAAAATTTCAAGCAGAATATTTGAAATATTATGTATCCGAAAAGAATATGAATTACGATGAATCCATGGTGAAATATTTTGGTAGGCATTCATGTAAACAATTTATAAAAGGAAAATCAATGCGTTTTGGTTACAAAGTTTGGTGTGTCAATGGTAAAAGCGGATATCTTGTGCATTTCATGACATATCAAGGAATGGATCCAAAATCTAATGAAAATTATAATGCGGTGTTTAGATCTTCTTCTGAACCATTTGTCACATTGCTGAAAGAGATTTCCAAGGAGAAGCGAAACCTACGATGTTCTCTATTTTGTGATAACATTTTTACTAGTTTACATTTATTGACACATTTCAAACAAACCGTATACCAAAAGGCTGTCCTACAAGTTCGAAAAATGCTATGCAGAAGAACAGGGGAGAAGTTGCTTGTATATTGGATAACCAAAATGTAATGGAAACATTCAAAGACCTTGTGTGATTGGTAAATACAATTTATCAATGGGTGGCACAGACTTGATGGATCAAGATATTTCCTGTTATAGAATTGGATTACTACCAAAACCTGGTGGCAGACCATCAAGCAGTGCATGGAGTAGATCTTTCAGCAGAATTTCTGATGACATGAGATTCGATAATATCGGATATTACCTGATTTCTGTACCGAATAATAAAAAGATGAATTGTGCTGGTGAACAATGCAAGTCAAATATGAGAACAATGTGTAACAAATGTGGCGTAGGGCTTTGCCTAAAATGCAGTTTAACGTTTTATACCCGTTTCTGAATATTCCTGAAAATGTTTATAACTTTTCAATAAAACTATTTCATTCAAGATGTTATTAGACTTATTCTGCACCAGAAGACCACATCCACCCCTACAGTGCTTAGCATTGCCATAGGGCAATCAGCAATATTTTGAAGAAAGATGCATATTTCAATAATTTTTTGTCATTGTTTCGTTCACTAGAGTCAATTGAAGAATTTCACATAAAATGATCAGTATTTTGATGGGTTAATCATTTCGCAAATAATTCCAGAGTATAGAGTGATGTTAGTAGGTATGTGCGGCAACGTATATGCGAACTTGAGGAGGTTATGACCATGTGTTCGATCCTGAATTGTTATATGTTATGTTATATATGTTATATGTTATTGGAATTACTTAATTGAGAAATCAAAAGCAAGATATAATATAACAAATATAACAAAGTAATATAAATGGACAAGTTTTGTTAAACATTTATTTCATACATAACGCTACCGAACTTGCGATGGTAGGTATGCTATGATTAAACACTTCAGCTGTGGGCCCTGAATCAGTACTCACTCTACTGAAGAATATTGAAGCATAGGTTATGGGTGTGTGTGTGTTTTCGGATAGGTTTCCGCGGTCAGATATTTGGAAACTGAAAGTTCGGGTTGAACTGCGTCTTGGATTAGTAGAAATTTGGCGTTTCGGCTCCGGAAACGGCGGAAAATATTCTGAAGGGTTGACAAGGCTTGACTCTGAAAAAAGGAGGACCCTGTGAATTATTTGAGAACTGAATTATTTTGTATCGTGCGTACCATTAAATGGATTGTACTTGTCTAACTTGAACTGATTATTGTTGAAAATGAGTTAACTCTAAAAAATCCTGAAAAAAAAAAATGTATTTTTATCACCCTGTATCTCGACAACCAAGCCGTTTGGGAGATATATTTATATGAACTATTCGTCCAGAAAACTTTCAAAGAATTTTCTCTCCAAGTTGGTCAACGTACTCAATTACCACCCTTTTACTTGGTTTCACCGTACTGATGAGAGCCTTAAGCAAGCTCGGCTAAATCTGTATTTGTTTATACATATATATATATATATACATACCGGGTGACTACGAGGTGAGGTACGCCCCCCACTTTTTCTATAGTTTTGAAGATACAGGTTTCAAATTTGTTATGTCGTTATAGTACTTGGATGCGCATATTTTGACCCCTCTACAGAAAATGCACAACTTCCGGTTCAACCGGAAGTGATCCTAAACTTTTTTTTTCAAATGACACCCTGTACATATTTTTAATTTTCAGGAAGAGCACATAATTTGTGATAACACTGGTTCTTCAATTGGAAATCGGTTGAAAAATGGCATAGATACAGTTGATTGTTCAGTCAAACAAGGTTGGCCTTGTAATTCAAACTTAAATCATCATCATTCGTGTATTGCTTTCTTAATTTTGTTCTGAGCCGCCTACGTTGAAGAACATTCAATTTTAGGAACACTCATCATGAAACCTGATTGTATCTTCGTTTCCTTTAGGAATTCTCTAAAACTTTTCACACGAGTGAACTAATGATTTATAACTTTTTATCATGACGAATTGAAAAGTACATGTTGCCATTTGAGAAATGGCAGTTGTGAGCGTTTCTTTATGGGCACAATTCCGTTTTTAGGTAATTTTTGATAATTGTTGGAATATACGGAAGCTGCAATTACACGAGAACCTCAGATTTCAACTGAATCGCACTTCGAAGCTTCCTATGGTAACTTCTGATGTCGTTTGTCAGTTGTGATGATTTAAGTTTCATGGCCAACTTTCTTCGATTGAACAATCAACTGTATCTCCGCCATTTTTCAACTGATTTTCAATTTTGAAGAACAGTGTTATCACAAATTGCGTGCTCTTTCAGATGCAGGGTGGCGTTTGAAAAAAAGTTTTGGGTCACTTCCGGTTGAACCGGAAGTGGATAATTTTCATTAGAGGGTTCAAAATATGCGTATTCGAGTACTATAGAAACACACCAAATTTGAAATCTGTATCTTCAAAACTATAGAAAAATTGGGGGCGTACCTCACCTCGTGGTCACCCGGTATATACAGTGTGACCCATTTGAAATGGAAGCACCCTTATAAAACTTACATTTTTCAACCGATTGGAATGATTTTGTTTTCGTTAGGTAGACATTCAAAAAGTCTACTAGGGCACCAAATTTCATGATTGAATCTCCATTTCCAGGGCCATCTAATATTATTTTTCAAGGTTAAAAATCTAATGAAATTACTAGCGATTTTTTTATAAAAAATCTGACCATTGGATTCGTACCATTTTCAAATGGTTCATATGTAAATTACGTTGAAATGCATCAATCAATAAAAAAGTTATAAGGAAATGAAATTTGAAAAATATGTCGTTTAATCAACCCACCAATTCAATTTCAGAACTTTTATCAAAATTAATTAAATCAAAAATATATTGATGGATTTTCAGGAAAATGTCATTTTATCTCATTATTTTCATTTATCAACAGATTTCAATGAAATTATAGTCAGTGATATTTCGAGACACCCTCAATACAGTGGTGGAGTCAGTGTTTTGATTAAAGTTTTGAAATTGAATCGGTAGGTTAAGTAAACGGCCTTTTTTTTCAAATTTCATTCCCTTATAACTTTTTTATTCATTGACGCATTTCAACGTGATTCACATATGCACCATTTGAAAATGTCGCGAATCCAGTGGTGTAGTCAGATTTTTCTGAAACAATCGTTAGTAATTTTTCTAGATTTTTTACCTTGAAAAATAAAACTAGTTGGACCTGGAAATGGGGATTTATTCATGAAATTAGGTGTCCTAGTAGACTTCTTAGATGTCTACCTAACGAAACAAAAATCATTCTAATTGGTTGAAAAATGTAAGTTTTATAAGGGTGCTCCCATCTTAAATGGGTCACACTGTATATATATATATATATATACATATATATATATAATAATATTATTTCAAATTTTCGATTTCATAATACATTGTTAAGTGTTAAGTATATAGAGAAAATAATAGCCAGGGAAATATTACACAGAAGCCGGTTGGCTAGTACGTGGCAATAATACTGCTTTATTTCGAATGTTTCACTCAAGGTAATTTAAGTTCTTCATATGATTTTACTACACTTGTATTTTATTCCTATATCTATATATAATTAAATGATTGATTTGATTGTTTTCCGAATCAATCAAACATGAGCATAAACAAAAGTATTATTCTGAGTAAGAATAATAATGATAAAAAAAGAATAAAATGAAAATAAAAATGAGTGATAGTACCGAGTGAATCTTTGAATAATTGTCTTGAGGATCCGAAAATTCAGATTTTAATTTTTTTTTTAATATTTCTTGTTGGATTCATTTTTCAAAATATTCGGAATTTTTTAATGAATTTGTTTCGATGAATAGTCATAGCTTCGCTGTCCCACTATTATTTAATTTCATTTTGTTTATTTTCTTATCTTTCTTGTGCCTAGTATCATGAGTATGGACTATATTAATTATTTGATTTCTTTTCTTATGTTGTAGGACAAGAACTTTGTAACAATAAGTTTGTTGGACATCCATAATACGACTTGGAAGAGGAAATCACTGGAGAAGGTATGTTTTTTGTCGAATATGAGTTTCATAAAAGTTTTCTGTAGACTTTCTAACTTTAATAGGTGGATTCTATTTGCACCTCCCCAGCCTGCTATTCCATATTGTAGGATAGAGTGTGCTAGGGAGAAATACATACTTCTCAGCTGATGAACACCAAGAATTATCTTGAGTTTTTTGAATTTGAATAATATGGCTCTCAGTTTTCAGCACAACGCCAAGGTATTTTATATTGTCAACCGACTTCACTTCGGTTTCATTTCGATTCTGTTTCAATTTTAAAGAGTTGAAAGGTGGCTTGGTACGTTTGTTACAAGTAAATGCAACATATCTGGTTTTATCCAAATTTACATTTTGTTAAACCAATTCTTGATGTTGGCCAGATCTTTTTCGGCTTTGTCCTTCAGGCCATTTTAAGTTTTTCCTATATATTGCACTACAGTATCGTCCGCAAATGATGATATCACCCCTGAACTCTTGAGTTTTAATAATCCATCGATTTATATATAGAAAACATAATAGGCCCAAGGACAGTTCCTTGCGGTACACCATAGGTTACTGTACTCAGGTTTCTATCTATATGAACATACTGGGTGCGTTCCTCCAAATAAGATTTCAGGAGACTCAGCGAGATCCCCCTAAATCCAAGGTCTTCGAGTAGGCCCAGCAAAATTTTATGACTGAATGTATCGAAGGCCTTGGACAGATCTGAAAATACCCATATTGTGGGTGTACTTCGATCTAAACAATTACATACATTATTAGTGAGGTAGACAATAGCATAATCGGTGACATGTCATCTCTGAAACCGAACTGTTTTGTTGACAGAAGATTATATTTTTCTAGGAATGATATCATTATGTGTTTTATTATTTTTTCAATTATTTTCGCTATATTTGATATCAAAGAGGTCGGTCTATAGTTTTCTATTATGGTGTGATCTCCTCTTTTATATAGTGGTTTAATTAATCCTGTTTTGAGTAAAGAAGGAAAGTATCCCGGCCTGAATATTTCAATATTTCATTGATCATATTTTCGAAAGACCTTTTAAGTATGTCGATAGGAGGTTAATATTTTTTGCGTTTATTTGATCTAACCCTGGAGGTTTATTAATCCTTATTTCTTTTATAACATTTTCAATTTCAGTTTGATCAGTAGGGCTAAAAATATTGAGCATTCACTTATTTCTCTTCTAGTAACGGAACACTGTGGTTTATCAATCTTATTTGCAAGCTCCCTACCCAAATTGGAATAGTATTCATTTTGTCAAAACAATTTTTTTCAGTTTTTTTTCCTATGTATTCATTAACAACCTTCCATAAACTTTTGCTATCTCCATATTTTTTTTTCTTTGTAATAATTTGCCTTCGCGTTCTTCATCAGTTTATAGAAATATTTTTATAGGTTCCGTATTTATTTTTTTCCTCTACGTTATTCGGATCATTTCGATATATTCCATAAAGTTTTTGTTTTTGTTTTGCTGATTTCGTTAACCCTCCTGTCATCCATTCGCATCTTTTTTTTAAATTGTTTCTGTAAGTATGAACTATAGTTGCTTTGTTTATGGCTTCTTTTATACTATGAATCAAGAAATTGGCTTTCATATCGATATTTTTTGTTGTGAAAAATGTTTCCCAGTTTGTATTTTTGAATTCGTCGATTAAATTATTTTCATTCATTTTTGTGATTTTTATTGTTCCAGGTATATTAGCCCGGGAGGTACTGTCTCTTTGGAATACGTCATAGTATGCACGCTGAATTTTTTATCGTTGGTATATCATGTGATCTCATCACGAAATCAATCGTCAGACCCTTGAGTAGTGGTGGGTTGCACAGATACAGGGTGTTAAATATGAAAAATTAAATCTATTTTTTATTCATAACTTCCACAGTTTTTGAAATTTTACAGTTCAATTCGAAGAAGTATTTTTGTTTAATAAGAGCTTCATTTTAGAAGAAAAATTAAATTTTTAGTTGCCACCAGTGGCGTACAAAAAGGGTATATTGGTCCCTTTCCTCCCCTATTTTTTACGCCACTGGTAAAATCAGGAAAATTCTTTGATTTCTTCATTCAATTTTAAGTGAAACATGTGTGATTGTATGAACCCGGAAGAATCAATCGTTTACAATAAATTCATTAACATTCTCGTCGTATGGTCTGTAGGGAGCACTCATAAGAGCTTTTTGTCTATTATTGAATGAAATATCAATTATTTTCATATTTCATATTTTTATATTTGTTGTTTCACATTTGAGTGTTCTTCACATATACCCCATCGTTTTGGTTCAAAAAACCTTCGCTATACATCATAATAATAATATAATAATAATAATACTTCCTCATAAACACTCGTAGAGTGTACCCAAAGGCATGGCCTGTGCGGGTAGAGGACGGCTATTATTATTATTTTTAGCCGTGGCGCTCTGGGGCGACTTACTAATTTTTGGTGGCGTATTCACTTTTCAGCTGTAGGAAAACCCGGAAAACCTACAGCACCACCTCGGGTGGCCGGCGTGCACTCCAAGCTAGCACTAGCCGAGATTAGCATCTAGACAACACACAATACACTTGCTTTCAACAAGGACTGTGGTCGTCTATCGATTCCGATATTGAGTACTTGAGAAAAAATCCCTCGTACCTACATCGGGCTCGAACCGACTACCGCTATACTGAAGTTCTGAACGGCCTGCGCCTTAGACCGCCAGACCACCGACCACCGACCATCATAAGATAACCATCTATCTTGGAAAAGTTAATGTCATGTACGTTCCAAGTTTTTGCAAAAATTATGAAATCAAAATAGAATTCGAATTGATGTAGAAGAAGTAGCATTTCTTCAAAATTCTTGTTGTCACTACGTATATATTGCAATGGAAAATTGAGAATTGTCTACTATTGTTTCCTTTCAAGTTTTTGAAAAAATGTTCAGCACTTTGTATATATTGACAATTCAATATAGGTTCCTCAAAATGTGCTGCAAAGACATCCATTTTTCACTGCTCGGTTTTGTTCTGGCTACGGATGTGAATTTTTCCAGTGGTACTTTTTGGACTGTAGATAATTTTTTCGTTTCTTACTAGCTTCGTCTTTTGGTGTTGCTTTGCTTCCAATCCTGATTCCATTTCTTCTTCTTCTTCTCCTCCTGAATTATTATTTAATAATTAATAATAATAATTTAATATTTTCTAGTTCTAGTAATTCTTCGATTTTAAAGATGTCTTCGTGTTTTTCCTTTAATTTTAGATTACTTTCCTTGTTCGCATGCACTTTTCATATGTTGCTAGAATTTTTTGTTCTTTCTGGTCTTGTTCTTCCTGTTCCCTTCAATGTTTTTAATTCGGGATATATTGAGTTTTTTTCAGATAAAAAATAAACTCAGCAATAGTGGGTGGTTTTCCTTTTTTTTCAAGTGTATATATGTTGTTGATGTCGTTTCCAGTTAATTTTATCTGTAGGAGGTTGTTCAGTTCTAATAAAGTTGATTCTATAATATTTTTTCCGTCAACCTGTAGCCCAAATAAAATTATATTATTTTTCTTGACTTGTCTTTGTACTGCTGAGTATTTTTTCTCCAATTCATTCAACTCAATGTTATTTCAACGACTTTTCTATAAAAATCTCCCACATTATCTTTTATTTCTTTTCGTAGTAATGCTGTATTATCATTAGTTATTTTGTGTTATATATATATATATATATATATATATATATATATATATATATATATATATATATATATAAAATAAAACTAGTTAATATTGGGGATTGCAGCAGGTCAAAATAAGTATACTCAAAGAGGTATTTCAAACTTTCGTATATTTCTCACATACATCTTCAGGAAACTATAAAGAATATACATGTCAAAATTATATTATTTGATATTATGATCTTACTTACATGTATTTTAAGGTTGGTTGACATGTTCTTGTTAAACATAGTGACAACACAGTTTTAGAATTATATTAAATGGTTGAAATTGTATAAAAAAGGCAAAATTGCGAATAAAAATCAACAGAAAATTTTGAAATCAAAAACAATTCACTTGTTTACTAATATTCAAGTGATATGAATAGATAAAAATAGTTGAAAAAGAAAACTTTCATAAGTTGAAGTCGAAAAGGGGAACATTTTCCATGAAAATTGAAAAATGAAAAATGTGATTTATTCGTAATATCTAACAGAAAACAACTACTTCCCCGGTACAAGCCACGCTGGACATTGAACTACATCTGATAGATATTGTGAAAAGACTCTAACTGAAAAGGAAAGAAAAAATCTGAATGTGAAAATTCGCATTTTCATTCAGATAACTGATTTTTTGAAGTCATTGTTACCAACTATGATCATGTACCAATTGTTGAAAAGGTAGTGCCGAAAGATTGGTTGTTTACAAAATTGGGAAAAAATTACAATTCTGATTGAGTGATTGTTGTTTAAAATTGTTTTTTTCGTTAACCAGCTGTCGTCCCCTTACGAACGACAGCCCTCAAAAGTCGAAACTTGTGCAAGCCAAGGATTAGCGAGGTCTTACCTTTCAACGTGCGATTCCTAGCACTTCTATATATATATAATTATTAGTTTAAAGAGTATTGTCTAACGACAGTAAGAAGGAATAAATCTCACTTAAATAATTTATATCAGTTCTTTTTTTTATGAACTTTTAAAAATTATTCAATATTATTTAAACGACGCCATTGGCAGGTTTATAGGAAACGCTGTCTTAAGCATTCCTTTCATGGAAAGCGATAAGGAATTATTATTGCGAACTGTCTTGAGATTATTTTCACAGGCAGTCTAATTCAGAGGAAACACTTTCAAAATTGAACAAAATTGAAAACCGAGATAGAAGAGTTTCGATTTGAGTTTTGTGACAAATAAAATTATTTCTTAAAAAGTTTTTTAGTGCTTCACCGACGTAAAAGTGGCGCAGTCGGAAACGGATTCTAAAATTTCGGAAATCGCGAAAAAGTGATATTTTCAAAACGAGTAACACTGGTTCAACGAAGCCAAGTGAAGAAGCCCAAATGTTCGAGTCCTCAGCGGCACCTTTCCTGGTTCTTCGAAGAGGAGAAAAGAAAGAAAAATCGAGTTCCAGCGGCACCTTTCCTGGTTCCTCGAGAAAGAAAAGAAGAAAGAAAACCACAGCTGAAGCGCACGAGTCCCAGCGGCACCTTTTCTGGTACCTGACGACCAAGCAACGGAAGAAGAAAGAACAATGAACTGAAGAAGTGAGGCGAGCCTGCATGAAGTTCCTTCTCCTCGTCCTTGCTCTGTGAGTTATTGTTTCTATACCAAGGTTCAATTGAGGAATATTTTCCTTATTATTCCTAATCCCCATCCAAAAATACAAAAATGGCAGAAGTCGAAGGGTTTTCACTAAAAGAACTACGGGATATGATTCCCGAGTATGCTGGTGATCAAGCACCATTAAATGATTTTATTGAAGTTTGTGTGATTGATGACTTGTTTATTTTGTGGAAATTCATGACCACTTTGAAGAAACGAAAGAACACTCTTTTGTCTTATTTCCACTAGATTTTTATGGTTACGACCGGTTTCGGGTTTTATCCCATTATCAAGTATAAAAACTAACTAATACAATTGAACTCTAAGCCTAGTTATATAGGGAGTTTGCAGGTAGGCTGGATGGAGAGGTAATTAAGAGAACAAGGGTGAAACAATATAAACTTAAACCCTGGAGGTGATGGAAATTACCTGGGTTGTCAAATTGATAAATTCAAAAGTGGAGACCTACACAAATCGAGTTGCTCGTTGAGGGTTCTAAATTTCTGGTTTTTAATTGATTTATTAATTTCCATGGCTTCCAACAGATTCATTGTCTTCCCTTTATTACATGTGTGTAGAATTTTGAGGTTATCTTTACTTATCTTGTGTTTGGATTCTTGAAGATGTTCGTACATTGCTGATTTTTTGTCTAAACCGACGTGTTCACGGAACCTTACGTCAAAATTTCTACCGGTTTGGCCTGTATATACTGCAGAGCATTCCCCGCATTCTAATCTATATATCCCTGATTTTTTCATTCTGTCTCGTTTAGGTTTTGCATTGAATAGAATTCTGCCTAAATTATTATTACTTATAAAAGCTGTTGTTATTTTGAATTTAGAAAAATAATTTTGGATGTTTTCTGAAAGTTTACCTGAGTAAGTAATGCTCCCATATATATTGAAGAACGTTATACACGTAAATATGGGAGCATTACTTACTCAGGTAAACTTTCAGAAAACATCCAAAATTATTTTTCTAAATTCAAAATAACAACAGCTTTTATAAGTAATAATAATTTAGGCAGAATTCTATTCAATGCAAAACCTAAACGAGACAGAATGAAAAAATCAGGGATATATAGATTAGAATGCGGGGAATGCTCTGCAGTATATACAGGCCAAACCGGTAGAAATTTTGACGTAAGGTTCCGTGAACACGTCGGTTTAGACAAAAAATCAGCAATGTACGAACATCTTCAAGAATCCAAACACAAGATAAGTAAAGATAACCTCAAAATTCTACACACATGTAATAAAGGGAAGACAATGAATCTGTTGGAAGCCATGGAAATTAATAAATCAATTGAAAACCAGAAATTTAGAACCCTCAACGAGCAACTCGATTTGTGTAGGTCTCAATTTTGAATTTATAAATTTGACAACCCAGGTAATTTCCATCACCTCCAGGGTTTAAGTTTATATTGTTTCACCCTTGTTCTCTTAATTACCTCTCCATCCAGCCTACCTGCAAACTCCCTATATAACTAGGCTTAGAGTTCAATTGTTATAGTTAGTTTTTATACTTGATAATGGGATAAAACCCGAAACCGGTCGTAACAATAAAAATCTAGTGGAAATAAGACAAAAGAGTGTTCTTTCGTTTCTTCAAAGTGATTTTATTGAAGCATGTAACTTTGTTTCACAAAATGTGGATGAAAATCAAGAAAATTCACTGATTTTCATAATAAAAAGTAAACTCAAAGGAAAAGCAAAAAGGTTCATTTCCAGTAGACAACTACAAACATGGGTTAATATTCGTGAATTATTGATAGGTCACTACGGAGATTGTAGAGATGCGGAAGGATTATTGGGGGATTTAACTACATCTTTTCAAAAATCGAATAAAACTCCTAGAGTATTTGTTCAACGAATTGAAGACTTATTAACAAAATTAAGAAGCAGTGTAGCTTTAGATCAAAATCTTGAAGCACAAGAAAAAGCAGCGTTAAATAGATCACACGAAAAAATTACATTAGAAACAGTGATACGGTCACGGAGTCCGCAAAGCTTAGACGAAGCTGAACAATTTTTAATTGAAGAAGAAAATATTGCATATTTGAAAAATTTCAGAATTTCAAAAACAAGTTCAAAACCAACAGGTTCAACTTCAGATGAAGTATATCCACGATAAAATTATGGGTATAACAATAACAATAATTCCAACAACATCAACAATATCAAAATAAAATAAGAGATATGTTGAACAACAAAGACCTTCTGTTATTCATGAAAATCCGAACATTTCAAATAAAAATCGAAATGATAGGGTGAATCATTTAAACTACAAGGTGGAATCGAGTCCATCGGGTGCTTTGATTCCAGAAAAAGAGGAGAAAATCCAACAGCCCGACCATCACCAATACCAAGACCAAGACGAACAACAAATGAACGAACAGGAAGTCGAATCAATCGATTATTACCAATTTTAAATACACCAGATGAAAAACTATTTTATATAGAAGATAGGCAGAAATATAAATTTTTAGTAGACACTGGCGCACCTATTTCTCCAATGAAAATTGATATAGCACAGAAAAAATATGATTCACAAAACCAACAAAAGTGAATGATGAGAATTTTTCAATTTATGGTGTAAATGGTTCACAAAATGACATGCAAATATATCAAAGTATAGATGTTATCATTGGTCCAGACAATTCAGTGCATAGGTATCATTCAACAGATTCAACAGATTTTAAATTTGACGGATTTGTAGGTATCGATTTTCTAGAAAAAAAAACAAAGCGGAAATTGATATAACTAATAAAAAATTTGAATTATTTTCCAGAGATTACCACTTCATGTATACAATACGAATGAAGAGCAAGAAAATGTAAAATTGACAATTCTAGCGAGAACAATTCAATTACATGAATTAAAAGCTCAAAATGCGAATTTAATTGCAGGAATTTGTCCATAAATAATAATAAACAAAAGTGTAAGAATTCCAAATTGTTTTGTAAAAATAAAAGGAGACCGCAAATTCATCACACCGAACAAATTGTCGAAATTTCCCCGATAGAAATAGAAAAATTCACAGAAAAAAAAATTAAAAATTTACATATAAACAATTTTCAAAATACCAATCGAGAAGACAAAATACTGTCATTAGATTATTTAAATGAAGAGAAAAAGTATGAAATCAAAAATCTTTGTTTAAAATACGAAACAAAATTTTATTCAGACAATGAATTTCACAAGTCAAGTGAAGCATGAAATAAACACACAAGATAAAGGTCCAATATCTGTAAAAACGTATCAAACTGAAAGTTTGTTTAAACAAAATATTGTTCGACCATCAAGGAGTTCATGGAATAGTCCGGTATGGCTAGTTAAAAAACTAGAAGTGGAAAACAAAAATTTCGAATGGTAGTTGAAAATTAAATGAAATAACTATAGGAGATAAATATCCATTTCCAATGATTACAGAACTCTTAGATCAATTAGGAAAGCATACATACTTTACAACATTAGATCCTGCAGTTGGTTTTCACCAAATTGAGATAGAAAAACGAGAATTCCAAAAAGAGCATTCAGTGTAGACAACGGACACTATGAATATGTGCGTATATCCTAGTACATTTTGTAGAGCTCTAGACAACGTATTATTAGGTCTACATGGAGAAATGTGGATGACGTAGGTATATGGATGACATCATAATTTACAGGTCTACATTGTCAGAACATATAAAAAGGTTAGAAAACGTATTCCAACGATTGAAACAATATAATTTAGAAAAACAACCTTGTAAATGTGAATTTTTACGAAGAGAGGTATCGTATTCAGGTCACTTAGTAACGGAAAACGGCGTGAAACCAAATCCGATAAAAATAGAAGCTATAATGAGGTTTACATTACCTAAAAACCCAAAAGAAGTAAAATCATTCTTAGGATTGACAGGATATTATCGTAAATTTATTTAAAACTACTCAGAAATGGCAAAACCAATCACCAATTTATTGAAAAAAAATAAAAAATCTAATTCTGATAAAGAATGTACGAATTCGTTTGAAAAATAGAAAAATGTATGATAACAGCCCCAATTTTGCAATATCTAAATTTTGATAATGAATTTTCATTGAGCTGTGACGCAAGTCAGTTTGTGATTGGATCATCACTTTCTCAAAGAAAAATAGGACAATATTTACCAAAAGCGTATGGTTCCAGAACTTTAAGTGGAGCAGAATCACGTTATTCAACAATAGAAAAAGAATTGTTGAGTATGGTATGGTCAGTAAGACATTTTCGCCAGTATGGAAGAAAATTTAAAATTCTTAGCGATCATAAACCATTGAAATACTTATTTTCATTATCGAATGCCTACTCACGATTAATGAGGTGGAAATTATTATTCGAAGAGTACGAGTACGAAATTGACTATAAACCAGGTAAATATAATAACAATGCTCATGCTTTATCTAGAATAAAAATTGATGCGTTATCAGAAAATGAAAATGCTGAAACCCAAGGTTCAGAAACTGATACAACATCAGAAGAGAATCAAGAGCAAAATGAATTTCTCACAGATTTTTACGATTTCACCGAGAAAAGAAAATCTTAATCACTCATAGATCATGAAAAAATAAAACAAACAAATGACAATTTAATTTTTGTAGCACACAATAATATCATATTACTTGTTCCAAGTAATCAAAATTGCGAAACTCTTCATTTGCAGACGATAATAAAAGATACGTGCATAGATCCGAATAATCAGAAATTGAATTTATCAGAATTGCTTACTATAAGACAAAGTCTTATATTTCAACAAAGGAAATATTGAAAGATTGTTTCAGGATATTTTATTCACTGAAAAATTAATTACCGCCGAATAATTACTTTATAAACACAGTGAAACATTTACCATTTTAAGATATTCTGAGTTATATTTTCAAAGACGAAAACGTAACTTTCACAATATGTCACGATATAGTCAAAGTTCCATCACAGGAAGAACGAGAGAGTATTCTAGAAAATGAACACTCAAGTAAAACATCAGTACATAAAGGCATTAATGAAACTTTTAGAAGAATACGAGATAGGTGCATATAGCCAAACTTGAAAACAGGTGTCGAAAATTTTATAAAAAAGTTTGTAACAAAACGAAAACCAACAGAAATGACTATCCATTAGTTATAACTGAAACACCAAAAAGCCTTTTGAACACATATATATTGATTTAACCCTTTCAATCCCTAATTAATTTGAGTAAAAAGAAAATTTTGAAATTTAGTACAGTAATTGTTTGAATTTTTTAAAGAATTTTAGGTTTTTCCAGAAATTCCTAATTTTTCCCGTACTTGACTTTTGATGTGAATGCTACAGTGTACATTGGGACTCAACTGAGGGCCTTCTTCGTTTTGTTTTGAATTTTTTGTTGATGCAATAAGAACTTCGACAATATATGCACGAAATTGCAAAATATTCCTAATGTACTTTTTCTAGAAGCTATTCGTAAGAAAGCGCCTTTTTTTCTACTCATTTTGAACGCAGAAATAAATATAAAATATTCAAAAAAGTTTGGTTAACTCCCCTGAGACCCAGTGTACACTACAGTGTACGTGTATTCAATAAACTATAAATCTGAAATACCTGAACTAGTATGAGTAATGTTATATACTTGTAAGTTTACCTATTCTTGCCCCACAAAAAAAAAATTCAACTTTATTAGAGTAGTTAACAAACAACAATCAAACTGTAATCAAATGCGCTAACTGACAGTTCAATAAGTTTCCCCATAGCCGTAATGACAGTAAGCCAAATGTTGAACTTACTGCTAATCCAATTCGATTTTGTATTTAAGTGATGTTTAATTTCGGTACACTACAGTGTACACCGGGATTTTTTTTCAGTTTGCACAAGCATACCGTGTAGAAAATAAAGAAGGTATGACAATTGTAGAAAAGTTTTTACATTATTTTCAACAATATCCAATATCGAAAAGAATTCATATAGACCCAGGTCCTGAATTTAATAATCAACATATGAAAGACTTAGCAAAGCTATACACATTTAAAATAACTTCAAATGCAGTAGCACATCCTCAAACAAATGGAGTTGTAGGAAGATTCCATGCAACTTTACAGGATTCTTCAGGAGCTTATCATAGTGATAATCCACATAAATCAATAATTTCAGGTTTACCATTCTGTATAAAAACTTATAACAGAAGTAAATCAAATTCAACTGAATAAACCCCTGAAGAAATAATTTATGGACATATCAGAGACGATGAAAATGAAATTTTGTATAGTGAAGAACAACTTCGATTAAATTTTGTAAATGAACTGAAGAATACTGCTGAATATATTTTTGAAAATGTCAAAACAAACCTTGAAAAGGCTGAAGAAAAATCAAAAACTAGGCATGATAAACACGTAAGAGAAAATTTACTACAATACAAAGCGGGAGATTTTGTTTATTTAAAAGAATCTCAGATAGGAAATAAAATGGGAAAATGGGAAGTAAATATAATGGTCCTTATAAAATACTCCGTATCACAAATACGAATACAGCAGTTTCAGAACTAGATAATAATGAAACTACAACGGCAAATTTCGATAGATTGAAACTAGTATCTCTTGTTTCAGGGTCATCCTAGAAGCCAGAGCAAGAATAAAAAAAAATAAATAAACACCCCAGCAGGTATATTTTTCCAACAAATTTCAAACAATACCTAAATGTCCAAGAATCGTTGAATTCTGTATTAAATAAAATTGATTTAAATCCAACGAAAAAATATCGGTAATAAATAGATGCATCTAAATGATATCTGTAATAAAGGCAATTTATCATTGTTATTTATAGCATTAGACTATTTTATAATAAGTGTATAAATTAGAAAGGGACGATAAAAACTTACAGTTATTGATGAAAAATCAAATTCAAATTGTTTAAGTACAATTACTAATTTTAATATCACTATGAATAAATTGAGAATTGATGAACTCACATTTAATAAAGATTTAGAAATTATGAAAAAAAAATGATTAAAAATCGTGAAACGAAATACTACTTTCAGCTACAGCTAAAAATATTAGAGATGATTGAACAAATATTACAATCAAATACAATTATTCTAGATCAACTGAATGATATCATTACTAGCATAACTTTGATTAAAAATCTTACATCCTTCAGTAATTGATCCAAACCTCTTAATTGAACAACTGACAAAAATTCCGATGATTTTATATCACGGAAATTTACCTTTTAGTCCAACACATCAACATATTTCAGAAATAATTTCTTTAATAAAGCTTGAAGCTTTTCAGAAAAATGAAAGAGCAATTTTTATTCCACATATTCCATTAGTAGATCATATTTACTCAGTCCCAACCAAAGATCCTAAAACTGACATTTTTCACACTATTTCACCCATTTATAAATATGAAGCAATTGCAAGGGAAAGTAAACAATATATTGCAGTGAAACAAGACGATTGTTCCGAGATATTCGAGAACGAAATACGAATATGTTACAATTACAAGGCACTTTCATATGAATCACCCTGTGAAATTATAAATTTGATGGAAACAAAAATAATGCCAAGTGGTGAAGAAGTTGTAATCGGTGTAGAAGATTACAATGTTTAGAAACTAGTGGATGATAACTGGCTATTGACTACATCCAATCAGCTACTTGTAACAACCACATGTCCAGGTAGAAATTCAGAATCAGAAATTATTCAAGAAAACTCACTATTGACGTTAGAATCAAAGTGTAGCGCTTTCATCGGCACTACTAGAGTGTATGCAAGTTCAGACAAAAACAAAACTCTGAAACTTCAGCTCTACATTCCTAAAATAACATATGATTGTTGTAACCTTCTTCCAAAACGAGAAGATCTTCCAGTCATTAAGCCTGTCCAAATAAATCACTTGAATTTGGATGAATTGAATATTGCCCAAGAAAAACTACGGGAATATGACAAACATTTGAACGAGATTATAAATGCGCCTTTTACCACTAGGCACCTAAGTACATTCACGTACATTAGCATGACTTTTATATTCATACTTATATTATGGATAATATACAAATGTTGCCTGAAAAGACGATATTTTGGGCATTTCAACACGAGCCCCAACTCAGACGATAGACATCAACCGAGGGATGCTGTTCCCAGATATTCAACTACTGTAATGTCAGGTCGGTGCTTTCCAGATGGCCCTCGATCCACTTAACCCCAGTACATGACAATGGATCAGAAGAAATAGTCTTCCAGACCCCGTCACGAAGAACTTCCAAGAAGATATAATTGCATTTATTATTATTTTTTTTTATATTATATTCACATAATGATATTATTTCATAATGTGTTATTGATTTTATAATGACTCATTGTATTTTGTTTTTACAAGAGGCTCATCTAACTTGAAATAATTGAAACTTTATAATTTACATTGAGTTTTCATTATTCATTCAGATATAATAGAAATTATTGAAGGGGGAAGTGATATATCCTCGTAGCCCTTATGGACTTATAAAAATTATTGAATATCATTTGAACGACGCCATTGCAACTTTATTGCAAGGTTAATAGGAAACGCTGTCTTAAGCATTCCTTTGTTCTATTCAAGAAAAGCGATTAGGAATTATTATTGCGAACTGTCTTGAGATTATTTTCACAGACAGTCTAATTCAGAGGCTGATTCGAGAAACACTTTTGTTTTGTATCAAATTGTAAAGTAAAATCATGCCATCTACGGGATATTGTACTTCCTGCAACAAAGCATTCAAAACCAACTTGTTGATCAACTGCACCATATGTCAAAAAGCTTTCAGACATGCATGCATGAATCTTTCGCTCGAAGAACTGAAAACACTGAATGATCTGAGTGAGAAAGGTAGTGACTGGACATGCACGAGATGCAGAGAATTCGGAAATGAACTAAGAGGCCTACAAGCTCTCATTTTGCACAGCTTTAAGATGATCTTCAGGAACTCAAAATCACTGAGAGCATCCCTACAGTGGATCCTTCCCAGTTTGAAGAAATTGTGAGAGAAGTTAGACAAAGAGAGAAACGTAAGCAGAATCTGCTCTTGTTTGGTCTTAAGGACCAAAATCAACAAGTATCGGCTCAAACTAAGGTTGATCTTGATAATAACGCTGTCAATAAGGTTATTAAAGCAATTGATCCCAACTTTGTACTGCCAGAAATTAAACCTCTACGACTTGGTAGTTATCAGGAAGGAAAGAATCGTCCGATAAAATGGTACTGAACAACTAGGAAAACGTTCAGCAACTCTTGAGAAAATGTATGGCACTTAAAACCCATAGGAATTTCAAAAATACAAGAGTATCCATTTCTCCTGATCGTACGCCACGTCAAATGGAGTACTATAAGAACTTGAGAAGAGAACTGAAAGATCACAAGCAGACAGGAGAGACGAATTTATGTATTAAATATATTAAAGGTATCCCGCAGATTGCTCCAAACTGAAATTGCCTAACAGGGCCGAAGAGTTCACAGGATTACTACCTGAATGTGCGAGGTCTTCAAACAAAAGTTTATGAATTTTATCCTTGTGTGAAGATGAATAAATATGACTTTATTGATATTACCGAATATAATTCGAGGGATTAAATATATAAATAAAATTCAAAATAAATAACAATAACAATAATAAAATGTATAAAATAAAACTAAATATAATCTCAAAAGTGTGATTAAGTGCCTTTCTGCTCATAGAAGAGTACATATGCTCTTCTGCTCACCATGGATTCTGAAATAATCGGGGAAGCATGAGAATCGTTGTACTCGTGCCACGTGCCTGAATATGGATGCTTACAGTAAGCAGTATAGTGTCCGCTATAGGAAGACCCGCAGTGGTTCAATGAATCGTATAACGACAACGCGCTTCATTTTCTGCTATGAAGTTGCTCATATCTAATCCTTCAAGTGGAAAATCCATGGTGACATCTAATTTTCCACGAAGTCTGTCTGTTTGGGAAAACCTTTTCAAGTGGATTATCAAAATGTTTGGTAATTTATGAATCGTAAGAGATTTTGTGCATTTCCTTCTTTCTTTGAAAATCGCACATGTCGGTTTTTCATCACCATCCATAGTTTCTTCCTTAGTGAATGAATCCAAACATTGCAACAAACTAAGTTGCCCTGAACTTTGTGATACTGATATAGGAAGAGAAATGTCCCAGAATGTATCAAATGTGACTGACCGGTGACCACTAAATGAGCTAAATGAGCTGTCCAACAAAGTTATCGACTATCTTGGAGTTGTTCATACTCAAGTATCTCGACCATGACTCTCTGGCTTTTTCACTGATGCTAAAACTCTTGACAAACTTGGTCAAAATGAGTTTGGGCTTATCGGTTATACTATTCACGGCTTCATGTAGTCCTTCCAGCAGGTATCGTAAAAACTCCTGAGCATCTCCCTTCGTATCCTTCATATCCCTTGTGTAGGCGTCCTTCTTAAAATACTCCAGCAACCATTTAGTATTAGACAAACACTGATTAACACTGTTCATAAAGCAAGTGTTACCAATATTTTTCAACCCATTAAGACCGAGTGTTTTTACTGTTTTTGCAGAACTATGTATCACAGGATTTCTGCTGCTTTCACCATTGACACCTTTTACTGAATAGTCTGTAATTGAGTTCATGTCTTTGTTATAGTGGCGTGATATCGAACCTGAGTTAAGGTTGCTGGACATAACGCACTTTGCCGGGTTACGCTCGAAAATGTACACCTACAAAGTGCAGGGTGGAAAAGTAGTCAAAAAATCAAAAGGCATTCGGTATAATGTAGTTGAAAATAAAATTAATTTCGAAGATTATACCGATTGTCTTAGAAATTTCAAAGAAAAAATATGCGAGCAATTTAGTATTCGGTCATACGCTCACAACGTTTACAGTATCAAGCAGACGAAAATAGCCCTAAGTCCGTATGATTATAAACACAAATTAATTGCTAAATCATCTGACACTTTACCTTGGGGCCACTATAGTTTGGAATAATATTTAAACTAATCATTTGGATTTTATTTATTACTGGTACTCAACGAAAAAGTTTGTTCTAGTTTGAGTATAAGGTCGATAGGTGTGCAAATGAGAAAAAAAATCATTATTTTACCGATGCAGAATGATCTAGATTTTTGAAATATAAATTTACAGCTCATACTAGCTATGTATAAAAAAATGGTTATTGTATATTACTGCACACGTTCATATAATTTAAATAAAACATATATATTGAAATTTGGTATATTTATTACAGTACATTTTTTTTCAGCTAATATATCAAATAAAACACACCTTTGAATAAATCATATACAATTTCATTTTTATAATAAAATAAATATTCACGTAAAGCATTAGCGTACATACTGTCTAAAGATGAAGCTTGACAAAAACCATCTATAATTTCTTCCAAAGTTGAATTAGTTCTATTGTCACATAACCATGACTGAATAATGCTAAAAACACCTCGATAATATGCACAAAAGTTCAAAGCATCCAACATAGCGATGCGGCTGGACAACACCCCCACATGTGTGTTGAGGACGCCGTTTACATCATTTTCAGACAGCTCCATGTTCACAGCATCCTTGACAATGGAAATTTGTTTGGTATTACTTTCGATGTACTGTGTAACGTGAATGTAATCCTCGCAACGTGTTGTGATTGGATTGTATTCGTCTACATAACCGTCGATTTGCGATTCAAAGAAATTTTCCTTGGTTGTTTGCAATATGCCAATGAAGGTTGCCCACTCATCACAGGTAAAATTGATGGATCGAATGGAGAACTTTTGCTTCAAAATGACGCATGGGGTAAAGTCTCTTGCTGGACTCAGACCACATCGGATTTTATAGGATGGCATGGGAAAGGACATCAACAGCAATTGGTTTTCGTTTCGAGCGGCCCTTTCGTATCGCTCCAACGCTCTGTCTATGTCTGCCTCACGTAAAGCTTCGTTGTAATCTTCATCCTCACTATCAAACATTACTTCAACTTCACTACTATAACCACTATCTTGAGACATTTTCGTTTTCAAACTGAATTTCTATGTGTACTCGCATATGCTTTTGAAGTTTCAAATCACGTGGTTATGGTAGTGGAGTTGAAGTAATGTTTGTTGACTGGACGAAAAAATGTTCGAAAGGCTCTCCGGTAGACTTTCAAATTGTGCTTTTTTTCCATAAGATTCTATACAAAATCAACGTTACTGACCCAGCTATATTCTTGTAACCCGAGCCATTTCACGTACATTTTTTGCCTTTTTTCCTCAGAACTTTTTCTACGAGATATATATATATCAGGATTTGCAGTTTTTTGCAGTTCCTTCCCATAGAAAGCACACTTGATAGGTGCACCCTGGATATCTTCCAACATGAAGGTGGCAGGGTTGGTAATATTGACTTTGATAATTTTGAATAATTCCGTAGTCCAATTGGGTGTAAAGCCTTTTTCGAAAACTTGTTTTGCCTTGCTGATTCGCACAACATCACCGACTTTGAATTTTCTCGGTCCAGCTATTTTCAAGTAACTGTATGTTGATTTGAGAATTTGTTTGTCGTTGGTTTTATTGATTTCCGAAGGTTTCATGCCTGTCTTTGAGTGGCGCATTGTAGGATTTTGTGATTTCAGGCAATATATTCAACCATTTGTAGGTGCCATTCAAACTGAAATACTTGTTTGTACAATCGCTCTTTTACCGTCTTTATTACACGTTCAGCCATGGAGGCCTTGGTGATGCTGTACGTACTGTAGTGAATTATTTGGTGTTTTTTCATCAACCCTTGAAATTTGGCGTTGTAAAATTCCGTTCCTTGATCTGTGTGAAGATTTTTTGGACAACTTTTCGTATTTGTCAAAATATCTGCAAACGTTTTGGTTATTTCTTCCCCTGTTTTCGTTTTCAATGGTCTAGTCCATACAAATTTGGAAAAACAATCTATAACGACTAGAATGAGTTTGAAATTTTGATTTTGATGGGCGTACGGTCTCATCTCGGCCAAATCGAGCTGCCACAAATCATCCAAGAGATATCATCTTGAAACTTGTTCAACTCATTTTTGGTTAACGTTTCGTTGTGCTTAATATCCCATTTTAAATTTTGTGAATGAATCGTATCGGTTATTTCGGCAATATTTTTCAACAAATCTGCACGAATATTTTCAATGTTAGTTTTATATTGTTGGTTGAATTTTTAGAAGAATGTCATCGCCTTATCATAACGTTCCACATTGGTTTGCTCTATTTGAACAATGTCTCCCTTAAGTTTTTGCATTTTATCATCAACTTGTTTCTGTAGCTTACTCGCTTCATTTTGAATACTTTTTATATTCGTTTTAACTTCATCCAAGCTGCCAATCAATTTATTTATGAAGTTGGAGATTTGATTTGTTAATCTATCATTCACTTGAGCTATTTCCGAATGGTGTACTTCAGCTTGGTGTTGTATAATTGCAGTAATTTTTTTATCTATTTCATCCACATATTGTTTATTGGCTGCATCAGTATCTCTTCACATTACTCAATTTCAAATTATCAAAATCAATATTACCATCTGGGGTGTGTAGTAAACTGCCTCCAGATGGCGTTTGCAGTTTTCGCTTTTTATCTGCGCTTGCGCTGTCGCTACGTCCAAACTTGTCGAGAACCATTTTGAAAATGACCATGTATGGGGAAACTTTATCTTATAGAATTATATCTTATAGAATTATATTTGCCTCTTTGAGTTCACTCAAAATGGCAATAATCTCGTTGTCATGCGAAGTATTTTCGGCATCTCGAGAGGCTATCAATAATTTGAGACGTTCGCAGAGTTCGTAGGGATCGTCCCAATAAACGAATTCTATGGGTTTGGTATTGAATGTCATTGCAATAGGTGTTTTCGGTAAACAACCGCTGCCTAGCGTTGTTGAATCGGATGCTTTACGTAAATTCGTACGTGCCGATGTTTTACGTTGTTGTTGTGTAGGAAACATTGGATTAATTGTTACTGTACTTCCATCCTTTACTAAACTTTGTGCGACCTAAGGTGTCTTTGTGAATGGTTGATAAATCCAAAATTTGTCTGCATGCTAGTAAATCCTCGTCATTGTAATTTTCAGGCTCAATGAGAAATATCAATTCATATATACCGGGTGTCCCTTTCCATTGATATCCAGCCATTTTGATGTATCCGCTGCGTTTATCAAAATCTATTTCTTTTACACCAAGGAACCACTCTGAATCAAGATGATCATGTATAGGCCCGTATACTTTGTCGATTTTTTTATCATTTCCCCAATGCTTTATAATGTACGGCTGAACCATAATAGGATACTGACTGATATATTCATCTAAAACTTATTTATTCATGTCTATCAGATCATTTTGTTCCTCTTCTTCCCCATCTGCATTGAAGATGCTCTCATTATCATCATCCTCTGTACTTGCAATAATGTCGAGGGATTAAAATGGTGTCGTTTCACGCTCTTCCACTTTGTCTTGTTTAGGTTCGGTTTTCGCCTCAGTTTTGGTTGGACCAGTAGCTTGTGCTGTTTTATTCGCTATTATTTTCAATGGAGAAGATAAAGGTTTGAAGAATTTCTACAGCGATTCATCTTCTTCGGATTTCGGGAGAAACGTGCTCATCGAATACATGTTTCAAATTTATTTCATTTCGTTTGAAGAGTACAGTTGTCGCGTATCAGCTGTTTTGGGATTTTTGAATATGTTTGGCAAAGGTAGGCGGCGTCAATGTTCTTGTGCCTGCAGACGGAATAATACTCTCGAATTTTCTGTTGACCATCGCAGGCGACATCGTCGAAAATGAATATACTATTCGATTTGGATTCATGAGAACTTATGATTTCTTCGTTTTCTCTAAACGGATAATATCCCAACCCTTTAACTTTCTTCAAAATTTCTTGAAGTACTTGATATTTGGGCTGATACAATGATGTTGAGTATACGTAAATGTTTTCGAATTTAGTGCCATTCGGGTGGAATAACAATGTTAATATGGCGTTTGTTTTTCCACAACCACTTGGCCCACAGATGATACGTATACCTAGGGTTATTCCATTCGATGCAAAATCTGGAGGAATCTTGCCACTCATACCTATATTTGCTGCCCTTTCGGCTTTGGGTTCGTTGGCAGGTGGAGCGAGCGCCGTCGCAAAAACCGTTATAGATGCAAAAAATGCCAAAAATAAACTCGAAGAAGATCAACGTCATAATAAATCCATGGAGCATTTGGGATCCGGTTTGTACCTGCGAAAAACACCTCGAGGATTTGGACTGTTTCTGAAAAAACAACAGCAACGTAAAGGACGAGGTTTTTACATGAAAAAAACAAAAAACTGTTAGACAAGCTACCTAATAGAGGATTATAGGATTCGGAAATTCTACAGTGTGCTCGTCAACTCAAAATACTGCATTTTCGTGGAGTCTGTATGCGTGATGCGTTGCCAACTTGTGGTCCTTGGCTGCGAGAATGCGGTGTAATAAACTTGGATTCACACTTGAATGCGGGCACTCATTGGGTAGCTTACAATAAAATTGACAACGTTGCAAAATATTTCGACAGTTTCGGAAATATAAAATCTCCAAATGAATTAGCGAGATATTTTGGGAAGGAGGTGAAAATTACATATAATAATGATCAATATCAAAATTACAATCAGAATAACTGCGGACATCTTTGCCTAAAGTTTCTACTTCAAAATGCTCGCTGAAAACGATCTACTTCGAAATAAATCATTGAGGGATTTCACCGATGCTGAACTGCAAGCTTTACCAATCGAATATTTGATAAGGGATACAGGACCTTGGGAATTGCTAGATGTATGGCACAGATTACCAATGGATTACCGGCATCGATACGCTTTGCAGATCCGCCTACCCTGCTTCATTCATCTCCGACATGATTTTCCTGCATCAGCTCCACCAGTACAACAAATAATGTATACTGGTATTGTTATGTCACAATATGAATGTTATTATTGTAATAAAAAATAAATGATTTTTGTTCGAATGTTTCTTTATTTAAGGTGTGCGATTGTTTGATGTGTGTCAGTCATGTCTATGATATTAACGCTAACAAGTCGTTCTTCGATGCTTTCCATCGATTTCAATTCACCCATTCGATTGGATTCTGATTCAGAATATAGTTTGGCTTTGCTCAGCTTCCATTCTTACAACAGTATACCCAACATCGAAGACGGCACGAAATTCTACTACTACGAAAACGGTTATGGCTAAATGAAGAAATATCGATATTCCTGCTGGATCTTACGAAATCAGTGATATTGAAGATTTAATAAGCAAACATATCGTACCCAAAACGTTGAAAGAAAACCCTGGAATCTCAAACCCAATAATAATACGCTGAAAAGCGAAATATTTTGTCTTAAACACTCGATCGATTTCCGACCTGCAAATAGTTAGTCAGCATTTTGGGGTTTTCATCTAAACTTCTCAACCCCAACTTGCATTACGCATCAGATCTGCCTGTGGATATCAATAAAGTACGGACCATACACATAGATAGCAACATTACCTTTGGAGCCTTCTACAACGACACACCGTCTCATAAGATATACGAATTTGCTGTAGGTGTTGATCATGGTTACGCAATTGACGAAACGCCTAATCATCTCATTTATCTGCTCATTTCTCATACAAACGAAATAAATACCCTTACGTTGCGAGTTCTCGATCAACATTCTGAACTTATTGATTTTCGAAACGGAGAAATAATTCGTTTGGAATTGAAGCGAAAGTACGGTGCTAACTATCTATAACTATAACTCGTCACCATACCACACCTCAGTCTTCGCCAAGACATTCAACCATCAGCAACAGCAACAGCAGAAGCAACCTCAACTACTGTCAACGGAGAATAAATTGTTTTTGGAATCTCTCGGCTATCATGTTGTCCAATCAAATGTTCAACATTTTAAGAAAACCGCACAACGATGAATCCATACAAAAGGTAGAGTGGCGGACCTACTACCCATATGTCAAATCTTTCCGCAACAATGATGTTATTGAAATCAGCATTAATCAATCTGTTGCCTATGATGCCTTGTTCGACAGCCTGCTATTCAACAGTGGAAAACTTGAGAGAACCAAAGGAAATGGCAGGATGACATTCGTAAACAATGCTGGCGCTTTCATGTTTCAATCTGCTAGTTATGATCAAAGTGGCAAGGAATTGGGAACAGTTCGTGAAGTTGGGATTATTAGTACTGTCAGAGGCTTTCTCACCTACACCGATGAAGAACACTGGAGTCATCAACCCAACCCATCTAACATTCAACATGCTCATACCCATTAGACATTTTCTGAATATTTTCAGTGATTATCAGTGTGTTTCCTACGGTAAACATACCATCCGATTAGTACGAGCTGGAGATGATAGCAACCTCTTCAAAATAAACGAAACTCCTGGAACAACATTGGCCCCAACGGAAGTCAAACTGGAAATTGAAAATATTGAACTCAAAGTCAAACGAATCTATCCGCATGATCAAATTGAATAACAACTTTTGAAAGCTATCCAAGCTGACACTCCCATTCTCATGCCCTTCAGAAAATGGGAACTGCATATGTTGCCTGCTCTCACACAAGGTGCAAAAAATGAAATATGGGCTGTCAAGACTTTATCGTTTTTCGAAAGCCCCCGCTATGTGATTGTATGTTTTCAAAAAGATCGTGATTATACGAAAGTCAATAATGATCCGACGGTATTCAATAATTTGAATATCACCAATATAACGCTGACTCTGAACGGTGAAAATTACCCCAAAGAAAATATGCATCCGGATTTTCAAAAGGAAAATTTTTCTCAAGCCTATTTCAACTACTCACAATTTGAGCTCAGCTACAAACTTACCAATCAGCATAATCCTCTTTTGGCTTACTCGGCCTTCTTTGGCAAAACTCTCTTTGTCATCGATTGTTCCAGAAGGGACGGGAGCATCAAAAGTTCCAGTGTTGATGTGAAACTCGAAATCAAGGCATCTAAAAGATTCCCCCAAAATACTCAAGCCTATGCCATTATTGTGCATGACACCGTCATTGAGCACCTCCCACTCTCAGATATTATCAAAAAATGGAACTGAGCATGTGATTCAGCTTCAGTATCAATCGCAGAGTCAACATGAGAATAGCTGTTGTAGATATTCAAGGATTCATCGTCGAGCAGCAATTCCATCCTAAGGAAATAGCTATTAGGGTTGGAATTCAAAGTAGTAACTTTTTACTGCTGCCAAATGTACCATTTTCCTCTTTGAGTAAAAAGGATCGACGTACCACATGTTTCTTGGAGTGAAACGTTCACAGATTGTGCTATTCCTCTGGTTTTGTGGAATATCATCAATTGGATGCCATTCTCAAGAAAAATCTGCATGATGTTCATTTATGTGCGAGGACTTAAAAAACGGGACTACCTTACTGCGAAATTTCACCAATTAGGTCTACCTACACGTATTGTGAACTTGGAGGATTATGATAATATGTCATGGATGGTTCCCACATTTACCGACACCAATGCTGGCATCTTACCTTGTATGCATCACATTCGTCGCAACAAAACCAACTATAATTGCAGCCTCCGAAACGTTAATATTCTTTACAAATGGCTATATGATATGTTACCAAAATAAAAATGTTTAATAAATTTTGTATTCAAACTGTTTTATTTTATTTTTCACTCATAAGTTAAGTCGGTCAATTTGGCGTTCCAAAAAACAGCTAAAATTTGAAACGCTACAACATGCAAAAATGTGACCAAAATTCACGTTTTCCATGTTCCAAAAAACAACTGAAATTTAAAACCGAAAAATATGCAAAAATGTAATCACAATAAGCGTTTTTCGCGTTCTAAAAAACGACCTAAAATTAAACCATAAAAACTGTATGTTTACATGTATTCCTTATGGAGAATAGACATTTCAAAATTGCCCAAAATACACGTTTTTCCCGTTCGAAAAAACTGCTGAAATTTGAAACGCCAAAACACGTGAAAATGCCGTCGCAATAAGCGTTTTTTGCGTTCGAAAAAATAGCTAAAATTTGAAACGTTAAAACATGCAAAAATGCGACTAAAATAGACGTTTTATAAGGTTAATTCAGGTATTCACTCTAAAACAATACATAAACAAGGTAAGTTCGTTCTGGTTCAATCAAACTGAATATCTGTCAGTCTGCCTACCTGTCAATCTGTCTGTCTCCTGAATCCTGTCTCCTATCTTCTGTCTCCTATCTCCCACCTCCTATCTTCTGTCTCCTATCTCCTGTCATCGGTTAGCTCGTTCTGGTTCGATCAAACTGAATATCTGTCAGTCTGCCTACCTGTCAATCTGACAGTATTTAATCTCTCTATATGGGTGAGTAGTTGTTTCGAATCCCTCATGAAGCGTTTTTGTGAGACGTCCCATAATGTAAAACGCTGACAAACACGTCATCGAAAACGAAAAACGTTGTCCAAACGTGTCATCGAAAACGAAAAACGTTGACCAACACGTGTCATTAAAAACGAAAAACGTTGATGAACACGTCATCGAAAACGAAAAACGGTGACAAACACGTCATCGAAAAAATGGTGGCAAACGCGCCAATGCACGTTTTTTTGAAACACCCTGTATACGTAAAACAACAACTTTTGAATCCTCATACCCCAATGATGCATTTTTCTTTGATTTATTTTTCCCGCCTAACATTGGTACACCTGGTATTACACGTTGACAAACAACAGCTGCCACCATGTTTTTTTTTTCTCTTAAATGACGTATTGGTACACCCGGTATAGCACGTTAAAATATTACAACCTCGTTTCCCCACCATTTTTCACATTTTTCAAACATTATTATTAACACACTCTGAATATTACATCTATAATTATCATTCTCATAAGCGAGGATTGGATTACTGACGTACCTAAGGTGAATTCGTTCTGGTTCGATCAAACAATACATAGATGTCTGATGTAATTCAATCTCTCTGTATGGGTAGGTAGTTGTTTTTTCAAATACTTATATCCCCAATGATACGTTTTTAAATGTCAGATATAATTCGACCTCTCTGTATGGGAAAGTAGTTGTTTCGAATCCTCCAATGTTTCAAGACGCTATACGTAAGGTTAGTTCGTTCTGGTTAGATCAGACGAAATTTATTGGGGTTTTTCAAAATGCTCTATATGAAAGGTTAGCTCGTTCTGGTTCGATCAAACTGAATATCTGCCTACCTGTCAATCTATATGTCTCCTAACTCCTGTCTCCCATCTCCTATCTTCTGTCTTCTATCTCCTATCTTTTGTCTCCTATCTCCTATCTTCTGTCTCCTATCTCCTGTCTCCTATCTAACACTATCATCGAATATCATCACATAGATGTCAGATGTAATTCAATCTCTATGTATGGGTGAGTAGCTATTTCAAATGAGAAATTTATGATGCGACCATGTACATTGATGTGCTGCGTTGACCAATCGAACGCCTCCATATTTTTTTTCTATTGCTATTTTGAGATATCACATATATATTTTTACCCAAATGGGAAATTTTTGGAACGTCCCTGTACAACTGCGTTGACCAATCGAACGCCGTCATCTCTTTTTCTTTAACGAATGACTCTCTTTTTTCAAATGACAGACAAATGTTAACAATCACGTCAAAGAACGTCACATAGATTTAATCCAATTTAAAATTTAAAATGCTGGAACATGCAAAAATGTGAACACAATAAGCCCTATTCGCATTTCAAAAAACGACTGAAATTTAAAATGCTGACTTCACTCCAGAACGCACTTTAAAAATGACTGACCCCATCACGATGCACATTTATGAGACACCTTGTATATTTAACATGTTGGTACACCCGGTATTTATTTTTTTTCATCTTGAGTGATCTATTTTGACACACCCTGTATACATAAAACGAAAACTTCTGAATCTCTGCATGCTCCAATAATGCGATGCCCCAATGATGCGATGATTTATTTTCCCCATCCAACATTCCATGTTTTTCCTTTTAAATGATGTATTTTGAAACACCCTGTTGTTTTTCTCTTAAATCATACGTTGGTAAACCTGCTATAACACGTTGACAACCAGCCGTCATATTTTTTTCTCTAAACTATCGTATTTTGAGACACCCTTTTGAATTTTCTCTTAAATTTTGTATTTTCAAACACCCTGTATACGTTCTTCATTGGAATCGCACGTTGAAACATTACAACCTCGTTACCCCGCCATTTTTGGAATTTTTCAAACATCATTATTATTATACCACTTCAACAATTCGAATTTATTCATTCACAATCACTATTCTTTCTATTTTATATTCGAGCACTCGGCGTGCGGTAGATAACAACCGGCATGCGGTGAGATAACGCCGCTCGACTTCGCTGATCGGCGGCTCGCGCTGTATAAACAACATTTCAACCTACATTTACTAAGAGGTGCGCTTCGTAATCCGAAGATAGCTGGTTTGGTACACTTCGATCCCTCAGTCTAACAACCTTTTTATCATTTGCATTGAATATCTATTTCACTATTCGGCGTTGGATACTGGGAAACTCTTATCTTTGATACGGATCAGCTCGACTACGTCACAACTGAACGGTAGACCAGCGAGCTGAAGCTAAAGCCCACTTGTTATTCCACGACTTCGAGGCTTTAGAGATACCATCGTCACTGCATTAAATCTGCTTTTCTGCCGTGTGAAACATATAATTTTTTCTTCAAATTTGTTCCAATTGATGCAATAAACACCACCTGAGATAAGAGACCAGGCGCGAGATGTGGAATTTAACCTTTTACCGGAAAAATCAAAAACTGTATATGAACTCACATACAGCAGATTCATGGAATATAGACAGAAGAAAAATATAGGATCTTTCTCTGAAAATGTGCTGATTGTCTATTTTTCCGATTTTTCAAAGAAAATGAAGCCTTCAACGTTATGGTCTACCTATTCGATGTTGAAAGCGACCCTGAACATAAAAAATAACATTGATTTGGCAAAATACCTGAAGTTACGGGCTTTTTTGAAACGCCAGTCAGACGGTTTCCATTCACAAAAATCCCGAGTTTTTCAAAGAGAAGAAATCGAGAAATTTTTATCAGATGCCCCAGATGAACTGTATTTGTGTACGAAGGTAGAAATATATTGAAAATGATCTATTAAAGAACTAATTTTTAATTTATATTTTAGGTTGTACTTATTGTTGCAGTCGCTGAAGCTTGTAGATGTGATGAGCTTTTGCAAATGAAAACAGATGATATAAATGATATGGGCGACAAATTGCTAATTTTGCTACCAAATACTAAGACCAAAAGATCAAGATCTTTTGTAGTAACGGAATATTTAAGCGTTTACAGAAAATATGCAGCCTCCAGACCCTCGAATTTAAATAATCGGCGTCGTGTCTTCTATAAGTATGCGAACGGTAAAGCACATCATTAATTCATTGGCATTCACAAATTCAGTAAAATGCCAGAAGAAATTGCTACTTTTCTGGGACTATCCCATGCGAAAGAGTAATATTTTCTGGTGTTTCCGGAGTATCAAGTGTTGATACTAAACTTGTTCATTTTACTGGAAAGGAGGGAAGTGGACAGAGTTCAATTGTATTAAATAATTGTTCACAATTCACCATAAATATATCTAATAAATAAAAATTTCGTGTTGTAGTTTGTAGTTTTAATGCAATACAACCAGTTTATTATCATCAGCATCATTTTGAGTTTTCTTAATGTCATTGTCAATTTCAATAACCAGTTTGATTTAAATTATTACTTGGAAGGTTGCCTAGCAACGAACTTTTTCTGCCTAGGCAGTAAAAGTGGACTTTTTCTGCCTAGGCATTAAGAGTACAACTTCTAAGCCTGCCAAGTGTCATTAAAAGGCCGCTTTTAATGTCATTTGGAGAAAAATTCTGTTATGGCATTTTACATGTTAATTTGGTCGATTTGGTCGGTGAATGCCTATAGCTGCTTCACTTTCCTAACAAGTCAGCGCATACTTCCCCTCCGCTTTCTTATATATAGTATAGAAAAGTTGTCATCTTGGGTATGGTGATTTTATGAGAGCGTCAATGAAGCTTGCTATAATGTTGAGAGAGCATTACAATTTCTCCTCTACTCTTGCTCGAGGAAGGGATATCAACGTGAGCTGGTAATTCGTCGGGAGAGGTAACGGGGGTGGCGCGCGTAGATTTCTGTCTATACCACATAAATAAGAGACGCACTATTGCGCGCCTCTCCTGTTACCTCGCCCGACGAATTAACAGCTCACGTTGATATCCCTTCCTCGAGCGAGTAGGAGAGATAAAACCACCATACTCAAGATGCAAACTTTTTGATACTATATACAGGGTGTTGATTAAGTACGTTGACAAACTTCAGAAAATGATTCTTTGAAAGTTTTCAGGACGAAAAGTTCATATAAACATATGTCCCAAACGACTTGGTTTTCGAGATACAGGGCGATAAAAATACATTTTTTTCAAGATTTTTTTGAGGTAACTTCGACATTTTCGACAATAATCAGTTCAAATTAGGCAAGTAAAATCCATTCAATAGTATGCACGATACAAAATAATTCATTTCTCAAATAATTCACAGGGTCCTCCTTTTTTCAGAGTCTAGCCTTTTTCAACCCTTCAGAATTTTTTTTGCCGCCGTCACTGACATATTATGAGACAGGAATTATCAATGTTGTTTTATTTAACATCTTTTTGTTCTCTTGTAATTTTTTATTTACTTGTACGGTTTAGGAGCTACAATGAAAATATTAATACGAACATTTTCCAGTATCGCATAACATAAAGAAATTTGAGAAGCAAAACATTCTCACAAACTTCGAATGGTGATTCTTTGAAAGTTTTCAGGACGAAAAGTTCTTATAAACATATGTCCCAAACGGCTTGATTTTCGATAGACAGGGTGATAAAACAATTTTTTTCAATATCTTTTGGAGTGAAATTCGATATTTTCGACAATAATCAGTTCAAATTAGGCAAGTTCAATAGTACGCACGATACAAAATAATTTATTTCTTACTTAATTCACAGGGTCCTCCTTTTTTCTTCATTGATTTTTCTAATTCTGAAAAATATTTCTTCCAACTTATAATAATTGAAAGAGTTTTATTTTCACATTTTGTAATGTTATGGGACACTGCAAAGTGTTTGTATTAATATTTTCATTGTAGCTCCTGAACCGTACAAGTAAATGAAAAACTTCCAGATAACAAAAAGATTTTAAATGAAACATTATTGATTATTCTTCTCTCACAATCTCTCAGTGGTGGCAGAAAAAAAATCTGAATGGTTGAACAAGTCTTGAAGAGTAGGACCCTGTGAATCATTTAAGAAATGAATTATTTTGTATCGTGTGTAATACTGAATGAATTGTACAACTTGCCTAATTTGAACTGATTATTGTCGGAAATGTAGAAGTCTACTCAAAAAAATATTGAAAATAATTCATTTTGATCACCCTGTATCTCGAAAACCAAGCCGTTTGGGAAATATGTTTATATGAACTTTTCGTCCTGAATACTTTCAAAAAATCACCTCCCGAAGTTTGTCAACGTACTTAATCAACACCCTGTATATGTGAATGTGTGTGTGTGTGTGATTGAGCTTCGTATTGCATTTTTTAGATGATGAATTTTTCATTTTCAACAAGAGAAAATAGAAGACAAAGTGGACTTATACGAAAAGCACTATAAAACTCTAAACGAAATTCCTGGTCTCCCAGACAATCTAATCAGAAAAGCAGCAGTAGAGCAGATTAGAACCTATTACACAGAAGTATTCTCGTCGTTTTACAAAACTGAAATGACGAGACTACTCGAAACAAAGAGATTGACTAAATCGCCAAACAAAATAGTCAATAAGAAAATCGAATTTCCGCCATTACGGAATAAAAATCCAGTAGACAATGAGGGCTTTTCACATCCGAAAATAACCAGCAAACCCAAGAAAGTGGTAGAGAATCATCCGCTGAGCACGGACAATTCCTTTGGAGTTCTGGAAGAAGACGAGGCATTGTCAGATAACGAAAATGCGAGGAAAAACTGTCAAGCACAGACGAAAAAGGCAAAAACCACTGAAACACAGAATCCTAAGAGCAGCAAAGAACCTCCTAGAAAAACATCTAAGAAGGAACTGAAAGGAGATTTTAACATAAAATATACGCTAGACAAAATGGGAGCTGAGTATCATACATACACACTACCCCAGAATAAGTCACACGCCTTTGGTCTACGGGGGCTGGATGCGAACATCGACCAACAAGAGGTCATAGATGAAATATTGTCTCAAACAAAGCTTCCTAAGTAGTGCATAGATAAAAAAAAAAAAAAAAAAAAATATTGCTTTGTTGAAAACTGACTACGAACAAATTGATACCCAATGTAAAGTATTCTCATCTATATACATACGCATATATAACTTTATTTCTTTTTATATTTCTTTTCTACATTTTCATTTTTTATTTTTTTTGTAAGGTGCAAGAGTAAGAATGGAGTAATCCAATCTTGTATCCCATTGGCAGACCTTATTGTTACCACGACGTTGTATTCTTTTTCCTACTGTCAATAAATACATATATTATTATTATTATTATTATTAAATGAACGAGGTCTATGGCATTAAAGTTGACAAAATCATGAGAATGAACACCAAATATAGGCCTCTCTACCTGATCACCACTCCTAAAAACATCACCTTGAATCAACTCAAGCGCCTAACTAGACGCTTCGCTCCGATCCCAGCCATGGAGAATGGTAACGATACTTTAGCGACGGACCCTCAGAAGGCTGAATTGTTCGGTGAATACTTCGCAGGCGTCCACAAGAGGGCGCCTGACGTTAGTGAGGGACAGAGACAGAAAACTAAGATAACGGAAGACTTTAGAGAGTCCCTGCCCCTCCCTATTGGCCCTCATAGGTACGCCAAAATCATGACGAACTATGAGGAGCTAACGGAAGTCATAAAAAGACTTCCGACGAATAAGGCGCCTGGGCCGGATGGTTTGGATGTCATTCTGCTTAGGAACTTACCGCGGAAAACCCTCGTCCAGTTTATCCACCTCATCAATGCCATCATAAAATGGGGGTGTTACCCAGATTGTCTGAAGAAGGCACTGGTTATACCTATTCTAAAACCTGGTAAGGATGGCCATAAGCTTGATAGCTACCGCCCGATCTCGCTCGTGAGCGTGATCGCCAAAGTGGTTGAGAAGATCCTCTTGAGACGACTGTTGAGTCTCGAGGAGAAACTCAAAATGATCCCCGATGTGCAATTCGGATTCAGAAAGAATCACAGCACAACATCTCAGGTTGTCAGAATTGTACACGGAATGAAAGAGGCAGCTCATCGTGGACTCAACACGGTCATGGTCCTGCTGGATATGAAAAAAAGCTTTTGACTCAGTATGGGTTGAAGGTCTTATCTCCAAAATGCTGTTGGCAGGCATGCCTTCATATATGGTAAGATTGGTTAACTCCTACCTTGTTGGGAGGACTTTTATGGTAAGAGTGAACAACACTCGCTCCGCTGAGTTTCCGATCGAAGCAGGTGTCCCGCAGGGTTCAAGTTTGTCGCCACACTTGTACTCGTTAAATACGTATGACTTTCCTCAGTGCGAGAGACCGGATATAGGCACGGCGATATACGCCGATGATACCGCCATTTTTGCCCATTCCTTCTCGAGCGTCGCTGCCCAGTATAGGATCCAAGTTCACTTGGATAGGAAGGTCATACCCTATTTGGCCGAGAACAAGATCGTGGTAAACCCGGCGAAGTCAGAGACCATCAACTTCACTAAGAAGTATACTTACTCGAAATTATACAGGAAGTTGGTGATCAATGGCCAAGCTGTGGAGAACGTGAACACTGCGAGATACCTGGGAGTACAGCTGGACAAGCGTATGAACTTTGGCAGACATATAACTCTGGCTATACAGAGGGCGGGTGGTGCACTCAAGCGCACCTACCCTCTGATAGCCAGAAGCTCTAAACTAAGCCTCGACAATAAATTATTGTTGTATAAACAAATAATCAGGCCATCAATGACATACGCTTGTCCGGTGTTTTGCAGCCTAAAAATGACCCCTCTCATGAGGTTGGATAGGATGCAAAATAAAGTACTTCGTATCATAACCAACAGCCGAAGATACGTTCGATTGGAGACTCTTAGGGAGCTTGCTGGCGTCGACTCGATCCCGACATATATTAGAAACTTGTCGTACAAGTTCTATAAATACTACATCGATAAAAGTCCCCTCAACAAGGACATTACAAAGCTCAGAGTATTCGATAATGAGCCCCGCAAGCACGGCGGGCTCATTTATCAAGCGTTGGATATCTTCCAAGAACGAAGGGAAGAACCGGTTCCTTAGGGAACCAAGACGAAAGGAATACCTAAAACGCAAAGTACCTCGACCCGGTTTTTTGCCTCAGCCTTTTCCGGGATTGACATCGAAATAATTAGCCTCAAAAACAACTGCTAGCAATTATCTACATTGAATAAAACTTAACAACACGCATTAGCTATGCAGGAGGCGTGTATCTTACAGAATATAACCACAGATAATGAAATGTCTGGCCCCACGTTACCACCAGCGTGGCCGGGCAAAGACACTCTCTCTTTTGGGGGTTCTAAGCTCGGTTTGGCAGGGCGCTCTCCCGTTCTCCTGAACGAGGGCGGGAGGGTGCTACTTCTGCGCCCGTCTGTCCATCCCTTCTCCTCCCCCCTGGGTTGATGAAAATGAACAGATAGTAATGTCATGTCATTATTTGTGCAATGTAATGAGTAAAATAAACCTCTATTTATTTATTTATTTATTTTAAGATAGCTGGTTTGGTACACTACGATCCCTCAGTCTAACAACCTTTTTTTCATTTTATCATTTGCATTGAATATCTATTTCACTACTCGGCGTTGGATACTGGGAAACTCTTATCTTTGATACGGATCAGCTCGACTACGTCACAACTGAACGGTAGACCAGCGAGCTGAAGCTAAAGCCCACTTGATATTCCACGACTTCGAGGCTTTAGAGATACCATCGTCACTGCGTGTTCGTGAAGGTGTGAACTCGCCTTTCCGTCGTAAAAGGTCCACGATGGACCTTAATAGTTATTTGTTTTCCTAGACATAAAAGCACAATATTTAATGCCGCGGCCAAGGCATTAAATCTGCTTTTCTGCCGTGTGAAACATATAATTTTTTCTTCAAATTTGTTCCAATTGATGCAATTAACACCACCTGAGATAAGAGACCAGGCGCGAGATGTGGAATTTAACCTTTTACCGGAAAAATCAAAAACTGTATATGAACTCACATACAGCAGATTCATGGAATATAGACAGAAGAAAAATATATGATCTTTCTCTGAAAATGTGCTGATTGTCTATTTTTCCGATCTTTCAAAGAAAATGAAGCCTTCAACGTTATGGTCTACCTATTCGATGTTGAAAGCGACCCTGAACATAAAAAATAACATTGATTTGGCAAAATACCTGAAGTTACGGGCTTTTTTGAAACGCCAGTCAGACGGTTTCCATTCACAAAAATCCCGAGTTTTTCAAAGAGAAGAAATCGAGAAATTTTTATCAGATGCCCCAGATGAACTGTATTTGTGTACGAAGGTAGAAATATATTGAAAATGATCTATTAAAGAACTAATTTTTAATTTATATTTTAGGTTGTTCTTATTGTTGCAGTCGCTGAAGCTTGTAGATGTGATGAGCTTTTGCAAATGAAAACAGATGATATACATGATATGGGCGACAAATTGCTAATTTTGCTACCAAATACTAAGACCAAAAGATCAAGATCTTTTGTAGTAACGGAATATTTAAGCGTTTACAGAAAATATGCAGCCTCCAGACCCTCGAATTTAAATAATCGGCGTCGTGTCTTCTATAAGTATGCGAACGGTAAAGCACATCATTAATTCATTGGCATTTAACAAATTCGGTAAAATGCCAGAAGAAATTGCTACTTTTCTGGGACTATCCTATGCGAAAGAGTAATATAATATTTTCTGGCGTTTCCGGAGTATCAAGTGTTGATACTAAACTTGTTAATTTTACTGGAAAGGAGGGAAGTGGACAGAGTTCAATTGTATTAAATAATTGTTCACAATTCACCATAAATATATCTAATAAATAAAAATTTCGTGTTGTAGTTTGTAGTTTTAATGCAATAAAACCAGTTTATTATCATCAGCATCATTTTGAGTTTTCTTAATGTCATTGTCAATTTCAATAACCAGTTTGATTCAAATTATTACTTGGAAGGTTGCCTAGCAACGAACTTTTTCTGCCTAGGCAGTAAAAGTGGACTTTTTCTGCCTAGGCATTAAGAGTACAACTTCTAAGCCTGCCAAGTGTCATTAAAAGGCCGCTTTTAATGTCATTTGGAGAAAAAATCTGTTATGGCATTTTACATGTTAATTTGGTCGATTTGGTCGGTGAATGCCTATAGCTGCTTCACTTTCCTAACAAGTCAGCGAATACTTCCCCTCCGCTTTCTTATATACAGTATAGAAAAGTTGTCATCTTGGGTATGGTGATTTTATGAGAGCGTCAATGAAGCTTGCTATAATGTTGAGAGAGCATTACAATTTCTCCTCTACTCTTGCTCGAGGAAGGGATATCAATGTGAGCTGGTAATTCGTCGGGAGAGGTAACGGGGGTGGCGCGCGTAGATTTCTGTCTATACCACATAAATAAGAGACGCACTATTGCGCGCCTCTCCTGTTACCTCGCTCGACGAATTAACAGCTCACGTTGATGTCCCTTCCTCGAGCGAGTAGGAGACATAAAACCACCATACTCAAGATGAAAACTTTTTGATACTATATACAGGGTGTTGATTAAGTACGTTGACAAACTTCAGAAAATGATTCTTTGAAAGTTTTCAGGACGAAAAGTTCATATAAACATATGTCCCAAACGACTTGGTTTTCGAGATACAGGGCGATAAAAATACATTTTTTTCAAGATTTTTTTGAGGTAACTTCGACATTTTCGACAATAATCAGTTCAAATTAGGCAAGTAAAATCCATTCAATAGTATGCACGATACAAAATAATTCATTTCTCAAATAATTCACAGGGTCCTCCTTTTTTCAGAGTCTAGCCTTTTTCAACCCTTCAGAATTTTTTTTGCCGCCATCACTGACATATTATGAGACAGGAATTATCAATGTTGTTTTATTTAACATCTTTTTGTTCTCTTGTAATTTTTTATTTACTTGTACGGTTTAGGAGCTACAATGAAAATATTAATACGAACATTTTCCAGTATCGCATAACATAAAGAAATTTGAGAAGCAAAACATTCTCACAAACTTCGAATGGTGATTCTTTGAAAGTTTTCAGGACGAAAATTTCTTATAAACATATGTCCCAAACGGCTTGATTTTCGATAGACAGGGTGATAAAACAATTTTTTTCAATATTTTTTTGAGTGAAATTCGATATTTTCGACAATAATCAGTTCAAATTAGGCAAGTTCAATAGTACGCACGATACAAAATAATTTATTTCTTACTTAATTCACAGGGTCCTCCTTTTTTCTTCATAGATTTTTCTAATTCTGAAAAATATTTCTTCCAATTTATAATAATTGAAAGAGTTTTATTTTCACATTTTGTAATGTTATGGGACACTGCAAAATGTTTGTATTAATATTTTCATTGTAGCTCCAGAGCCGTACAAGTAAATGAAAAACTTCCAGATAACAAAAAGATTTTAAATGAAACATTATTGATTATTCTTCTCTCACAATCTCTCAGTGGTGGCAGAAAAAAAATCTGAATGGTTGAACAAGTCTTGAAGAGTAGGACCCTGTGAATCATTTAAGAAATGAATTATTTTGTATCGTGTGTAATACTGAATGAATTGTACAACTTGCCTAATTTGAACTGATTATTGTCGGAAATGTAGAAGTCTACTCAAAAAAATATTGAAAATAATTCATTTTGATCACCCTGTATCTCGAAAACCAAGCCGTTTGGGAAATATGTTTATATGAACTTTTCGTCCTGAATACTTTCAAAAAATCACCTCCCGAAGTTTGTCAACGTACTTAATCAACACCCTGTATATGTGAATGTGTGTGTGTGTGATTGAGCTTCGTATTGCATTTTTTAGATGATGAATTTTTCATTTTCAACAAGAGAACCATAATCTTCGCCCCTGAAAACTCCCAGACACCAATTTTGAATCAAATTGTACCATAACACAAAATTTATTCGCCATAATGAAGCCGCCATCTTGAATTTTTCAACTTTGACATCGCCCCCGAAAACTCGCAGATATTGATTTTTAATAGAATCAGATCATAATTACAAAACTTGTCTGCCATAATGGAGCCGCCATCTTGAATTTTCCAATTTAGACAGAGAAATTATAATCTGTGATCCCGAAAAAAAGCAAGAAAATTTTAATTGAATCGGGTTCTAATTAGAGAACTCGTACGCCATATTGGAGCCGCCATTTTTTTTCCTCTAACAAAAATTTCATAATGCATTGTCACCGGAATTATGTATACCTGACAAATTTCAAATCAATCGGACGAGTAGAAGTGGTCTTAAAATTGGTGACCTGATTTGGCAGTGACATAATTTTTTTTTTAACAGTGTTGAGTGTATATAAACATGAAAAAAAACAAGATTTTTTTCAAATGCGCTAAAAATTAAAACATAATTTCTTTATATGTCTAATGTAGGTTATTCTGTGAGTTTCAGATTCAAAAGCTTGCAGCTTTCATATTCCAACTGAAAACTTTGCGGCAAGCTTTTGAATTTGTAACTATAAAAACGTGATTTTCAAAAAAATACGTTTGATCTTTTTGAGATCACAACAATACGCTTTTTATCGACAATTTGAAGAAACTTTACTACAAAATAGCATAGTTTCAATCTAGAAACTGGAGAATTTTCGTGACAATATAGATATTTTTGTATCTAGAATGCGAATTGATAATTTTGCGTTCCAGAATGGAATGGAATGAAGCTCAGCAAAATAACCATCCGAGATCGCAAAATTATTTCGTAGTCGACATGCAATTTTTTTTCGAAAACTGCATTAAAACTAATATGAGAATGAAAAATTAATAAATAAGTATCTATCATTGTCAATTGACATTTCGTGTTTGATTCAAAACGAACGAACGAGGTGATACTGTTCGCATGACTTTCGTATCAGTCATTTTCAAGTGGATTAATTAATTGATTGAGAGTATGGAAATAACCTCTTTCAGATCATAGCGGAACTTTTTTTGAAAACGAAGTCACACCTCGCAGACAACTTTCAGATTCGTGATTATGACATCAAACTAAAAAAGTAGCACCCAAAATCCTGCTAAACTAGGTGGAGTCTGACATATTCATATCAACATTGGCTTTCATTACAGGAGAAATTACCTTGATTCTGTATCATTAGGAGAAAACTTACCCCTTTGCACACATCCTTTGCTTCTTTAGATAATCCTTTAGGATAACTGACATTGTGATCTGTTATTGCAGCAAACAATTCTTCTTCATCTTCCCCATCGAATGGAGGTTGACCTATTAGCATTTCATATAGTAATACTCCGTATGCCCACCAATCAACGGATTTTCCATAGGGCTGATATAAGATTATCTGTAATACAATGAACGAACGGTAAATTGTCATCAAGTAAAAAAGAAGTTGATTAGTGATCTTGTTTCTGATGGTTACAACTGTGTCTGCCATTGTAAAACGACACCCGAATGAAAGCGAGGTATTGCATCATTAGTCAAACTGGCAAAAGACCACTCTTTGAATATAAACGCGAAGAAAACTTCATTGCTAATCTTCGGATCACAAAATGTCAGATCACAAGTAGTAAACTTTCGGGTTACTATTGATGATCAGATTATATTACCAACAGATAGTGGAAAAAATCTTGGTGTAACGTTTGACACACGGTTGAAATTTGAAGGTTATGTGAATAGCCGCATAAGACTTGTCAATATGAGCCTGGAGATGATCTATGCAAACAGATACTATTTAAATAAAAAGGCAAAAACCATTTTATGAAAAGCTCTGGTTATTAATCTTTGGAATAAGACAAGGGCAACACATATTCTATAAACTGGAAAAAATAAATTGGTTGAATATGTCTGAACGTTGCTCTCTGCTTTCATATCATAATATTCTGAGTACTAAAACACCAAGTTACCTAAGCAAAAAAATCACTCATAGAGCAGATGTACACAATCTGAACATACGGTTCAAAGGAACACTTTCCTCTCCTTCCCACAGGAGTGAACTCTTCAAAAGGTCCTTCTCATACCAAATAACGCTCGTATACAACTCTACTCCCGATCATATAAAAATTAATTCAAAATTGACATTTGAAAAGAAATTCAAAGATTTTCTACTATCGCATTGACATCAAAGATATTGAACAGAACGATCAGCTTCATAACTATCTGAATAATATTATTGTCTCATTATCATCTCTTATTCCATTGGATATAGGTAATCATTACTATTAATAACTTTTTTCTATTCGATTATGTATTGAAACTCGAAAGGAATTGAATGTTTTTTCAACCTACTGTTTTGTTATTTTTTTTCCTTGGAGTTAGTTAATTTTTTTGCGGTTAAGATAAAAACCAGGGGAGGTGCTCGGTCACCTCCATCTGATCTTCGGCGTTTTCCTGAATCTAATTATGAGATTTCCTCAATTGGAAATAGAGACCTTTTATTATTATTATTATTATTATTAATTATTGAAAGAAATGTAACAAAATGTTGGGTATTTTTATTCAGTTTGTGTTTTTGTTCAAATGTTGATCAGGGATAATCACATATTGGGTGAAAATAATCATACATTTTATCGAATCATTAAATATTAAGCTTCCTTTAAGTTTAATCTTCAATACAAATTATCAACATCATAACAATACATAATACATTAGTTACAATATATTACGTTAGTTACTTTATCATACAGTGTGTCCATAAAGTAACCCCTACCCCCTGTTAACTGTTGAACGGAGAGGAATTTTCTTCCGATATTTTTGTTTGGCCAAATGGTATTTTATGAGCTACTTTTTGAAAATAACAAAAAATGTCTACCCTTCAAAATGGCGGCATTTTGAAAGTTTTTTTTAATGGCATGGGGGGGTTGAGTGATCTCATTCGAATTGTCTTTTGGTTTTATCAACTACTGCAAAATTTCAAACAAAAATATCAATCCGAAACAAAATGGCGACACATTATGTTAAAACTTTTAATTCTTTGGATAAATGGCTTTAAACGAGCTCAATTGAAATGAATAAAATATTTTTTGAAACCTACAAATGTTTTCTGTCCCTAAGGATTGCATATGAGACATGATTTCTGAGATTTGCTGAGATTCAATAAAACGTGGTATTACACTTGCAGAAACCAAAAAAATATTTTATCATTTCACTGAAGCTCTTTAATAGCCTTAATTCGAAAGGATCCTCTTAGATCACCATTTTGTTTTGAATTGATATTTTTGTCTAAAATTTTGCTATCATATAGAGAATTGAAACACGATTCGAATGAGGTATGACTTGACCACCCAGCCGTTTTAAAAAATCTTTTAAAATTGCGCCTGGCCGCCATTTCGAAAAAAGGCGCCATTTTGAAAGAAATATTTTTTAAAATTTTTGTCAAAAAGCGCTTATTGATATGTCAATTGTACGGTAAAGCTTTGAATGTAACTTATTATACGTAGAGCACCTCGTCGCCTGGCAACATCCTCGATAATTATAAATCGCATAATAGTCTCGTTACATCAAGATCACAGTGAATACCTAGATGAATACATACAACCATATGATCTCGGAGTTGATTGATGTTGGAAGTGCTCGTCAACGTGTATTTTTTGATTTTTCAGTCTACATAGATGAAATATAATGCTTGCAATAAAGTTTGAGGACCTCCATTTGCAAAAATCTTCGTGAGAAAAAATCTGGTAGTTGAGGTTAAATTGAAAATATATTTTGTTGTTTTACGAAAACTTACATTTTATTCTTGATAATAATTAAAAGTGAAGTGGGTGGTGCAAAATTATAGTGATTGGAATAAGTATCCAGCTATCTCAAAAGTTATTTAATACAATGTTTTTTGTCTTACTTCAGGTGCAATGTAGTCTGGCGTTCCACAAAAAGTCTTAGTTGATTTATCTCCATTGATTCCCTCTTTGCACATTCCAAAATCAGCTATTTTGATGTGTCCGTCTTGATCTAAGAGTACATTATCCAACTTCAAATCGCGATACAGAATTCCTCGTGCATGTAGGTAGAATAAACCGATAGCTATTTCAGCAGAATAAAACCTGAAGTAAAAATGGCATCGCTCATAATGACAAGTTTGTACAATTTTAGTTTCTCTTACACAGCCACTGGCTCCTTGAATTTTCCAAACTGCTGAATTTGAAACATCAAATCGCCTCCATTCACATATTCCATTACAAAATATAAACGATCCTGAAAAAGACGTTTTGTAAAAATTTGTTTTCGAACTCTCGAATTGAATATTGATTTAACATATCCATAACAACCGAGAAATGAATATTTGTCCTAATTTACGTTTTTAAACTTATATTTTCTATAAACAAAACGTTCAGTACTAAATTATTTCATCGATTAATGGAACGATAACAAAAGATCACTCAGTTATAATTGGTAGCAAAATATTTAGAAATTTGGAGTTAAAAAAATATAGAGATTCAATTTGATATGTACATACCATTGTTTGGATATAAGATTATCTGTAATACAATGAACGAACGGTAAATTGTCATCAAGTAAAAAAGAAGTTGATTAGTGATCTTGTTTCTGATGGTTACAACTGTGTCTGCCATTATGTAAAACGACACCCTCTCGAATTGAATATTGATTTAACATATCCATAACAACCGAGAAATGAATATTTGTCCTAATTTACGTTTTTAAACTTATATTTTCTATAAACAAAACGTTCAGTAATAAATTATTTCATCGATTAATGGAACGATAACAAAAGATCACTCAGTTATAATTGGTAGCAAAATATTTAGAAATTTGGAGTTAAAAAAATCTAGAGATTCAATTTGATATGTACATACCATTGTTTGGAAACAAGAATGCAGTTGCACTAAGAATGGAGGTTTATTGGACAGTGCCAACACTCGTTTTTCAACCATTGTACACTCGACATCGTCGTCTTGAATGATAATATCCTTCTTTAAAATTTTTATAGCATATAACTCATCCGTTCCTTTTCTTTCTGCTAACACCACCTCAAATATAGAAAGTAGGATTAGAAATTATCTGTCCACTTTCTCTTTTGTTATCCCGTGTTAATTAAATGCAACTTCCTTGAAATGAAACACCTACCTTCCCAAATGAACCTTTGCCCAACACCATTAGGAAATTGAAGTCCGTAGCCCTTATCATATCTTTCTTTCCCATATTGTGTGGTACATCTTTATCTACCAACATCGATGGCTTTTTTATGATAGTTTTCGTCTATAAAAAAGTTACTCAGTCAACCTCCTTATAATTCTCTCTCTCTCCACATACCCTCTGTTGATTTTTAATCGTAATCATATCTATTCCTTCCTCTGGCACTGGCACATTGTAGAATTCACCTTCTTCTTGTGTGAGCAATTTGAACCAGCCATCAGCTGGCGATTTCAAAATTTCCGAAATTCCAAACGACAAGGAACCCATAAAGTCGTTTCTTGATGTTCGATCCCAATCCCATACTTCAATCAGGAGGCGGCGATCTTTGTCCTCAGCTTTCAGCTCACTGAAAACGATTTATAAAATGGAAAATTATTATAGAAAGTGCGATTTACGGTCTTCGTCTACAAGTGATCTACATTATTTACCACAGATATACCTATACCGGATGTCCACGGAGGGTGGCTCGCCCCTATAAATTTTTTGTTTTTGAAGATATTGGAATGGAATTTGGAGAATTTATATAATACATAGAACTGCATTTTTTGACAAGTGACTCAGCTTCATGCAACTTCCGGTCTCACCGGAAGTGATATAAACTTCGATTTTCAAATGAGACAAATGAGAATTTTTAAATTTATTTTTGAATCTAGAGAGCTATGAATACTGTCACATGCGCTGTAAACAAATCTGAAAACACCGAACTTGATATGCCAATCAGAGTCAAGAGTCAAGTTTGGTATTATCGGTAATCCGAACTTGACTGGAGCTTCTGATTGGTTCATTTCGCAAGTGAGTGAGATAGTCGGCAAAACACAGTAACCATATCTACTTCAATCGAAAAGATGCAATGAATACTATTGTCAATTAATTGTATTTATGTTTTGAAAGTTCTCACATAGACATTTTTTTTTAATAAGAAAAAGGTCTTTCTGCGCAGAAATATTCAAAGCATCGATCGGTGGAAATTTCGTTAAAATCCAGCTTTTACTTATTTCTCCTACATTTCCCCATTCATATTTTCTGTCACATTAAATTAGCGTTTGTATGATGTAATACGATTGCATTCAACTTGAATTGCGAGGTTTCGATATTTTTTATCTCATGCTCTTAATTTTGTGGTGATTTTGCAACATTGGATATTTATGATTAATTCCAAGTGTACCAACTTACGACAATAACGAAAATTATGAACATTGTAGGTTATATTTACGGTTATAATTATAATTTCAATTGGGAAAATCCGTAAAAGTTTTGAAGAACATCGGGAAGTCGAATAATTTTGAGGCAGAGTACCTGACAAGAAGCTGAATGGCATATGATATCGAACAAATATGCATGCCACTATCGACCAAAATCTAGGCACCTGACGCATCTATTCAGGCAGCCGTGAATATTATCCCGAAAATTTTCTACATGTGTAAAAACGTCCATAAGAGGCTGGATTACAGCGAACATTTTTTCCATTCAATTTGAAGCTATCATATTTACGTATTTGCGATCATGTGAGCAGAATTAGCCAATCAGACACATATTACACTGATAAGTGCCCCGGGGAATTATTACTGCTGAACAATCGTATCACCATGCAAATGACATATAGTTTGACGTTTCCTTAATTACATTTTTAAAATGTCAATAACTTCGAGCAGAAATGGAAATATCAAAAATGACTCGATAGATATACTTATACTCAATTATAAGTGAACATACATCAAAAATACTACATTAGGTTGAAAGTACACGTGGAAAATGTTCAAAGAGTTTAGTGAGGCAAGAAAACGAAAGGTGTAGCGTTGAAGAGTTGCCACGTATACTTGAAGAATTAAGACGGATCAGAGTTTGAAAAGGCTACCATCAAAACTAGTTGGAATGTGACTGGTAAACTCTCACAATAAAAATACTTTGTTTTTTGAATTTTGGAGAATAATGTGTTAGGTAGGTATACTGGTTTTTTAATTCACTGAAAAAAAATGTCCTACTAAATATCCCTCGACTATTGATAAATTCTCATAATTTGTCTTAAATTTCCCTAAGCGAGTAGCTTTTAGGTAACAGTCCGACGCCGAAGGCCGAAAGCAACTCGCTTTCGAAAAATTATTTCGAAATTATCAATAGCCTTGGGATATTATAAGTGATAATTGCACTGCAGTGGCGTTAATGGGTGCGATAATTGCACTGCAGTGACGCGATAGATGGCACTTCAAGTGAAGTCGCGCGATTTTCAGATGTGACATTACCGTACTAATCAATAGATATAAGTGTTAGTTTCATTGTTAATTCTTATTTTTATTCATTCCATTTCGGTGGTCAAGAAGCCAATTCAGTTTAATAAACCATCCATGTGTATTTCCAATGCTTTAATTTTATTAATGTTCACATACATGAACAACTGATTATAGGTAGATCTATATTTGTATATTACTTTTTATCTATTATTTAATCACTTTTTTTATTTCATTTTATCCATTTTATACCTTTTATCCATTTTATCATTTCAACTGTTACCGTTTATAAATTTGTGTAATGTGGATCTTATGATTGATTTTATTATGATTCTTTCAATTGGTGTCCCTTTTCACCTATTTAAAGCACGCCTCAGCAAGTACAACTGGAATATTGAGTACTGCGCGTTTTGTAAAGCTACCATGACTACATCGGCAACTCGAGAACCGTGAAGTCTAAATGACAATCTTTTGATCATTGATCTAATAGGAGTACCTTGCAACGTCAAATGAAATATTACAAACAAATACGAAACTTTTATTCAAACATTAAAGAAAGGTATACTGACGTCACATCACGAATTCAACCATTTTACATTATAAGGTTTTTTTTCCATTATTCGTAATAATGAAACCAGTATTTATGATTTCAAAGTGCACCAATTGAAAAAAAATAAAAATAAAAGTATTCGTGGATAACTGACCTTCCAACACTTGCTTCATTTCGAGCAATCTAGCTGCGCCGTCGTGCTCGAAAAATCGCTCGTGGTTGAAATATCTCTTTATCCACTATATACACCATATGCTATTTCGATATTAATATAAAAGTTTGAATACCCCATGTACACATTATATGTATTTTTAGCCCTGAAGACGACGTGAATAAACGTCGAAACGTCGGCAACTTCATAAGTTCAATTAATTTTTTTCTTATGCTCGTTCCTGCGAACTTAACCTCTACTCATACTGAAGAACGTGCATTCTACCTAATCTTTCATTATCCTCATAATATAAATATCTGTTAAGTTTTATTTTTTTCTGTACTTTTTTCTGTACTTTCTAATTGACCAGGCTGATCTATGTTATATCACGAATCTAGATCAAGTAAGAAACGGTGTGATATCACAGGAGTGATATAACAGATATATTTATGAACTTTAAAAAATGTTATCATCGTGATGAAACAATGTTTCATCTTTTCGATTCATAAATCTTTCATATTCCACCCATATTCAATAACATAACATAGTTTTATCGCATTGGTATCTCTAGGTGGTCGGTGGTCTGGCGGTCTAAGGCGCATGCCGTTCAGAACTTAGGTGGTCGGTGGTCTGGCGGTCTAAGGCGCATGCCGTTCAGAACTCCAGTACCCAATATCGGAATCGATAGACGACCACAGTCCTTGTTGAGAGCAAGTGTATTGTGTGTTGTCTAGATGCCAATCTCGGCTAGTGCCAGCTTGGAGTGCACGCCGGCCACCCGAGGTGGTGCTGTAGGTTTTCCGGGTTTTCCTGCAGCTGAAAAGTGAATACGCCACCAAAAATCAGTAAGTCGCCCCGGAGCGCCACGGCAAATAATAATAATAGCCGTCCTCTACCCGCAAAGGCCATGCCTTTGGGTACACTCTACGAGTGTTAATGAGGGAGTATTATTATTATTATTATTATTATTATTATTATTATTATTATTATTATTATTATTATTATTATTATTATTATTATTATTATTATTATTATTATTATTATTATTATTATTATTATTATTATTATAACTAAGCTGTCACAAATCTCTTCAATTGTTTCATAACTAATTTTCAAAAATTAACTCCTATTTGATACTTCCACGATCTTAGGTGTTGGTTCCGTGGTTACGAAAGTATAAGAAGAAGACGAAATTTTGCAAATAATATGATTCACGTTTCAAGACCACAAAAAAAGTTCCAAAATGTGTTTAAGCTGTGAAAGATGAAATATTTGGACCATTTAGTGACCGTTCCTCTGGCTACTAGGTTAGTATTTGTTTTTTATATATCAGATTTTATGCTTAGCAACTAGCAGTAAACTATAAAATCCTCCCAGCCCTCTATCATTATAATAATAATTATTATTATTATTATATTTTTTGCCTTTTTGATATTTACAAGAAAAACAATCACAAATGAAGTCTGCTGGATAGTTTGATAATTTGAATTTTTTGTGGACATTGTAGTGGTTTGTGCAATGGTAAAACTTTAGTGTTTGGCGATTCCTATATATTTTCAACGAAAAATGACAGATAAAGTAAGTACTTATAATCATTACCAGCTTTTACCTGTTGGAAAAGAAAAATAAACGAACACCTTTTGAACAAATAGAGAGCATTGCGAAACAAATGTTTTTTCACAAACGAAACGTGTATGTAGAAAGAATCACAGGAATCTATAACCTCTCATCGAACGGTCAATGACAATGTGGGCATTGAAACATAATTTCCTTCAGAACGCCGTCATTGATTTATTGAGAGTTTTACGAGGAGTTTCACCACCACATTTTTCTGAATTACCAGAATAAGCTAGAACTCTATAGCTATTGAAGACTGGTCGTAAGAAGAATTTCCATCTGTAATTTACCCAATTCAATTTAAAACTACTTGTATAAACTGGCGAATTTTTTGGAAAAATAATGTTTTTTTGCTGTGTCTGATTCAACATTAGAAATATGCATTATAATAATGGCTTGCAGGCTTGTCTATAAAATAATATATGTACTGTCCAGTGAGTTGTATTATATAGAAAGCAGATATTGACAACTGCAAAAATGCCCAATGTACGAATATATTTTTTGTTTCACCCTTTGTATTTCTGTCATTGTAACCTAATTGTTCATTAATGCATTTTATTCGACAGGTTCTGCAGATTTCAAATCGTAGTTCTTCATATTCTACTATTTTTATAAATTTTTCTGAACTCCATTTATACAGTGACCGCCAAAAAGTATGTACCATATGGGAAAAAAGTTTATTATTAGAGTATTAGAAAAAATGTTCTTGGGAAAAGTTTGTGCATGTCCGATAACCTAAAAATCGATTTTGACACATGTCACGTGATCGCTGGTATGGCGGCAAATTGAAAAAAATTACTATGAAAAGGCAAAAAGTGGGGTAAAATGGCAAGATATCAAAAAAAGTTATTGGAAAAAGTTACTTAGAAATAAATTTTATTCACATATACAAAGTTTGAAAGGATAATGAGAGAAAATTGAAAAAAATAATTTTTTTTTAAAATATTTTCCTAGCTGTATAAAAATATCATATTATTATCATATGAATAGCTTGTCCATACCGGAACATTTGTATTTCAATGATAATGACAAAACTTTCCCATTTTCTCTACACCAGTGAGCACTAAATTAAAAAAATTGGATTTTGTTAAAACCCTGGCTGTTACATTAGTTCGTATCTTACAGTTATATCAGAATTCCACGACCATTGTGATGACATGACACTCTAGAAACATGGTGTTTTCCAGATTATAATCAAGTTTCGATGATAATCGTGCCAGAGCGTTACACTTCGCATGCAATGTTGAAAACTCTAGCCTCTTCAATTTGACGCACATTTTTAAGATTACGTGCGAAGTGAAACGTTCGTGCACGATTATCATCAAAAATTGATTACAATCGGAAAAAAACGATATTTTTGGATTTCTCAATCATCGCAATAATCGTGAAATTCTGATATAACTGTTAGATACGAACCATTGTAACAGCAAGGGTTCTGACAAAATTCAATTTTTTTAAATTAGTGCTCTCTGATGAGGAGAAATTGAGAAAGTTTTGTTATTATCATCGGAATATAAATATTTCAGTATGGTCAAGCTATTCATAAGAAAATAATTTGATATTTTTGTATAGCTAGAAAAATATTTTTAAAAAATTGCCATTTTCAATATTCTCACAATATTTTCTGAAACTTCGTATGTGTGTATAAAATTGAATTTTTAGCAACTTTTTCAAATAACTTGTTTCGATATCTTGCCATTTTGCCCGACTTTTTGCCTATTCATAGTAATTTTTTTTATTTTGCCGCCATACCATCGATCACGTGACATGTGTCAAAATCGATTTTTAGGTTATCGGACATGCACAAACTTTTTCCCAGAATCTTTTTTCCAATACTCTAATAATAAACTTTTTTCCCATATGGTACATACTTTTTGGCGGTCACTGTATATTCATCTATCAATTTTTTGTATCACTGATTTCATTGGTACCGGAAAAGTGCCTATTTATTTCATTATTGAAACAACAGATCTGTGTCACAATTATAATGTGTGTGTTAATAATATATTTTAGGTTGATTTGTTCTATTAAATAATTGATTAATTTAAATATAGAGGCATAATAGATAGTTCAATTGGGTTATACGATTCTCAGAAATATATCAGAAGAAAAATGTCATCGAAATCTATCTTTGGAACTGTATATAGAAAATTTATGAGCTTGATAGGTTCAAGAAAATAACTTCTGTTTTCTGTTTTTTTTTGAAAAAATGTACATTTCAAATATTATTAATTAAAAAAAACTGCTTATACTCCATGCTCATAAACTTTTCAATTAAGGTCCAGAACAATGTAGAATGTTGGAATGTATTTATATTCAAATATTAAACAATACTTCTGCTACTACATGCTATTGGTGAAAAAACTAGGTACTTATTCCCTTTCTACTATTTGATTATTGCATCACCAATATTCTTGTGATAACTTTATCGATAAGTGTTTGTGATTATCTATAAAAGGACTAATAATGTCGAATAGGGGCACCATTACGAAAAATATATGTATGGAAACTTGTGTTATTTTTACCTTTGTAATGTGTTTTCAAAAGCATTGCTCATTATTTGCAGGACACTTTTCTCTGGATTCATTTCGGATATACAATGGATGTACATTGGACGTTCAGGAAATATCCACAGTGGTTGTTATTTAGATATATCCTGAACATCCATTGTACCAAATAGGCACATACAAATGACGCCCAAAATACATACAATGAATATCTATTGGACGCTTTCTGAACTTCAATTGTACGTTCAATGGACACCCAAAATACGCACAAAGTATATCCATTGGACGTCCACTGGACGACCATAGTACTCACAACGTAGATACATCCATTGGACGTCCATTTCATTATGATACTCCGACTTTTTGAACTTTATATATGGTCCTTGGCCTATAATGAACTTCATTATGTCACTAAAATACATTGACATAACGATGCCATTATGACATGCCAGCAGCTAAAGCATCTTTTTGAAAACATTATCTATATAATCTTGAACTAAACGGTAAATAATTATATTTGATGTATGACAATAAAAAAACTTTTATTAAAAATTTAAATATTTTCTTAATGCTTCAGGCCTGAAATTTCATTACATTTGAAATAAAGCCATGAGGTGAATCGACTCAAACAACAATAAATGTGGGCTTGGCTTCTGTTGGTGACTTTGCCTGTTTGTTGTTTCGCTTACAATCCAGTGTCTCATATCCTTATACTTGGCTACATCGTACTGAAGAGGGCCAACATGCCCAACACACTTTGCATATTATTTTCGTGAGGGCCGTGTCAGACTATAGTTCTATTCAGTATAAGTTTCTCGTTTCAGTCCATCATCTTTGTAAATACCGTGAATATTTTTTAATTACATTCTCCCTATCTAACTTTATTTAACGAATTTTCAGTGAAAACTAGAGAAAATTAAAAAAAATTAACTATCTGAATGAAAATGCGAATTTTAAATTTCAGATTTTTTTTCAGTTACCCAATGGGCACATGTACGTTTTTACAACGTTTAGTTCACGTATAATTGGTTGAATAAACGTTTTTGGTTCGGAAGTTCAACGTTGAAAGTCAGTTGAAATTTTCAACGTTAAAGCTAATAGTATATGTAATGTTATTCAAACGGTGTTTTCTGACGATATGTTGAAAGTATGCTTGTATAAAATGTTTATCTAAAATGTTGTTTCATTTTATAGAATAATCGTTTTCCAAACGTTATTTTTTCACTAATTTCTCCCAGAAGGTAAGGGGAAAACGTGAAACAAATCTTTGTCAACAATATTCCTCATTTGTCGTGCACCAAAGTTATTATACATTGTTTTCTAACTATTTACCATCGAATCGATGAAGTACTCACAATAAGCTAACGTATATTTGCAACATGGGTTTAACTTATTGAATTAACGTTTCTTCAACGCGATTCTGTCACTATTTTTCAATTGTTATTAATAGGAAAACGTAAAAAATATGTTTTTGACCATCGTTTCCAAACCGTATATTGCTGAATTTTATTATACATTATTATCAAACAATTTTTCATCGAATTCGTGAAGTACTCACGGTAAACTAACGTTTTTTTCAATACGATTCATCAGTTTTCCTCACTTAGACAAAGAAAAAATAACAGAAAGTTTTCCAACAACGTTGCCCAATGAGCACACGCACATTATTTAAACGTGTCATCAACATAAATATAAACGTTTCAGGTTGAAAATTTCACCGTTGAAAATTGGCTGAATCTTCAACGTTGAAAACATACATTTTGAAGACATGTTTTCAACGGTGCTCCTCGAACACTACGCTGAAAACTGACGTCAAAATGTCGTGTAGCAAACACGTTAATATTTTCATTCAAAATACTCGTTTCTCAACCGTTATATCAATTAAATCAAAAAACGTTTACTGAACACATTTCATGCGATTCATTTACCAATGTTTATAATACGTTTCTCATCCTTCATTCCCAAATGTCTATAGTAGGTACGTTATGTTTTCACTTCAATATCCAACGTTGAAAATTTGTCGTTATTTTCAACGTTAGGAAATCGTTTTGGAGACGTGGTTTCAACGTAGTTTCTACGTTAAAAACTTACGTTATAATGTCATATAGAAAATACTTTAATATTTTCATTAAAAATACACGTTTCTCTAATGTTAATTTAATTTTGAAAAAAACGTTAAACGAACACGTTTTATGCGATTTATATATCAATGTTTTTAATACGTTTTCCCAAACGAGTGATATTTTTTGTCATAAAGTGTTATTAATTCTCTTTGGGAGGACTTTTTTATTGTATACACATCAAAGAAAAACTTTCATTTCCAAAATATATTCAAATTCGAATACGAACAAAAACATTCACATTTTCAATATCCATATTACCCATTGCGTCATATATACGAATGAAGGTTTCAACAGCGAGATTACCTACACTACCTACACCGACGAAAGCCGATGACTGGTTCTCTCTCTATGCGAACCTATCCGATTCCCAAATCCCAGTTTCCAGACAGTTGCAGGTTACAGTTCAGTTCGATATACTTGGATTTAGAAGTCGAAGGTCGAAGCCATTTTGAATATTTTCAAGCAAGTTTGTTTGTTACGTGTAGGTACTGCCTGTTCTGTGAAGTGTAGATGGAATCAAATGGAAGGTAAATAGTTATTTAAGAATATTATTTGGTGAACATTTGACAAGCATAATATGAGAAGCTCATAGATTATCTAACGAAGTGACGAGAACTTGTGAAATCGTATATAGGCACGCTTTGGTCATGCTTCAATTTCTGCATTTATTTGCGGTTCTCATTGAGACTCGAGTTCGAAAAATGATATTATACCTACATAATACAAAAAAAATACATGTCATTTTGTAGGTATTTGTGTGATTTGAGGTTATGAGTGAGAGAAGGGTGAATTTATAAAAATATTTATTTTATATTTAAGAATCTATGGGGCACATCGTTGAACTCTTTTTGTTTTTTTATAAACTCAATCTGATGAAAAAATATGAACAAGACCAATGCATGAAAAATATACTGTGTGTAATTTTTTTTCAATAATGAAACGGCAAAATGGAAACAAAAAAACACATTTTCTTTTGAAGTATTTTAATATTGAAATATATATTACTAATAGAATCTGAAAGTATAGCAGACAGTTTAGTAAAAGATACATAACTCATCCAAATTTTTTTCATCAAACTCGTCACTATCATATTATTTTGTCAAATGTATCATTATTATCAAGATAAAAAAATTGTTGGTACTACTTGGTGGAAGACAACTCTACAGTTCAAGAGTACAATAGGTATATACATCGGCAATTATCCAACAGAAAAAACTTCGCTTCGCTGACGAGTGGCAGAACCATGAAAGCGGCACGTAGGTGTTCATTGAGCATTGCAAAGTAGTTCCTGTAGAAAACTTTGCCAATAATCCAACAGATATAATTCAACGGCCGTAGGAGGCAGTAGTTGTTTTATGTTGGATACTTGCCGACGAATAATACATATCACATAGCGTGAGGCGCGATATCAGATTATGTAATCCATTTTTCATTATTACTGATAATTATTAAAATAATAATTATGTAATAATTCCTTTTTATTTTTTACAGCTGCTGTAAGAGTCAATTATGCCAATGAAATAAACGAATCGAAAATATCTAAGACTGTGAAAGACTGGCTGAAAATGCTATGCTTAGCATGAGCTCTGGAAAGAAAAGATTGTTTTTAAAAATGGTTGAAATGAAAATTATCATTTTCAATGGAATGGGAGTAAAAAATTTAAATCAATGTGTATTTATTTTTTTTTTGAATCGAGGAGTTTTTTATTTGAATCGACGTTGAACAAAGGTGTATTTTTAACGTTTATTTATTCATTATTGTTGACGTTTAATAAGCTTGATTGAAAACGGAAATAAAACAATAATCAGCAACGTTTAGTTCCCATATTTATTTGGTCAAAAACAACGTTGTTTCATCAAGTATGTAAGAGTGATTGAAAAACGGCAATATAAAGACAATGAGCAACGTTTAATTCACGCATTTATTTGGTTTAAAATAACGTTCTTTCGCACGACATTTTTTCTTTTATAAAATGTAAGTTGATAAATAATTTCCGATACTGCGTTTTCAACCATTTCACAACGTTTTTCCAACGTCCGTGTGCCCATTGGGTAGTCTTTTCACAACATCTACCAGATGTAGTTCAATGTCCAGCGTTGCTTTAGCCAGGGAAGTAGTTGCCACTGTTTATGAATATCCTATTCATATTTTAGAACAAAAATCAAAATGCAATGCCCATGACAGGTCTATGTAAAAAAATAACTTTCAAAGTGTTACCGCAGAAGAAATATTTCCATCATTTCCATCCTTGGCGTGTAAAATTGCTTCTGAAGAGCCTGCTTTCCAATTCCATCAATCTCCCTGATGAGCTTGGCACAGCGAAATAGATTTTCGTCAACCAAAATGTATTGGGGATTAAATGCGAGAGAAGTGAAGCTTGCTTCAATGGAATGAACGATTTCTGTGTGTGATATTTTTTAATAACATTCTATCTAATTTATTTAATGAATTTTCAATGAAAACTAGAATAAACAAAACCAAAATAATTGAAGAACTGTTTATTTGTTGAGTAATTATTTTAAAAATGTTAAATGAGACAATAATTTATGTAAAGACATCACTGATAAATTGGCTAAGGCTTTCGCAGCCGAAATTTTCACTATCACTATTTTGAATCGGGTTTGAAGGCCGTCGTGGTTTGGAATACTTTCCTAACGTTTCGCTAGCGCGAGTGGCTAGCTTATTCAGAGGTCTGTTCATCTTCGTTAGGAAAGTATTCCAAACCACGACGGCCTTCAAACCCGATTCAAAATAGTGATAGTGAAAGACATAACTGTATTTCAGTTGACATAATGTAGATATGACTGTATTTCAGTTGACATAACGTAGACATGAGTGTATTTCGGTTGATATAACGTAGTCATAACTGTTTTTCAGTTGAGATAACGTAGACATTACTGTCGTTCACTTAATCAGTGAATTAGGGGTGGGAGCTTTGATCATTCTGTCTACACCCCAAGGGGTATGCAAATCGGATATCCTTCAAACTACTATCACTAAATAATTATGATCAATGCAAATTATTAGAAGATTTCTGAGTTCCGTTGCAGAAAATTGAGAACAAATAGATTTCACAATCTTGATCATAAATGTTTTTCGATGCTCTGCATTCAAAATAGGTCCATTTGCTCAGCTCGTTCAATACGTCTCTGGAAACGAAGTCTATCCATAACGAAATTCTTCCGAAATCTACTTCGTGATTGTTTGTAGGCATAGTTCCACGCGAACATGTAATGGATTTCGTTGTACTCTTTTCATACACGAACAGTTTTCATATTTGATTTTTCAACTTGCACGCAAATTTAACAAATATTTTCGAATGTTGCACCAGTGAGGCGCCCGTAATAAAGTGAATCAAAGCCCCAAATGTTGACAAGTTAGATTCTACACAAATCTTCAGTTCTTGTAGATCGCCAAATGTTCTATCGTTGATATAGTTTTTCAAACTTTCGTTTCTTTTCAAATTCGCAAATTTTCCTTGTATACATTTTTACAAAGGTGTGTGGGAGTAATTAACTTCCCAGGTACAGGTCACCACCCCTCTTCAGAAATGTTGTTGAATACTGGGGGAGCCTGGTAACACAATTCCACAGATCCAGCAAGACAGATAAGTTTTTATCTAACGATGAGAACAAACTGCAAATACCGTAAGTCAGGTTATCCAATCAGGAGATGATGCAGATAGGCTGATAGTTACCACAAGCCTTGCCAATGCCATCGATTACGACCTGTTCATCAAAGCAGGAGAGGATAGAGACCTATTGGTCTATATATTTGGACCATCAAAAAACGTGTATTTTCAAAAGTGGTGCCTCAACAATATCTGGAAACCACCACTTCATTCCATTCATCTACGCTTTCGGCGGCTGTAGCTCCACGACAGACTTCTTTGACCATGCACTGGAGAGGAAACCTCGTCTGAAGAAAATGGCGGCAGAGTTAAGCCTTGGCCAACAATTTTCACTGTCGTCCAGGAATGTATTGCTTTTTCACTAGATACAGTACAGTGTTCGGGATAAAGTACGCATCATATGGGAAATTTTTTTATTGATAAATTTTGACAAATATCGATACGTGCAATCGTTTCTGCATCAAAAGAAACCCCAAAAGACGTTGTACAGTGCCGTTCGTCTTTTCGTGTTTGGCGGGAAATTAAAAAAAAATAAAAATTATTCCTCAAAACCCACTTGTTTGAAAAAATATCGAAAAATGTTATTCGGAAAAGTTGTTCAAATTGACATTTTATAGCTATGTTCAAGTTTTGAAAAATATCTGAGATAAAAAAATTAAAATCGATTTTTTGCCCCAAAAAAATTTTTATTTGGAAAAATAGATTTCTGACGAAAAAACTCATTAGAAAAGCCAACACTGATATTTTAAATAATGCTTTGTAAAGATTCGCAAGCTATTTCTATGTTATTCGGAGAAAATTCGAAATCTGTGAATTTGCCATGTGTTCAGCTGCTTCATAAGAGGTCACTGAAATATCTTAAGGACATTATAATCCCGATACTACTTATCAATAATAAAGAACCATGTATCCACACAATTTTAATTTGAATTTTTCATATGAAAAAAAAATAAATAGATTTTTGGCAAATTGTAGGAATTATACATACCTACAATATTATCATTGATGTGTGCATTGACAAATTTCCTCATTATCGAAGAGGCCATGAAACAATTGACTAATAATGCTACTTTGTCATTGAGAGTTGTCAAACGATTTCGTAGTGTTATTATTTTTGCAGAAATTTCTGTCGTCTTTCTTGTATAGTTTTTTCTCATTGTGAAAGTTATTTTGTTGTGCGTTAACAATAATTAGAGATGTCCCAAGAAAAGCTGAGTTTGCAAGAAAAAATTGAGGTCGTCTTAATATGTGGCGAGTAATCTCATAGTTGCAGAGAAGCAGCAGATATATTTAATGCTAGATATCCAAATAAGATTATCCATAGATTGGTGTTGCGTGTTTTAAACCAATTTAAAGCTACAGGCAGTGTAGAAAATCGTTACAAAATTCCACTAATGAAGAAGCTACTATCAATGTTTTGTTATCGGTAACAGAAAATCCACAGATGACACTATCGAAGAGGCAGGAACAAACTGGTATACCTATCTGAAAAATCCGTAAGAAGAATTTTGATGAATAATAAATTTCGTGCATACAAACCAAAATTCATCCACACCTTACTCGATAGAGATTTCGATGCCCGCTTAGACTTTTCATTGTGTTTCCAATGTATGATTGAATTATGAATTATGAAAATTTTCCTAGAAAAATTTTATTTACTGATGAGTCGACTTTTACGTCAGAACTGTAGATGGTGGGCTGATGAGACCCCAAATTGGAAGATAGAAACAAAAAGTCAATTTTTCTTCAAAACTAATGTTTGGTTTGGCATACTAGATACTCAAATCGTTGGGCCTTACTTTTTCAGGGGCAACCTTATTTCACGAAATTCTTTAGAGTTTTTAAATAGCGAGTTTTTTGATTTTTTACATAAATTACCACTGCACAGAAGAAATGAAATTTGGCATCGTACGTTGAAATGCGAGGGCTACGTCTCTTTTGGGTCTAGAATTTTTTATCTGACGAGACCCTGTATACATTGCTAATGCCAAGCAACCGCCATGTTTTTTACACGCTTCATTTTAGCTTCACTTGTATGTTTTTGTTTGTATGTTTGTAACTGACTCCTTAGGGCGTGATTTTCACCCATTTCCAGATGTCCGAATGATTTGAAATTTGGCAGGTGTTCATAGTTCCAGTGACAATGCAATATGACTTTTTTTTTTGTTATAAAAGAACAAAATGGCGGCTTAAAGACGGCAGACGAGATTTGTGATAATGGTCCGATTCCATTCAAAATTGGTATATAAGGGTTTTCGGAGTAAGGGATTATGAATTTTTTTATCAAAATTCATGAATTCAAAATGGCGACTCCAAGATGGCGGACGAGATTTGTGATTATGGTCAGATTCGATTCAAAATTGGTATGTCAGGTTTTTTTTTCAGGTCGTATATTTCGAATTTTCTGTCAAAATTCATAAATCAAAGATGGCGGCTCCAAGATGTCATTATGGTCTGATTTGATTCAAAATTAGGGTGTGAGGGTTTTCGGGAAGATTATGAATTTTTCGTAAAAATTTATGAATTCAAGATGGCGGTCCAAGATGATTGACGAGTAATGTGATTATGGTCAGATTCGATTCAAAATTGGTATGGTTTTCGGTGTCGGAGATTTCGATTTTTTAGTAAAAAAATAAGAGTTTAAAAAAACTAAAGAACACGTTTTACTTCCCATGGACTAAAAAGTAAAAAATAATTGACAGTTTAATTTTTCAAATGTAAAAAAAGCGTGGGGTGCTTGATGAAGTTCTCTTGAGCTCTTGAACGCTCTGTATTGATAAATTGAACTGAAAAATATGAGAATATAGATCGAAAGCACCCACGCTTTTTTTACATTTGAGAAATTAAATTGTCAATTATTTCTTTAACGATGTATTTGAGACACACCGTATATGTTTTTTCTTTGATGCTGTATTTGCAACACCTCGTATGTGTTTCTTCTCTACCTGTTCACGTTGAAAATAAAAAGCAATTTATTTTCAACAGGGGAACCCAGTTACAGGAAATGCAAATACAAAATGAAATAAATTAAATGCTAAGTAAACAGAGTATATTATAGTAAAATCAATAATCGTAAAAATAAAAATGAAGTTTTCGAATAGAATAACGGAATTGCCCAAATAACATATTCTTAACGTAACATTACATTATTATTGTAACTTATTAACGATACATGGTATAACAGCGTTCAAAGAGTCATAATCAATATCACAATTTTTACAAATTTTGTTAAAGCTGCTGCACATGAAATTCATAGGTGATCGTATCATAACATTTGTTGGTGATGCTTCGCAATAAAACTTTAAACCATGTCGACCTCCGATTCTAGGTACTAAAAAAATTACATCGTTTAGAAGAACAATACTATCGATATTGGTGTTAATTGATTTATGCAATAATTTTGTACCAAGTATCCCAGGTAACAAGCTGACGTCATTTATACTTCAATATATGGTCATTTAGAGTCATTGACGTCACATGACCCAAAAATGTCGTGATTTTGACGTACTAAATAAGACGTCAATCAGACGTCACAAATATGTCGTCATTCTGACGTTACTCACAGGTCATTATTATCTATTATGATTGATTATGACCCTAATAAATCTATAAATCCACAACCCTATTGTATGAGAACGTCAGTCGTACGAAAAATAAATTGATTTCTTTAGCTGTCTTATCCATCATCAAGCTTTGTTGTTCATTAATCCAGCAGCGCATGCACATTATTGGATCAGGTAATAATCTGAGTCTTCCATGACCGATATAAACTTTACTGATATATTTTTTCTTGCATTTATTCTTTAAAGTTCCTCCATTCCGCGATACAAATTCAAAAAGGCGTGCGTCAAGAACTGTTGTTCTATATCATTGGCCAGTGCGAACCAAACTCTAACCAATGATGTTTCATGTCTCGTTCATTACTCTCCTATATATAGTAAAATGCACGAAATTAGCGCTCCGGCAACTTTAGATGAATAGTTACGTATTTAACAACTTGATATGGTTATTCTGTTGACATACGGTTAATGAGCAGGTCAGGTTCATATATAATATTCGTATCGTACATGTATCCGTGAGCGTCGTAGTTCGCGAGCTCTCCGAACAATTCATGTTTTAACTGGGTTTTTTTGTTGAAAGAAATCTGTGGTTAGTACTAGCCTTCGATTGAAACTGTGAAATATCATAAAGTGAAGGAAAATCCTAGAAAACAAGTGGAAATCAAGCCAAGTGAGTTGAAAAGAAAATAGCTTTCTGAAACAGTGTTGCGAAAGCACCAAACTCTAAGGCTTTTTCTCGAAATGACTTCTAAGACTACAAGAAGTAATAGTGTAACGAATCTAATGGATGAGAATATGCTAGAAAGCATAATCACTAAACTAGCTACTAAACTTACGAGCAAAATGGAAGAAAAAACGGAAAAAGTTAACTACAAAAATTGACAGAATGGAAACCAATTTCAGAGAAACGATGGATAAACTGTCCGCATTAGAAACAACATCTCAAACTAACAAAAAAGAAATAGTGGTGATTAAAAAGAGAATGGAAAAGCTGGAACAAAGTCTAAAACGAAATTCCCTAAGGATAAAAGTAGTCAAGGAAGAAGATAATGAAACAATTTTATCCAAGGTACTGAACATTGTTTTGAAGGTTGTAGACGATGTAGTAACTTGATTACTTGTGCTTCGGACTTCCATCGTCTTAATGGTTGAAAGATTTCTCTTTCTCCAGTAATCGCCAACATATATATGGAGTGGTTCGAGGAATTGGCTATTAGAGAGGCAGAATACAAACCAAAACTGTTGCTAAGATACGTGGACGACACATTCATCATATGGAGCCACGTAGATGAACACCTTGAGAATTTCTTCTCAAGAATAAATAACATCAGGAATTCAATCAAGTTCACAATGGAAAAGGTAACTAACAGTACCTTGCCTTTCCTCGATGTGAAAGCTGAAAGAAAAGACACTGGTATCCTCACCTCTGTTTACAGAAAAAGAACACACTGGACAGTACCTCAACTATGGCTCCAATCACCCGAATTCCACGAAGAGGGGCATTGTAAGAACGTTGATGGAGAGAGCAATGTGTATTTGCAACAACCAGGAGTCTCTGGATGCAGAAATAAACCACATAAAGAAAGACCTACGCCAAAACGGATACCCCGAGAAACTTATAGAGGAAGTTCAGAAACAACTCAAAAGGACCAAGACGGTCGAAGAACTATCACAAAACCCCATTCTTGTCCTTCCCTACATTAGGGGTATCTCCGAGAAGATTAAAAGGATCGGAAACAAATACAATATCAAGAGTTGCTTCCAATCCGGCAACACTTTACGAAGTTTCCTCACCAAAAGGAAACCAGAGAACGAAACAGAATCCAGCAAAAACTGTACTTACGAGGTCCCATTTGAATGTGGAGATTCCTATTGTGGAAGTATCTATCATCGAAACACCTGGGATCCTGATTTTGTTTTATCTTGTTGATTTTTAGATAGTGTCTAATGTTTTTTGATGATTAAATGTCACTGTAATTTCGTACTGAATTAAAACCCATTTTTCTCCTATTACCTTTATTTGACGTAGTCATTCACAGGACCCTCAACTGTATCTATTTAATTGTATCCGGAGTTGTGTCCTGAGCATACCGAAATGGAGAAGGTGGTGAAAGCTTTAGATATTCACCGTTCTGCCTTTGCACACATCTACGACAGTACTATCGAAGTGCTAGAGAAACCCGATAAAGATCTGTTTGAGGTTCAAGGCAATACCATAATTCTTCAACAGAAGATTGAAACTCTGGGAGATCTGAACCAGAAGCTGATGGATTTCATTCTGGATGATGATTCTATCGATGTGGATCCTGATAACGAAATGCGAAAAGCTAATTCAATACTCGAAAAATATCAAACCCTGAAATACAAAGTGGAGCACCTTATTCACAAAGAAGCTATTGTCGAATCCATGAAACAAGGAAGTTCATGTAATTCCGGTTCCAAAAGAAAGCTCAAACTTCCGATGATCGAGTTTAAAAAATATGGAGGAGACATCAAAGAATGGTTGTCTTTTTGGAGCCAGTTCCGGAGAATACATGAGGATGAACAGCTCGAAAACGAAGACAAATTTCAATATTTGGTGCAGGCAACTCTACCCAAATCCAGAGCCCGTCAGTTAGTTGACAGTTTTTCTCCCTCCAAGGAAAACTATGAGAAAGTGATTGATTGTCTCAAATCACGATTTGGACGAGACGATCTTTTGGTGGAAGTTTATGTTCCTGAACTACTAAAACTTATTCTGAATAATGTTGAGAAAAAGACGAAATTGACAATTCTTTACGATCAACTAGAATCCCAACTACGAGCATTGGAAACCTTCGGAGTAACCTCTGAAAAATGTGCTGCCATGCTGTATCCTCTAGTTGAATCGTGTTTACCAGAAGAAACATTACGTGCTTGGCAAAGAGATCCACAATTTTCAACCAATGCTACTTTGAAAACTCGTCTAGACGATTTGATGAATTTCCTCAAGAAAGAAGTTGAAAATGAAGAGAGGATACACTTAGCTTCATCTGGATTCGACATTCAGAAAACGAAAAAGAAAGATGTGTCAGCAGAGAACAATTTGATTCAAACAGCGTCAGGTTTGATCCATCGTCACATCAAAAAATGTATTTTTTGTGGAAAGGAACATCTGGCTGACGATTGTACAGAAGCGATGAAGTTGACATTACTACAACGTAAGAAAAAGTTATCAGGAAAAGGTTACTGTCATCTCTGTCTCAAATTCGGTCACATCGCTAGAAAATGTCGAACAGCTGGAAAATTGCAATGTAAAACATGTTCTGGAAGACATTCATTCCTAATGTGTCCCAAATCTGATGAATGTGAAAATGTTTCCGCAAATTTTGTCGAGTTACCCACCACAGCCGTTGAAAACTTGTCAAACCAAACCTACAATGAAGTTTTTCTACAAACTCTTGTCGTTCAACTCAATGGAAACTCCAAATCAAGGAAAGTTCGAGCTATCATCGATATCATCGATTAGAGAAGAACAGATGATTCATGCACTTTTTGGTGGCTATCATTCTGAAAGTATCAATCATTCTTGCTACAACATCAATCTTAAAAGTCTAGACAGAAACTATGCGTGCTGTTTTGAAGCTTTAGATCAGCCAGTGATTTGCTCCAGTATAGTTTCTATTCAACAAGGTCCTTGGATGAAGAAACTTCAAGAACTAGGCATCGAAATAAACGATACCACAGATGGTCCAATAGAGGTACTTATAGGTGCAGATGTAGCAGGAAAACTCTTCACTGGCCAGAAGAGAAATTTGAAAAGTGGACTCATTGCTATGGAGACACTTTTGGGTTGGACTCTCATGGGGAAAGTGAAGAAAACAAATAATTACCACAACTTCACTTCAATGATGGCAATTTCACTGCATTCTCAAGACATTGCCAATTTGTGGAACCTTGAGATTCTAGGAATCACAGATCCTGGAACGCAAAGGACGATAGAAGAAAGAGAAGCAGCGGTGAAAGAACATTTTATAAAAACTGTTACTCTCAATCACTTGGGCCTGATACGAGGTTTCCATGCCCTGGATTGAAGATCATCCACCTCTACCGGACAACTTCGATCTGGCGAAAAAGCGACTAGATAATCTCATGCAGAAATTAACCACAAATGGTTATCATGCTGAATATGATGCAATTTTTCAAGAATGGATGGCTGAAGGAATAATCGAAAAAGTTCCTGAAACTGAATATGTAGCTGACGCACATTACCTTCCGCATCGACATGTGGTGAAACTGAATAGCAGTACGACGAAGATTCGTCCAGTATTCGATGCATCAGCTAGACAAAAAAAACACCCCTCTCTGAATCACTGTCTAGAGAAAGGAATTAATTTGATTTCTCTGATACCTTCCATCATTTTGACATTTCGTTTGGGTAAAATCGGTGTCATTTCCGACATCAGAAAAGCCTTTCTTCAAATCACCTAAACGAAAAAGACAGAAACTTTGTACGATTCCTATGGTATAACGAAGATGGACAAATTGTGATGTTTCGACATGTGAGAGTTGTCTTTGGTATCACCTCCAGTCCTTACCTGTTGGGAGCAGTCATCGAACACCATTTAAAAAAGGCCCAGGAACGAAACGTTTATTCTGTTTCGATATTGGATAAGCTGATGAAAAGTTTTTACGTCGATAATTGTGTAACCAGTGTCGACAATGAGCAGACGTTGCACGAGTTTATTCAACAATCCGTAGAGGTTATGAAAGAAGGTAAATTCGACCTGCGAGGATGGGAGTATACTTTGACGGAGGATAAAGAGGAATTTCCTTTGTCCCCTGTACTTGGCCTTTCTTGGAACAGAAAATTAGACACGTTGGAACTCTGTATGGACGGATTCAAAAATATTGACCTGTCAGTAGTAACTAAACGAATCATACTATCATACCAAGCTGGGATGGAATTCAGAGGTTCCAGAAAAAATTAAACAACAATTTTTGTCGTGGATGTCAGAATTGAATTTACTTGTCAATCTTAAAATTCCCCGATGGATATTTCAAGAATCGCCCGAAAATATCTACGATGCCAGCTTACATCTGTTTTGTGATGCCAGTAAGGATTCCTACGCACAAGCAAAAAGTAGAGTATCACCGCTCAAAAAGATATCCATTCCACGTTTAGAGTTACTTGCTGCGACTATTGGAGCACGGTTGATATCTTCAATATTAAAAACCTCGGAAATTTCTGTGAAATCAGTATATTGTTGGACAGACTCTACTACTGTGCTCTCTTGGATCAAAAGGGAAGACAGATGGAAGACTTTCATCCACAATAGAGTTCGAGAGATTTGTAGCCTGACAAACAAGGAAAACTGGTACCATGTTCCTGGTAAAAATAATCCTGCCGATCTTCCATCTAAAGGATGCTCTCCACGGCAACTTATTCAGTATCGATGGTGGGAGGGGCCTCGATGGTTACTGGAAAGTGCTGATAAATGGCCAGTCCAGGACTACAAAGTCGACGAGGAGTCTGTGCAACTGGAAAAGTTAAAAGGAGTAACATCTCTCTTATCCGAGAACAAAGATTTTTCATGGATTCATAGATATTTCTCCAAATATTCAAAAATTTTGAATATGATCGCATGGATGAAGCGATTTGTCTATAACTGCCAAAGTGAAAATAATCGTAAATCAGGTCACTTGGAATTCGACGAGATCGAAAAAGCCGAGCAAACTGTCATCAGACTGGAAATACTTGACGAATCACATCACCTAGCAAACCAAGGTGTTATTTTTGGTGGTCAAGGAAACCCAGTGACTCGCTGCCTTGAAACGCCGGAATATCAACCCTCTTCTGATATTCAAATCATTGGAGAATCCAGACAAAATGCTCCTACCATGACACCCTCTTACAAAATAAATGAAGACAATGAATTACCTGCCACAAATAATGAAGAAAGCGACATCCTTTCTTCACAGGCACTACCTGATGCCAACCGTACAGGAGAAAAACCCCTACCAACGGAAGACAATGAGTTACCTTTCACAAGTAGAGAAGAAAATGACAATATTTCCTTACTAGTCCAACCTGATACCGAACGTACGGGGGATGAACCCCTACCAGAACCCGAAGACCACGAGGATAACACTATTCACTCAAATTCTGAACAGAACCCTATTATAACAATTCCAATAGCGTAATGTGCCGTGAACCTAGGGCTAAATCAATTGATTATAAGCTCAGTTCTTCATTCTCCGGCTAAACCCAAAACTACCATTCTATTCGAGAAAAAGATGAGGATTCATATTCAAATATCACAAAATTATACAGAAAATGATATCCTAAGTTTTATTAAAGAATTTATCGTCCCAGTGGTGCAGTACCATGTCTATTTTGAAAACCCTGAACTTTATGAACCATTTTCAGCAATAATTCAAAAGTATTTCAAGTGACCCTCTATCAAATTCAAAAGGTGTACGAAAAAACTTTTGGACGTCACAAAAAAAGATGACATTCAGGAAATTATTCAAAACCTTCATGAAGGTAAATCAAACCACCGGGGTGTTGATGAAACTTTCGCAAGAATAAAAGAAAAATACTACTGGCCGAACATAAAAGAATCTTAGTTCGAAAATATGAATAGGACATTCATAAAATCTGTTGTGGAATCATCTACGACTGAAAGACAAACTTTAGTCGCCATTTTCCATCGTTCAAGATAACCTCTTGGGAGGTATTCATGTTGAAAAGGGAACATTCTCCATGAAAATTGAAAAATGAAAAATGTGATTTATTTGTAATATCTAACAGAAAACAACTACTTCCCCGGCACAAGCCTCGCTGGACAATGAACTACATCTGATTGTGAAAAGACTCTAACTGAAAAGGAAAGCAAAAATCTGAAAGTGAAAATTCGCATTTTCATTCAGATAACTGATTTTTTCAATTATCTCTAGTTTTCATTGCAAAAATCATTAAATGAATTAGATAAGGAGAATGTTATTAAAAAAATATCACTCACAGAAATCGTTCATTCCATTCGCAATACATTTTGGTCGACAAAAATCTATTTCGCTTTGCCAAGAAATAGGAGTGGAATAAAACAGGCTCTTCAGAAGCATACACATCAGAGATGGATATGAGGGAAATATTTCTTCTGCGGTGACACTTTGAATATTATTTTTTGACATAGACCTGTCCCCTTTTCAACAAAAAAGAATCTATTCAAACATATATCAATCAATGCGTTGCTTGCCAACAAAGTAAATATGAGCGAAACCCCATCAAAATGAAGCTAAACATCACCCCTACAGCATCCAAACCTTTCGAAATTGTTCATCTAGACACATTTACCATCGAAAATACAAAATTTCTTACAATTATAGACAGCTTTTCAAAGTTCGCACAGGCATATCTAGTTAACTCCTTGACAGGTACAGAAATAGCAGATAACCTCATTCAATTATCTTCTCATCACGGTATTCCCAAACGAATTATCGTTGATAATGGTACCGAATTCAATAACTTCCTTATATCTGAACTTCTTGCTTCACACAAAATAGAAGTTCATTTCATATCACCACATCATCCGCAGTCAAACGGAATGATAGAACGGTTCCATTCTACCATTTTGGAACACATTCGCCTACTCAACACCATAGGATTTTTGAAAACTCCTCCTAAAATGAAAATGTACGCAATTTTAGCATACAACCACTCCATACATTCGGTCACAAAACTCAAACCAATCGATATCATTAGTGGTCACATTTCAACCAATGACCCTTTCAATATCGAAATTGTTCAAAAATTATTGAATGATTACACTATCAATCATAAAGAACGATCTAAACTTCTCCATTCAAAAATTAATTCAGATCTTATCAAGCGAAAGGAAAAAATAATAGAACGGGAGAATAAAAAGCGCGATGACCCCATTGTGTTCAAAACAAAACAAAAGGTTTATGTGCAAAAACATGTTAGGCGGAAAGACGCGAATAAATTTCAAAAACCAACTCAAATCAAAATGGGCGACCTTACTATGAAAACAGTATCTACGGAAAACCAAGAAAAAATTCACATGGACAATTCAAAACGTACCCTCAAAAAATACCCATCTCCCATCAAAAATTAATTAATTTTTCAGATTATCTGGAACTCTCGGACTCCAGGAAAAAATATCTAAACAAAACCTAAAGAACAATCCAGGACTTATTCCTCTGAAGAAAAAGTAACTGATAGACTTACCAACATTTTACCACACCCGCTCAGAACAAAACGTGGTCTTATAAACGGCGTTAGATCAATTTTCAAATCAATCACAGGAAATTTAGATTCCAGTGACGGGGAAAAATATGATCGTCTGATTAACGAATTGCAAAATAATCAAAATAATCTAGTAACGAACATCAAAAGGCAAAATTCACTTTCAATATCATTAATCAATCAGTTCAATAGTACATTTCAGCAAGTGAAACACAACGAACAGCTTTTAGATTCAAAAATAAAACAAATAAAACAATAAAACACATAAAGAAAATTCTATGTTCATCAAAGATATTATGAACCAGATAATCAACACATACGAGATCATAAACTCAATTTTACGAGATGTCGAAAATTCAATAAAATTTTCCAGACTGAACATTCTTCATCCAAGTATAATAAAAACTAAAGATTTGTTCAACGAACTACAAAAATTAAAGAAGATTTTTAACGAAGACCAATTACCAATTGAAATAAGTTTCGAAAATACTTTGCTATTTGGAAAAATTATAAGTCTCGAAAGCTATATCTCAAACTTCAGAATAACCTATATTTTACATATTCCTATCACCCACTCCTCAAAATTTGATTATTATCATCTTTTCTCTATTCCAATATTAACTAAGGGTCAGTTTAAGGCTGTCGTACCTCAAAATAAGTATTTAACAAAAAACGAGAAATTGTATGCATTTTTGAGCGATCCTCGTTTGGAGATCTCTCATCAAACCTATATCTGCCCGTCCACTGACATCAGAGAACTGACAGGCGATAATCCATGCGATATCCAGTTACTTAATGTCCAAAACACCTCCACATGCAAGGAAACTACCATCCATCTATCAAGACCGGCCATCAGGCAACTGCACGACTCAAACAAATGGGTTGTCCTTCTGCCGTCCCAACAAACGACCAGGCTTAACCGAGATGGAAAACCTGTCACCTGGAAGTTAACTATTCAACATTCCAACTGGATGCCAGTTATCCTGTGGCGACCAAATTATAATCAATGACCACCAAGTCACCAATAGCAAACCAATCATCCTACCAGACCTAGATGAAAGGAAGTCAGATCCACCCAAATCAAGTATAGGGATCCAACTTGATGACTTGAAACGGGACGAACTCCACTCAATAAAGACAGCCATAATGGAGACTGAACCGATAATATCCTTCAAAGATGTAGCACACATCCCAAGTTTTTGGACGATGTTCATCTACCTGGTCCTAATATCAGTCTTCGTATACATGGTCCACCAGAAGATAGGCTTCAGGGGATGCAGAACCAAGATCCAAATGAACAACAACAGGAAATCGAGATGTCTAGGGTTCAACTTCCTCGCTAACCCTCCTGCATTGAATCTTCAGGGGGAGGAATTATATCGCCCGTTTCCGTGTGAAACGCTGACCATGCTGATGCAGGATCTCGCGATTCCAGGAACCTGATGTGCAAGCATCTTAATCTTTATGGGAAGATTCATTTTAGAATTAGTTATATTTTTGCTCTTGTACTGTTCAGACCTATTTCGTTAATAAAAATTAGTTTTTAAAAAAGGACTTTGACACCCGAAAGTTATATTTCGCGGAAGATTTTGAATTTTGTTACACACAGAATAATCTAGATCAAACAATGAACTGATTAACTGATTTGAACTGATTATTGTCGAAAATGTCGAAGTCTACTCCAAAAAATATTGAAAAAAATTTATTTTCACTGCTTCCTTAAAACTTTCAAAGAATCATCTTTTGTGAGAATATTTGCTTCTCAAATGTCTTTATGTTATGCGATACTGGAAAATTTTCGCATTCATATTTTCATTGTAGCTCCTGAACCGTGCAAGTAAATGAAAAACAAGAGAACAAAAATATGTTGAATAAAACAACATTGATTATACCTGTCTCATAATATGTCAGTGACGGCGGAAATAATTTATGAAGGGTTGAACAAGACTTGATTTTGGAAAAAGGAGGACCCTGTGAATTATTTGAGAACTGAATTATTTTGTATCGTGCCTACTACTGAATGGATTGTACCTGCCCAATTTGAACTGATTATTTTCGAAAATGCCGAATTTAACTCCAAAAATCTTGAAAAAAATTTATTTTTATCACCCTGTATCTCGAAAACAAAGCCGTTTGGGACAAATGTTTTTATGGACCTTTCATCCTCAAAAATTTCAAAGAATCTCCTTCTGAAGTTTGTTAGCGTACCTACTTAATTAACATCCTGTATGTATATTTTTAAATGTTACTTGAAAATTTATTGCAATTTTATTGAGTAATAATTCATACTTGTAACTTATAAGATAGTCTGCCATCACAGAATTTGTTTATTTTTAACATAATTTTGATAAATTGCACAAACTCAACCTACAATGTTTACTTGTTCATGCGCGTCTGCCACTCATTCACACACGTGCGAAATGTCCACTTGTGGAATATTTTGATTACTCCACATAATTTGCAGACATTTATCTATTGTCTTAATTATTACATTTTTGATACAACTAATTAATTATTAATAACATTGTTGTACTCGCTAAAATCGTCTGCCGATGATTTTTTTAATATTTACTTGTGCAAATTCATTGAATATCTCCTTGGCAGACGTTAATTAATTGTTCATAAATCGCATTTCATTAAATTTTGACACCTGTATTTTGAGACTAAATGTCCACTAAAATGTCTGTCATTTTGTTTTCGATAGATTGTTTTATTAAAATGTGTATCGACGTACATGGTAGACATTAGCTAATTGTTCAAAAATCCAAAAAGAATACAATTTTAATTTTTAATATGGCGCTTAGTAGCACTGGTGGCGATTGAAAATTTCTGTTATCCATCATTTTTCACATAAACAAAATTATTGTATCAATGTCCTTCATGAACTATTAATAGAAGCTCCTGGACATGTCACTAGCTGCTGGTCTCTCTGGACACAGTGCAGCTCACAGCTCATGATTTGAATTGGAAGCATACCGACAGAGTTACTCCAAAAACAGGGGTCCATTGTTGGATTTGATATCATGGTGAGGGAATCTTGGACTGTATTGACTATATGAAATGAAAAGATAAACTCATCTCCTTTCTTTTCTGATAGTCAGGGGTTTCTAAAAATCTCGCTCTTTGACAAAGTACTTTATCCTAAAAAAACATGAGTTTTTGGATTATGTTTTATTTTATACTCATACATACCTATTATATTTTCAAACTCTTTAACAAATTTTCACTCTGTAGTCGGCTTTGGCAGATGATTTTGTTTAAACTTTTTGAGGAAATTACTCAGGAAGCTACAGAACAGTTTAGAATGGAAGTATTTTGGTATAGGGTTGTTCGGGAGGTAAATAGGATTGCACCTGACATGAACAGTCAAAAAAAGTAATATAGAAACTTTTTTCAGTGTGGAGGCCTCGGATGAATTTAAAAATCCACACAGCCGTTATTCCTAACTTCATTTTTTTCCACGATGATCTTTTTATCCATGCATATGGCCATCGGGGCATAAATACATATTTCACACAGACCAGTTTAATTTTATGATTATCTATCACTTTTTAAAGTTCAATATTAAAATAATAATTGACACGATAGTATCTACCCGTTAATTTCCTGAAATCCTGAAACCAATACAATTTCAGTACCCGTAAAAAGGAGGGACATACGCCACTGATCAATCGGGAATGTTCGGAAAATTTGGCAGCTAGCCTTAGCTGCCAGCTTCACACTAGTCCTTACGGTTTCGAGTGAAATTGGTATGGGGTTATGTGCTAGGTATGAAATTAGATAGTTGATAGTAATACCCACCAGTTGAAATTTAACATCAACCGTTCATTATAATAGCCTCTATTGTGTTAAGTCAGCTGTAGAGTAGTAGTTTAAATGCGATAGAATTCTTCTTCCTATTTCCAACGTTGTGCTAAAACTTACGCTTAGGCACAGTCAACAAGTATTCGAAAGTAGTTGTTGCCAACTTGGACAGCTAAAAGTAACTGTTTGGCTCTTTGTTGAAAAGCTCTTCAATCGCAGTCAAATGGAGTATTCTTGTGGTTGTGACTTAATGAGTTGTTCGGAGATGTATGCTGAATCGTCCTGAATGTAGTGTGCTGTGAATTGGCAACATATAATTTGTATGAGGTAGATTTTAGACATGTGCATGATGCTTCCGCCTTCGTTCTGGAATGAGTTTTGAGTAGGTAAGGAAGACTTCCGGATTGATTCTTGACGAAAGACGAACACACGGTGATATGTACCATTAGAGATTGCGAAGAAATTTCTTTATCCACAAGTGAAGGTGGGATAAATGGGTACATATTCACAGTAGGTGCATATTTTGGAAATACTCGAAAACCCATCAAGGGGATTATTTTCCACGTGTTAGATTTTTCGAGCCCAACCAACATCTTATCGGTATCTTCTTTTTAGGGTTTTTTAGAATAGGACTACTTTTTTGGAACAGGCTTTTTGTTAAAACAAGACTTGTGGGACAGCCTCTTCAGACGGATTAAGGGTGGAGCGTTACCCCAACCCGGCTCAGACCAGCCATTTCTCCTTGGGTGAGGCCCCAGAACCCCTATTTCAACATTGGTGTGCCTCAGGGACCCATGACACTGTGGTAGCGGAAATACACCCCCTTTGTAGATCCACCTCAGACACCGAAGAATATCCTGCGACAGCTCTGTGAATTCCTGTCAGTAGCATTGGAAAGACACAAAGTATAGTATCTATACTGTGGAACAGGCACCTATCGCTGGGCTGACAAATTTCTTCCTTTATTATCATATCATTCTTATATTTAAGAGCCTTTCAGGCCTTTATTTTGAAGAGCCATTCAGGCAATCTTCTTTAAGAATCCTTCAGTCGTGATATTTAAATATATATATATATTTTAGAATTACATTTACAGCTCTAGGGCACATAACTACCCCCTTTGTGAACTGTGGTGCACCACAGTAGGGTAAAACTCATTGGTGTTTTCCCTTTTAGGCAGTTATTGAAGAATTTGTTGAGGGATAGATCCGCTCTTTATTATTACAACCAATCTTACCCACGCCACCGCCCACTGAGTTAGTCGAGTGCCTTGTTTTTCTTTAAAGTGAGGCACTATATTTTTGTTACCCCCCCCCCCACTATTTGATCTATTTTTCTATCATTCCTCATCAAGGGGTCAGGTCAGCCGGTAGCAATTTTACCGAAGTAATGAACTATAAAAGTGTAAAATTGTACCAAGAGTACAAAAAAACTACTGGGAGGGTCAAAAATTCATAGTTTTTATAAAAATTAAATGTCTCAAAAACATCTACATTCTCCTTCATTTTGACGTGGGCTTCACGGGACATTGAAGAAAATAATGATAGGCTTATCATCATATTGTCGGGATGAAAAAACTGATCATAGCAAGTTGACAAAATTTCTACATCCGACCATCAAACCCAAGCTTAAGGTAATATGAAAGTATCACAGAAATTCACCGAGGAAATATCTAATTACAGGGAGATTTTCAAAAAAAAATTGATTCTCGGATTTTTTCCTCACATATTTCTTGAATAACCCTGTATATCAAATATAAATTATATGATTTCAAAATGACTTAATGTCACCTACTAACATGTAGTACAAAGTATATAAAATTTTATTACATATAGGATACTAGGGCGATCAACTTTCTGACTCGCCCTGTAATAAATGTATGCATATCTTATTATATTTCAAGTCAACTTTCCGTTTTTTTTTTATTTTCGAGTATCCCTGTAGCAAATGAAACTTTCTCTCATGAGGGACTGATATTTAGTGTCATTAGAACACTATGACAGAAACATTCTTGATCTATTGAAGAAATTAAGAAATACGTGCTTTTAAAAAATGGCTATTTTCCAACTTGTATCTCTGAAACTAGTCATAGGATTGAGTTGGTCCCATGGACACTATTGTTCAGAAAGTCGTCAACTACAACATACTAAAAATTCATGAAATTTCACTGAAGCCCATTTCTCCATAAGCCGGCTGCATGGTCTTTTATCATTAAAAATAAGAGCGTATCTCCGAAATTGCAGACCACGAGAAATATCAATTGGTTCAAGAGGCCAAAACACGTGAATTCAAAAAAAAATCGATAGCTTTTATACAGTATGACCCATTTGAAAGCGAACCACCTCACTAAAACTTTTAGTTATAATCCTATTCAGATTTTTTTTTCAATAGATGGTGCATCAATAGCTCTAGCTAAGTGCCATAAACTCGAAATAAAAATTTCAAGGCCTACATCGAATTTTTTTTAAGGTTAAAAATCCAAAATACACACTAGCGATTTTTGTAAATAGAATTTGACGATGCCACTGGAATCACGACATTTTCAAGTGGTTTATGTTGAAATTGTATAGGAATCGTCTATCAATAAAAAAGTTATATGGGAATGAAATTTTAAAGTAAAATTAATAAATCAACCCAACTTCAATTTCGAAACCTTTACAAAATTCTGACTACACCACTGGATTCAAAATATTTGGAAATATATTTGGTGAGAATTTCATAGAAATCTATTAATAAATGAATTATAAAAAAATAAAATAAAATTTTCCTGAAATTCCACTAAACAATATTCATTTCAAATTTTATTAATTCATAATTTGTTTTATTTATCAACAGATTTCGATGAAATTCTGAACAAATATATTTCGAAATATTCTTAATCCAATCGTGTAGTCAGAATTTTGATAAACGTTCTGAAATAGAAGTGATGGGTTGATTTATTGACATAATTTTCAAATTTTATTCCCATATAAATTAAATTCTATTTAAAAAAATCGCTAGTAGGTATGTTTTTTGGATTTTTGACATTGAAAAAAATTCGAAATAGGCTTTGAAATTTTAATTTTCATTTCGAATTAATGGCACTCAACTAGAACTTTTAGTGCTCTATCTATTGGAGAAAAAAGTTTTAGAGAGGTGGCCCGCTTTCAAATGGGCTACTCTGTATATAGCAACCAATAAATTTGACCCAATGATCATTCATTTGTAAAAGACAATCACGAAAACAGTTTTTGTACTGGACTCGGAGGAAATGAACTGACAGAAACCAGAAAACAACATTTGAGGTGCGAATCCACACTTGAGAACTCATAAAAAGCCAGTGCCGACCAGCACGAACGACGATTAATTGCCCATATATTTGATGACACGTGACATTTATCCTCTTCATTTGATTTGTCGAAATATTATTTCATTCCACTGTAAGGAAAAAAAACAAGTGAAAGTTGTTTCATAATTCCCGCACATGCGATATAGCAAAAATGCTTGAATGAAAAGGTCTGATAGTATAGATCAACAAATAAGTAAAAAAAATATTGAATAGTCGTCGTAGTGATATACCTTTCTTCAGTTACTTATGTTGCTGAAACTATAATACTAATGAAACTGTGTATACTTACAAAGTCAACGTTTCATTCCAAACAGGATTGAGACAAGCTTTGATCGTCCTGGTTTTCTTTTTGACGTTGTCTGCATCCGGAATGAGCTTGATCTTAACGTATGGATCGCTAAGACCATTGGGATCCATTGGTATCATATTCCTTCCTTGCAATACTAAAATTATATGAGTTTAATGATCGAACCAAACCATGATGTATGCATACAAATTTATGAAACGGAATATCCCCGATTCTATATGGGTTGGAGCCCCAGCAAATGATTCAGAACGCCATTTCAATAACATGATTCAAATATGCTTATTTGTTTATCCTTTATGAAGGTGGAATAAAAAAATCAGATATCTGAAAATGAACAGATTAAAAAAAACACATACATCAAATGTGTGCAACTTTTGAAGATTACACATATTAATCCACCCAATCACACCATAGCCGAAATCTGCATCGATAAGTAAAGTTCTGTGGAGATCAACATTTCCTACGAAAACCTCTGTGACTATTTCAGATTTCTCATTTGGAAAAATGAACAACTCAGTACAATTGAAGCAATATTTCGTTACCACTATCGAATAATTTCAGAACCGTAACAGGAAGCAGTTCAAGTTTGTTAGCTGTCTTCAACTTGAAAATCATGTTTAATTAATTGTTGCAATATTTCTGGGATTCACTACACTTGGAACTCGAGTTTCTTACTACTCATTTTTTTTTGTATGATCAGCTCCGTGGACACTATTTGGCTCAATATTTCATAAGACACAACTATAGACGAAACAAATGTGTATCGGTAGAATGATAAATGAACCTTAAGTTAGATACTGAAGAGGAAAAAATGATTTCTTCAGATGTGCAATATAGATTATTTTGTGAGTTACAGATTCAAAAGCTTGCCGTGAAACGTTTCCAGTTTGAAAACGAAAGCGGCAAGCTTTTCATTCTGTTTTTTAGTTAGTACTCATTAATCTATTGATTTCTGATAAAGAATGGTTATTACAAGGCATGTTTTCTGTGAGTTTTGAGCTGTCCAACTTTTGGATGAAGAGGCTATTTTGTAGCCACAACCTTGAATTTATGAGTTTTGACAAAAAATTCACAATTCCCGACCATGAAAACCCCTACATACCAAATTTGAATTGAATCAGACCAAAATGACCAAACTCGTCCGCCATATTGGAGCCGCTATATTTAATTCATGGGTTTTAACGAAAAATTCATAATATTTGACCTGAAAAACCACCACATACCAATTTTGAATCTACTAGGACGTTGATCACACAACTCATCGGCCATATTGGAGCCGCCATTTTTTATTTTTCTCTAACACAAATTTCTTAATGTATCGTCACCGGAATCATAAACACCTGTCAACTTATTCAGACAACTAAAAGTTGGTCAAAATTCAGTTGCAAGATTTGACCCAAACATACATTATTACATACATACATACTAACATACATACATACTAATAGGGCAAGTAAAATAAAACCTTGTAAAAATTAGAACGTCAAGATTTTTAATATTTCAGTATATTAATTTTTATAATTTTTTACACGTGAATCCCAAAAAAAATCTTCTATTCTGATTACTGTCAGTTTCTCTTCATGTACCTAGGTTACTAATTCAGTGGATTTGTATTCGACTGGGGAAAGTTTTGGGGTAATTTTGATTTCTACCATTTCATATGTTTTTTGGAGTGCTGAATTTGAATCTGAAGTTTCCTAACAAAATTTCTTGATGGATTAAAAAAAATGATACAAAAATATATTTTTTTGTAGTTTTTCGCTTATAACTCGAAAACTATCATTTCTTTGTGAATAACTTTTCCATTCAAAATGAAAGAACATAAAATTTTCTACAAATTCCTTTGTTCAGGTTTTTTTTCCGAAAAACAGTTCGGGCTCAAACGCCAAATAAAAATTGGCGTATTTCTGTTGAGTCAGCAAACACCCACTTTTTTCACTCCAAAACTATTATTGATTATTTAATGATATTTTTAGAGAATTTCTCAAAGAATTATATTGTAATAAAACTAAAAGTACTCTAGTTTGAGGTTATGTCGATGACTGCTAGTGACAGTGCGATAAGGAAGGAGTGTTGTGAATCTCAAACAACGCAAAATGGTTATGGTCCATTCAGGGCGTTACTTGCTCCTTCTCGGGCTAGTGTATGGACCTATGCATTGCCTCCATAAACTGTGTATGCTAGTACCCAGGCTGGGGTCAGTCTGTTCTGACTGCCGAGCTCTTATAGGGCTTATATGCAGCCACAAGTATTGAGGTAACTTGCATTGGGTTGACTGCTTTTATTGCAGCTTGGCTATATGAGTATATAACAATGTTTTTTTCTGAAAACTCGTGCCTTCGTAGCTCTTGTTCACAAAGATGTGTTGCAACGATTTCCGCTTGAAATATTGCTTGTTTGCATAGGCTCATGAGATTTTCATCTTCGGCTTGGTTCCATTAATGCGAGCTCCTGAACCTTCATCAGTTTCTGAGCCATCAGTGTAGACAGCGATTTCCGCATTGATGAGAGGTCCCTCCTTCTACGCATCCCTGTCCGTTTTACTTGCCTTGAAAGTTTTCTCAAAGCTATATCTAGGAAGTATGCCATCTGATCGCATTCTTGTAACCGGGTCGTTTTCAATTTTGCTTATGGGTGATTGTCCTCTAAGTAGCCTGCTCGTGACTGACCTGGCTTCGCCTTGTATGTATATGTGTATTGGAGGCAGGTTGACCAAGACCTCTCAGGCGTCTGTTGGGGTGGTTCTCATGGCCCCGGTGACACTCAGACATGCTTGTCTTTGCAGTCCTCCGAGCCGTCGAACCATTTCTACCTGCTTGGTCTTTGACCACCATTACACCGAACCATACGTTATCATGGGTCTGATAACTCTGGTATAGAGCCATGTAGTCATTTTTTGTTGCAGCCCCCAATTTTTTCCGCACATTCTCCTGCACAGTACTACTGTACTTTATTAGAGCGTTTGCTATAGACTCGGTGGATGCATTGTTGAAGGCACCCTTGATGTCAATAAATGTCATGGCTATCTCTTTGTCTTTCAAGGACTTCATTAGTAGTTTGTTGAGGTCGTCCAGTGCTGTCTGTTGACTTGCCTGGTTGATACACATATTGCTTTCGTTGAGCGAGCTTGCTTGTAGTACCTCATCTCTTTTGTATCTATCTATCAGCCTCTCCAACGTTTTGAGCGAAAAATACATTAGAGTTATGGGACGATATGCCTTGGGTGTCTTGTCACCTATTTTCCCCACCTTTGGAAAATATATGACTTTCACATCTTGCCACATCGTAGGTATATGTCATAGTACTATGCAAGCTTTGAATATACGGAATAGGTATGGAATAAGTATTTACTGTCCCTTATCGAAAAATATGGGGTATATTCCATCCACTCCAGGGGATTTCTATTGTTTGAATTTACTGATAGCCCACCTGATTCTATTTGGTGTGGATATTTCCGTAGCAAATCTCCAATCCAAAGTTGTTCGCTTGTTTAGCCTGCTTTTAGTGCTGTCTACTGTTGTCAGGCCATTAAGAATTACTGAGGCTGGAAAATGTGCTTCTGTGAGCATCCTCAGTCTTTCTTCGAATGTTGTAGTATAGATAGGCATTGTCATTCTTTTTCAAGAAACCTACTTGGTTTACAGTATCTTTGGCCTCACTAATTTCTTTGTTGCACTGCGTGAGTTTAGCCTTGTATGTGGTCCAATCTTGGCTGGATTTTACTCTATTGAAAAGCTTCCGCACCCTACCTCCGAGGGTTTCTAGATGCTCATTCCACCAGACCGTTTTGTTATTTTTTTCTCAGGACATATTTCTTAGTAGGCTCCGACTATTGCCTTGCCCACTTCATCTTCTGCACTCTCAAGGCTCTCTCTGTCTCGTATTTCAGTCACCGGCCTCTCGAGAGACTCACTGACTGAAGCGGAGTATCTTCTCCAGTTGGTCTCTCTTAGGTTTCTATATTTGACTAAAGTACGCAGTGGGGTAACTAGATCGTATAATATATGATATATAATAATATAATCATGTCAAATATTTTTTCAAGGTTTTTGTTTGAATTTCAAGTTTTGTACGATTTCGGACCTCATTAAATAACTTGTATGTAATTTTTTAATAAGTGTCCTGTACCTTCCTTATATGATCTAAATAAGGTATGCGCAGAGAACTGGAGGGAGTCCACTAATTAACTTCAATAATAAATCAGAGTTTTGTAGTAAAAAAGTGGGATTTTACCCAGTCAACTGAAATATGCTATACATAATGCCCCAAAATTATTGTGAAATTCAACCAATCATAGTGTCCGACACTTCATTAAAACGTATAGAGTATAGAAAAAAATATGATTGGGGTGTTCAATATACGAGTCTGTGATATTTCAGATCTATAAGAATCATCAAATCTCTCAAAACCGCTCCTGAGTTTTAAGTTATTTTGGCAAATGGTCCAGTTAGCATCATCATATTATTAATGTTTTATTTAAATTAAGAAAAGTAAACTAGCTCAAAATTTGAACCCAGCACCTTCCGCTTCGTAGTTTGAACCAATTTGTACTCCTGGCTACACAGTAATAACTAGATATTCAAGAAATAGCGCAAACCATGGAGGACTACAATATTAATTGAAAACTCAGCACTAAATGACGCAGCATTCATTCAAATTGACAAGTTCCAAAACCTGGTGAAAGATAAAACATTTGCTGTTTCCGTATGCTACTTCAAAAGTCCGCCTTTCTACCTCAGCGTTACTAAGATCTCTTGAGTGCGATAAAATGGTGTACAGATTAATGATAAATTTGGTATGATCGCATCTAATGAATAGTAAAAAATACTCTGTCTACATTATTCTGTTCTGAAACGTGGTATCAATCCCGATATATGCAATGAGGAAGATAGAAATTTGTACCTATGTGTTGGTGGATGAATGTAAAAAGTAGGCATGTAGGTTCGTAGTGTATGCAGAAGTGTGCTAATAATGAACTTCGTTATTTTCGAACAATATACAAATCAATAAATAATAGGATGCCTTCCTTGTGAGGTATGTCCTCTTTACTATTATTACAGTAAACAAAAATCAATTTTACCCTAACCGAGTGATGTGTCTTTCCATTAGGAATAAATAATTTTAGAATTGTCAAACTCATTTTGATCACTCATTTTTTATTTGTATCTAAAGCGCTAGTACATTTTCAAATGAGGTTCCAGGTTATATCAAATGCTCCAGGCATTTAGTTACGTAAGGCAGAATGAGAATTCATGGTCACAGTTGGATTATTACAGTTGTTAACACAAATAAGCGATTGTAGGATGACTGGAGTATGTCTCAGTCAAAAATCTAATAGATACATATGTGAAGTTGGCGGTAAAAATTATAAAATATGAATATTTTCAATATTTAGTTGTTATTAGATTGGTATACAGGGCGAGGATAATTATGTCGAATGTTGAAATCAAATAATGGATTAATTATGGAAACGAGTACCTACTCCCATAGTTCCTATCAGCATACATTATTTTTCAAGTCATAAAAATAATGTATTATTAACGAATAGGGTTATATTTTAACAAGATATAATAGGTACTCACTTCAAAATATCAATATATCAATACCTGCCAAATTATGAATAAAGCGGTATTTGTGATCAACTATTAGTTGGTTACACATTAGGTGTAAACATAAAATAAATACCTCATTTTGTAAAAATCGACTTTTTTCTAGTAAAAAGAATATATTGAAACAATACTGCACATATCAATAGGGCATTGATATATCACATACATAATGAATCATATTCGACAAATATATGCACAAAGCTCCTCAAAGAGACAATTATTTTATTAAAATAGTCATTTCGCCACGACATCTCTTGAAATGAAATATAGAGAACAGCGCATATACCATTCGTGCGGCGGTTATCAAGAATTACGCATTAGATGAAACGAATAAATGAGTTTGTGAGTGGGGTGGCATCGATAATACTTCCCTTATTCCGGTGTGCAGAGAAATGCAGTGTGTACGAAGTAAAACTAGAGACGTTTCGAACTTTGGCTTTGGCTTTCCCGTTAAGTAGGGTAGCTGAAGCAGGCTTTGTGTATACCAGGCTCGGAAGATATAGTCATATGTCTTTCATGTCAAGTTGAAGGGTTTCAATGGCAGCCAAATGACGATTCTATGGCAGACCATCGTGATTGGAGCCTCCTTTGTAATTTTGTTCAAAATTACAGACACCACAACCAAACGTTGGCGGTAGAACCAATAGATGGTGCTGATATCCCTCCAGAATGAAGGGTGACAGATGACAGCAAGCTGTAAGATGGCGATGCAGACACAGACCACTAGTTCCAGGTTGACTTGTCGTATTCGTTTTGTGAACGATTTCTGTATAGTGCTTATGCCTTGTAGTCACTAATTATGTTGCTCTCAGTGTGCCAGATTTTGCGTGAAATGTGCAGTTTATAGAGCACCCATTTTGGAATTTCTCAAAATATATGTATATTGGTTCATGTCCTCTTGTTATATTTGATGATAGAAGGATTTGATATATCCTGCAATAATCATGACTAATCATTATATTTTCCATATAGGATGAATATAACTCACTCAATTATTTTTTATATAGCTCATTCAATTCAACTTTTATCGATATTTGAGCTGGTTTTATGATATTGGCAAGTTTTGTGTGAATATTATCATAAATCAATTACATTATGGAATCCGCTCAATAAACGAACACTTTTTTACACAAGAAGAGCTTTATATAATTCTTGCTAATCACACATCATGCCGATTATCATCCTAAACCAATTCTAACGCCAGAGTCGGCTGTTGTTCTTCAGATATAATGAAACTCTTAAGTATATTTTACTCATCATTCGAAGTAATAACCTCTCACAACAAAAATAAACAGTCATGGACTCCACCCAAACTTTCACCAACCAACTGATACGATAACTTTGAACTTTATCGTTTAAAAACTCCTCCACAATAACACAATTCCAACAACTGAAAAACTCTCTTACATATAATACTGTGCAAACTCAATTCAAGTATGAGCTAATGAAAGGACATTCATGTACAGAGTCTTTTTCTTCATGTTTTTAACAATCGATTCCCATCGAAATTTTCAACACGTTTTCTTGTGGTTATATAATGGACTCTCTCAGGAGTAACAAAGAAAAAATATTAATGACATTACAGGAAAATACATGCAGGTTTACATAAGTTAAATACTAATTACTCCTCTCATGGAATTAGTTTTTTCCCAAAAAGTTATAGCTAGGCCGATTATTGACGGTTCACGAACTCTATTATCGGTATTTAGCCCTCAAAATAAGAAATTAATATCGCTAGATGGCAGTGCGTGTTCGAACGATTGGATAAATTCAAACTCTGCTTATTTCCAGCTTGTCAACTCTCGCGAGTTATACACTCGAGCCACCCAATATAACCCTACATGACCGGACCGGAGCACCGACGAAATGATGACATAGACTTTTATCGATTCAGTGAACTTTGCGGAAACGCAGAAAGTGTATCAATTGATTTATGTATTATTCAGTCTTGACAAATTACTGACATCGATCAGACGTACTTCATATATTTTTGTAACTTTGATTCTTGAAAATAAACTTTTCAAAAACAGTCTTCGACGTTCAAAGTATTCAAGTGGCGCAGTCGGCAGGATATTTTGTGTTTCAACTCTCAAACGAAATATCCGAACTCTATATACAGTGTGTCTCCAGAGATTCCATCCAGGATACCAGGAAGAGTACACATGGTTCCGAACGTCGCAATACTGTTGCTGTAACTTGATTTTCTTCAGTTCATGTCAGACTCCTCTTCATTCAGTGATTCCTTCAGAGAAAACACTCAAGATTTAGTTCAATCCTCCTCGTGCTTCCTTTTGTGAAAACACTGAAGAATTAGTGTGCTTCCGAATCTATTCTCACCCATTACTGAGACACAGTAAATAGTAATAACTTTCAAAATACACTTCTGTTGAACGGAATTATGAACAAGCTTGAAGGAAGGACTGAAGAAGTGGTTGCCATCTATGGAATCAAAAGTTAGGCCGATATTGAATCAGCCTTGACCCAAAATGTTGGCGATCAAAGAGATGAAAACTGTTTGAATCAGGACTTGGTTAATTTAAGGCAGGAGCCAAATTAATCTCCTTCTCAGTTTCATGAAAGTATTTTACATTTATTATATACAATTTGTAATCATATCGACCTATATGTAGAAGAAGCTTCTGAACGTGAAAATAAGAGAGAATTCTTTGAAAAACAGGCACTCAAAACATTTTTAGCGGATGTGAAAGATCCATTAGGCCCAATTATACGTGCTATGAGACCTACCTCACTCGCACAATCCTTGCAATTCATAATCGAGGAAGATAATATTAAATATTTTCAAAAATCGAGTCAATAGAATCATGCCAATATTACTGTAGGAAAACCAAGTAATCGTTCTCAATTCTCATACCAACATCCTCAGAATAATTTCATTCAGCGACCTTCGACTTCACGATACAGACCAATGAATTTTACTTTGCCGCAACAGTCGCAATTCCCAAGGGGACCAATAAATTTACCAAGACACCCAAATCCACCTACCCAAAGATTCCCTACAAATTCCCAAGTTTTCGGAAAACCCCGAAATGCATGGAAACCATCTCAGAATGTTCCTCAAAACACACCTACATCAGTGAGTACATCGACGCGAAACACATCACCTCAGTATAGGAGACAGAGTCGAAATAATTATTTCCAAAATAATGGTCAACGCTCCAATATAATTTCGGAAGAATTGTTTAAAACTGAACATTTTAACGAACAAACAGAACTCAATTACGAAGAGAACCGTACGAATTTTGAATATGAAAACTATGACGACACATACCATGAGGAACACTCCCACTTGTGTTATTCCGATACACTATCAACCATCACTTCAAAGTATCAAGTACAAGGTGACAATCAAACCCCATACAAAATTGATTACCAAAATTCCAGTTGAAAGAAAAAATGGTCACGTCATCATACCGAGACAAAATATTCAAAGTTGCGAAATTCCCGAAACCCTTTCCACAGCAGAAAATGCTCAGCTGAAATTTCCAATAAAACCAATCAAGAAATAACCTTGTCCCTATCGAATCCAATCAAATTCATACATTTTGAAGAAAATAATTACGAAATATATCATGTTGATGTGACCCCAAATAATGACATCTTGAAATTCGATACCGACAAACTGATTCGAACCTCCCACATGAACGAAGAGGAAAAGCGTGAAATACTCCGAATATGTCGAAAATTTTTCGACATATTTCATTCAGAAAACAGACCGCTGACTTTTACCAACCAAGTAAAACATTGCAAAGACCAAAGACCAAAGACGAAATAACTGTTTTTACGAAATCGTATCGGTACCCCTCCATCCACAAACCCGAAGTTGAAAGACAAGTCAAATCGATGCTGGATCAAAGTATTATTCGTCCAAGTAATTCGCCATGGTCATCACCGACATGGATTTTCCCAAAAAAAGTGGACGCATCAGAAAAAAAGAAGTGGAGATAGTCGTTGACTATAGAAAGGTTGACGAAAAAACTATACACGACCGATATCTGCTTAACGGATGTCCTCGACAAACTTGGAAAGTGCAACTATTTCACTACTTTAGATCTAGCCAGCGGATTCCACCAGATAGAGATGAATTCCGAAGATATTCCGAAAACAGCTTTCAATGTTGAAAATGGGCTTTACGAGTACTTGCGTATGCCGTTCGGGCTTAAGAATGCTCCAGGGACGTTCCAGAGAGTCATGGACAACATTCTATGAGGTCTCCAGAACGAAATTTGCCTAGTGTGTCTTGATGACATCATCATCTATTCGACTTCCTTTCAAGAACACCTTGTTAGTCTGACAAAAGTTTTTCAACGCCTCAGGGACACCAACTTCAAGATACAACTCGATAAATCGAATTTTCTCAAGAAAGAAGTAGCTAACCTGGGCCATATCGTTACACCAGAAGGAGTCAGGCCGAATACGGACAAAATCGCTGCGATCAAGGAATAAAATGTTGTAAAACCCTATTGACCAATGAACCTATCCTACAGTACCCCGATTTCTCCAAAGACTTTAATTTGACCACAGACGCAAGTAACGTTGCCATAGGGGCCATTTTATCACAAGGGCCTGTTGGAGAAGACAAACCAGTGGTGTACGCATCCAGGACACTCAAGGATTCTGAGCAAAATTATAATACGATTGAGAAAGAGTTGTTGGCCATAGTATGGGCTACGAAATATTCCAGGCCATACCTGTACGGCCGAAGATTCAAGAAAGTAACTGACCACAAACCACTCAAGTGGATGATGTCACTCAAAGAACCAAATTTGAGACTAGTAAGGTGGCGTTTGAAACTGGAGGAGTTCGAGTATGAAGTAGAATACAAAAAAAGAAAAATAACACTAACGCAGATGCATTTTCCCGTATCGAGATACGAAAGAATTTTTTCGATACATAGATGAATTCAATCAATCATTTGCTGGAACCAGCAATCGTAAATCAATACCTGATGACAACGAAGACAACCTCTTTACCACAGGAAATATAAGTGACCCACCAATAATGACAGATGTGAGGGAACAACAACACTCCTCCGAGGAACCTGCCTCGACTGAAGAAACCGAAGAATCGGACGAAGATACAATACACACCACCCATGAAGAATCAATCCTGGAAATGAAAACTTCCGAAAAATCACTCAACACCTATGACCATCAGTTAATGATAAAATTCGTTTTACATTCACCAACAAAACCAAAAATAGAAAAAATATTTCCAACAAAAAAACGCATCCTTTCGCAAATAGCGATGAGCAACCTTGAACATGACATAATCAATCTTTTCAAAAATTATATTGATCCAAAATTCACACGACACATACACCCCTCGTATTATCAACACCTCACAAACAACCTTCAAAAACTCTGCATATAAATTGATAAAATATAACTTAGTTCTAGAAGACGTTACAACAGAAGACAGACAGACAGAATTAATAAAAAACTATCATGAGGGCAAGACAAACCATCGCAGAATTGTAGAAACTGAAACAAGAATCAAAGGGTCATATTATTGGCCAGGACTAAAAAATGACGTCCTCAAGTATATAAATTAATGCGAAATTTGTCAAATCAATAAATACCATAGGAATCCACCAAACCAAAAGCTTATGATAACGCCAACACCCTCGAAACCTTTCGAGGTAGCACATATTGATACTTTCCAAGCACAAAGTCAAAAATTTCTAACTATAATCGATACCTTTTCCAAATATGCTTAAGCATACCCCCTTTCAGGAATTTAAGGAAAATAAGCAGTAAAAGCATTTTTAATTTTCATCACCCATCACGATATCACCGCTCATGTGATAATGGATAATGGATCGGAATTAAAAAATTCCGTTGTGAAAGAATTCTTCAAATTACATCAGATCAATATTCATTACATTACAGTCAACAATTCTCAATCGAACGGTGCAATTGAAAGGTTCCATTCAACTCTAATCGAACACGTGCGAATTATTAGATCCAAAGACAAGAATAAAATATTCTGAAACAAATGCCATATGCTATCCTAGATAACAATCACTCGATTCATACATCTACAAAACAAAGACAGCATAAATGGACATTTGAATACCAAAGATCCATTTGACATTGACATTAACGAACAACTTATGAACAAATACATTCACGAACATCGCGAAATGATAAAAGAAATATACAGAAACCTAAACGACAAAACACAAGAAGAAAACTATTGATAGACATAATCGAAATAGAGAAGATCCACTAGAATACACCTCAGACAATGACCTCTACCGAAAAATAAAACATTGACCTTCATAATTTTTTTCAAATAAGACATGATGCTAATAAGAAAAAATTGTTACAGGTGCCACCTACTGGTACCAGCAGTACCGCAGGAGGTAACGATAACCAACCTGGACGAGAATCCAGGGATTCTGCCGTTCAAGTTAGGAACGACCGGAATAAAAATTAAAACCCATTGTTTCATCCACTATTACGACCTAAAACCTATCGAACAACAAAGTAGATGTACAATACAACTACGGTGGCATTTTTCTCGTGCCGCCGTAGTTGTATAGGATATGGGGGTCCCTCGAGTTCTCGGCGCCAGGGGCGGTGTCTTTAGGCCGGGGGCCCCACCGGGGAACGTCCCTACTGAAGAGGGGCACGCTAGAGCCCAATTGTCACTAGATATCAGAATTTAGTAACAAATCTAGTGACTTTTTTCTCCCGTGGGGGCCCCATTGAGTTTTCGGCACCGAAGCTGGTGCTGTAGGTCGGGGCCCCATCGAAAAATGTCTCCACAGAAGAGGGGGCGCGCTAGAGCCCAAGGGGGCCGTAATTTCATCAACTAAACTTCGTGCCGCCGTAGTTGTATAGAATTGGGTGTCTGGGTTCGGCTGGGAAAAAGTGAGGTGGCTGGGGGCGTGAGCGAGGAACGTCCCCAGAGAAGATGGGGTGCACTGGAGCGCCGGGGGCCGAGATATATCGATTTTCGTATTTGTCAATTTTAGTTATGTGACGCTGGCACTGGTGACAAGACCCTGTGGATTGCCTCCTCCACTGATTGTAGTTTACGCTAAGAGGCAGCGTTTGTTGAGATAAGCATGACGTCACACCGGAGTGAACGTGTTGTCCAGACGAGTTTCTGAGAAATAGCGTGAGAACCATAACGAAAACATATTCGTCATTGATAAACAAGATGAAATTCCAGGAATTTCGTAGTTTCGATGCTCACAGTGCGTGTGTTGTGTCGCAAATAAGGCATGATTGGCATCTCACTCTAACTCATCGGGTTTTTCTTCTGTCTTTGTCTTTGAGAATGACGCGGTTAGCCGCGGGCAGGGTGCTACAGGCGGGGTGGTGGGGGGAGGGGGGGGGGGATTCGAACGCTAGATGTTGGAGAGAACGCGCCGCATACGTCATTTTGATACTGTTTATTTCGCCTTGTGAATTTTTTGCTATTAATTTTTTTTTGAAAAGTGTCCATATAGCGTGTATGGAAAAAAATAGTGTTAGAGCATATATACAGTTCGTATCAAATTTTTTCATTCATACAGCTTGTGTGGAACAAAATATATACAGTGCGTATCAACGTTTTTTCGATTTTATATATACAGGTGAATAAACATAAATATGTTGTTTGAATTTTTGAGTGAAATATTTTGCTCTTTCGCAAATGTCTCAGATGAAATTAACAAGGTTGGTTTGGCCCGCAGGAAGGAGTTGAAGAAGTTGGCCGAGCTACCGTTGGACGAGCCACAGTTGATATTAGACGCGGAGGTAAAAATCATTAGATTCGGATAGGCAATCCTCGTCGAGTTGGCAGATTTCGAAGTATTCCTGCCAAACAGAGCCACCGCTGCCCTCAAGAGTAACTTGCAGAAATTGACAGAGTCTCAGCACGTACTCATCAACAGGGGCGAACACAAGTCCGGCAAGCAGCAGCACCCGCAACAACTTTTCGAGATAGCCAGGGCGTAGTGCTCCTTTTCCACGCACACAAAGTGAGTTTTCTCGAATTTTTATTCATTTTTCGCAAATTTTGTGTGTTGTATTTTTTGAATAAAGATGAATTCCGATGCTATTGCTAATTTGGCCGCTGATATGATCAAAACTTCGAGGAAGGTAAAAAGAATTTTGTTAGAAAAATTCACCGCCGATGAACAATAAACATGGCTAGCACATTGCAAAAAAACTGCTCGTCTTTTATCTAGTGCCATATCTGCCGAGGAGTTGATTGGGACTCTAAGCAGACTCCAAACTTTGGCGGGCCATTTGAAAATCATTCGTAATTCCATAAAAAATTTTTTGGGTGCTCGTCATGTGGGTGAAGGGGTTAAATCCAAATTATCGTCACGAGTCAGGTGGGAGGATTTGAAGTCTGCATTTGCTTCTCGTTTGCATACAGGTATAATCATAAATTTGGTCCATAAAGATATTTGGCAATTTTTCCGTGATGCTTATACCTTATTCAAACGACGAGTAAAAAATTTATTGAAAAAACAGGATATGATTCAGGTAAATGCGACATTTTGCGGGGAATTCGTCAAAAATAATTTGAATGAGGAACAAAAAACTGAATATAAATATTTCAACACTAAAAACGCTGTGATTGATAGGGGTACTGATTTAAAAGGGTGGTTCGTCGAAAACGTCATAGATCAGGTGCAAACAAATTATCCGAATTCGCCGAAAAGGAGAGCGGCTGGAGTCTCCAAAAAATTGTCAGTTTGGAAATAAACACCAACAAATCACCAACAAAGTACCAAAAACATATTCCGTTCAGATCCGAATTTTATTTCAAGTGTGCGTTCGACGACACTTTGTCATTTTACGATAGCCATCGAGGTTTAGATACGATGGATTGGTTTGCTCAGAGAATGGGGGACATAGCCAAAATTGTCGAAGCCAAAACTTTGGATATAGTCCCCATGACCGCATCACATGATGAGGTGAACGCGCCATGTTGCCACATCTGTGAAAAACCATGGAAATCTCACGACAAAATTGTGAAAGACCTTTCGCGGATGTACGCATGCGCAGTGCAATTCGTCATATAAAAAGTATTTTGTGGTGCCGATCGTTTTCCATAATTTATCCGGATACGACAGCCATTTTATTATTCGAGATATAGCAAAGAGGGAACGAGTCAGTTTGTTGCCTGTAAACAAAGAAAAATATATATCTTCCACTCAGTATGACGATAATACAGATATCAAGTTCAGATTCATCGATTCGTTCTGTTTTATGGGCATGAGTTTGGACCATTTGGTTCAGACTTTGACAGTGCACGATTTGAAAATATCCAAACGCGAATTTGCTCATCTGACAGCCTCCCAGTACGAATTACTCACTCGAAAGGGCGTATTCCCATACGATTCCGTCGATTCGATGGAAAAGTAGCAAGGCAGAATACGAACATGGGCAGAACGTGTGGCAAACGTTCAACTTGAAAACACTGGGCGAGTACTCCGACTTGTACATGAAAACGGACATATTGCTCTTGGCTGATATTTTCGAGAATTTTCGAAATATTGGTCACGAGACATATGGCCTGGAACTGGACCTGGACCCCGCGTTGTATTACAGCCTACCCGGCTATAGGTGGTCATGCATGTTGAAGTACACCCAGTGCAAGTTGCAGATTTTGAAGGACGTCGACATGCTCATGTTCATCGAGCGAGGAATTCGCGGGGGCAACAGGCACTCCACGGCAAATAATAAATAAATATATATATATATATATATATATGGAACTAGTAAATAGTGGGGCTTTGCAGCAAAATCAAAGAGTACTACTTTAAAGTTTGTCCAAGCTTTCGGAAATTTAATAAATCATTTCCATCATCAGGGATACTACAAATTGCATGTGTAAGTAATATAAAAAAATATATATGTATTGTTAACTTACATCTTTGTTGAGATTGTGAGACGCGATGTTATTCAACAATAAGTGACACATTGTGCAAGATGAAAGTTGATATAAAACATGTAAAATTGGTAGGATGTCTTAAAATTTTTTCATAAAATACGTTACATTTAAAATTGTTAAATTTTTTTTATTTTTGACCACACCAGGCCAAAGCAATGCTCTAGGTTAGGAGAAGACAGACAGTTAACATGTCATACGACTCAGTCAGTGGTACCAATTTACAGTTACCAACCTATGTTGGAATCCGTAAATCCGATTTTTAATTGGTAAGGCGACACCTAGTGAGCTAGGAAGAAACCTGAATTGAGTACATTTGGCATGTAACTCAATTCAGGTTTCTTCCTAGCTCACTAGGTGTCGCCTTACCAATTAAAAATCGGATTTACGGATTCCAACATAGGTTGGTAACTGTAAATTGGTACCACTGACTGAGTCGTATGACATGTTAACTGTCTGTCTTCTCCTAACCTAGAGCATTGCTTTGGCCTGGTGTGGTCAAAAAAATAAAAAAATTTTAACAATTTTAAATGTAACGTATTTTATGAAAAAATTTTAAGACATCCTACCAATTTTACATGTTTTATATCAACTTTCATCTTGCACAATGTGTCACTTATTGTTGAATAACATCGCGTCTCACAATCTCAACAAAGATGTAAGTTAACAATACATATATATTTTTTTATATTACTTACACATGCAATTTGTAGTATCCCTGATGATGGAAATGATTTATTAAATTTCCGAAAGCTTGGACAAACTTTAAAGTAGTACTCTTTGATTTTGCTGCAAAGCCCCACTATTTACTAGTTCCATACCTAACTAGTCAGCAACGACTACCCTTCCTATATATATATATATATATATATATATATATAAATACATGGGTGTCAGGTATGACGTCACTCAGCCCTCACTTATTTGCTATATATTGATGTAAATAATTTATATGGGTGGGCCATGATGAAATATCTTCCGTACGGGGGATTCAAATGGCTCGAGAATGCTGCCGATTCGAATGTGCTCGAGGTGTCAGACACTTCGCCAATTGGCTATATTCTCGAAGTCGATTTGGAGTACCCCGAACACTCACATGACAAACACAAAGATTTTTTATCGTGCGCCGAACACCGTACTCCGCCAGGCTCAAAATTACCCAAATTAATGACCACCCTGTACAACAAGGAAAACTATGTTGTACGCCACAGGGTGTTGAAACAAGCATTGACGCACGGAATTGTACTTACAAAGTTGTTACTCACAAAGTACTGCAATTTGACCAATCAGCCTGGCTCAAACCATACATTAAATTAAATACGAGATACGCGCAGAAGCAAAACCCACTATCGGCAAAAATAACTACAAATTAACCAATAACGTAGCATTCGGGAAAAAGATGCAGAACATACGGAAACATCGTGTAGGGAAAATGGTTTCAAAATGGGAGGGGCGATATGGCACGAAAAATTTAATTTCCAGCCCGAATTTCAAGAATCGCACTATTTTCGATGAGGACCTCGTCGCTATCGAGATAACAAAAAACAGATCTGTTGTTCAATAAGCCCGTGTACATCGGAATGGCGATACTTGACATTTCCGTGTATGATTTTCATCATGGCTTCATGATGAAAAAATACACGAGCGATCAGTGCGAGTTGATTTACACGGATACTGATTCGCTGATTTACGAGATCAAATCAGATGACATTTATCGAAATTTATTGAAATTAGACATTAAAAAATTCGATACAAGTGATTACCCCACCAACAACCTTTATGGCATTCCCCTTGCAAACAAAAAGTCCCCGGTTTGATGCAAGACGAAGCGAATGGCCGAATTATGACGGATTTCGTGGGACTCCGTTCAAAGCTGTACACCTATAAGATACAGGGTGGAAAATGCGTTAAAAAATTCAAAGGAGTGAAATACAACGTTGTCCAAAATAAAATCACTTTTGATGACTATGTGGAAAGTTTGGAAAATCAACGTGAGAAAGTCACATCTCAACGCTGTATTCGCTTTTTTGCGCACAACGTTTTTAGTGTTGAGCAAACAAAAATCGCTCTGAGTCCACATGACTACAAACGGTGTTTGATTGCCGGCTCTCATGATACTCTGTTATGGGGGCATTACAGTTTCATGAATATATAAAATTGTTTCAGACCCCCACGTTGGCACACTCTATGCAAAATTTGTGTTATCAAGAAATCATCAGAGCCGCATCATCACTAGGACAATTTATTGAGACTTCACCTTTGCCGTGGTCCATCATGGAGAATATCGTCAAAATGTGGTCCGCCGAAAAATGGAAAGAATTAGTAGACCAGGCTTGGGGCGATCGACCTTTCTACAGTTTGGCGCACTTGGAGTACACACGAGAACTTGCTGCCGCAGACAGAAAAGACGCACTCGCCACTGAAGACTGGTCTATACATTTCACTGAAGATGTCTATTGCGTATGGATGAACCAGTACTATATTCTGAACTACGGATTACGTCTGTGTTATACTTGTTTCAAAGCCTTCAGAAAGGCCATGCAACACCATACGTTTCACAGTATCAGAGACCATAAACACATCGTAGACAATTCGAATAACTTGAGCGAATTATATCGAAATCCTTCATCATGGTGTCACAACAGATTTGACGAGGTACTATTCACGCTGAAAACAAGCGATTCATGTCATTATAACTTACATTCATACGATTACAAAGATCATCGTTTCGAAACGCCTCTTCCATATAACCGCTTCATTGGCTCTGGTGATGAGGATTCTGATCTTGATTGAATCAATGCAAAAACATACAAAATTATGCAAAAAATGACTGGTGGAATTGTGGAAAACTATAAATGTATTATTATTATCATTATTGTATCAATAGATGTATAAAATAAATCTTTTCTTTTGTTGGACGAATGAGAGAAAGTGTGTTCATTTTTCAATCGAAAAATGTATCATTTTATAGTGAAACTGAGTGCTTTTTTCGATCAAAAAAGTATCAATTTTTAGCTCAAAAAACAGCTCGGTTTTCGATCGAAAAAAGTACCCATTTTTGAGTAAAAAAACAGCGCGTTTTCCGATAAAAAAAAAAACATTTTTGAGTCGAAAAACAGCACTTTTTTGATAAAAAAAAGTACCCATTTCAGTCACTGAATTCAGTGAGACTCAGCGACTGAAACTTTTCACTCAACCCAAATTTTCCATGCTTTTCTTATGGGGCCCAAAAATTCATTAAATTTCAGTGAATCTAGTCACTGAATTCAGTGGCACTCAACTGAGTCTCAGCCACTCAGCCACTGAAAAAAAGCACTGTCACCATGTCAATTTTGGTGTGAGTTTTTTCACTCAAAAAGAGCATCGTTTTGAGCCTTGAAATGAGCACTTTGTTCGCTCAAAAAGAGCATCATTTTTTAGCATAAAAAATGAGCACCATTTTACTATCAAAAACGATCTATTTTTGAGGCTGAAAAGTTCGATTTTTGAATGGAAAAATGAAACAAAAATTAGCTAAGATACATATATTTTCAATAAATTCCAAATTGGTGCTCTACATACTACGCATGTGTCGCACAGAGCGGCACATCGTGAACCAAGTGTCTACAAGGTAACAACACAGAGCGCTCATTTATAAGACAAACACGACACGTCATTATAGTGTTCTGTGATGAGTCTGCACTGCCATCATCTATGGGCTTACTGTCATCCATGGGCTAGCCGTCATCTATCACTCGTTGCACTGCGATATCAGCGCCAACTGCCAGTGAGGTGTCATCTGTCACTTGTCGCACTGGAATATCAGCGCCAACTGTCGGTGAGGTGTCATCTGTCACTTGTCGCACTGCAACGCCAACTGTCGGCGGAGTGTCATCTGTACTGGCCTTCGTTCTGGAAATATATCAACGCCATCTGTTGGTTCTACCGCCACCACTGATGTCTCATGGTTGTTGTTGTGACGATAATTTAGAACATATTCACAATTTGGACTCCATTCGTGATGGTCAGCCATAGGATCGTCGTTCGGCTGCCATTCGAATCCTTCAACACCACACACATGACACAAAACAACATCATACAAGCCGGTGTACGTTAAACCAGCTCTGGCCAACGCACTCGGTGAAAATGACGAAGTCCAGCTTCGAAACGTCTCGAGTCTTGCTTCGTACTGCTGCATCCCTCTATGCATACTGAAATAAAAATGCCGCTTGTGTTCCATAAATACATTTATTTCGATTCGACATTGTCGGAAACATACATGTTTATCATCTTTGTACGATATAGTACACAAATTTATAGCCTCATCAAATGTCAAATCATTGTTTCTAGCAAGAACTTTGGCACCAGCTAATATATCATGATAATATTGGCAAAAGTTCATATTCAATAAATATTCAAATCTTTCCGCCAACACTGTGGCATCCAAATGCAGGATATCCTGAATTTCTAGCTCCGTCAAGTAGAAGTAGGTATCATCATCTTTGGAAACTCGCACTGTGGCACTCTCTCCATACGTTTGTAATTCAAAGTCCATGACATCGTCCCAATCGGGCGGTCTTGTCGGTCACATTCGGATCTGCTCGGTTCGTGTAGAGTCGATTAATGGCTCCCACGAAAATGGCCCACTCGAACATGCTGAATGACAGGCTGACGGAGATGGTGTATGGGATTGTCCACACAAGTCTCACTGCAGGCACGAAACTTCGAGCAAAACTTATTCCACATTGCACAGACAAAATTTGTGTGTTTCAGAACTCGTGGGTGACGCTGCACACGTAAAATCGTTCCTTCTTGATGGCGTCTTTGTACAAGTCATAAACACGGTCCAAATCAGCAACACGTTCTGCCTACTCTGCTGATGCCGATGATGATGATGAAGAATCGGCAGACACCAGTGACGAAGACATCGACTCGTAGTCGGACGTCTTACTACCGATATTTTTGAAAATTTCAATAAAACAATATAAATAATTGATCAGAATCAGAAGGCGATAACTTCCACACTGAACAAACTGATTACCAAATTAAACCAGGTAATCTCAAATGTCGATGAATACTGGGAGATTCGCGACGTACTGAACCAAATCAATATTTCACTCGAAATCATCTTGCAATTATTGACGGATATTGAAAACTCAGTTACATTCGCCAGACTCAAAACAACGCATAGCAGTATAATTGAAATATGTTAAGACTCCGGTAGCCTTTTGTCTGGTTTGAAAAATGGACTGTACAATAATAGTTGATTGAGAAAACGTTGCGGGAAATGAAATGAATCGACAGCACTAAACGGCTTACCTCAAGTTGCAGTTTCTTTCCTGTGACAAGGGGCCCCTGTTGATGATGAGGAAGATGCGACTGGCACGTCGTGGCAGAGCGGCACAAACCTCAGAAACTTGACGAACACACAACACCAAAGCAAAAGTTTTCAAAACCGAAATGTGGGTTATAGCGGGTGTTCACGTGTTTTCTCTCCTCCAGCATGTCTGTTATCACGGCACATACTTCATTCAAACCTGGTGGCGCAGGCGCCGTTTAGTGCAATTGGAGGGCGCATATTAGTAATAATAAGAATAAAAAAATTAAATATACAGACCATTTTGGATCTCTAACATTTCTGCCCGGCAAAAATGCAAAATTTGCATTTTTATTTAATTAGAAAATAGAAACAAAAAACTAAGAATGACATTGCTCTCACCCAAAAAAAAAAACTCAAAAATTATTGTAAGCAAATAACTATTACAAGTGAAAGTAATCCACCTTTTTACACGTATACAAACATAAAATGCTACCTCCAATCCAACACTAGGCAGACGGGAGGGGGCAAAGCCACGAGTGGTCGCTTGAGAGTACCGTTCGCAGTTTTAACAGTTGCAACTCTCACAATGGAGTCATTGCCGGGATGCAAAGTTATAATTCGACCCATCAACCATTTACATGATGGAAGGTTATCATCGTGGGTAGCAACAAGTTGACCTACTTCGGGGGGTTTTGTAACTTTTAACCACTTCTCGCGTTGCTGCAACGTATGCAAATACTCCTTCCTCCAACGCTTCCAAAATTCGCTATGTAAGCGTTGTATCATTTGAAAACGGGAGGTTCTATTCATAGGAATATGTGTATAAGGTTGAAACAGGTTCCAACGTTAAAAAATGCCCGGGAGTGAGCGCAGTAAAGTCTTCACAATCTGAGGAAATCGGTGTAAGAGGCCGAGAATTGAGTACTGATTCTATTAAAGTGAGAAGAGTATAGAACTCCTCATAGGATAATATCTGGTCACCGATAAATTTATTCAAATGGCTCTTTACTGATTTGATTCCGGCTTCGCTGAGTCCGTTGAAATGGGGTCCACTAGGTGGAGAAAACTTGAATTCGATATGTTCATGATGGGCGGCAGATTTCATCAAATTGAGCTGTTTGGCAGCCCCTACATGATTCGTGGCATTATCACAATAAATAACAGAAACGCGGCCCCGTCGGGCTATGAAACGCTGAAGAGCGGAAAGAAAGGTTTCAGCGGCTAATTCCACTGGCTAATTCCAGATGTATCGTTTTTGTCGCGCAACATATGAATAAACATAAAGAGGCTTTTATACTCTTTACACCTCTATGTCGACTGAGAGTAATGTAAAACGGACCTCCAAAGTCGAGACCGACCTGAGAGAAAGGCTTAACTTGTTCAACCCTAGAGTTGGGCAAGTTGCCCATAGCGGGCTGAAAACTTCTAGGCTAAGTTTTCCAACATCGAATACACTTCGATAATACAGAATTGACAGCCCGTTTGGCCGATAAAATCCAAAAATTTTGAGAGATAAAGTATTGAGTAGTTCGATAACCTGTATGAAAGTACTTTTCATGGTAATGTTGAATAATAAGGGTTGTGAGGCGATTTCGAGACGGCAAAAGAATTGGATGTTTGATATCGAAAGATAAGGAAGAGTTCTTTAATCGACCTCCCACTCTCAAAATACCATTTGAATCAGAGAATACTTGCAACTTTCGCAAAGGACGAGAAAATTCTTTATTGTTCAATTCGTCGTGAAAATGAGTATGCTGAATGAAACGAGCCAAGGTTTGCGTTGCTTCATACAGCTCGACCAATGGAAATGGACCGAAATGTTTTTCTTTATGGCGAGCATTGTATAGGAATATTAAAACGTAAGCGACTATTCGTTGTAATTTGGAAAAACTCGAGGTATTGTGTATCAAATTATTAAGAAAATGATCTGGGAGCGGAACAACGATTAGAACGATTTTTTTCCTTCGAAAAAACATACTTCCTCAAATGCAGGCGGTGGAGTCAAAGTAAAATCCTGCATGGTAAGGAGGCTAGGTGGACCGATAAGCCACGCGGGATAAGACATGAGCGTACTAGGTAAAACACCCCTAGAGGCAATGTCGGCGGGGTTGTTAGCAGAGTCGATATAAAACCAACATTCGGAACCAATTTTTTCTTGAATAAACGATACCCTATTGGCAACAAACGTTTTCCAACGATGCGGCGACCCCTTTATCCAATGCAGGGCAACTTGGGAATCGGACCAGGCGTAGACTTTTGTAAATTTCAAATGGGTGCTATAAACCTTCAAAGTGTAATCAATCAATTTGGTCAAAAGAACTGCGGCGCATAATTCCAATCTGGGAACATTCCATGATTCGTTTAATAGGAGCGACTTTGGATTTGCTACATAAAAAATGAGTTGAAACAGTATCAGTTTGAAAACTTCTCAAATATATTACACATGCGTAACCAGCTTCACTTGCGTCACAGTATCCATGAAGTTCACAAGCAACTGATTGTGGAGACTGGACCATGCGGGAAATACGTAATTTAGAAATTTGAGGAATTTCTGCTTGATATTGTTGCCACGCTCTAGCGATATCTGGAGGAGGCGAACTATCCCAATCACTGCCAGATAACCACAATCTTTGAATGAGATATTGTATATAAAATGTTACGGGGGATAGAAATCCAAGAGGATCATATATTCTAGCGAGTTCACTCAACAAAACGCGTTTGGTGCAATGTCGAATGTTTGAAGGTGTTATGCAAAAGAAAAAACAATCTTGGCTTGGATTCCATTGAAGTCCTAGTATTTTCAAAGATAAATCATCGGGTTCACTGAACTTGAGAGGATCCTTTGACAAGTGATCGTTCGGTAATTTTGAGAGAACTGCTAGATCATTACAACACCATTTACGTAATTCAAATCCTCCTCGATTCATCAAAGCAAATAAATCTGAAACAAGAGATTGGGCTTCCGAGAAAGTTTTCACGGAAAATACAAAATCATCAACACAAGTGTTTCGGTGAATTATCTCAGCGGCAGCGGGAAATTCTGTACCTTCATCCTCGGCAAGTTGGCGTAAAACTCTAAGACTTAGAAAGGGACTACAATTCAAACCTTAAGTAACAGTGCAAAGTCTGTAGTCCTGTAAAGGTTCAGTTGGAGAAAATCTCCAAATTATTCTTTGATAAACTTGATGGGACTTCTCTACTAAGACCATACGGTACATTTTGCGGGCGTCTCCCTCCACACAGTGCGTATGGATGTAAGCGAAATTGAAAGAGAATACTCATCAAATCTTGTTGGAGTTTTGGTCCAACAAATAAATAGTCATTTAACGCTTTTGGATTCGCTAATTTGGCTGAGGCATTAAATACGACGCGTAATTTTGTGCTGGTGCTCTCGAGCTTCAGTACACAGTGGTGTATCAAATAATACGAGTTGGGGGGAATGTTCCAACTTGATACAGGCTCCATATGAGATAAATTCAAGTATTCGCGCATGAAGTCACAATATTGTGAATATACATTTTCATTTTTAATCAAGCGGCGTTCAAGAGACAAAAATCGATTAATCGCGAGTTCGCGAATTCCTGGAAAGATTGGCGAGGGTTCTTTGAATGGAAGCGAGACTATGTATCTACCTGATAGATCTCTATGATAATTTTCAGTAAACATGGATTCACAGATTGTATCTTCGGGAGGCAAGGAAATTGCATCTGGTACCGACTCCACATCCCAAAATTTCTTGATGATATTTTCCAACGGCATCTCATCATAGTTAATTTGACAAGTAAATGACAATATTGGGGGATTCGAAAAATTTACTCTTCCAAGCATTACATAACTAAAAAGGGTATTAATCGCTTCGGGTTGTCCATTCAAGCCCGCGATTTTATCATTTAATACGATTTTCGAAAAGATGTCCGCTCCCAACAATACATCAATGTGTGCCGGTCTAAAAAAATACGGATCAGCGAGTTTAAGGTTTGCAGTGTGATTCCAAGAAGAGATATTGATTGGAGATGACGGTATTGGATCACAAATTTTAGACACAATAATTACGTCGGTGTGTAATATGGGGGTTGGTCTGTCTACTGGTTTTAAAGTGATCGAAACAAATCCGCTATTCAAGCGTGTTTGCATTGAACCTAACCCTTGTATTTCTACAGAATGTGGTGATTTAGATAATCTCAACGTATTGCAAGCGCGTTGACTTATTATAGAAACCATACTTCCCGAGTCTAACAAGCATCGGAACGTGTGAAAGTTTCCAATGCTGTCTGAAAATGCAACTAAAGCAGTGGCTAATAAGACGGTTTTTGTTTGCGGAATAACACAGGCACCTATGAGAGGTGAATTTTGAACACCTTCTTCTTGGGCGGGAGCAGATGCGGTAGAAGAGGTTGAAAGCATGTGAGCGGAGTTCGGATGCGACGAAGCGGAGTTTGAATGAGGAGAGGCGAAGTTCGAATGTGAATTGTTTTTTTCGAAATGCAAGAGCGTGTGATGGGAGGTTGAGTTGCAACGTTTGCAACAGGCGGTGGAGCGACAAGATTTCAAATCGTGAGAACTACTTAAACAATTGAAGCAAAGTCGTAAGTTTTTACAGAAATTATATCGTTCTGTTTGACTTTTATTGGCAAATGCAGGACAAGTATAGAGAGCATGATTTTCTTTACAGAATACGCATGTAACTGCAGGCGATTTATTTACGAAAAGCGAAGTTGTGCGGTAAGTGGTATTGTGCCAAGCAGGAGTGGGTGGCGATAGCTTTATCGAAAACCCACTAGTACTAGAAGCTTTAGTGTGATCTCGAGAGCTATTTAAAGTTTCTAACACAGTACAATGTTGATTCAGAAAATCAACTAGTGATTCAAACGAGGGAACATTCGCTGATTTATGTGCAAGTTCAAAAGCAGTGATAATAGGTTTATCAAGACGTTGGAGCAACATCATCAGCAGTAAAAAATCCCATTCATCAGTCGGAAACTCTAGATTTTTGAGGGCAGCTATATTTTCACAAAATGTTTCAAGGAGCTTTCGGAGTGCAAGTGGATTATCAGAACTGATTTTTTGGGTATTCTCAATTGCCTTATAATGTGCCTGCGCTCTGAGACGAGTATTTGAGTATCGTTTCACAAGCGATTCATAAGCAATGGAATAGTTGTCTGCGGTGAGCGGTAAAGTGCGAACCAGGCTAAGAGGCCCTGCTTGTAACGAGGATAACAAATAATTGAATTTCTCATCATTAAGAGATGTGTTATTATGTACTAGTGCATTGAATAAATCGATATAACTTTGAAACATTTTATAATCTCCGGAAAACTTCGAAAGTTCGATTTTTGGAAGTCGAATATGAGTGTTATGCATTAGTTGTCCAATTGTGGTGGAATTGAGCGCAGTATTAGTGTGAACACCACTCTCAAACAACTCGATATAAGTGGCTTTGATTTCATAATAATCACTCAAGAAGGCTTCACGCAACTGATTGTCAACATCAGCATCATAGTGTTCGTCAGCTATAAGGGCTGCTACAACATTGGAATGTTGTTTCAGAAATTCATCGTAAACATCTTGTAAATCATCGACTCGAACCTTGAAGAGAGTTCTAACCGTTTTTTCCGTTTTTGCCCTTCTAGCTAAGTTAACAATAACATTTATTTCACCAATGCAAGTGTTTCTCAAAGTTTTATATTTCTTTATTTTTTCCATTTTAATCAGCTGAGCGATGGTCTATTTATTGAAATTTTTTGCAATGGCGAAAGATTGTCGAGAAATGCAACCTATCCTTTTTTGCAGGTGTATGAGAGTTTGAATGATTCTAGGTACAGGTAAACACTGAAAATAACGTGACTGAGCAAACCAATAACGAATGAATTATTATTAGGAGTTTGCGCTGAACGTTACCTTTAAAGATGGCTGAACGATTTCGTTGAATTTAAATGTAGGTAATTCCAAAATTTTATGTAGTATAATAAGGTGGATGCGGTTATGAGACACTCATGAATTTTTTATGAAATTGTCCTGAAATACTGTCAAAAAACACTTTATCATTGGTAACTTGCAGATTCTTTGAGCACTCGTTCAGGAATGAAACGAAGAGTGTGAGCAATGTAATTCTTGGCGGTAAAATGCTAAAATGTTTTCTCTTTCAACTGAAGAGAAAATCGGGTCGAAAGGACCAATGTTAAGACTCCGGTAGCCTTTTGTCTGGTTTGAAAAATGGACTGTACAATATAATAGTTGATTGAGAAAACGTTGCGGGAAATGAAATGAATCGACAGCACTAAACGGCTTACCTCAAGTTGCAGTTTCTTTCCTGTGACAAGGGGCCCCTGTTGATGATGAGGAAGCTGCGACTGGCACGTCGTGGCAGAGCGGCACAAACCTCAGAAACTTGACGAACACACAACACCAAAGCAAAAGTTTTCAAAACCAAAATGTGGGTTATAGCGGGTGTTCACGTGTTTTCTCTCCTCCAGCATGTCTGTTATCATGGCACATACTTCATTCAAACCCGGTGGCGCAGGTGCCGTTTAGTGCAATTGGAGGGCGCATATTAGTAATAATAAGAATAATAAAATTAAATATACAGACCATTTTGGATCTCTAACAAAATAGTTGAAACGATTTTGTGTTATTATTCTCCTAATCAATTGATTTTTCCAAATGATCCAAAATATACTTATAGATATTATGAGCTTCTAGAAATCGAAGCATATCATTCAAATACTAAGATTGTTTTTGTGCTCCACTTTCCTATTGTCCATCCAGAAATTTTCCTTCTATATCATCTGTACTCCATCCCTACTGCCAATTCAACAATGATTGTTCCACCCAGTACCTATCTGATAATGAACGAGAACTTCTACCAATACACATCATTTGCCTGCATTGAACTGCGACCAAACTACTGTTGTCCAAATAACGACCTTGTTAATGGCCTGAGACAACCAGCAAGTGTATTTCAACTACTTTAATTATCGTCCACCCACGTAACTTGCCAACAGACACCAGTAAAAAGGCCGCCATAGACTTCGTTCTTTTTCGGCAATATTACCCGTTCAGGTAAGAATGTACGGGTAAATACGTACAACTGCTGGTTGGTGTTCCGAGCATGTGAACGAAAGTTGTGTTGATGATGAAAAGAAGGGTGCGCATTTTAGCATTGGCGGCACTTGCCACTGCCAAAAAGAGAAAAATTCGTAAAACGTGGTGCAAGGAATGGTTGTTTAGAAGAAATGAATTGTCCCATACAAATTTATTGAACGAATTAAGATTGGAGCCGGAAGATTGGTTCAATTATCTGAGAATGGACGAGGAAACGTATCTTCATCTGTTGAAGTTAGTAAAACCACTGATTATTAAACAGGATACTCATTTGAGAAAAGCAATAACTTCACCTGAACGACTCACTGTTATATTACGTTACATTGCAAGGGGAAGAAGCTATGAAGACCTGAAATTCTCTTTAATTATATCGGCGCAAGCATTGGGTCACATTATACCAGAAACCTGTATGGCAATTTATACAGTGTTGAAAGCAGAGTATCTCAAGGTAAAGCACAAATCAAAATTATATTATATAATTTCGAATAGTTTTAATAAGATAGAACAAATGAATATATATACTGCATTCAGAAACACGGAAAAAATTTAATTTATACTCATTGTTATGGACATGGAAGCCAAAGTTCACATAGTATGTGCGTGAATCAGTATCAGAAGTCATTACTGACCAATCACTAGAGTCCTGATGAGGAATGACCGGTGAAAAGTGGGTACCATGGGTTCCCAAGGATGAGCTCCCTGATGATCGATTTTCAATAACGACAGCACTGTTGTTAATGGAAGTTATTCTCGTAAATTTATGTATATTTCCCAAGCAAGCTTCATATAACACTTCCATTAGTAGTTTTTTGGTAACGAGTTTTATTTCATCAGGCAGCCTCCGAAGTTTATTTGCAATGCTTCGTCCTATAATGTCATCGTCGTCTTCAGGTTTATTCAGTTCAACTTCCAGTTGTTTCATGATATCATCATGTTTTGTCTTTTTCACTTTCTTGGTAATAGGAATCGTCACCGGTACAGCTCCTCGACGGGCAAATGAAGTTCTTGGTAGAGGTCTTGTATGGTCCCCAACTTCTTCAATTGCCGTATCAGCAGGAGTCATGTGATGAGTCTGCATAAATATCTGAATCAACCTGGAAGAGGACAATGCGCTATAGCTATACAGTGCGGCTTTTAATAATCCCCCCTCCCTGTTAACTTTTGAACGGTTCGACGTAGAAACATGAAAATAAAAACCGTTTTGAGGGTTTTACCAATACTACTTTTTGAAAAAAAAAATAGTGATTGCACGATAGAGGGCGCAGGGGGGCCCACCAACTCAAAATTTTTAAATGGCCTGTGGGGTCAAGTGTCACATCGTTGAAAAGAGAATTCAATTCTCTTTACAACCATCTAAATATTTTTGAATTTCGTTAATATTTTTTTGTAATTCAAAATCGAAATATCAAATATAAATGCGGATCTGAATACCTCGATAAATTTGAACGGTTTGATGTGAAATAATGAAACCAAAAATTTCTTGAAGGTTATTACCGATACTACTTTTTGAGAGAAGAAACATTGCAATTACTCGACAGATGGTGCTGGGGGCACATTAATTTAAAAATTTCGAAAGGTATAAAAATTGGAAAAAAAATTATAAACAAAATTAAAAAATATTTAGATGGTTGTAAAGAGAATTGAATTCTCTTTTCAACTATGTGACACTTGAACCCCCGATGCCCATAAGGTCTTATTTGTTATATCACTCACTGTATATCGCATAATTGGGTGTTTTTTGCAGTTTCCAAAAACGCAGGAGGAGTGGAAAGCTATTAGGAGCTTAGGAGCCGTTGATGGAAAACATGTACAAATCACAGCCCCCTACAATAGTGGGTCGTACTTTTGGAATTATAAAGGATTTAATAGTCTAGTGCTGTTAACCATAGCAAATGCAGATTACGAGTTGATAATGGTGAACTTTGGTGTAAATGGTAGAGTATGGGATGGAGGAGTAATCGAAAATACATTATTTTATGAGAAACTCAGAAATGGTACACTTCATCTGCCGCCCTCTACGATTCCAATACGTGGGACAGCTCCACTTCCATTTGTATTCATTGGAGATGAAGCTTTCAGCCTAAGAAAAGATTTTTTAAAACCGTATAGTCAAAAGACGTTAACCCCACATACAAGAATTTTCAATTACCGACTATCTCGAGCTCGCCGAATTATAGAAAATGTATTCGGAATAATGGCAGCACGGTTTAGAGTGTTTCATGTAGCCATACCTTTAGACTTGGAAAATACTGAAAAAGTTGTGTGCTTTACAATTTTTTACGGCGACACTGTAAAAGTACTTATTCCCCATCACCATGTTTTGATATTGAACATACACAGACAGGAGATCTCGAAGTAGGTCTACGACCCCCACCTAATACTTTGACAGATTGTAATATTGGACGCTCGAGAAATGCTTCGCAGAATGCAAAACGTATTCGCGAAGAATATGTCAATTACTTCAATAACGAAGGTTCTGTTTCATGGCAACATCGATTCGTGTGATTAACAAATAGAAAAAAAAATCCCATTAATGCACTTCCTGTATTAACAATGAATGTATAAATATATATTATAACAAAATCGTCTTTTTTCAACGTTCTCATTACAATTTGAGCATAGGGATCACCCCAAACAACCCCCCATGTTTATGCTCAAATATGAATCACCCTGTAAGTACACTCACCTGCGATTGCCTTGAAGTACTCATCTGCATCTCCTCAGTCGATTCAGTCATGTTTGAAATACTGTCTCTAGCTATTTCTTGATCGCTTAAAAGTTCCTGTAGTCTTCGATGCTTTCACTTTTTTCGCTTCTTCACGGAAACATCCACGCATGGAATCTAATTTCTTCACAACCGTTTTTTCAGTTGCAGATGGCTCGCCTTCTAGCAGTTTTACGACCATTTCTTCATAGGCTTGATTTTTTTTGACGCGGTCACTATATTCGCTTGATTTAATTTGCCATAAACACGGATGGCTTCTATAAAGTTCTATGAATTCCAATAAAAACTCTCTATTCATTTGACGTAAATCCATTTCAACACCACTGTAAACAACTGACACGCAAAACTGTCTTATTAACATACACTACGGACTTGTCGATAACTGCAAAACGGTTCGGGTAAAATTTCAAGCAGTTGCAATCTTTTTACTCGTCGGGTAAGATTTTCCGTTCTCAGGCATACACTATCCATTTTACCCGTACATTCTTACCTGAACGGGTAAAATTGCCGAAGAAGAACGAAGTCTATGGCGGTGTTAAGGGCCACAACCAATTTGATAGAGCAGATAGACGAGTCCCACTATATTGCGATACTTTCAAATCAAACCAAAATCCAAACCACCTGCAGACGAAGTGATTTTACAACACTTCGAGGAAAGTTTTTGATTGAACTACCCACTGGCTGCCGATTTAAAACCGATGAATACAAATTTACCAACGAAAAAATCGTAAAACATGGACAGCCAATGTTCCTCCCAGAAATTATCGTACCACACAGTCCACCCAGAGAGAACGTCTCCGAAATCATCATCAAAAATATCCCTCTGGACAAGATACATAAACTTCATATGCAACAGCACAACCTAAGACCACACTTTTCATGCAGAAAATCCGTCAACCGCCCACTGGATAATTCCCATCTACATTATAATGATTATTGTATTATTTTTTGAAGGTTTTTCTTTAAATCATATTGGAACACATTTAATTTTATTGGGGTACTCGTTCATAATTCCGGTGATGATGCATTATAATATTTTTTCAGAGAAAAACCGAAACGCGGACGAGATTTGTGATTATGGTCCCATTCGATTCAAAATTTGTATGAGAGGATTTTTGGGAGCGGAGATTAGGAAACGTTTGTCAAAATTAGTAAATTCAAGATGGCGGACGAGATTTGTGATTATGGTCAGATTCGATTCAAAATTCGTATTTGTGAGTTTTTGGTCTAGGAGATTGTAAATCTTATTTTTTTATGACGGCTCCAAAATGGCGGACGAGTTTTGTGATTACTCATTGGTTTTTCACATTTCTCATAATTGTAATGTAATTAGTATTTTGACAAGTGTTTGCCAAAGCGTTGACAATATCCCCTCCCTACTCTGGGGTGAAATATATATTGAGGAGACGACTTTGAGTTTTACTCAACTTTTTCATACTGAAACTCCACTTTAAGTGCATTACTTTCTTCGTATAAAAAATTCAAGATATTGGACGATATTTGTGATTAAGGTCTGATTTCATTCAAAATTTGTATATGGGGGTTTTCGGGCTTGGTGATTTTTAATATTTTGTTAAAATTAATGAATTCAAGATGATGGCGGACAAGTTTTGTGATTAGGGTCCGATTCGATTCAACATTGGTATTTAGGAGTTTTTGGGATCGAATATCATGTTTTTTGTTTAACGGAGAATTCAGAATGAAGGCTTCAAGATGAAGTAAGTATCCATTTTTTGATTCGTTATTCGATTCTGTTCAAAACATCAAAACTGGTATTTAGGGATTTTCAATGACTATGATTTTCCTATCAAATTTGAGGAATTGAAGATGCGGACGAGTTCTGTAATCCATTAATCGATTCTATGAATACAATAGTGGTATTTAGTTGAATTCAAGCAGGATATATGTGTTTTGTGCTCTGTGGTTGTAGTTTATTCGAAATTACTACTCAGATGTTTTTGAAAATGAATGAATTGATTCAAATTGTTTCGGAAATAAGAACAGGGCGTTCAGAAAATCAGATGTAGAATCAGGAAATGCTAATTTTCAGCATGAACTCAAAACGACGAAAAGATTTTGTGACTAACATTCTGACTCTCTAAAGAATTCCATCTTGGATTTTCGGGGTAGATAACTTTTTTCTCAAACTAATTCACACTGATAAAATTATTTTTTAAATTAAACGAAACAGTATTAAAAATAGTGATCAATAAAATATCATCGAAGTTTTTTTGAAAACCATTTGATTTAATTAATTTAAACCACTTTCAAATTTGACATAAACGTGTACACATGCATACATACACATACACACCCACCCATACACACCCAACACACATAATTGTGAAAATTATAATATATTGAAGTTCCATTCGACCAGTGAATTTTTTTTCCAATCCCGGAGTACATCCACGAATATTTGCATCATATCTAGGGTTTATATCCTAATGAGCTTCAGAAAACATTTTCGACCAAGTTAAATGAAATACACTTTCATTCAATATATTATAGCACAACAAAAATGACTAGGCTCAGGGAATATTTCAAGTAATCTGAATCCGACCCTGTGTAAGAACTGTATGATCCCTCTCTTCACGTTTCACGTTATCAGCCGTATGATAGGAGCAACATGAGGTGCGTAAAGAAATTCATTTTCCTTTCGGAATCGATAATTGTAAGAAATAATTGATTTTCACTAGTCGACAGCTGAAACATTCCTTCAATAATTAAAATTGGATAGGTATTTCACAATTTGAATGGAATAATGCAAGGAAATCCCTTTCGCGAATACAACACTTTTTTGTAAAATTATTTACGAATAAACGGAATTTTTTAAGAGGAAAATGAGAATAACGTTGAGCTAAGTAAATGATAGACTTCAACGAAACAATGAAAGATCACAAAAATATTTGTTCATTTTGATGGTGGCAATGATCAAAAATGCACAAAAATGGGGGGAAATATCCTTTTCATTCATTTAATACTTTAGAAATATTTTTTTTGTTATTTTTATCTGTATACACTCATTCCACATACTCATGCCTTCATCAATCAGGAAAAAAAATCGTTTCCGACTCCCTTTTTTTCAAGGATGAAGACCCTTAACCTACCTCAAAAACTTTATTGACTAATTGTGTGATGCACTCACGGCGTGGCGATTAGAAACCGCGTGCCTTGGCATAGTAACCAAGAACACTACCTACACGCCACCAAGATTAAATAAGACTATTGGGACATATACAATATAACACAATATCCAAGTTATACAAACAGTGACATTTATAATTACAAATACGCAAATATAAAGATTACGACAAGAAGTATAAATGAAAAGTGAAGTTGAAAATAAACATGTAAAACAATGTAGAGATAAGAATGATGAGTCAGCGCAGTGATTGGATAGCTTGAGTGAATTCGTCTCGGGAATAAAAGAGATTTTCCTGGAGATATTTTTTCAACTCACTTCTGAATTTTCTTTCGCATGAGATATCCTTCATTTTTGGTGGCAGAATGTTGAGGAAGAAAGGTCCAGCGTAGGCAGGAGGCATTTTGTTAGCTTTTTCTAAATGCATTTTATTTCTTTTCCTTGTTTGTTATTCATGGAAATCTTTGTTTTTTTTAATTTCTCAAGATTATAGAAAGTGTGCATTAATAATTTATATGAATAAACACTGGTGCATGTCATTATTTTATTCCGGGCGAAAGTTTCTGTACATGACTCGTAACCGAGGTTAAATATCAAGCTAATAAATCGTTTTTGCATTATTGATACTCTAAAAAAGTCAGTGGTACGTCCCCATACTATTATATTTGAACTTATGGTTGAATAAATAAATGCGTAGTAAATGTTTAATATATGTTCTCTATTGAAGTTTTCTTTAAGTGTTCTAAATGCATAATATAGTTTCATTAGTTTTTTTCAGATTGCCTGAACTTTAATATTAAACTCCAAATAACAGTCTACTACAGTTCCTAGGAACTTGGTACAATTAATTGTCTCTAGTTTGCTGTAATTAATTTTGAAAATAAGAGCATTCGGAGTATTGCTATTTCTTAAGAATTCTACACATACTGTTTTTTTCAGATTATTTATTAAGTTATTTCATTCGCACCACGAATTAAATTTTTTTATGACAGATAGAACCTTTGCCTGAAGTTCTTGCAGGTCCACAGCCGAAACAATTATTATTGTATCGTCGGCATAGGTCAATGCTCTGCCAGCGTGCACTGATTGGGGTAGATCGTTGATGTATAGCAGGAACAATAGAGGACCTAAAATTACCCCTTGAGGGTACCTAACAGAAGGGCAAATACGTCCAAGTAGTCGTCAATTTTAACTTTGAGTGTTCGTCTAGTGACATAAGAGATCAACCATTCTTTTATGGGACCGCGTATACCCATCGCTTCCAATTTTATGTCCAGAAAGTAAGGGTCGATGGTATCGAAAAATGTTGACGGAATCCGTGTTGGCAAGGTGTAATCATGTTATTTTCATTTAGGTAATTCATCAGTTGATTGTATACGGCAATTTCAATAACTTTAGAGAAGCAACTAAGGAGACAAATAGACCTATAGTTTTCTAATGATAGTGGGTCGCCATTTTTGAAGACCGGTACTGCTTTTGATATTTTTAAGTCTTCGGAGAAGTGACCCGAAGTTACCGAGAGGTTTATAATGTCAGAAAGACAAGGGCTCAGTTCATCTACGCATTCTTTCAGTAGTAATGTAGGTATACCATCTATTCCGGTTGAATACCTTTTTTCGACTTTTAAATGATAGACGATAACTGTTTCAGGGTAACAGGACTGAAAAACATTGAATGTGAATGTTTCACTTCGACTTTTGTACATAGGTTTCGTGGTAAGTGGAGGGAATTCATTTTGTTGGTGACCGAATTTGCAAAGAAGTCTCCAAAAATATTAAAAATGTCTGTAGGACTAGAAATGGTTGTTTTCCGTAGCCAGTTGAGATCCTCCAGTTTAGCAATATCTTCATTTCGAGTTCATTTGAAAAACGTATTTTAGAACCAGCATTGTTTTTTGTTCTGGTTGATGATCTGCGTTCAGAAAACGCCAGACTGAAACACCAGTTGAAGTGGTCCATAAAATTTTTGAACACCATTTATATATCGTCTTCTACATCGGCTAAGTGCTGATAGTTACTTTTTGAAAAAAGCAGTTTGAAATTGGCGATCAACTGCGAATCATATTTCCTAGTTTTAATGTCGGTATTAGTAGCCTTCAAATCTAAGAATACGGTAGTTCTTCAAGTCAGCATTTGCCCGAAATGGTCTGATATACCCAAAATAATTATGTCACACGAACTATTTTCGAAATGACATAATCGATACCAGATGAAGTTATTCTGTCCCCGTATTTTGTTTTGCTATTCTATTTGGTCAATCCGACTTCAGTTCAAGTTGAAGTCCAAACATATTGAATATATCAAAGAGTTGTTTTTTGTTATGATTATGGACTAAATAATTTATATTGAGATCTACGCACACAACAATTGAGGCAAATTTCCCCGTAATTGAATCTAAGACAACACAGAGTTTTTCAAAAAACATTTCGAGGGCAGAATTGGGGCTTCTATAAATTGTTATTATGCAAGTACGTTTGTCTAGTTCTATGGCACAGTATTCAAAAACAGATTCGGCGGCTACGTCATTCAAATAATTAATAGTTTTGCAGGAGTCAGCAAATTTGTTTTTCACCAGAATACGTACAGTAACATGAAATTTTCTACAGTAGCATGAAATTCGTTTATAGCCCGATAAATACATATATTCAAGATATTGGAAAAACTGAGAAAATAATTGCACCCAATCTGAATGTAGAGCGTAGAAAAATATTTATGACTCGAGATTCAGTTTTAACAGGCGTATTGAAGAAGTTGAGGAGATAATATGATCAATTCTAAATGAAGAGCAAAGACAAAATATTTATGAATCAAGACTGTATTCTGAATGAAGAGCAAAGACAAAATATTTATTAATCAAGACTGTGAAATCTATGAATAAAATATATTTGAATCATTAACATAATAGCCTTTACCAGTTTCAGGTTATGTCACAATTTTCAGATAGGGTTTTGTTCTCAAAAAGTTTCAAATAAAAAAAATATTTGACTTGAACATTTGTCGAAATATAATCCGAGCCGAGATTCATTTGAACAGAAATATTCTGGAAATTGCAAATTCTACTGACGAGTGCGTAGGGTACTTACAAAAATTACAGTGCCTTGTGCGCAAGCGCAGAACTTATTTGAGTATTTGAACAGAAATATTCTGAAGATTGCTAATTTGACGAGCATGCGCGTGATGCATTGCCATTTCGTCAATGGTTCAGAATAGCATAGCAAAACCGTATTTTAGTTGAAATAGGACTCCGGTAAAAGTTTTGTGGATTGCAGGTATAAAAGTGAAAAGTATTCATGAAAAAAGAACTGTTGTAAAATCATTCTGTAATTCCTTTGGCATTTTCAAATTTTGCAACACTTCAGTCATTAGTCATGAAAACGTTCTCAAAGTATTTAGTCAACTAAAACGAACTTTATTAACATAGTGAAACTAACAAGAACAAAGTAAAACCATCAAAATGATTGAGCGGCGCTCCGGGGTGGCGCATTCGCTTTCAGAGCTGTAGGGAAACCCGGAAAAACCTGCAACACCACATCATCTGAAGAGTTGGAATTCCTTGATAGAGAACTTCTAAAGAGGTCCGACGAATTGTGACAATCTGAAGAGCTTCTCCAGAGTTATGATCAGATTGGCAGGTGTTCCAACTATACTTGTTATTTTATGACCGTCTGTTGTTATGGCACAGCTTTGACAGTACAGTTGACTATCACCTGTTAGGTATTCTGGTATCAGGTGATGAATGAGTAGATTCTGTATGGGCTGAATTTCTGAAACATTGGGAAACGCGAGCTCTTATTCAAAAAAGTCATTGAAGATCCTGCTATTCATTCTGCATTTGCTACAACATAAAACTGTGACGATCCTTCCTCCAAAATATTTTTGTACTGAAGAAGCAATAGGTTGTAATTCCTCACCATCAGAAATATCGACTGAATTATTCTCCTGCTCATGAAGTGTACTCAGCAGGTATTCTAAAAATTCGGAACTGTCTTGTTGTTCTGACGAAAAACTAGTTGGGCCCAAAGACTGCATGAAATCATACGGAGAAAAGGACACCTTTTTGGAAAATTGAAGTTATGAATGAATTGAGTTACATCAGAAGGATTCAGAGAGATACCATCACGAGCAGCAGATGTTTCGGGTTGTATTTCTTTGATCATCATTACTATTTTGAATTATATCCGTCAGCCGTTATTTTGACTCCAATGACGGAGTAAGACATCTATTCACGCACTTTGTTCGTCAACTAATTTCAACCTTTCAAACATACTTATTTGTTTGAGTTTTTCCGCATTTTTCACATATTTAGATTTTTATGCTGCAAGTTCATAATCACTTCTATATTTCTTTATCAAATCTTCTTCGCTTGAAAACTCTATCGCTGTTCTTGTATGATTGGCAAATGTAAAGCCATAACACTCATGGGGATATAAATCTCTGATCTTGTTCCACAAACTGATTGGTTCGAAAATTGAAGAAATTTTTTAGCGTCTTTTTACCCACCATATCGTTTGCCTTCAACTTTTCTGTTCCATGGAGTTTCTTTGTATTGTTGAATTAACCTATCTCGTACCGCGACTTCAGCCAATTGATTTCGGGTGATTTTTACTCTTCTATCACTCTTTTGTTCGTATTCATAGCATGTTGTATAATGTTCTTTTTCTGGTTGAATAAATATTCCCGGGACTATTCTATTTTCTACTGCTTGAATACTCTGCCCTAATTATTTGTTCTCTTGAATATTCTTCTGCGCCAATAATTCTTGTCTCAGGCATTTATTTCCATGAACCACAACAGAAAACTTTCCCAATATATCAACTAATCATTATAAGATGTCCAAAAACATCAGTCATTCTCCAATTTTACAAAGAGAAAACTAATGAAATCACGAAAAGGTTTTCAAATATCCAGCAATTCTTGCGAGGGTAAATTTTTATTAATGAATAAATCAAGTATTGTCTGCAAATATGAAATGAATAAACAACCATAATCAGTGTCACATACGGAATCACTGTCTAATTCCGATGATTGATTGATTCTGATTTGCTAAAATGCAACATATGTCACATAAGAATTTTGAAATACAGGTGTATAAGTACAAATTTACCATGACAACCTCACACGACTAAAATTCGATGAGTATGCCATCCCGAACAGATTTCATTTGTTTTGTCATCACAAAAATCCGAACAAAAGAGAATCAAATCGGTAACATTCTACCCACCTAGCTGAAAAAATGGAAACGTGATGCGCACTTGTCGCACAATGGATTACAGTCAGTAATTATCCAGTGAAAAGGCACTCAACATGAGCTGAGATTGTCGATCTGTACACCATATGGGTTTTTAGATATCCGACATTCGTGACCTTCCTCGTCAGTTTTGTTTGAGGCACCTGAATATTGAAATTTTTCGTGATGATGATTTAGCTGAATGAAAATGAAATGTTTGTTACCTTCGTCGTCAGTTTTGTTTAAGGCATATGAATATTAAAATTTTCCGTGAAAAAAAAAACAGGAGGAAAATCATCAAGGTGAATTATAAAAAAGTTCTTCGTCCAACTTCTCAACAGATATCACACATGAAAGGGCGGAAATACAACTAAGATTTTAATTTTTTTATCAAATCCGAGTTAATGTAGAAACTTTAAATTTTGGAGATTATATTCGTACAGAAGTAAATATGGGTATTTTTTCAGTATTACCTACCATCAAGTATATTATAAAAATGTGAAATTAACAACCCTTATGATATTTGATGCCAGAACTGTTTATGGATTTGAATTTTGTTAATTAAAAATATTATTAATTTTGTTGTATTTCATACTGGACTTCTTAACTTGTTTGTCCCCTGCTTTTTTATATAGAAGTAACAGATAGTTATCAAACAAATTATAAAATTATGAAATAATATCATGTATGGTATATTTACATTCTGTCCATAAAGTAACCCTCCCCTGTTAACTTTTGAACAAATTACATTGTTTTGGTGGAATGGTACCTAGTTCATATACTGCTCTCAGACATCAATAAGATATTCCTATTTTCGTCTGGACATTTTTTTTTAGGCCTTAGGAGTAGTGATAACTCATCCTAAATGCATTTTAATACTCTTTACGACAACAAAATTCCAGAGTCCAGAGACCTCTCTTCTTCAAAATGGCCACCTCGGTCATGTTAGCTCCCGGCCGGCTAGCTCCAAGCTCGATTATTCCACCACGGTCACAAGGAAGTCTGTTTTTTTTTATTCTAGTTTAAGTTGATTGTGTTTATTCGGTAGCCACAAAATGAGAATTACGATAACGGAATGGAGTATTTTAACAAGTTCAAATCTCGCAATATTTTAACCATAACAGTCGATTATTTTCAACATGAAAAAGTGGCCGGACTCAAACGGCAATGATTCTGGGATAAAATAAGATGATCTTTAATGCAAAAATTACTTCTTGAACGACTTCAATCAAAGAAAAGGTGCCAGCTTCATGCATATGAGGTAGAAGTTCATGACATATCTCCCTATATTTTTACCACAACATTCTATCAAACTCAAGCTGAAGAAGTGTCCGGCCTTGACTGGCAATTTTTTTGGGAAGTAAATAATATAATTATTAATGCAAAAATGACAATTTGAGCGACTTCAATGAAAAAAAAAGTGCCAGCTCCAAGCATATGAAGTAGTAGTTCATGTCAAATATCACAATATTTTTACCATAACATTTTGATTATTTTCAACCTTAAGAAGTGGCCGGCATCGAACGGCAATGGTAAAGGGATGTCAATCAGATAACAATTAATGAAAATATTACTTTTTGCACGACTCTAGTCAACGAAAAAGGGCCAGCTCCAAGCATGGGAAGTGTCAAACTCTGCAAATGTATTTCTCGATTATTTGCACGCAGAATAAGTGACCGGCCTCGATCAGCAATGACTTTTTATACAACTCCAGTCAAGGAAAAAGGGTCAGCTCCAAGCATGAGAAACGTCAAACCTGACGATTTTATCGCTTGCATTCTCGATTATTTGCAAGCAGAAGTAGCCGGCCTTGACCGGCAATGGATCAGGGATATAAATCAGATAACAATCAATACAAAAATGATTTTTTGAGCGACTTCAATGAAAAAAAAAATGTGCCAGATCCAAACATGGGAAATGTTAAACCTGGCGATTTTATCGCTTAGATTCTCGATTATTTGCAAGCAGAAGAAGAGGCCGACCTCGGCGGGCAATGGATCAGGGATGTAAATCAGAAAACTATAATACAAAAGTTATTTTTTGCACGACTCCAGTCAACGAAAAAGTACCAGCTCCAAGGATGGAAAGTGTCAAACTCTGCGATTGTATTTTTAAGATTCTCTATTATTTGCACCTGGAAGTAGCCGGCCTCGACCGGCAATGGTTTTTGTATGTAAATCAGATAACAATTAACGCAAAAATGACTTTTTACACAACTCCAGTCGGGAAAAAAGCGCCAGCTCCAAGCATGAGAAACGCCAAACCTGGCGATTCTATCGCTTAGATTCTCGCTTATTTGCAAGCAGAAGAAGTGGCCGGCCTCGACCGGTAATGGTTTAGGGATGTGAATCAGTTAACAATTAACGCAAAAATGACTTTTTACACAACTCCAGTCAAGGAAAAAGTGCCAGCTCCAAGCACGAGAAATGTCAAACCTGGCGATTTTATCACTTAGATTCTCGATTATTTGCAAGCAAAAGAAGTGGCCAGCATTGACCGGCAATGGATCAGGTATGTAAATCGGATAACAATTAACGCGGAAATGACTTTTTGCACGACTCCAGTCAACGAAAACCTGCCAGCTCCAAGCATCGGAAGTGTCGAACCCTGTGATTGAATTAAAAATATAAAAATTTTAATTTCCCATGCTTGGAGCTGGCACTTTTTCCTTGACTGGAGTTGTGTAAAAAGTCATTTCCGCGTTAATTGTTATCTGATTTACATCCCTGTTCCATTGCCGGTCGAGGCCGGCCAATTCTTCTGCGTGCAAATAATCAAGAATCTTATAAATTCAGTCGCAGGGTTCGACATATTCCATGCTTTGAGCTGGCCCTTTTTCGTTACTAGAGTCGTGCAAAAAGTAATTTTTTCATTAATTGTTATCTGATTGACATCCCTTAACCATTGCCGTTCGATGCCGGCCCCTTCTTAAGGTTGAAAATAATCAAAATGTTATGGTAAAAATATTGGGATATTTGGCATGAACTACTACTCCATATGGTTGGAGCTTGCACTTTTTTTTTATTGAAGTCGCTCAAATAGTCATTTTTGCATTAATTATTATATTATTTACTTCCCAAAAAAATTGCCGGTCAAGGCCGGACACTTCTTCAGCTTGAGTTTGATAGAATGTTGTGGTAAAAATATAGGGAGATATGTTATGAACTGCTACCTCATATGCATGGAGCTGGCACCTTTTCTTTGATTGAAGTCGTTCAAGAAATAATTTATGCATTGAAAATCATCTCATTTTATCCCAGAATCATTTGGTGACTACCGAATAAACACAATCAACTTAAACTGGAATAAAAAAACAGGATTCCTTGTGACCGTGGTGGAATAATCGAGCTTGGAGCTGGCCGGCCGGGAGCTAACATGACCGAGGTGAAATGGCCAATGGGCACATCTTCGAAAAAATTCAAATGACAACGATAGAATGATACTTGATTGAATCCGAGGGGGAACAACTAGTGATTTTTCGTACACCCAATGAATGTAGTGCAGTAATTACTTGTAATGAGAAATAATGAAAAAAGTTTTAATGAACTAGTTGTTTCCCCCTCGATTAAATCTCAGTAAAATGAAGAAAATCATCCAGGATAAAGAAAATGTTCATTCAACCTAATTGTGTAGAGAATTGGAAAGAAAATTAAATGCTTGAAATGTTCCCCATTGACTTCCTGACACATAACGAGACAATTCTGGAATTCGCCTTTCATTCACAAGTATTTCATCGCGTAATATTCCTACAACCGTATCTCACGCATTTCTCTAATTCAACGACCGTTCTTTTCGTGCCAATTTTCCTAATTTCAACCAAAGAATTTTGAGACAGTTAATTCTGTCAGATTTTGAAATTTGAAGATTTGGGCCTTGAAGCATCCAATTTGGGGGATAGAGAACTAGAAAACCAAAAAAGATTTAATGACTTTTATACAGTGTGACCCATTCAAAAGCAGGCAACCCCTAATGATAAATTAAAATAAAAAAACATCGACCAACAATCCAACCAACAATTGACCACTAACATGACTTTACCAAAGGTATCATGATTCGTTGCCGATATGGATCTTTCGATTTTTGTTACTAGGTTCAGTTAAATCAGTGAAAGTTAATCGATCAAGAAACAATTCATTTAAATGCAAGACCGGTATAAGTTAGATGGTGTCTCAATTTAGTGTACGCACACAAACAAAGCAGATTGTCAGTTTACTGGCAGTGGGCGTCTACAAAAGACGCGTTTAGACTTGAGGACGCACGCACGGATCCACTGCGAATGCTATAGTGTAAATGGTTATGCGCGCACGCTACTGTGCGCGAATAGTGGCAAACGCGACCCACTTGGTGTTGGACGCCGGTTCATGCTCAGAATAATTTAGTTCAACCTGTGCGAGAGTTTTCAAAACACTTTGTTTAACCATGGAGTGGAGCAATGAATGATGATACGGCCTAACACCCTATAAAAGAGTATAGAAAAATGATAATATGAAATTTAAAATATCCAGAATACTAATCCGAATAAAAAAACGCGGCCCTTGCTATTTTGTTGCCCGCTATCAACGCACCTTGCATTTGCGAACAAATGGATTATTTCCTTCGCCATGTTGTTCGCATATGCTCTCAAATCGAAACACACCTTAATTAGCACAGATATATTATACATTTTTTGAATGTTAATGGACATAGATAAAGCCGTGACGGAAATGGTGCCAGAACGAATAGGTAATGAATAATTTACCACAATGAATTTTTAATTCTCGGTCGCTTGTTGTCGAAGCCGGATGAGGGTTATACTAAGATTACTAGTAAAAATCATAAATTATTATAATGGGCATTGATATTCTCATTTACTTCTTCATAAGATATAATTAGAGGTATTATATCATGTACAGGAAAAACCGTTAATAATGTTGTTTAATCGGTGAGAATTGATGATATTTCCCATACAATATCTTCTCTTGATGCAATGGATGTTTCTCTTGCCTTATTTCTTCTCTTTCGTGATATTGAGGTCGGTGGCCCTAGAATACAAATATCTTATACATAGTCTAAACATTAAACGAATTTTAGGCTTGTGAGCTGTTTCAAAACTTAGCATAGTCACATGCAGAGCTACCACCACTTAACAATAATTGAATGGTGTAGTAGTATGTCATGTGCAAAAGCACATGTAGAATTTGAGAGCTAGCCGTAATGATTTGAACAATATTTTCGTACATCCTCCATAGAATCACTTCTATAACTTATGCGAGCTGAGCAACCAGCCCTCAGATTCCGAACTCTCGACCGATCACGAATCGATTCACGTTCAACGATTATATTGAATCTAGCTTGAATCGACCACAAAGTAATCGTCGGATGACTTCGGGATTTTGGGGGATTGAATGGCTTGATGACGTTTGTCGTTTGGAGATATAAATTTGAGAAACGTTGAAGGATTGATGAATACGCAGAATATCCGGAAGTGATTAGAACAAAAACATGGGAAGGATATTAATTCAATATTAATGCAAAGTTCTGTTGGCTTAGCCAGCGCCTGAAAGTTTATTGGCGAAATAATACATGCTGAAGTCAACAATTTGTACGATTCCATTGATATTTTGAAATGCTCTGGGTTGATCGCTAATCTCAAAAGGAATAATGTTGGAAACAGAAAAAAAGACATCCAATTTTACTAAAGAAAAAATTACAACTTTTGTGCCTTTCTTATTTTTGGTTCAAAAAGTATTGACAAAATTTCGAAATGAAAACATCAACTTGTACTCTGATGTATTTTCAGGTTGCTATGATACTGGGAGTGGCAGGGATATGTAGACGGGAAGAATCATACAATGAAAATATTTTATACAAATTATGAAGCTTCGGCCTCACCAAACCGAAGCATTTCTTTTTGAATTATCAGAATGGAAAATATAGTGTTCAGGTAGTGAGAAAAATTACAATCGAAAAGTGGCCTTCAATTAGCGCAGAATATTCAAAATAAAAAAATCCATACTGAACAAACGTAATTCTGGTGCACTTCTGGCAAATGAAGGAGCAGCAGGGTTGAAAAAGCATGGTGGGTGGAAGTTTGTTGAGAACTCCCTGTGGAATGAGACTGAATTCGCAGAAAATAAATTATATGGCAGCAATGAAGTGAGCAATTGCTTCTATAGTCGTGATTTTGTATTATATACTACATTTTCAATCATCAGTACGAGTAGTGCTGACAAAGCCGGAGCCACTTTCCCAGTTTCAATAAATAATTGTTAGGTATGTCGATCTACTTCAATGTGAATTAACGAAAGTAAACATACTTTTATTCTATAGTATATTATTTATAATATACTATACAGGTTTTATTTTCTCATTTTTCATGGAAAGAAAATGATTCTAGCATTGTTTACCTATGTCTTTCAAAATGTATGATTTCACTCAACGTTCAAACAATGGTAAGTTACTTACCAACGAATAAAAACAGCACAGACAACCTACTATCATAGAGAGAGACAGGTAAATAATCGAAAATAGTCTAATCGTACAAAAATATAACAATATATTTGTGGCCCATATATCAAATTGGCCAATACATAGTGCGATGTGATTGCAAATTTATTATTAGTCAGAATAAATTGCAAGAAATAAAAGCCATAAGCAAATTGAGCCTTACTTTGGTTGAATGGAAGCTTTGGAAATATTAATATTATTATTAAAGAAATATAAATGATGAAAAGCATTCTAATTTTTTTTGGATGAATGAGGCTACTTTTAATAACCCATTATAGAAAATTGAACTTAGAATACCTAAAAAAAAAAATATGTATTCCTGCTGAAGATAACTTGAAAATAATTTCTTTGAAGGGGGGCACTGAGACACAAGGTATAATAGGATGAAATAAATTTATATACTCTTGGAGTTGTGTATTGTGCCCCACTAAAAAAATATCAGCTTGTATAAAAAAACCCAAGCAAAATAGAACATTTTTCTATTTATATTATACCGGGAAACTTGCCAACAGAAAAGCCAGTGATTTCAAATTTTGCAGCAAATTGAGCAAATTGGTGTGGTAACAGGAGGGGTGCACAGTAGTGCATCTCTCTTATTTATGTAATATTATCATATCATTGCGTTCCTTGTTGCTCGCGTAGATTTATATATATTCATATTTATATATACAAAAGAGAAAATTACCCTCATAATGCAACCGTAGATGGATCCGTTTCGGACTCATTAGACCTCTTCAGTACGGTATAGCCAAGTGTAAAGTTGTGCAACACTTGAACGCAAGATCACACAAATATAGGAGCCAACCACAGGAGCCAGCAACACATTTGTGGTTAAAGTCAGAACACCTCTTGTTTACAAGGCTTGAACTAACATTACCACGGAGGCAACTATAGCTACCTGTGGTTGGCTCCTATATTTGTGTGATCTTGCGTTCAAGTGTTGCACAACTTTACACTTGGCTATACCGTACTGAAGAGGTCTAATGAGTCCGAAACGGATCCGTCTACGGTTGCATTATGAGGGTTTACCCACTAATTTTCTCTTTTGTATTTATTATTCCCCTCACGAAGCCATTCTATGGTTTTTACTTTATTTATATATTCCTGGGTTAGGATGTCACGCAGGTAGCTATAGTTGCCTCCGTGGTAATGTTAGTTCAAGCCTTGTGAACACGAGGTGTTCTGACTTTAACCACAAATGTGTTGCTGGCTCCTGTGGTTGGCTCCTATATTTGTGTGATCTTGCGTTCAAGTGTTGCACAACTTTACACTTGGCTATACCGTACGGAAGAGGTCTAATAAGTCCAAAAAGGTAGAGAAAACTTGCAACAAAAGCTTTCGTTGTTAAAAGCGTCCCGAGTAAGCCAGTGTCATGCTATGCAATATAAAGGTACAATGCAAGTTTATCACAATGCCTTTTGCCTTGCATAATTCAATACGGACTTCTTGGTTATTTTAATCTTCCAATCTGAAAAAGTGAAAATAAAATCAATTCAATTATAGAAGGGCAAAACATGTCAAGAAACCAATTTACCTCAAAAAATTACACTTTTAGTCAATACCTACTCTAAATTCCTTCAACTATAATATTAATAGAGGTAATTGATTTATATTTGAAATTACAAAAACTAGCATAAGGGCGTCGCCAGCTTATGACTAAGGGGGGGCAATGGGGCAATATTATGGAGGATAATAAATATGAACGCCTGGTACAGTCGAGAGCATGAAGCGTTACACTTTGGACGCCTTTGCCTCGATGACGATTGTAATAAGAACGGTTCTAATATCAATATCAATGCATTAAACTTCACAAGCCCTCGACAGCACAATAACTAAATCAAACTTTCAAACACAGTAATCATTATTTATTTCAACAAAAATAATATTCAATTAAAACATAACCTGCGGGGATTCTTTGCAAAAATTTCAACCACTTTATCATTAAAATTATTTGGGTTTTTATTCATTAATAGGTAAGGAAGCCAATTGCTTGCACGGCCTTATTCATGCATCTTCCTGACGCTGAAAAATCCCGTTCACTAGAATTTTAGAATTTGGTTCCTTTTTTTAAGCATTATTCTGTGAGTTGTCATTTATTCGATTATCGAGTACCGAATTCGACACATAGTCGACACGGGCTTGATTCGAATCGTCATGACGTCATAGTCGTCATGTTATATTTATAGGTTATACTACTTGTGGTTATACTTTATGTTTCGAGTGAATTATTTACATTGACTTGTCGCCATTCGAACCGACATATACATGTATCATTATTAATCTGAAAGTTATATGCCCTTTTTTGTGATTGCATATATTTGTAGTTGTATCACAGCATACAGAGATAATACCAAAAAGAACGATTTATTCTGGGGTTGTACAATTATTGTTATACCTAGGTATTTGTGAATGGTTTTTAAAAGTTGATTTTATTTGTTTCTTCAAAACTAAAAAATACCTATATTCACTGATTGACCCTACCATTTTTGCATTTTTTGTGATAGGTAACTACCATTCTTGTTTCAAAAAAAAACATGGAAAATATCAAACTTTTTTTTCAGTTTTCACTTGTTCTAGTGCCCAATCCTAAAACCTTCAATTCTTGGGGTAATTGTTTGGCGTAGAAACCTAATACTTATTTTAAATTTTCAAGTGACAACCCCGTATTTAAATTAAAATATGAAATTCAAGTTATGTTATAACCCATTTCTAATAATGCACTAGCTCCTACTAGTGAAAACCCAATTTATCCCATTTTGGCGCTATTTCAGATAGTTCAAATTTCAAATTCATCAAAGAGTGAAAATTTTAGGTCAATAATGGAATGTAAACAAATAATACAAAAGCACATGTCCATTTGAACACAATATTAGACATATATTAGACCAAGATGGATATACATCAATCGTTTCGACTGACGAAAAGTACTTGTCTACTAATTGTGGGAAAGTAGGCTATTTGCAATACACACACGATTGTCGTATAACTTCGGAATCATCAAAATCCTCTATATGACGCGATTAAGGGGATTAAAGTCCGATAGTGCCTTCGGAATCGTCAGAATGTAGACAATTTGCAACACATATACGATTGTTCAATAAGTTCGGAATCGCCAAAATTGTCAAAACGACACGATTGAGGTCCGATCGTCACTTTGGATTCCCAGGGCAGTACACCTATCCTTTCGCCCTACTGGAGTATTGTCATAAGTTACAATCGCCGAGTGCAGAACAGAAGAGATTCGATGATGTGTCGTTGTACGGTTTATTGTTATTTGAATTCGTCGTGGTTGTAGACCAATTACACAACAAATACCAACTGCGTGTGTAGATACAAGAAAAATAGTTAATATCCATCAGTTCATTTATTTTTAGTTTGATATAACAATAACGTGTACAGTGATTGCATTGTGACTTTTATCGTACCTAAATCTATATCGTTCGATTGCCAGAGTATACCCCTCGCGAATTTTGTGATTTGATAGTGGATCATACGACACCAACAGTCGAACATTTTCTTTAAATTACATAGTGCAAGTCGAATATTTACTCCAAATTTCATAGTGCAGCGAAAATAAATATTTATTTTCGCGAATTCCCATCGAGTCCAGCTGAAACTCTATTTCAAAACACCAGCTTCACTACTAAGTTAAATGAAGGAAGAGGGAAAAGGGATTCTGAATATTAATTTGTTGATAGCCAGGGAAGGTACGTTCCTACACTTATAGTTTGAATTTGAATACCGGCCAAGAATTGGTTTGATTATGAGTTCATGTAAGAATCCGTATGCTAGTCCAGTCAAGTGCAAAGTGGATGAATTATGAATTGAAAAGGTGGTTTTGTGTTGTGTTGAGAGAGAGAGAGAGAGAGAGAAAGAGAAAGAGACACACAGAGAGAGAGAGAGAATTTTTTTCGAGATTGGTAACATCAACTGTCAGATGAACGTTACACAAGAGGAATGGGATTTTCAGATATTTAACGAAGAAGAATAACCTTTACTTCGGAACTGTAAATTTTTTGCTGATCGTGATCGATTTTGTTTTTGGACAACAAATCATTCACAGCCGTTTGAGCAATTACTCTCAATTCAGGAGGAGTGCAACTTGAGTTTTCTTCATCAGTCATTTTTAAAAAGGCAATTTACTGATATTTGCATTCGAAATTCAAATAATTCATGTAAACAAATGAGTTATCTGACAGCCTTCTTCAAATTTTAAAATTTTTATCAATGTTACCAACCCGTTATTTTTAATATTAAACCGAATTTTTCCAATAAAAAAATACAAAAAAGTAACAAATAGAAAAAATTATGAAACACGTTTTATAAGACACATTGTCGCACTTGTTCTCTCGCTTCGCTCGTCGTACTCCAAACAACGCGTGCGACAAAATGGTGTCTTGTATCATAATATACTATTATGTTACGGAATTCATGTACATTTTCTATTTTTGAAAGAAGTGAAAGAGATTAAATTTTCAGCAATCATTTCGAAATAGTGAAAAATATAAGTCTGAACCATTTGCTGTTATTATCGAATGTCTGGCGCTGAATATGAAAGTAAATTTCAAAATGGCCTTGTCTGTTATTTTTTATCATATTTCCTAAGTAGTACAAACCTTCGACAGTTAACTTGCTTCCTGAACAGTTGATTTTCAACTGAATTCTTCCTCTTCTTTCAGTATGATCGCAACCACATAAATTTGGTACGCTCTCCTCACATCTTTTATGAACGTTCATATCACATGCTAAAATTACAGAGTACATCAGTATAATATTTGAATAATTTCCAATCATACACCTAATGAATATCATAGCTCCTTACCAACAAATTTTGACATGCATTTGTTTCTAATAAATTTTTTAGAAAAATATTTTACTCAATTCGCAAAGTTAGAAAAATACCGGGTACTTCACGATGACTGTGGGTTAGGAAGTAAGTAAGAAAGAATGAATATTAATCAGGATTCTTTTTATAATATGGACTATCCAGTTACCCTAGCTCATTGAAGACATTGACAACTTTGAACCACCTCCGGTTCATTTTTGATTTTTCACTGAACACAGGAAGATGAAATTGTGAATTCACAATAAACTAGTGTTCAAACACCATTTTTGTACAGATACAATTTACAGTTAGTTGTATACTGTACTTTATCTACGACTAATTTATTGTAAAAACATAACAATTTAATTTAACTTCTCATCTAAATGAATATTAATATTGCTACAATCAATAAATTGAACATAAGATGGAATGTTAACATGAAACTACTGTATGTTATTTATGACTAATGTATTAGAAAACATCTGGTTGATGAAAATTCATCTTCCATATCACTTTCCACCACACTTTCCATTCTCCAGTCAAAACCAAAATGAACATCTTTTCGACAATTATTTATCTTATTGACAATAATATTGCAAATATCACACTTAAAATATACTAATATACATATTATATGTAAACTTGCCACAAGATTAATAGGCCTATACAAGTTGTTGAGGTCTTGTATTGCTTATATTTCTATTCCGAAGACGGATAATTCATAATATTTGGTGTTGAAGTGACTTTATCGAACGTAAGGTTTTTCAGAAATGTTTGTTGGCTGTTGACATGGAGAATATTGAATAAATGTTATCTGATGATTTTATAGAAATGTACAAATCAGAAGACACTAGAGACAAACAAGAAAAACATGGTCGAAATGTGATATACATTTGTGCATTCGATTAAACATAAGATCAGTTACCGAAAGCAACTAATACACATAAAATATATAAATATAAAAAATATAGAAAATACTTCTCAGAATTTGTAGCTCATAGTTAACACCTTATCCATATGACTTATCATTGACAAAGCCAGGATTTTAAATATTTTGGTGATAGGATTAGAGATCACTGAATTCAGATGATGCTACGAAATAGACAATTGAAAACCAGAAGCGCATCAAAAGTCAAAGCACTCGAGATGGAAGAGTTAATGAAAACGTTTGTGCGCCTGTGTTCGGAGGTTTTCGGACATGTTTATACCAAAAATCCTAATGTCTGCGAAAGGAGCTGCCTAAATGGCATAGCTAGAAGTGTCACTTTTATTTATTTCGATAATGATCGGTCCAAGCAGAAACGTCCCAATTGAAAAAACTTAAGCTGACAAAGTTGGGCATGAGAAAGTTTCTATTCATTACCTTTTTATTCCTAACAATTTTCTAGTTTTAAGCTGTTGAAAATCGTATTTTTTTCCAAAAGTCAATTTCACACAACTTTTTTGAACATATTATACGAATATACATAGAGCATGAGTGGTCAGATAACAAGTTGAAGAGCATAAAAATAATCCTCAAAAATGTGTAGAAGTGGAATAATAATCAATAATTGCAAAAATTGCCATTTTTTTATGGTAATACCCTTATGGAATGGTCTCTACCACGCACCGACAACTAAATCATTTTCACCTGGTTTCAATATTTTATACAAAATAAACTTAGTTATAATAGTGGCAAGGAGAACGGGAATTAGCGCAGTGGTTGTGCTCTCGCCTGGTGACTGAAAGGTCCCAGGTTCGATTCCCAGCCGGTGCGTGGTTTTTTTCATGTGACAGTGTGAATGATTTAATTTCGTAGCTGACGGAAACAATCCTCCACGATTCACTGTTACGTTTAAAATTGACATCAGTTGCACCCAGAACACATGGCTAATGATCATAGCAATCGATACCAAAACACAAAAAAATAGTGGCAAGACTGTTGAGGAGAGGTTAAATGTTTATTAAAAACAAAAACTTCACTATTGTAAAGCATATTTGCTTTAATTTTCATAAACATAAAATGGTGATGAGAAATAACTTTTTTTTTAAGATCTTGTTCCCAAGAAAAGGAAAATTATTTATTGTTTAGAACATCGTGAGAGCCAAGGGAATGTTGGTGGAAATTAGTGTTCTTCTTGTGTTTCACTCCATGTACCTATGTCACTAACATAAAAACATGTCTCCAAAAAAAGTTGATCACCAGGTTCTCGGTCATTCTGAATTTCGTCTTCGCTGTCGATTGAAAAAGTCTCGTACACTCATTCTCATCATCAGTGAAAGAAACATTGTTCTGGCAATTGTTATGGCAGTTGTGGCATATGAGGGATCAGTTCATGCTGCATTTGTTGTAATCCCACTTGGCACCACCATAATCTTTTGTGCATTTGTTGAACATCATATTCACAACCATTTCGGACTGTTTGAGGTATGTGGAGTGGCTCGAGCTGTTCCCTCCATTCGGTCGTTGTTTGATTTCCATTCCCCTGAGCTCTGGAGAGAGCTTGTTACTCAACCAGGTCTGAACTTGAAGGTGAACCTGAAAGCTATGGGGCTTTGCTATTCCTTTGATGGTGTCGGCCGACTTGCGCTCTACGATATTTATAATACAAATATGTTCCTATCTTCTCTCCTTCGATAGACCGCGTTGTGCTCCCTTACAATATGGTTTAAATCCATAAAATTACCGAGAAAAGAAAAATGAAATAACAATTTGCAATCATTATTACTACAAACAAACCGATTTGTGATCTCTAAAATAAATTAGCGAGGAAATAAAAATTAAATGATGAATCATCTTCCATACAATTACGGACTAGCTTTTTGCCTTTTTCCTAATAAAAAAAAAAACACGTACGTAAGGTTAGTTCGTTCTGGTTAGATCAGACAAAATAATTACTCCTCACAAAATGCATGTATTAAGTTTCAACGCACTCAAATGTTTATGTAAGGTTAGTTTGTTCAGGTTACATCAGACTAAATAATTACTCCTTGCAAAATGCAAATTTTTCTTTTCCCGCCAATTTATCTGAAAAAGCACAACTCGGTCTATCGGAGGAAATAAGGTAGGTACACATTTCTATTATAAAAAATAATAGTTCAATAAAACTAAAAAACATACTTTACTTCCCATGGACTAAAAAGTAAAAAATAATTGACAATTTGATTTCTCAAATGTAAAAAAGCGTGGATGCTTTCGATCTATATTCTCATACTTTTAGTTTAATTTAACAATGCTGAGCATTCAAGGCCTCAAGAAAACTTTGTCAAGCACCCCACGCTTTTTTTACATTTGAAAAATTAAATTGTCAATTATTTTTTACTTTCTAGTCCATGGGAAGTAAAGCGTGTTCATTAGTTTTCTTAAACTATTATTTTTTTTACTAAAAAATCGAAATCTCCGACCCCAAAAACCATACCAATTTTGAATCGAATCTGACCATAAAGCCAATATACCAATTTTGAATGTAATCGGACCATTATCACAAATCTCGTCCGCCATCTTAAAGCTGCCGTTTTGTTTTTTTATAACAAAAAAATGTCATATTGCATTGTCACCGGAACTATGAACTATGAACTATGAAATTTCAAATCATTTGGACGTCTAAAAATGGGTGAAAATCACGCCCTAAGGAGTCAGTTACAAACATACAAACAAATAAACATACAAGTGAAGCTAATATCAGGCGTGTAAAATCGTAGAACGTAAGGCGGCCGATTCCAGGTAAGAGCGCAAGTCGGTCGAGAGCAAGGTGACCGTGTCCACTTTGATTGGAGGATGGGACGAGATATCTGGTTTCACGATGGTGACAGACTTCACGAAGTGGTATCGAAAAGAGTCGTGTCTCCGTTGGTGGTGTCTCATACCATGTGGAAAAACACTTATTGTCAGCTTCTTCAATGTCACTTGGTGGTACTGGTGGATACCTCCAGCTGGTTTATGAATGTGGGCGTTCTATGGCTGGATCGAAGAGCTATTCCTGCCATGAGCAATTATGTGCAGGAATTGAATCATGTCTTTTGTTAGGAAATGAGTTGATTGCGCTACCTGCAATGAAATCATTTATTATTGTTATTATTATCATTGAATAACTTAACAGAATTGATCTTTCCTTTTCGGAACGCTGCTGGCGTGGCTGACCTAGTGAATCCATGCAGCGGGCTAAGTTTTCTGCAGCTATTTTTAGTATGTGCTTGCCTTGGTGATATTCTCTTTTCATGAACTATAGGGAAATATTACTACCAGAATAGCTAAAAAAATTTCTCATGTTCTGGTTTCCACGAAAAGGAAGATCCTGTAAACTAGGTAGGAATTGTTGTTCTTCGTCGATTTCTGTATGTTGTATGCCTCAGGAACCACCTTCTGAGGCAGTGAGTTTCAAGTCTTTGCTGCTCCTTGAAACAACGATCACTGGGAAAGACATGAATGAAATAGATGTGAGGACTAAACTCGACGAGTCAATCTCAATGAAAACGTTAACGGTGGAATGATTGATGCTGTTTCAGAAGAGCGTTTTCCATAAAAATATCTATAGAATAGAGACAGATCGCCAACCTATGTAAAACTTACGCTTTTATATTAGTATTATAGTTAGTTCTTATTTATGTAAAACTGACGTTTTCTATATCATGTCGTCATGATCAAAAGAAATAAATTAATATTATTGTTATTATTTATTCAGGACAGGTGCTTTCTGAATCATCAGTTGACGGGAAGTGAAACAGTTCTTGGCAAAAAAGAGGAACTTTTGGCAATAGATCTCACATTGTTTTCCATGAAAAAGTACTGCTGATGGTGATAGTGAGCACTGAAAAATTATCGAAAATAAAGTGTTTGATTCACAAATTAACAAACGCCATCCGAAACGTACCCTGATTTCGAATGGAAACGTCAACATGGCAGACACTTTTCGAGGGGTTAACACGAGGACAGACAACCCCAAAGTTGTATCCGAAAAAATACAAAATGAAGTGTTTGATTCATTGTAATAGCTTGTTTATTACATGACAATGTATGGAATAATTGTAAAACATAAAAATAATTCTTGTTTACACTAGCGATAGAGACACGCTGCGGGTAGAACGCCTGAGATTGACGATCATAGATACAGCCTTGGTTACTCCTTGCACTCCCATTTGTTCTTGATCACGTGACCTCGGCTGAACTGTTTCGTACCGGGCTTGCAAGTACTGATGTAGGTATCTTGGCTATAATATGAACTCCATATTGTGGGGGTTGTAAAAAATATGTCATCACCATTTTGTGGTGGTGGCCATCGTAACTTTAGGTTTTCATGATGTACTGTATACTACTACACCTTTTTCAGTAGTATTCCAGAAAGCGTCATTTCAATTTCAAAATAGTCATGTATATTTCAGAAAGGATTAGCTGTATTTCAGAATAGAGTTGAATTTCACATAGCATCTGTTGAATTTCAGAAAAGTCAATTTGATTTCAGGAAGCATCAATTATATTTCAGAATAATCAATTTAATTTCAGGAAATATCATATGTATTTCATTCTGATCGAATTGTATTTCTACCAAGAAAGTTTTGGGGTAGTTTTGATTACTTCCATTATTCATGTTTTTTGTGGTGCTAAATCCGAATCTGAGATTTTTAACAAATTTTTTTGACGGAACATTGAAATAAATAAAAAAAAAACTGAAAAATCTCTTCTGCGGTTTATTGCTTGAAAGTTGAAAACTACAAATTTTTCGTTGATAACCTCAATTTTAGGAATGAAAGAGCATAACATTTTTTACAAATTATATTTTACAAGTTTTTTTCTACGACGAACCAGTCGGGCTCAAGGACAACTTGTAAATTGGCCTAAAATCCAACTTTTTCACTACAAAACTAATTTATTTTTGAAGTTATTTAGTGGATTCCCCCAAGTTCTCTGCGCATACCTTATTTAGATCATATAATAAAGGTACAGGTCACTTATTCAAAAATCACATACAAGTTATTTAACGAGGTCCCAAATCGTTCAAAACTTCAAATATACGAGAGACCAACAGGGAAAGATACTCAGCGTTACTCAATGAGTCTCTCGAAAGGCCCGCGACTGAAATACGAGAGGGCAGTAGACGAAGTGGCAAGACAATAGTCGAAGCCTACGAAGAAAACTGTCCTGAGAAAAAAGGTTCAAAATAACAAAACGGTCTGGTGGAATAAGCATCTAGAAGTCCTCAGAGGTAGGGTGCGGAAGCTTTTTAACAGAGTAGAATCCAACCAAGATTGGACCACATACAAGGCTAAACTCACGCAGTACAACAAAGGAATTAGAAAGGTCAGAAAACGATCATGAAAGAAATTCTGAGAAGAGGTAACAGATACCCCTATGTGCTCAAGAATCCATAAGCCAAAGAAGGTACTTACTGTAAACCAAGTGGGTTTCTTGATAAAGGACAATGCCTATACTACAACGTTCGAGGAAAGTCTAAGGATGCTTGCAGAAGCACACTTTCCAGCTTCAGTGAAAGTTCTTGAAGGCCCGACAATAGTAGACAGCACCAGAAGCAGGCGAACAGCTTTGGAATGGAGGCTTGCTACGGAAATAACGAGACCAGATCAGGGGTCTATTCTTGAACCATTCGATTTCAAATCGGGTACGAAAAAAAGAGAAAAAGATACATGTTTCATGTTAATTGGTATGAAATAGTGATCACATGAAACAGTGAATCGAATTCGCATACGTAAAAACTCGAGAATAGCACCCCGCTATGAGTAAATTGAAACCATACAAATCCCCTGAAGTAAATGGAATATACCCTATAATTATCCAAAAGAGACAAAAAATACTTCAAGGCTTGTGGCAAGAGGTGAGAATATTCGAAAGTAGGAAGAATAGGCGACAAGACACCCAAGGCATATCGTCCCATAAGTCTTTTCCGCTCAAAATATTGGAGAGGCTGATAGATAGATACATAAGAGATGAGGTACTACAAACAATCTCGCTCAACGCCAATATGCGTATCAGCCAGGCAAGTCAATAGACTTAGCACTGGATGACCTTAACAAGCTACTAATGAAGTCCTTGGAAGAGATAGCCATGACAGCATTTATAGACGAATGGACGAACTAATTGAAAGGCTATCTTCCAAAGGCTTCCATTGCCTAGGATATGCCAAGGATATCGCGATTTTTGCAAAAGGAAAATTTGCAAGGACAGTCTCGGAGCTTACACAGTCAGCCATAGATATAATCGACAAGTGGTGTAAAGAGGAGGGGCTGACAGTGAACCCTCATAAAACCAGAATAGTCCCCGAAAAAAAGTACTGGAAAGACTTTTAGGTAGCCTGTACTGAACGGGATCGAAATTCCATTTGCCCAAGAGGCAAAATACTTGGGAGTAATCTTCGACCATAAGTTAACTTGAAACCAATACCTACCAAAAGTTATGGAAAATAGTACAGTAGCCTTCAATCTGTGCAGGAGAATGTGCAAAAAAAGTTGGGAGCTTCAACCAAAAAAAAAATACATGGTTCTATGTCAGAGTTATCAGACCCATGATAACGTATGGGTCGGTGGTATGGTGGCCACAGACCAAGCAGGTAGCAATGGTTCGACGGCTCAGAGGATTGCAAAGACAAGCAGAGTGCCACCGGGGCCATGAGAACCACTCCAACAGCCGCCTCAGAGGTCTAGCTCAACCTGCTTCCCCTTCACATATACATACCAAACGAAGCCAGGTCAGTCATGAGCAGGCTGCATAGACAACAAGCACCCATAAGCAATATGTACAGAAGAAACTACAAGCTATACGAAGAGTTGGAAAAATACTTGTTTACAAGAATATCCAGATATAGCTTTGACAAAACTTTCAAGACAAGTATAACGGACAACGATGCGTGGAAGGAGGGACCTCCCATCAATGCGGAAATCGCTGTCTACACTGATGTCTCAAAAACTGATGAAGGTTCAGGAGCCGGCATTTACGGAACCGAGCCGAAGATAAAAATCTTATTAAGCCTGGGCAAACAAGCGACGATATTGTGCACCATTGTGCACAAGAGCTAATATGGCAGGAATTTTTAGAAAAACAACATTGTCATATACTCAAATAGCCAAGCTGCAATTAAAGCAGCCAACTCAATGCAAGTTACCGGAATATTTGTTTGGAGCTGCATAGAAGCCCTAAAAGAGTTCGGCAGTCAGAACAGACTGACCCTAGCCTGGGTACCATCACACACATGTTATAGATGCAATGAAGAGGACAATACATCCCGAGAAGGAGCACGTAACGCCTTGAATGGCCCAGAACCGTTTTGTGTTGTGTAAGACTCTCAACACTCCTTTCTTATCGCACTGTCACTAGCAGTCATCGACATAACCTCAAAGTAGACTGTCAGATGAGACCTTTTATTGAAACTGCTCCAATGACGAGCAAGAGTAGAAATATTTTTTTACTTTTAGTTTCATCACAATATAATTTCTTGAGAAATTCACTAAAAATGTCAATAAGTAGCCAATAATAGTTTTGGAGTGAAAAAAAATGGGTTTTTGCAGAAATACGCCAATTTTTATTTGGCGTTTGAGCCGAACTTTCTATCGGAAAAAAACCCAAACAGTGGAATTTGTAGAAAATGTTATATTCTTTCATTTTGAATGGACAAGTTATTCACGAAAAAATTATAGTTTTCGAATTTCAAGCGAACCATTTTTTTGCATTTATTTTAATGTTCCGTAAAGATTCGGATTCAGCACTCAAAAAAAACGTGTGAAATGGAAGAAATCAAAACTACCCCAGAACTTTCCCGCCAGGGGCCATGTCAAATACAAATTTACTGAATTTATTTGGAATGTGTCATTTGTATTTCGGATAAAGTAAAAAATAATAAGAAAGCATGATTTGTATTGCATAATTCATAAATTTCAATGTGTATTGCTCAATTTACTAAATATTAAAGGAGTTGGCTGGTACTATACATTATCGTTCTCAGAAAAACTAATTTGAAATTCCTTAAAAGTGGTAGATATTGATAAATTCCGAAATACAAATGATCACAGAACTCACAGATCTAGACGCCAATGTTGTTAAATAAAAACGAACCCTATCATCATACCTCAAATTGTACTCATGACCATGCGTAGTAACAAGGCTGCCATGTCAGGGTGGGTTTAAATGAAATTCTATGGTCTATGTATTTATATAGTGAAATAAGAAATATGACATGAGTTCTACAAAGAGACTGAAATCACTTGAAGTGGGTATTGGAAATTTAGCTGACATGAACAACATTTTTTACGTAGTGTGACAATAATTGTGTCTCAGAAATATTTTGTATTTTGACTATGTTTTGCAATATAAGGTATTGTATAAGTTATTGAAATCTAATAATGATAGTATCAATAATTACCTCAGAACGATATTGCAATTTATTTTATGTTAACGAGCCCCACTGAGCAAGGTAATATACAGGGTGTTCCAAATTAAGTCGGCACCATTGCCAACTCCGTTATTATTGATGCTACGAATTCGGTTGAATGGGCAAACTAGTAGCATTTTTAATGGCCTTCTCGACGCCGAAAACAAAACAAAAATGACAGTCGCGTTTTCGAAATATTTCATAAAACAATATTTTTTTAAATGGAACACTCTATATTTTATCATGCATTTCGACTCGTAACTACATTCTCAATAACAAAGCTCCTATGACTTTTTTTCCTAAAGTTGAAAATAAGTCAGTTTTGTCAATAGGAAACATTTATAAAAATCGGATTTGATAAAGCGCTATAAAATATCGAGTAAATGTTCAAAAATACTGCCTTCTGTTTGGTCTAGAGGCTAAGGCTCCTTCAACTCACTGGCGACCCGTGTTCAAATCGTGGTCGAGCCATTTTTAATTTTTTTTATGTGTCAGAGATATGGATTGTATTGCCAGTAATTTGGATACCGACTTTGGCTATATCTATTAAAAATTGTCAGAATTGTACATTCAATTTTAATCTAGTAAATAATAAAAGAAATGACTATTATTATAAGGTAATCAATGATCAATGAAGTATCGAGTGTATTGTCTGTATCTGAGATCTGCGTTTGTCGAAAAAATATTGTGTATTTCGAGCACAAACTGTAATTGCCGCTCTCCAAAGATCACTTTGCGCTCTAAATACACAAATAGCTATTTCCAACCGCATTAATATGACGCTCCAGCATTTTCTGTTCTGTATAAAACCGGCTTCAAAGTTTCATTTGTAAGTATGAAATGTAATGATAAAATTGTAGGTCAGCTTACTTTAGTGTTACAACTATATGACTGTATCATATATTAAACATTACATTAGGTTTGAGAGTAACATTGTTCAAATATTTCCTGATGAATATCAGATAATTTTCATTAATATATTTTTATATTTCCTGAGTAGGTGAGAGTTATATTGCTTCAACTTGTATATGATATATTGCTGATAAGTTTCATTGGTCATATCGATTACAGGGTGACCCATTATGGTCCAATACAGTGGTATGGCAATAGCTGAATAAAATCCAATTAAAAGTTAAACCTATAACAAAACTTCCCAAACAGGTATATTGTATAGGAGATTCGATTTTGATGTAACAAATATTATTTTGCATTTTCTGATTATCTTCAGAGAGCTAATTTTCATAATAAGTGTAAACGGTTGAAACAAGCTCTTTAAAAATAATTGAAAAATACGTAATTCTAACTAATTTTATATTGTAACACTTGCTTATCTGCATACCACTGCTTAAAAACTCATGCATGTAAGTTGAAGTTTAATTTTGCAATTTTTTTATCTTGTCTCAGCATCTAAAAATTATAAAATTCTGATTTCATAATTAATTCCAAGTTTTTTCTGAAAGTTTTGGACGAGGAAAAAAACATATTTGTCATTACTTATCAGTCTTTATAATAAAATAAAATTGCAAAAACATTCCAAAAGATAGGTAAGTATCAAATTTTTAAATATGTATATAACTTAACAAAATTAATAAAAAATAAAAAAACTTTAAAAAAGAAAATGTGATTCGACTCAATGGAGCATATTTAATTTCTGTCTCTTGTATACCTCAATTTAGCAAACTGAAACCAAAGGTGTCCTCTGAAATTTGGGAGTGGTTAGCCCTAACTGCACCTGAAACATATTCCTTTGTTGAAAAGTTATTTAACATAATCACTAGCATACTAGTGACTGAAAAAGTATGCACCATATTTGAAAATACATTGAGAAAAATTGCGTCTTCACATAAAGGGGTTGGTATTGTATCAATTTCATTAATATAAAACTTTTTTAGAAAACAATACTGAAAAGAGTTTCACATATCGTGAGTACTTTCACTGTATATTTCAGTAAACACGTGGTGTAATAACAGAGATGGCAGTTAGGACAAATTAAAATTTCTTACACATTACAACTGCAATGACTCTTAAGTCCTTTATCTTTTTTCCTGTCCATGAACAAAACATTGCAACATAATTAGAAAAAAGTTTTTCTAATGTTCTATTTATGCAGCTTTTTTCATTTCTTTCAGCAACAAGCCTTAATACCTGAAACTAAGAAATTTTTGGTAAAAATGAAAATTTATTTCATCATTCACTTTACCAATTTTTTTTGTAAAAATCATTTTTTAACTTTTTCTCCATGTCTTGCAAATCCTGCATTTTTTTTAATGGCAGTTCTGTTAAAGGTTAAAGTACTACAATCTACTAAGTCCTGCGGTATCTGACAATTAAGTCTTTGTTCTATATTTGTTAAATGTATACTGATAACGTCTAGGGTATTTTGCACACTCAAAACTGCCTCCAATACGTTTGTTATATGTGAAATCAACTGAAAAAGTAAAAAATTAAGTAAACAAGCTACCTCATACCTGTGACACGTGTCACTATATCAAAGTTATCTACGGAGTTCACAATTTCATTTCAATTCACTTTTTTCTTTTTCATCATATTCGTTTGTATCTGCCTCTCCTGATTGTTGTCATTACTATTAGGATGGTCAAAAATTACCTCTGCCGAATCGATATCAACACTGTTCAGTGACATGTTGTCATTGTCTGATTTATTGCTGGAACTGGCAACTAAAATGTTTTTTGTACAACTGACATTAAAAATGACGTTTTTAATTCATTGACACATGAACTAAAAACTGACGTTTTCACAAAATCACTTTTAACACTAGTGTTAAAAGTACTTTTAACACTAGTGTTAAAAGTAAAATGACAGATGAGATGATGGATATTCAGTAATATAGATCTCTCTAATAGAAACACTTTAATCAGATATTAATACTATTATAACAATCAGAATCAAAATTACTTATAAATATGTATTTGGCAATTTGTACAATTTGTGATATTAACTGACGAAGTAACTGCAGAAGCTTCATCGCCAATCAATGATGGTGCTATTATTGAAGTGGGATGATCAAATAATGCTGGGAGAGAACTAGAACTTATAACAGGAAACATTTTATCAGCTATTTTATTTTTATTTTCAATGGAATCCTCGATATAACCCTCAGCTACAGTTGAGGACTTCCACCCGCCATGTCGTTTTATTGTAGTCAAATTTGCTCCTGAATTCGCTAACAGAGATGCTGAAGATCTTCGAAAGCAATGGCCGGTAAACTGCTGCGGATCTGGTAATTTATGAAATTCAGCAATAGTGGAAGGCATCTTCCCAAAAGTATTTATTCCAACTGGTTGAATAGTGCATTTGTAGTTAGAGTAATTCAGGAAAAATTGACGGTGAGTAACAGAAGTTGGGCGTAATACAGCATATTCACGGTAATAATTCACGTAGTGTCCAACGATGCAAAAACTTCTTTGAATGTTGGTTTTGGTATCCGAAATATGAATTAGTAATGACTGTATAGTTTCTTCAATGTCATCTACGCTCAATTTGCAGAGTTCTTCACGACGGCACGCTCCAAATAATCCAAAAATGGTTGCCACTTTAATCATAAGATATTTGGTATCGGGAGCTTCATTTAAAAATCTGTCAATCTGTTCCCTTGTCAGAATTTTCGATTTTTTCGGACGGTATCCAACACTTTTTCGTTTCAAAAATGCGACTAATTTATGGTATTTACTTATATCCACGTTTTCCTTGATTTTCAGTTCAGCTTTTATCATAGAGAATTTAGACCACAGTGTTGATGATTTCCATAACTTCGATTTTTCTTCGAAATAAACTAAAAGTACGCTTTCGCTGAACTTGCCTTCAACTTTCTTCAGTTGACTCCATTCGATGAATCCATTATAAGCAATATCATATTGTTGCCGTGATTTTTCAGGCAACAGATCTAAAGTTGCTCTGTTTGCAGCTTCTTGAATTTCTGGTGGAAGAAAATCATCTGAATCATCCATTCCAACTTCCATTATATTTATATTTGCAACAGTAATAGCTACGAACACAAAGAAGCTAGGATCGTTTATTAATTTGTGGTAACTAATAAACAACAATTATTAGGCAGTTGTTTTTTACCTGCCTGTCATGCTTGCAATTTAGATTTGAAATACAAAATATGGTTGTCAATTATAAAGTCCATGTAGCTAGATCCGTAGAGCATCTGACTTGTAATCCAAAGATCGTGTGTTCGAATCCTTATTGATCTTATTTTTTTTTGTTTTTTTCTTACTAGCAGTAACTGTTGAACAAAAAATTTTGTATGATACATTTGTTAAAAGTGATTTTATTTTGCTCGTGGGGTTGCTCCACTCGCTAACGCTCGTTTCGCAATATTCCCCACTCACAAAATAAAATGCCACTTTTAACACTTGTATCATAAATAACTATTGTATTGTAGATATAAAATATCAATATAATCAAAACCAATTCATAAGGCATGACGATTTTTTTTCTGTGGCACTTAAGCTTGTTAACCTGATTCTATTTAAATTACTATCTGAGTGAGGGTTAAAACTGATTTTATTTATAGAATTCAAAAAAAGTGGAAAGATCTTTATATAGATATTTATCAACAGCCCCTGTAAAGGTTCACTTACCACATAGATCAGGGGAAGGTGATAGTGAATCATCGCGATATTTTCGATTTGGCTTTTTTCGCCTCTTTTGTCTACCTCCTACCTCTGAATTGAAATTTTCTCCATCACTTTCCAAATTTGTTTTTGCCAATTTTCCTTCATTATAAAAAGCTTCTTTGTAAGTTGCTAAAATGTAATACATGAATAATACTAAAATATTATGAGGAGTTTATGCTTATTTTGAAAAATACTGAAAATAGTCTTAGTTTCCAACTGAAACTTGAATAGGTGTTATATCCTATATACATTGAATATAAATATTTTGAATAAGTTGTTACTTAAAATGTTCTGTGGTTGTATCTTTAGCAACGGCAATCAGTTTATGACATATCATTATCATATTTGCTCAATACATTTACAAATGAAGTTAATACCAAAAACCTACCTTCAATCTAATTGAAAGACACTACATTGGCGCAGTCGGAGAAGAAATCCATATAGTTAAGACCATGATGATGTCCGCCATAGGCTCTATTGAACCATTCAACCCTAGTGAACCTTATAAATGTTTGAATTACGTTGATAGGCTCACGTTTTTTATGCAGGCGAATGATGTAACGAATGCAGAGAAGAAGAGAGCAGTTTTTCTCATAGTGTGTGGACCACTTACATATGATATACTACGTTCAATAGTTGCTCCAACTTTAGTCAGTACTCTTTCATTCGATGAAATCATTGAAAAACTCACCAATCATTTCACGCCCAAAAAGCCAACAATGATAGGCAGATTTCATTTCCATCGTAGAAGTCAATTACCTGATGAAAACATTGCAAACTACATCGGAGAACTCAGACGACTAGCTGCGGAATGCAGTTTTAAGGAAGATATCCTGAATGAAATGTTGCGGGATAGACTAGTGTGCGGAGTCCGAGATGTGAATCTTCAACATCAGTTACTTGCACAAACTGATTTGAATTTCAAAAAAGCTCAGGAATTATCGATTGCATATGAAGCTGCTGCAAATAATGTTTGTGTGCTGAACGAAAAAACTAATACTTCTGATGAAAGTTGTTCCAATCATCAAGTGGGGAGCAGCGTAACATATGATCACAAAAAGTCCTTCCCAAAATCAAATCAAAACAGGAACATATGTTTCAGATGCAATAATTTCCACTTACCTGCGAATTGCGAATTCAAAAATGCTATTTGTAGATTTTGTAATAAAATTGGCCACAGAGAAAGAGCTTATTTGAGCAAAAGATATCGGGGTTAAGCGACGAATAAATTTTCGGGAGCCCATCAACGGAAATCAATTGACCCGTGATCATGAATGTAGATAGTGGTGCTGCTTATTCAATGGTTGGACGTGATAGTTTCAATGAAATATTTGGTGATGAAAAACCAATTATGGAAGATACAAATTTTGTCCTAAGGGATTATCAGCGAAATAAAATCGAAACTTTGGGACTTTGCCATGTAAATGTGGAATTTGGGAAAATAAAAGAGAAGCTGCCTTTGGTTATAGGAACCAAAAATACGTCAAACCCATTAGGTCGTAACTGGTTTGATCCATAGAAAATATCACTTACTGGGATACATGTAGTAAACGTTTCCGTAGAAGTTAAAAAGGCGTAGATTTTGTTGGAATCCCAAGAATGTTTCGATGATAGCTTGGGAGAATTATTTCTCTGAATATTGACCAGAATGTCAAACCTGTATTATCCAAAGCCCAAAATCTTCCTTTCGCACTAAAACCATTGGTGGAAATTGAATTGAACAAATTGGTTGAACAAGGCATCCTTGAACCAGTAGAGCATAATAGGTGGGCAACACCAATTGTACCAGTTATGAAATCAGATAAAAGTATTCGAGTGTGTGGAGACTACAGAATAACCATAACTAAGGCATTGATAAAAGATCTATCCGGTTCCTTCTGTGCAGCAGATCTTAGCTACGCTGGCGGGAGGAAAAATATTTTCGAGATTGGATATGAAACAAGCATATCAACATTAAGGGTTGATGATGCAAGCGCAGAGGCACAGACGTTGATTACTCATAAAGGAGCTTTCAAAGTAAAACGGTTACCGGCTACCGCTCCACACATTTTTCAAAGATTCATGGATAACAGACTGGCAGGAATACCGTGAGTTATTCCATATTTTGACGATGTTCTGATAGTTGCTGAATCTATGGATCAATTGGAGATGCGTTTGGAAACAGTATCGAAACGATTCAATGATGATGGATTGCGTCTCCAGAAGGACAAATGTAAAATTTTTGTAGATGAAGTAGAGTTTTTGGATTTCCTGATAACAAAAGATGGAATACATCCAACCAATAATAAAATCAAAGCAATACAAGAAGCTCCACCACCTTCTTCAAAGCAAGAACTTCAAGCATTTTTTGGAATGATAAGTTTTTTCCATATATTCTTGAAGAACAAAGCAACAATTGCAGAGCCGTTACATCAGTTACTCCATAAAAATACATCCTGGAAATGGAGCGAACGGGAACAAGAAGCATTCGAAAAACTAAAAAAAATTCTATATTAAAGTACATGTTTGGCACATTACGATGAAAAAAAGTACTTGGTATTAACCTGTGATGCCAGTCCTTACGGCGTTGGAGCGGTGCTCAGTCAAATTGATTCCGATGGAAATAAAGTCCCAGTCGCTTTTCACAGTAGAACACTCTCAAGTGCAGAAAGACGATTTGCTCAACTTGATAGAGAAGCGCTGGCAATAATAGTGGGTATCGAAAAATGCCACTACTATGTTTATGGAAGGATGGTTGAGATCGGTTTTGATTTTATCAACCTATGACTATAAGCTGGTATATGTTCCTAGAAAAAATATACCACATGCAGGTGCACTGAGCCGTCTTCCGCTGAAACATTCTGATGAGGAACCACCTATAATACAGGAAGTTTTAATGATAGAAAATGCACCAGAAAAAGCATTTTCCGCAATGGATGTTGCAAAGGAAACCGAAGAAGATGAAACGTCATCGAAAGTTTTATATTGGACACAAAGAGGGTGGCTAGAAGATAAAAGTAAACTTCCAGAAGAGATACGGTCATACTGGCACAAGAGAAAAGAATTGTCCATTTATGAGTGATGTCTACTATGAGGAAGTAGGGTTATCATTCCACCCAGTGGGAGGAGTCAAGCATTACAAGTTTTGCATGCTACGCACCCTGGAATTGTTCTAATGAAAGCATTAGCCAGATCATATCTGTGGTGGCCAGGATTACAGGAACATGCCTATTCGAGCACCTGTACATCCTTGGGAAGATACAGGTGAACCATAGGTACGTCTACACAAGGATATTATTTTCTAATAATAGTATATTCCCATTCGAAATGGTTGGAAGTTCGAGTAGTACCATCCACATCGTCTCAATCGGCTATTAATGTTCTGAGAGAGATATTTGCAACGCATGGCATTCCACGAGTAATTGTGTCGGATAATGCAACTGCTTTCACATCTCATGAATTTCAACATTTCCTGAAGAAAAATATGATTCATCATGGAAGAAATGGAAGAAATCATCCAGCATCGAATGGGCAGGCAGAAAGAATGGTGCAGAGTACTAAACACACATTGAAGATGATGAATGATGGAGATGTTAGGGTAAAATTAGCCAGATTACTACTGAATCAACATACCACCCCCGGTACAACAACAGGACACAGTCCAGCCAAACTACTGATGGGAAGGAAACTATCCACCAGACTGGATAACTTCCATCCAAAGTCCTGCGTGATGAGGAGAAAAGGCAGCAAAGAAATTGGCGGTCTGAGACAATTCAAAACAGGAGATCACGTGTTTGCAAGGAATTATGGAAATGGTCCAAAAAGGAATCCAGCAATTATCCAAGCACCACTGAATCCCGTGTCTTATGGATTAGAAACGACCCAGGGATACGATATACACATACATGTGGACCAGTTAAGAAATCGTTGTTTAGACCAACCAGAAGATCCGGTAAATGATGAGAGCCATTCCGGGACCATTGAAATGGAACGTCGTAATGCACATCCCACGGATACAGACAGACCTTGCCGAAACAGAAAACGTCCAGCATATTTGGATGAATACGTTTAAAGAGTCGATCAAAGTAGGGGGAGGGGTGTTATATACTATACCTATACATCGAATATGAATACTTTAAATAAAATTTTACTTAAAATGTTTTGTGGTTGTATCTTTTGCAACGTCATTCAGTTTTTGATATAATAATATCATATTTGCTCAATACAACAAATAAAGTTAATACCAAAAACCTACCTTCAATCTAATTGAAATACACTACAATAGGTGATATGTTTAAGCTCAGAGGTGCTTAAAAGACTTACCATAATGCCCTAAAATTGTAATATCTTTCAATAAAGTCCAGTCTTTTTCTGGATCTACAGCATCCCTCTTTGTCTTTCTTGGATGGCCACCAGAATGTATTTTCTTTTACCCATTTTTTGGGTGCAGCAGATACAAATAATGTACTATTGTAGCGGAACTCTACTACTACATAGGTTACCTAATAACATAAAACTTAATGAGTATTTCAATGACTATGAAGTAAAAAGTTATAAAAATTCCTATATTTTTATATCACTTTATATTTGTAACACTTGTGTTACTGCTGTTTGATATATAGTTTGAAAATGTCCATATAGGACGAAACTGCAGTAATGCAAGTGTTACAAATATAAAGTGGTATAAAAACATATGAATTTTTATTTCTCATTTTAATGATGATCTCCTACCACATAGTAACGGCTACATCCATCAAGTTATTAAAAAGTTATACTTCAATGACGATAGAATGACTACCAGAACCATAAACCAGCAGCAGATGTGGAAAAGGGACTAGGACTATAAATATTATAATATATAACAATTTCTTAATTCGACAGACAAACTCCTACAACAGATTCCTTTCATGAAATGGCAAAAAATTTAATAAAAATTCAATGACCTGAATGCATGGATTCAGATATTCAGGGCGTTGAACTTGAAAAATAAAGTTATTTTTTTGAGTGCTAGATCCTATGATTTATTTTCCAGAATTTCTGAATAAAATGAACTTTTTCAAAAATGGGATGTTGTCTCCCAAATATTCATATGTAAATTGCTTGATTGGGCCAAAATGAAAACTTGTTATATGTTTGGTTTTCCTTATCAAATTGACAGTTTCTTAGATATCACTCAATACTGGGATATTCAAAAAACAAATTTTACACAAAAATTACTCAGTTTGAAGTTAGGCAATTTACTTACATATAATAAAAACAATTAAATGATTGAAATAACCAAACTTTTGTAATGTACACACTTAGTTATAACATTTTCTATCGGATAAATTTCCTCCTCTGATCATTGATTATTTATTGATGAAATCACAATAAAACAGTTTTGATGAACAAGGACTAGTGAAATAGTCTTTAACTAAACTCTGAATAATTTTTCAAAATAAAAATATATTCTAAGTCACTGCACACTAAATAATTCTTTCAATTTTTGCTGCAAAAATACATTTTGAACTATTTTCAATGACACAGTGATTAGATTTCGAACCAATCCCCAACTGGAAATGGCGAACTTTAACAATGTTATCATGCAATAAAGTTTTATTTTTAATGGTTAGGTAATCCAGCAATTCATATGTTTTGTTAGTTTGTTTTTCAGAAATACAATATTGCCTCCTTCCATAAACTCTGTTAATGAACTGTTCAAGAGGTCTATCACAAGTTTTTAGAGTACGTTTAATATCACTCATAAGGCAGAACATTCATCCAATTCATGGTATTTCAAGACATCTTCATTAATGTGGATTAGATTATGCACATTCCTTATCATATACAATAGAATATTTTTCAACAAAATATTTTAGCCATATTTTAGCAGTTTTATTGTATTTAATGCAAAGCCTAGGTGACACCAATATTCGAATAGCACAATGCAGCGTAAAGAAATACGTAGACTGAGATGGTTTTAACCTATATTTTTCAGAACTATTGGACCTGTATAGAGTAAACATTCCCTGAATTCAGTGGCTTTCCATCTATCAACGTCTAATAATGTTCTTGGCAATCTGGCAAAATCGTTACTACTCATACACTTTCTAATACTTTGTAAATATGTGTTAGTTTTTTCTAGTTATGATTCATTCATTCTTTCACTGATGTTACCTTTCACCCAGAAAACGAGTAACCTCTTTATTACACCTAAACAAACAAGGTGCATGTAATCTAATGGAAACTGTGTAATAAGGTCAATGTTCAATTTTAATAGAGGAGTTTTTAATCCTGATCTTCTTATAAATTATTTCTGAAATATTCATTTGAACGCAAACTACTCTCTAAATTTGGAAAACTCATTCTGTGATTAAGATATACACCTTCTGTTGTACATTTTGTGCATCCAAATGATGCATTTTTACTACTTACACACAAGATAAATGTTTTTGCCGGAATATCACAGATGAACTTTGAAATCTCAACTCCTATTTTTTTATTTTTATAAATTACACCTTCAGTTTAAGGATACAGAAAATCTGAAATAAAACTGTTTAAGAGCTCCTCAGCAGTCTCAGGTTTACCAAAACATGGTATACATCTATAACGAAAGCTTTTTGCTAGAGAAAGACCATCTACATTGATGTCAATTTCTAAAGTAGGTGGTAATATCTCAACATGAATATTGTTAGTGTAAACAAAATCCCTTCATTGATCCCAAAATGAAAGTACCTACCAGTACTTGTCCCAACTAAAGAACCTAGTTGCTTCGTCTTTAGCAGAGTTATACAATCAGATGGCAAATTCAGAAATTCAGTGGGTGAATGACCCTGTTTCAATATTGTTAATAGCTTATTGAAACTTTGATGTGATATATGTCCTTCGACAGCCCAGTTTGTTAGTGCACTAGTTGAAGTATTTTTCGTCCCTGAGGATAATTGTAAATGAGTCGGAATTATAGTCTGATCAGTAGGAAGTGTAAGGAACTTAGTGGAGGAGTTGATCAAGCTTGCTGGTTCACACTGTTCACAGATGGTAGTCAATCTTTCACAGGCCGAGGAATTTTCAATAGATTCCTTCCCCAAGTGATTTAATTTCTTGACATCAGCAAGGAAAAATGGTAGTTTCGCCCTACTTCGTTTTTTGATTACTTGCCGCAAATACTTTGGATTCATTTGGCCATTCAATTTGCGTTGTTTTCCATTCTAAAAAATTCATAAGTCATTTTATGTATTTAAATTCCTAATGGGTTAGTGAGAGTGATTAAAATGTTGAAATAAAAACTTGGTTAGAATCTCGTTAGTGAAAAACCAAGATGACGCCAACTACTAACTAGTGTAACACCACAGTATCAAAATCAAACAAATAATTTTAATGAGTCATGAAATATACAAGCAACTTACATGGACAGCTGATGGTTCCGCTCCAGACATATATCTCTCATCTATTCATCCCTTGGAGCACTAAAATGTTATTTTTATTTAGCGAACGTTTATCACAAATCCTTGAACAAATCACAAGTCGGACAAGCCACAAACAAAATAACAAATCATAGTGTCAAGACAACACAACGACGCCGTTAACAACCATTATAGGAAACCACACCGCGTCACCGAGTATCCGCATAATGTCAAGAATTCGCGCGAAATTTAAACTGAGCTTGCCATCACCCGTACCAAACTTCTCAATAGTTTATGTAGAAATTAAATTATTACTGTAATTATTCAATTCAAAGATGCCGGTAAATTTCGTTTGAAACTCAACTGTAAGATTTGGAATATAATATTTCAAACTAAAATTTGAAACAAGCTTATTTTATGTTCAATATAAATCATTGCAGAAACGTTGCATTTATTACATTACTTTAAGGTAAATTTCCAAAGTTACTTTTGTTATAATACATTTAACTTGGTTTTGACGTAATATTATAAAGTTATAAGATATAACATTAATCTAAGTGGAATGTAAGCGTTTAATGTAGGTTTCATATGTTAACCATGAGTAATATTTCAATAAGCTTATGTAATGTATTATATTCAGTGGGGCAATTCTTGTTTATATATGAGGTTTTGCTTTTTGAGTTCATCTATATAGACGTCTTTCCCGAAAAAATGTAATTTTACTGATAGTAATAATAATTAGGTGAATTTTTTTATTAAATTTTCATCTACTACTAGTCCTAATAATCAAAAATTTTGCACAAATATTAAGGACCAACGAAAATACAAAAATTTCATAATATTATGTAATGAAATAGTAATAACAATGATGAGGATTTTAAAATTCATTTCTCACCCACTTCCAATCGTCCGAATAAAATATATTGATGCTAGCGGCCCTGGCAGACGTTGTCCTGTATATCGATATTTCTATTCCGCGCACTAACAGTCATTAAAGTTGTCGAACTCATTTTATCGCGAAGTCACTGGAAGCAGCTGCTACATTCAACTTATAAATGAAAAATTAACTGGAAAAAAATTATGTAGTGGACAGAATTGAGAATATAAACCATTCACGAACCCACTTGAACACACAAAATAATTCATCAGAATCGGTCTAACCATTTAGGAGGAGTTCAATGTAGTACACACGCACAGAAGATTTTTATATATGAAGATATTTTGAGAATTTCTGAAACGACTCTAAAGATTTGGATCAAGTTTTTAATTAGAACAAGGTTTTGCTTTTAAGGTTCATCTTTCATAGGTGTTTTTTCTGAAAAACGCGATTTAAGATATATATCTATATATATTTTTTTATTTCGAATCGAAGAATTGTGAATTCGAACCTCTCTCGACAGTCGGTATCGCAATTTTGTCGTATCATTTTTTTTTTCGTGGAATTACTGATTGGCGAAATTATTTCGTTGAAGAAAGAAATGTATCCGAGCTTTGCTCTCAAGCTTTTAGATCAGATTATTAACGCAAAAATTATGTCTCGTTAAATTATTATAAAACACAGTCGAAATCAAGATGCAATCAAAATAGTCGACTATTTATCAAGGTCTTGTTATATCACCTTTGAATCTGAACCAACGATTTTCATATTCACACTAGTATCGATATGAAATCTCATATTCACACTTGTGCAAATATGACCGTCATTTTGACATTCAAAATGTAAACAAAAATTCGCCATACTGAAAGGAAATTAGGAAAAGGTATTTGCCACAATCAGGTTATGTTGAAAATGTTAAAAGTTAAAAACATTTTAGGTTTCGAGATAAGTGTATATTCAAACTTGTAGAAAAAAATATATCATATGCCACACTGTTATATATACATTTAAGAGATGAATAAGTCAGAACAAGAGTATAAATATTATCACCTTTCTCACTAATCTCACTATGGCTGATTTGGAGATGTTACAGTTTTATTTGTCACTTCTGCACTGAGACAGCAATTCATAACCCCATACAGATTTCCAATTATATAAAGATTGTTTTGAAAATTTGTGATTGTGGATTTTTGATAGTTATGAAAATACGTGTAAGATTTAAAACTTAAGTCCCTAAAACAATTGTATTGCACTGCAAATGATATGAACTCTTGTGTGAATTTTCTCCACGAAAACTACTTTCTATTTTATTATTATATATTGCATTCACCTCATGTTTTTTGCTTTAAATCTGAAGTATTTTCATAGCTATTGAAAATTCGCAATCACAAATTTTCAGAAAGATCTGCATGTGGTTAGGAATCTATATAGGGTTATAAATTTGTATTGGGCAAGAAGATAATATTATCTTATAGTTCTGTACAGAACCCATACTCTATGACAAGGCCGGCTAGAAACTTAAATTTCGTCAAACAAATTACACATACAGTGTAGCCAACTGACGTTTTGGTAAATCTGAGTTCGTACCACAAGCCAATTTTGGGTTTTATAATCGGACTGTACACTGTTAGTATACTTCATAAAATAATTATTATTAGATTCTCATATAAGTACGTGAACTGGCAATGTTGTTGATGATTTGCGCATGATCGGGGGTCTAAATGCATACACGTGGTTTCGCCTTTTAATAATTTCAGCTGCTTAGTGCTTATATTAGCAGTCTCGGTGAGGGTCTGTGCAAATGACACATTCCGAAATAGACATGACATTTTCTGAAATACAGTTGACTATTTTGAAATTCAAATGATGGTTTCTGTAATCAAGTTGATTATACTGAACTACAATTAATATTTTCTGAAATCAAATTGACTCTGATGAAATTCAACTTGAACTTTCTGAAATTCAAGTCACTATTCTGAAAACCAATTGACGCTTTATGAAAATCAACTTAGTATTCCGAAATACAATTGATACTTGACTTGATATAAGTAACAATTACGAAATTTTGAAATGAACTTGGCACTTTCTAAAATACTACTGGAAAAGGTGTAGTCAAGCCCTTTCATTTGATACCTACCTATAATGAGGGGATTAAAAAAAAAATCCAACATTTTGTGGCGGCGGCCATCTTGGATTCACAATGGTACCAAATACACATAATTGTATTGTCATCAGAACTTACGGTGAGTACCGAATTTCAGATCAATCGGTCACCAGGAAGGGGGTAAAATTTCAATTACTATATTTGACCCAAAAAAACAAAGAAAAGGGGAAGCTAAATAATACCGTTTATTTAAAAATGAAAAAAATGCTTAAAAAAAGCTTTTAAATGTACTAATAGGAGGAAAATAAACTGAAGTGATTCGAACCTATCATTTTGTTACATTATGAAATTTCAAATGATATAAAATTTTTTCGCGAGAAAAGTATTTCCTATAAATTCAGTTTAAAATCATCTTTACCAAGATTCATTGTCGCGACAAGCTTTTATATCATATGAAATTTCATAATGTAACAAAATGATAGGTTCGATTTACTCAAGTTCATTTTCTTCTTTTTAGTGCCTTAAAATTAAAGCTAGTTTTTGAGAGGTTTAATTTTTATTTCCTTTTGTTATTTTTGGCATCAAAGACCTGGCGCGTCTATTAAAACAGATAACAGAACATATCTGTTTTAATAGACGCGCCAGGTCTCTCGACTTGTATGTTCCCCATATAATACTGAATTCATACATACATTACGAAAATTATTCCATGATTCGATGTTTATCATACAATTATAAGGTATTTGAGTTTTCTGAGTTTTCTCTACTTTGGGGGGTCTGAGCACCCTGAACAATATTTTTTTGGTCATAATTTTCATCGTCCGAAACAATCAGGAAATTTTCTACGCCTTCTCAATCTAGACAGGGTGTAAAATTTTTTAAAACTATATTATTCGATTGTTAGATATTTTTCACTATTTTTACAGATTTTTCCGATTTTGATTTCGCAAGTTTTCGCAAATTTTTTTGGAAAGAATGTATAAAACCGTTGAAAGTTTTTCCGTGTAGTGAGATAATTTTCAGTATTTTTATGGATTTTTTCGATTTGCATTTAACGAGTTTTCCTAATTTTTTCTGTGGCATTAAAAGGGGGCGAGCTCCCTAATCGATTTTTTTTCATAATTATTTTCCATGTCTGAAACTGTTGAAACATTTTACGAATTCCTTTGCGTTCTCTGTCTAGCTTTTGAGGGGGGAGGGGAGGAGGGTTGGAATTTCTTAATCCAAAATATTCGACGGTAATGTATTTGTCACTATCTCTAAGGATATTTTCGATTTTATTGATTTCTTGAGTTTTCAACATTTTTAGATCAAAAGGGAGGGGCCCTAACTAATTTTTTTTCGCTTCAAATCCGTCAAGAAAACTTCCGAAAATCTAGTAGTTCTCTTACTAGCTTTCGGCGGCAGGTGGGGACAATTTCTTTGACATTGATGTATTGTCATCGAAACTGAACCAACATCTAAAATTTCAACTTCATATGATGAGAGGAAGTGGTTCTAATTCAGTTTGCAAGATATGTACCCATCTAACACACACACACACACACACCCACACAGAGAGCAAGTTAAATAACAGGTTTTTGATTAATGATTTAGAAAAAAATACAACTTTGAAGTTGTCTGCTGTCGTATAAACCCCTCGAAAAGTGTCTGCCTTATTCAATATTCTATTCGAAATCAGCGTAAGTTTCGAATGGCGATTGTTACTTTGTGAATCAACATTTTCAGTAAATTTTTATATAAATTACCTGACGAGGAAAAATCTAAATAATTCAAAAATTAGATCTCTCCTCTTCACAACTGTTCGGGATATTTTTCAGATGTCAAGTTTGCCGAACTTTTCAAATTAAAAAAAAAACATTAGTTTTCTATAAAAAAAAATTCTGTACAGCTGAATTGGTTGCAAACTTGATTTGTGATTTGAAATAATATAGTCAATATAACTCCAGGTTTGCAAAACTTCTGGAATTTTCTCAACGAGTATAGAGCAAAATTAAGTTAATTGCAATTTTGACAATGTTGCAGACTCCAGAAGAGGTTGCAGACTAAGATTTATTGCTTTCTCGATATACCATTCCCTTGAACAGAGTTTGAAAACTTTCGGAATTATAATGAATTGATTGTTCATTTCTACTGGCCTAGTACTGCTGCACAGAGTTTTATGGTGTAACAAACACTCCATGAAACATGCGTCATCTGATATCAGATCATCCTAAGTTGTTAGATTCCTCTTCTAGAATTTTTGCTAAAAATATTCAAATCGTTTACGTTCCTTCCCCGTTCATTCCTGGTTACACGGGCTGATATCAGAGATTTGGAAGGAAATCGGTATGAGGGTATTATACTATCATCCGGGAAGATGACGGAAATAGCAACAATAACGACAACAATATCAAAAAAGTTCATCAGTACATGAGATGCCAATTCAATTACTTTCTCAAGAGCTGGTGATTTATTTGAAAATTTCGGTATTGGTATATTGGTGTTAATTTTGAAACTATCTAGTAAATATCATATTCAAGAGAAGAATTCATTAAAATGTAATATAAAATGTCTTAGGTTTTCAAATGTTTTTTTCGAGAATCTTGCTTGAGAATTTCTGAATGATTCTCATTGTTTTCCAAAGAGAATATAATCTCATGCATTTCGTGAAGAAAGAAAATATTTTTACAAATTCTACAAATTGGTCTAGAATTTGATGTAGTAGGCAAAATATTCTAATAGTGTAAACGATTTTGAAGATAATTGCATGTTCTACAACTTTCTCCTACCACTTTTGCTCTAAAGAAGGCACAAAACTGTAATATGCAATATTCAAACCTTGCTTTTTCAAGAAATTACCGATTTTATTGCTTGGTTCACCGATATATGTAATTGTTTTGAACCTTTCGTGGTCTTTTGTAGTAGGATAAACTTCTTGAATAGCTTTTTTGTATTTCTTCTTGGTCAGAAGGTTGTCTATCAAAGATGATTTATAGTCATTGTTAACTGCAATTTGTTCAATAATATTACATTCTTCATTAAAATTTGAAGTACTAAGACGAAGAAGTAATATATGTATCATACTGTTATAAGCTGCTACTTTGTGTTGATATGGGTGCGATGAGCTATTATGAATTGTGATATCTGTATGCGATGGTTTGTGGAAAATAGAAAATTCATGTTTATTATCCACTTTTGTTATTGTTAGTACCAAAAAATTATTTGAATTGTCCTTTTCAGACTCTATTGTAAAGTTGATAGAAGGGTGAAGAGAATTAATAAATTCCAAGAATTTATCTAAATTGCCTCATTGTTCCAGTGAAACCTACCAAAATATCATCAACATACCTATACCAATATATATAAAGTTTTTGAACATATTATTTTCTTTTATTTTTGTTTCTAAATAGTCCGTAAAAATTTCAGCCAATATAGGGCTTAATAATCAACCCTTCATCTGATGAGTAAAATTTATGGTTGAACTGAAAGTAATTTTGGTTTAAACAAACACTGAGTAAATCCAATATCTCTTGTTTAATGACAGGGTTAACATGATTAATATCTAATAATCTTTGTTGCGGAATGAATTGTTGCGGAATGAATTATAGCGAACGAAAGCTCTTTTGTGGTTTAGAAAAATGAATAGTATTTCGTCACATCAATAACTTACCTTTAACCATTTTCTTGGAGATGCTTGGAAGGTATGGTAATCTTCTCAAAGGGCCCTTTTGGTTTCAATCGGACATACATACACTTAAATAAAATGTTCGGAAAATAGCGAAAGCGGAAAATAGAGCACTTATATCCAGAGTGGATAACACATGCGGTACTTGACTTGATGAGGCCAAAATGGGTACTACTCCAAACGATGCGCGGACGAGGTGTCATTAATGTGAGTTACGCGCGCATCCCTCAAATGATAATAATAATAATAAGGCTCTTTCCGCAACATTCTCCCCGGCGAAAATGAGAAAAAAAATATAATAAATTCAGAAATAACTGAATGAAACTAAAATAAATTATTTAACTAAAAAAAAAAAATTAATAAAAATCAACCATTTTGATTACTCAGTTGGGAGTGGACACAGCTTTACCAGGGGACGTTTTATATTACCGGTGGCAGTTTTTACTGTTGCTATGCGGGCAATATTATCATGTCCGAAATGAAGGTCCACAATTCGTCCCATCAACCACTTACAGGGAACATTATCCACTTTTATCAAAACTAAGGTGCCAAGTTTTGGCGACGTTGAAGGATCCAACCATTTGGCCCTTTGTTGTAACGTATGGAGATATTCTTTCTGATGCCGCTTCCACATGTCCCAATGGATCTTTTGTATGAGTTCGAATCGTGAAAGGCGATTTGAGGGCTGAGAAGTGAACTAGGGCACGGGAATGGCCGTGAGGGGTTCGAGCGTGAGGAAATGTCCTGGAGTTAGAGCGTTAACATCTTCCACATCCGCAGTCATTGGAAACAAAGGACGTGAATTAAGAATTGATTCGATCATGACTAACACGGTATAAAATTCTCCATAGGTTATAATCTGCTGGACTACTACACGGAGAATATGATTCTTTACCGATTTTACCCCAGCTTCCCACAACCCAGAAAAATGAGGACTAGAGGCGGGATTAAAGTAAAAATTCATAGTTTCATGATCGGCATCGGTTTTCATCAGTTTCGTCAATTCTCGTGTACCCCCAACAAAATTAGTACCCTGATCCGAATATAAATCAGAAACGCGACCTCGATTTGCAACAAATCATTGTAAAGCCAAAAAAATATCAGAAGATAAATCGCTCGCAAGCTCAAGGTGTATTGCCTTCGTGGCAAGACACACAAAAATGCATAAGTAGGCTTTGCAAGTTTTAACACCTCGGTGGCTACTCAAGGTTATGAAAAAAGGACCTCCGAAATCTACGCCTGAATGGGAAAACGGTTTGATTTGTGATATACGGGAAACAGGCAAATTGCCCATTGGGGGTTGGAAATTCTTGGGTTTGATTTTCCAACATATTATGCATTTTAAAAGGACAGAGTTTATGGCTCGTTTCGGAGACAAAATCCAAAAACACTGAGCAATTAAAAAATGTGTGGTCCGAAATCCAGCATGAAAATATTTTTTATGGTAATAATCTATCAACATGGTAGTTAAATTACTTTTACGAGTTAGAATCATAGGGTGTTTATAATCATGTGACAATTTGGCATATTGAAGGCGACCGCCAACTCGAAGAATACCTTGAACCAAAATGAATTTGAAATAATTTCGGATGGCAATGAACCACGCGAAGCGATATCGGCCGGGTTATGTTTTGTGTTGACATAACACCATACAGATGGAGGTAGTCGTTCTTGAATAAAAGCAACCCTGTTTGCCACAAAATTCTTCCATCGATGCGGGGAATCTTTGATCCAGTAAAGGGTTACTTGGGAATCTGACCAAGCACATATTTTAGTAATTACAATTTTATGTTGATAGATGTTGAGAGTGTATTTCATAAGTTTACTCAGAAGTACAGCGGCAGAAAGCTCTAGCCTGTGAATAGTTATTCTCGAAAGAGGACTAACTTTTGTTTTTGAACATACAAAATGTATGGTAATATCAGTAGGGGAAGTAATGACTTTTAGATAAATAACTGCCGCGTAAACTTTTTCACTGGCATCGCAAAACCCATCCAATTCATAAACACAAGGTAGAGAGCAATCAATTCTCCGAGGAATATGTAATTTTGATAATACTGGTAAGTCAGATTTATATTTGTCCCAAATACGAATAATATCCTCACTGGGAGGATCATCCCATCCTATCCCAGACGTCCACAATCGTTGATTAAGATTCTTAGTAAAGAATGTGATGGGAGAAATAAAACCCAAAGGATCATATACTCGAGCTAATTCTGATAGCAAATTGCGTTTTGTGCAAGGTCTCTTCTCTATAGGCGAAACAGAAATTATAAAACAGTCATCTAACGGATGCCATAGCAAGCCTAACACTTTCAATGTCAAATTCGTTGAATCAGAGGTAAAACAAAGTGGAGTAGTGGACAAATGCGATACAGGTAAATCCGACAGTAAAGAGGGTTCGTTACTAGACCACTTCCGTAACTCAAAACCACCCTTGCGTAGGAGTTGTATAAGTTCAGAGCGGAGTAGTTGGGCTTCAGAGAGAGTTGCAGCAGTGCACACAAAATCATCTATATATGAATTTTCTCTTATTGCTAAAGATGCTCTAGGAAATGGATGACCATTATCTTCCGCCAATTGATGAAGGACGCGGAGAGCGAGATAGGGGCTACTAGTTACCCCGTAAACTAAAGTTACAAGACGATAATCTTCGATTGGATCATCGGGTGAAAATCTCCAAAGTATTCTTTGGTAATCACATTGAGAATTTTCAAGTAAAATCATCCGATACATTTTTTTTTTATATCGGTGCATAAAACATAGGCGTGCATACGGAAATTTAGAAGAATTTTGACAATATCTTTTGCAATTTGGGACCTACTAAAAGATTTTCATTGAGTGATATCTGGTTAGGCAGTTTTGCTGAGGCATTAAAAACGACTCTCAACTTTGTTGTAAGACTCTCGGGCTTCACAACACAGTGATGCGGAATATAATAACTTCCTATCGGAATTTCGCTTCCCGATACAAGTTCCATGTGTCTAAATATTCTCGCATAAAATCCTTATATTGTACGTATAGAGCAGGCTGTCTAAGAAGACGTCTTTCTAATGAGAGGAATCTATTGAGGGCTAGGTTCCGAATTCTTGGAAAATTAGGTGGGTTGGACCGAAACGGCAATGACACTACGTAACGACCAGTATCGTTACGGTTATGTGTTTTCACGAATATTTCTTCACATAAATGATCTTCTGATGAAGTAGACACTACATTAGGTACACTTTCCAAGTCCCAAATTTTTTTCAAAGTATCCTCCATAGAGGCAGATTCAGTAACATGACAAAAAAAAAGAAGATATCGGAGGATTGGAAGGACAACCTACGGTGCCCATCAATATGTAACCAAATATGGTATTTAGAGCATCTGGTTGTCTGCAGCTGATATGCGGCTGTTCAAAATAATTTTAGAAAATATATCTGCTCCCAGCAGAATATCTTTTTCTCCCGGACAATTAAAGTTAGGATCTGCTAATTTTAAATTCATAATATGAGACCAGGAATCAGAAGAAACAGTGGTAGTCGGTAAATTGTCACATATTTTCTTCAAAACGATAGCGTCGCTGTGAAATATAGGTCCATTTTGTCTATCGGTTTCAAAGAAAGAGTTACCAGTCCACTAGTGACGTGGGATTGCATAGAACCCAAGCCGTTAACTTTAACAGAAAAATTTTCTTTTATTAAACCCAATTTCGTTACAGCTTCCTGACTAATAGCAGAAGTCATACTTCCGGCATCTAACAAACTTCTAAGCACATGATTATTACCATGACGATCGAGAACTTCCACACAAGCAGTAGGGAGAAGCACATTTTTTGGTTTAGTTCCCGCAAATAATGAATTAAATGAATGAATTAATGAATTAAACTATAGTTTCATTATAGATAATAATGAATTAATTTAAACTGAACTAGAGGCTACAGGTTTGACGTTTGAAACTTGATTCGTGGAAGATGAGTTCAATATATCATTTGCGCTTGAAATAGTAGGGGGCATAGCATTTTTTCCCAAGCATAAGAGGCTATGATGCTTTTTTGAGAAACAATGTTTGCAGCTACATGTCGATCGACACGATCGAATGTCATGTGACCCACTAAGGCAGTTAAAGCAAAGATGTACATTTTTACAAAAGTTATATCTCTCAGATGGAGATCTATTAGCAAAGTCGGAGCTAGTGTATAAAGAATGGTTTTCCTTACAGAAAATACAAGTGGAGGCAGGCAATTTGTTTACAAAAAATGAGGCGGTTTTATTCACAGAAGGGAAGGGCCATTTCGAAGATGTGGTCTTGATTTGACCTTGAAAATGTGTTTGTTTTCTGATTGGGGTAGTTTGTGGAGTGAAATTTATCGAATCTAGTGCAATACAGTGTTTATTCAAAAACTCAATGAGCTTGTCATAACTTGGCACTTCCGCTGAACCATGGTTCAACTCGAAACAAGTTACAATAGTTTTATCTAAACGTTTCAGAATCATCATGACTAAAATAAAGTTCCATTCGTCAGTTGGAAATCCCAAATTCTTCAACGCTGCTAAGCTTTCAGAAAATGTATCTAAAAATTTTCTCGTAAAACTCTCGGAATTTATGTGACGCCCTGTAAATGCACTAGGTATTTTCTAGAATAAATTAAAGAAAGATACGCTATTTTATCATCGAAAATTGAATTATGATTATTTACCGAAACTGACCACTGAAATAGACCTTGTTTCCTATTCACGAGTTCGATTGTGGAAATAAAACAATTATTCCGTCGACTCTCTCGATCGTCCTTCTGTCATAATATGGTAGGTGAAAATAAATGATGATCAACATTAGATTACTCATTTTATTATTTACAGTTTATATGGGAAGGCGAAACGAGAGTAAAATATTGTTACCCGGTATTTTCACATCTGAAATCGCCATAGAATCGTGCATTCGCCTCAGCACTCAATCGAGAGCGCGAAGGCAAGAGGGAACTACTTCCTAGGTCGGTACTTATCCTACGTACATACTACGGCACAGCGCTATCAATTGCGCCGTTCAAAGGAAGGTATTAGGAACGGTTTTTCTTCATAGGTTTTTGAACGGCTCGTCTGTTTCTTTGAGACTATTTTATATTTTATTGGGATGGCTTTTCGACTAGCAGTTCGCAAGGCGATTTGGTAGTTGTCGCATCGTTGTTGTATTTGAGTATATAGTGGAGGATTTTCGGAATTGGTTTTGAAATTCCCTTAGTTTTGTGCTTCGTGCATTTCTCTCCCGATATTTTGGTGCCCCTACCGAAATTGCACTTTGGTGGATACCTTGCTTAACTATTGGTAAGTTAATAATAATATTTCATTGCTAGGATGGGTTGTGAAATTCCATTTATGTCGATTTCAGAACAGCTGTTATATCATCACTCGATTTTGGCGAGCGAGGATATTCTTATCAGGACTACCCTTCAAATAACAAAAGAAGGTAAGGATCTCAGTAAGAGATTATGTAAATTTCCTTATGAGAAGCCGTATCGACTTACCGTATTCTTTCAGGGTGTCTGTAACCTACTAAAAGCTCTGTTTTTGTGGTGCTGGACCGGCTCATTTGTAAAACAGATTTCTGCCTGTCGCCGAGAGGCTATGGTGTCCACACGAGTCGACGATTGGGAATTGGGTTTTTTTTGGAATTCCAGCCGACCGGCGCAGATCAAGGTCCTGTATATACACATATATTTTTTTATATTTTTGTGATTTACTCTGCGGTGTTACAAATTGACATTTTCCCCATATAACCTCAGAAGCCAAGTCCAGTGAAGTGAGAGTTGAAGAATATATTTTTTTTTATAATTTCATTATTGTAAGAATATACACTGCCCGCCCATTGAAGTGAAAGCTACTGTATATACATATTTTTTTTTGTAAGATTATCAACTACTCGTTACACCATAAAGGTGATCTGTGTGAACCGCATATAGCTATATCCGGTAAAAATAAATAATAATAACTTCAGCATTATTACCGATTTACAACACATATCCTTGTTGTCTCCCCTTAGAGACTCATTAAATATTTTAATATTTATGGATTTGATTGCTTGTATCTTCCCGTTTCGATAGTGGTTTCCTAGCTCACTGGCGGCACAGAGGTTTATTTGAAACGGGTGGCGCTCACTCTTTTTATTCTTTTTTTTACCGCTCCCAATCCACTGAGCAAACTGGCAGCCTCTGGCCAGGAAGCTGGGCAATCATTTCTACCTTTATTATTATTATTATTATTATTTTTGTTACTTGGATCTACTGTCGCCCGACCCGTTACATTTATTTTAGAACAATTTTCGATTTCCATCCAATACGCCTGAGCACGCAGTCGTTTGTTGGAATATCGGTCAACAAGTTATCATAGGCAATTTCATAATTGTCTGTGGTTAAAGGCAATGTTCGAACGAGTGATAAAGGCGGACCTTGCAGACAAGAAAAAAGATAGTTGAATTTCTCTACCTCGGTTAGTGAACAGTTATTATGCACTAGCGCATTATAAATATCTATAAATGTTTTGAATGATTTATAATCACCATTGAACTTTGTTAATTCAATCTTCGGGAGTCTGATGTGCGAGTTTGATGAGCTAGTATCATGTATCGCAGTACTATGTAAATTATTCGAAATGTTAACAACACTTTCGAACAAATCGGTATGAACAGTTTTGATAGCATAATACTCTTCTAGAAATCCTTCCCTTATAACATTTTCTGCGTCTTGATCTGAGTCAGTATCAGTTAAGAGGGTTGCCACGACATTATTATGATGTTTCAGAAACTCTTCGCGGATACTTTCAAGGTCGGCACCTCTCACTTTGAACAAAGTTCGAGTGGATTTTTCTAATTTAGCTCTTTCAGCTACCGATTTCAACACACTTATTTCTCCAATGCAAGTGTTCCGATAGGTCTGATAACGTTTCAGTTTCTCTTTGTCCATCGTAATGAAGTGAACAATATAACAGTTTCAGTTTCAGTAGAAAAAAAAAAGATTTCAGTATGAAAACAATTCAAAATAAACAATAGCGTTTGCCAATCAGCTGTTTCTATAAACTAGGTCAATGTCACGGAACTGAATATGTATGTTCGTAAACAAGTAATACTACGCATGTCCGGATACGAATCAGGAATGTCCAATATGCCCAGCTATGTCCACCGTTCACGAGGAAAAAACACTTCAAAATGGCTAGATTTAAATATGCGAATATGAATTAATTTAGGAAAATTATTCAAGGTTTTTCAACATTAAATATATATAGATATAAATAGTTGAAAATTAGCGAAAATTCGTGAGAATAATTGATAAATCACAAATTGTGGAAGGCGAAATATTTTAACTATGAAATTTCGACAAAAAATAATAAAAAAATATTATTGATTTGCTAGTTAAATCTATTCGTATCGAAGGACCAAATGTTGCGGAATGAATTATAGCGAACTAAAGCTCTTTTGTGGTTTAGAAAAATGGATAGTATTTCAATCAAATCAATAATAAAACGCGTCACATTAATAACTTACCTTTAACCATTTTCTTGGAGATGCTTGGAAGGTATGGTAATCTTTTCAAAGGGCCCTTTTGGTTTCAATTGGACATACATACACTTAAATAAAATGTTCGGAAAATAGCGCAAGCGGAAAATAGAGCACTTATATCCAGCGTGGATAACACATGCCGTACTTGACTTGATAAGGCCAAAATGGGTACTACTCCAAACGATGCGCGGACGAGGTGTCATCAATGTGAGTTACGCGCGCATCCCTCAAATGATAGTAATAATAATAAGGCGCTTTCCGCAACATTCTTTCTACTAACACTATTGTTTCCTTGGAAGGAATACTAGGAAAAAGGTTCTGTACGTCAAAAGAAATTAATTTAGTGTTATTTGGTAATATTATATCTTCAATCTTATCAATCAATTCGTAAGAATTTTTCATACTGAATTTTGATTTAAAATTGCAATGACTTTGAATTAAAGAAATAAGTTTTTCAGAAATTTTAACTGTTGGTGAAGTAACAAAAGATACTACTGGTCTAATAGGCTTGTTATCCTTATATAATTTCAACAGAGAATATAGTTTTGGAATTTGTGGATTCATGACAATTAAATTATACTTTTCCCCATCATTAAAGATATATTGAATCGACTTCAGTGTTTCTTTCACTTGTTGCTGTACATACCAGTGGAGCCTTTTCACAAAATGTTATATGTACCCGAATTGAGGAAATCCTGTGTTTTCTGTATATATTCAGTTTGGTCAATTGCAATTACTGATTTTCCTTTATCGGCTCTAGTGAATATGATATTGTTTTCAACTGTTTTTTGTTTTATGGATTTTACTGTTGATAATTCTTTGTTGTTGTCCTCTACTTTCCAAAAAGCTTGTTTTTATAATATCTGTTGCTATGTATTTATTACCCAAAGTGTTGTTGATTTCCCCTCTTAAAGCACGTTCTGTTACTAAATTTTCTAATTTATTGATATTAATATTTGTTTTGTTATTATAATTAAAACCTTTCTCTATCAAATTACTCTTCTCCCGTGTAAATAATATACTGGACAAATTAACGAATCTACTGAAAAATTTGTGTTCAGACGTTATGTTAGAAGTCTGAGATTTAGATGGCTTTTCGGAAAGTAAGTTCTTCAATTTCTTTCCAGTTAAAATTTCTGAAAAACTTATTTCTTCAATTCAAAGTCATTGCAACTTTAAATCAACTTTAAATCAGAAATTCTTACGAAATGATTGATGAAATTGAAAATATTAAATTACCAAATAACACTAAATTAATTTCTTTTGACGTACAGAACCTTTTTCCTAGTATTCCTCCCAAGGAAACAATAGTGTTAGTAGAAAGATTATTAGATATTAATCATGTAAACTCTGTCATTTAACAGGAGATATTAGATTTACTCAGTGTTTGTTTAAGCCAAAATTACTTTCATTTAAACCATAAATTTTACTCATCAGATGAAGGGTTGATTATGGGTAACCCATTAAGCCCTTTATTGGCTGAAATTTTTATGGATAATTTAAAAACAAAAATGAAAGGAAATAATATGTTCAAAAACTTCATATATTGGTATAGGTATGTTGATGATATTTTGGTAGGTTTCACTGGAACAATGAGGCAATTAGATCAATCCTTGGAATTTATTAATTCTCTTCACCCTTCTATTAACTTTACAATACAGTCTGAATAGGACAATTCAATTAATTTTTTGGACCTAACAATAACAAAAGTAAATAATAAACATGAATTTTGTATTTTCCACAAACCATCGCATAAACATATCACAATTCATAATAGCTCATCGAACCCATATCAACACAAAGTAGCAGCTTATAACAGTATGATGCATAGATTACTTAGCATTTCTCTTAGTAATTCAAATTTTAATAAAAAAATTAATATTATCAAACAAATTGCAGTTAACAATGGATATAAATCATCTTTGATAGACAACCTTCTGATCAAGAAGAAATACAAAAAAGCTATTCAAGAAGTTTATCCTACTACAAAAGACCACCAAGGGTTCAAAACAATTACATATATCGGTAAACCAAGCAATAACATAGATCATTTCTTTATTAAATATTGCATTTAAGACAGACAATAGTTTGGGCAGACATATTAAAACCAACAAAGATAGGGTGGAAAAACAAGAAAAGTCTATAAATTGAACTGTGGTAGTAGGTAGCCCCAAGTTTTATCTTGACCAAACTGGTAGAACCTTCAAACAACGCCTAGCCGAGCACAGAAGTAGTTTTGTAAACTGGAAAACAAATTCCACGTGTGCTAACCATTTATTAATCGAAAACCATATTTTCGACAATGATTTTGAAATCCGTCATGTTGAAAACAAAGGTAAGAAGCTGAATCTTTTAGAAAGTATGGAGATTAATAAATTAAAAAATTCTCAGTACTTGCTCAATGACCAACTCGAATTAAATTTGTCACCACTCATAAATTTGTATTCCTGGAAAAGTTAGATTTAATTAATAGAAATGTAAAGGCACTTATCGTGAATTTATTGGGAGTTAGGGGTACAACCGAAACCTAATTTATTTTAGATAAGTAATTGAAGTTTTACAGGTAGAGTCCACGATTTGGCCTCTGCTTGTGAGTAAATCAGCCAATTGTACCAACTCAGAAATATGCTCGCCCTTCTGAGTTGGTACAATTGGCTGATTTACTCACAAGCAGAGGCCAAATCGTGGGCTCTACCTGTCAAACTTCAATTTATAATTTTCTTCTTTCAATGTCATATGTCATTTGTGTGTTTCCTAACCAAGATGATAGACAGAAGGGCGAGCATATTTCTGAGTTGGTACAATTGGCTGATTTACTCACAAGCAGAGGCCAAATCGTGGGCTCTACCTGTCAAACTTCAATTTATAATTTTCTTCTTTCACTGTCATATGTCATTTGTGTGTTTCCTAACCAAGATGATAGACACGTTCTGAGTATTTCCAAACGTAGAAATTATTCATATTAAAAATTTTAAAATGTTTGTGTTAATTGACTAATTATTTCAATTATTGATCTTTTAATGTTATTTTATCATCAACTTCATGTTTCTCATTCGATAATGTTGTATCACTTTCATCACATCATTTTGCAATCAACCTCAAAGACACAGTAAGTATAGCTGCTACTGGGCTTCACTCCATGTTAGTATACATTTCGCTTATTAATTGTAGCTTTCCTGAAGATAACAGTAACCACTGTTGAAATATTGGAAATATAGTAAAAAATTACACGTTTTGCTTGCTGCTTACCCAAATAATCTTCCCAATTGCATCCTAACTAGTCAGCAAAGACTACCGTTATATAATTGAATAATTTCGTGACTGTGACAATGTTATTTTCAAAAATATTTGGGTAGCAGTCAGTTGACCAGTTTAGTTATATATTCTTCGTTATTTAAATCGAGCTTTCGAAAATCTTTATTTTCTTTGTCAAGATTTTAACTACAATATAAAATGGATGAATAAATGGTGTTTTAACAGTTGATTAATACTTACTAACGTGAAATTGAAAAAAATTTACATCATTGACAAACATGAAGAATTAGTGACACTTAAAAAATACAGACAGGTAGGAACGCACTGACAGAAAGATGAGTGATAAATATACATATATAGGATGATAAAAACATAAAAATTGTGAAGATGAATAAAATCTGAAAAATACTAAATATATTCAAGGTGGGCGACTATTGAAGAAAATCTGTTTACTTCTGTGTAAAATGTAAGTGTATATAGAAATCAAATCTTTTATGTCAGTTCTTTTGTTGACTGTATTTGTTCGGTCTAGACACATTTACCGTCATAATCTATTATTTGTACACCCTGTATTTCTTTTCGCGTTGATAAGCAGTTAACAGACGTCACGAGTTTTTGTGGACAACGAAAAACCACTAAGCGGTAGTAGCCTCGACTAGTACAAGTTCGAATGAACGAATATATATCTGGTGTGAGTGATACGCATTTTTCGTGCTCTTGATAAAACAGAAAACCCGTTGTTTTCCCTGTGTGGCCCTGCTTGCATGCACGAAGACCAAGAACTCTTCCCTTACACCGAAATCGCCGTAAGAACAGGAATAAGGATTCAAGGTGAGTTTGTTACTGCTCGTTATCCCTATTCTTTTTAATTCAGTCACGTATTTGCTACCCTTTTGTTTTACAGTCCATTTATTGAACCATTGATATCGAGCTATCGATAGGCCTTCCAGAATTTACCGTCTGGAAGAAACATTGGTCCTATCGAGACGGACTGACCCTTTTGGCATTCGCGCGTATCAAATTTCATTTTTCAAAAAAAATAAATAATTGAAACGTTTTTCAGTTGTTGATTTCGTTACTCATTGCTAATTTTATTCTATAAACTCTCACCCCTACTAGCGTAGCTGATCAAGACCATTGCGCGTTCGATCATTTGTTGTTCACAGCAAGTTGAGCGAGGATCGATATATATTCGACATTTTCGAAATTTATCAATATATTTTGTAAACCTGGTAAAATAGCATTTGGTTTTCATCGGATTTGCACGCATACAAGTTTCATCATTTTGACTTTTTATCTCCATAACAACTTCTTGTTATTAATTTGAGATTTAGCCGTATTTTCGCTTGTTTGAAATTATGGCCGATAAATGCGTAAATTTCTGTTTTGCGCGATCTTGCTGAACAAGCCAAAACCGACAAATCCGTGCATGGGTTATTCAAAGTGAGATATGGTGAAATTGAGATTATACGAGATGAATTTAACAAACACCATGTAAGTATACTCGCGGTCATTCTCGCTGATGCTGAGGGTGATGTTAAGGAGGACAATATCAGAGCGAAATTTTTGAGCACTTACTATACCATAAAAAGTATTTATATTGAGATATTTGAAAATAATGCGGCGAACACTTCCGTTGTTGGACGTCGCCCTAGTTTGAATTCAACGTCTCATAATATTAGGTTACCAAAAATTGATTTGATTAAATTTGATGGAGATTATTCTAACTTCTCCTCTTTTAGGGACTTATACGATGCTGTAGTTCATACCAACGACTCTCTTTGCGAGGTACAAAAGTTCAATTATTTAATCTAGTCTCTCCAAGGTGCCCCTTTGTCCTTGGTGAGAACTTACCGATGACAACCGACAATTATCAGATTACTTATGACACTCTAGTCGATAGATATTCTAATAAAAAATTGACAGCTCAGGCTCATTGGAGACAAATTGAAAATACCACTAGGATTCCTTCTGACAATCCAGTGGCACTCAGAAAATTATTAGATACTTTCACGGAGAACTTAGCTGCGCTAAAAAAATTACACTTTCTCGTTGATCAGTGGGATTTTATTACCGTTATGATGTTACTTCATCGGCTAGATAGTTCTATCGTCACCAAATTTGAACTAGAGCACGGGTTTCCAGAAGTTCCTACTTATAAATCTCAGAAAGACTTTTTATCGAAAATGTGTATCGCTTTGGATACACTTTCTTTTTCGCCTCAATCCAGTATAAAGAATAAACAAGATAATTCTAGATCTCAAGCAGTGATACCTAGAAAAACCAATTCTTTCCTTACTACAAAAGATAACAATTCGAAATGTTACCTGTGCAAGGAAAATCATTCGATTTATGTTTGTTCTGAGTTCTTAAAAAAGACTACATGTGAAAGATACTATTTCTGTCGCAATTTACATTTGTGTTTCAAGTGTCTGAGTGATATGCACGACTTGAAAATTTGTAAGTCAAGTTCAACCTGTTCGCATTGTAGATCTAATCGCCATCACTCTCTGCTTCACTTTGATAAACCCTCATCAAGCGTTCAAAAGCGTCCGTCCTCTTCGGGTGAAGATGCTTTCCAACCGGGTAGCAGCTCGGCTCCATCGTTCATTCAAGTAACTACGGGGGTGGTTCCGCGCAACTTTGTTCTTTTATCTACAGCTATGGTTGAAATATCTGATAGTCGTGGATTTTATAAAAAATTCCGATGTTTACTAGACTCGGCTAGCATGAGTTCTTTCATTACTCAAAAGGCAGCTAATACTTTAAGGTTGCCTGCAAAATCTTCGGTTATCGAAGTTAAAGGTTTAGGCTCCATGCAAACATCGGCACATCTAGGGTGTGTTACTTTGTCTCTCCGTCCTGTAGGCGTTAAAAATCCCATGTTTGGGGTAGATGCAATCATATTACCCAAGATATGTGATCCGTTGCCATCGAATACTGTTTCGATTTCGGGCTGGACACATATTGCAAACTTGAAATTGGCTGATGAGTCTTTCAACGTTCCCGAACATATTGATGTTTTGATTGGGGCAGATCTTTTATCTCAAGTGTTGTTAGACGGTCGCATTTGTGGGGCGGAGGGAACTCCTGATGCTCTCAATACCGTTTTTGGGTATGTATTGATGAGAAAAATAAGTGCTGGCTACCAACCATCAATTTCATCATTTTTCTGTGCTGCTACTACAGATGATTCGCTGGACAAAACGCTCGAAAAATTTTGGGAAATAGAAAAAGTTCCTGAGGCACCTGTTTTGTCTCCGGAAGACGAGCAGTGTGAAAAATTATTTAAGGAATCACACCGAAGAGATGAAACGGGACGATTTGTTGTGTCTCTTCCTTTTCGGGACTCCCATATTCCCAGTTTCCCTGGCAGTCGAGCTCTAGCGATCAACCGATTTTTTTCTTTGGACCGTCGCTTACAAAAACGGTTTACAGACAGTATAAACAATTTATGGAGGAATACTCGAAGTTGAATCACATGGAACTTGTTAAGAATTACAATATTTCCGATTCAACTTATTATATACCGCATCATGCGATTTTGAAGCCCTCCAGCGTTTCCACGAAATTGAGGGTTGTCTTCAATGGATCAGCAAAACCTGTTGGAAGTTCATCGTTGAACGATCATCTCCTTACTGGACCGAAACTTCAACCGGATATCGGAAAAATTTTATTGAATTTTCGACGCCACAATTATGTTCTTTGCGCTGATGTGAAAATGATGTACCGTATGATTCTAGTATCAGACGATCATTGTGATTTTCAACGAATCATTTGGAGATTTTTACCAAACGAACCCCTCAAGGATTATCGACTGCTAACTGTTATATGGGTTGACATCTAGCCCTTATCAAGCGCTGCGAGTCCTTCTTCAACTTGTTTCTAAAGAAGGAGACGATTTTCCGTTGGCCTCACAGGCTATAAAAAATTGTTGTTATGTGGATGACATTATTTGCGGTAGTTCATCTGTGAGTGAAACTCAACTATTGAAACAGGAGCTTATCTCGCTTATGTCGAGAGGAGGGTTTTATCTGCGGAAATGGTGCAGTAACGACCCAACACTACTCTCTGATCTTCCCCAAGAGCATCTGAATTTGAGGACTCTTTCCTTTGAAGAGAACATTGATGATGCTTGCGTGAAGGTGTGAGGTCTTCAGTGGAATGCTGGGACGGACTCATTTTCCTTTTCTGTTCAACCGCTGAACCACCATTGTACCAAGCGTAATATGCTTTCAGAGTTAGCCAGAGTTTTCGATCCTCTTGGCTTTTTGACTCCCATCACGTTCTTCACTAAACATTTAATACAAAGATTGTGGATTTCAGGCCTTGACTGGGATCAGCCGCCTTCTACGAGTTTGGACACGATATATTTCCGAACTACCTTCTCTTTCTACTCTTCATATTGAGCGTAGAATTTTGCCCGATACTTTTAAACAATGTGAACTGCATGGGTTTGGGGACGCTTCTGAAAAAGGGTATGCTGCGGTTGTATATCTCCGTGTGATGACGGATGATAATAAGAGTTTATTACATTTGCTTTGTGCCAAGTCCAAAGTAGCTCCCCTCAAGCGAATTTCCATTCCAAAACTGGAACTGTGTGCGGCCGTATTAGTTTAGTTTTCAAACTTCTAGATTTTACTCGGAAATCATTCGAAGGAGTTTTGGGGCTCTTACACATTTACGCTGGGTCAGACTCCAAAATTGTTTTATCTTGGATAAAATCAAGTGCATATAGATTCAAGACATTCGTAGCTAATAGGATCACCGCTATTCAGGAAAAAATTAATCCATCTTGCTGGTTTCACATAGACTCTGCATCCAATGTTGCTGATATCGCATCCAGAGGCTTGTACCCTTCTGAATTATTGAGTAATCCCGTGTGGTTTCGAGGACCAGATTTCCTCCAAACGCCCGGAAACTCGTGGTTACCCGCAGAAATTGATTATTCAGTGGTTTCATATCCCGACGAAGAACGTGTGGTTGCTTGTTCCACGTTCGTTTCAGAAGACAATTTTTTGAATACTTTGCTGAAAAAGTATTCCTGTTTCAGGACTGTGCAACGAGTCTTGAGCTTTTTGCTGCGCTTTTGTTATAATTCCCGACATTCCTCCAACCGGCGAGTGGGTCCTGTCAGAACCTCGGAGTTGTATGACTCTTTTTTGATATTGGTGAAGCATACCCAATCTATGGCATTTGAAAATGAAATTCGAAATTTTTGATTTTCTAAGCCCTTGAAGAAATTGAATGTATTTCTGGATGACAGAGGTTTATTGAGGGTGGGAGGTCGCCTCAGATATTCTAGTTTATCTTATGACGTGAAATGTCCTCTCTTATTGCCCCGACACAGTTGTCTTACCGATCTATTAATATCATACTTTCATAAAAAATTTCTTCACTCGGGTCTTCGTGCTACCCAGTATCATTTGACTCAAGTTTGTTGGATCCTGTCTCCTCGAAGAGCAATTCGTTCGATCCTATCCAATCCAAATGTGTCCAGTATTGGAAACAAAGTCCCAAACCCATTCAACCCCCGATGAGAAATTTGCCTTCGGCGCGTATATCCCAAGTGAAACCGTTTTTTCACACTGGAGTTGATTTTGCGGGCCCCTTTGCAATAACATTGAGACGACAGCGGGGCGCTAAGGCGTTTAAATCGTATTTATGCATTTTTGTTTGCTTCGCGACGAAAGCCGTGCACCTCGAGCTAGCGAGTGATCTTTCATCTGAAATATTTCTCGCTGCCCTTCAGAAATTCGTGGCTCGCAGGGGACGGTGCGAGCACTTATACTGCGACAACGGAACCAATTTTGTGGGTTCCCGAAAAGAACTTTTGAAGTATATGGAGGCCGCTGCCTCAAAGGAAACCATCGAGTTTCACTTCAACCCCCCTTCGTCTCCTCACTTTGGCGGCCTTTGGGAAGCGGGCGTTAAGTCGGTTAAAACCCATTTAATCAGAGTTATTGGTGAACAACTTTTGACTTATGAAGAACTGTATACGGTACTTGTACTGATTGAGGCCGTGCTGAACTCTCGCCTCTTGACTCCGTTGAGCTCGGATCCTAATGACCTTTCTGTCTTGACTCCAGCCCATTTTTTGACTATGGAGCCCTTGACTGCCATTCCGATGCCGGACTTCACATCCACTTCACTTAATCGTTTATCACGCTTTCAATTACTTCAGCGCCTCCATCAGGATTTTTGGCGCCGATATAGCAGAGAGTACCTACATACTCTGCAGCAGAGGAGCAAGTGGCTCGACCCCTCAACCCCGGCTAAAGTTGGTACCGTGGTTTTATTAAAAAATGATCTCCTCTCGCCGCTCCAGTGCCCTTTAGGTAGAATCAAATCAATATCTCTTGGCAAAGATGCTGTTGCTCGGGTGGCAGAAGTGGTCACTGCCCAAGGTACATTCAAGCGACCCTTGGTGAAATTGTGCCCTCTGCCAATTTCCCAATGATCTTCTCATTACATATATATATTTTTTTATTTTAATTTTTATACATTTTTTTTAAATTTAATCTCATATTTTTTTTGTCTGGTTGTCTCAGCTGGACGTTGGGTTTCTAAAAAAAAAAACAAGTCTTCAACTTGTTTTTGGGGAGGCGGAATGTTCGGTCTAGACACATTTACCGTCATAATCTATAATTTGTACACCCTGTATTTCTTTTCGCGTTGAAAAGCAGTTAACATACGTCACGAGTTTTTGTGGACAACGAAAAACCACTAAGCGGTAGTAGCCTCGACTAGTACAAGTTCGAATGAACGAATATATATCTGGTGTGAGTGATACGCATTTTTCGTGCTCTTGATAAAACAGAAAACCCGTTGTTTTCTCCACTGGAACGTCTGTATTTCCCTGTGTGGCCCTGCATGCATGCACGAAGACCAAGAACTCTTCCCTTACACCGAAATCGCCGTAAGAACAGGAATAAGGATTCAAGGTGAGTTTGTTACTGCTCGTTATCCCTATTCCTTTTCAATTCAGTCGCGTATTTGCTACCCTATTCTTTAACAGTCCATTTATTGAACCATTGATATCGAGCTATCGATAGGCCTTCCAGAATTTACCGTCTGGAAGAAACAGTATTAGTTTTGTTATTGATGTGAACCTGTCTGTATTTTTTAAGTGTCACTAATTCTTCATGTTTGTCAATGATGTAAATTTCTTTTAATTTCACGTTAGTAAGTATTAATCAACTGTTAAAACACCATTTATTCATCCATTTTATATTGTAGTTAAAATCTTGACAAAGAAAATAAATATTTTTGAAAGCTCGATTTAAAAAACGAAGAATATATAACTAAACTGGTCAACTGACTGCTACCCAAATATATATATATATATCTAGTTTATACATAAGTAATGAATTCATTCATTATTTCTGAGTTTGAGGATATTTTAGAAAAATCTTCGTGGTAAGGTCAGTTTTTGCACAATACTGAAAGTCTATAGGGTTATCAACAGTTGAGATAACAATGGTGATATTTTGCAATGGGAAACCTAGTGTATTTTTCCAATATTAGTTAGAGATCGTCATTACGAATCCAGTGATACCAGGTTTGTTGGGATAAAAACTTCATGGTATGTCTAATGACTATTATTGAGACTCCACACGAATCATAAGGTTAAAGTCTCTGTCACACTCATTGGACATATAGAGAAGTTTTTTTCTGATGACTTCGAAGCCGTTTGACAAAAAACTATCATATCTAGAATCATTGGGTTCGTAATGACGATCTCTAACCAATCATAGAAAAATATTCTGTGTCCCATTCAAAAATATCACCAATATTTCACTCAATTGTGAATAACCCTCTAGATTTTTGGTATGGTGGAAAACCTGGTGTTCAGAAATAATTGATTTTTCATTACTTATGTGGATGCTCTGTATATTGTTTACGTTTCGGCAAAAAACGAATAACATTTTCACTTCTGATCTGCTTAAAAATGATTGAAGAATATTTCAGATCGATTCGTGGATATACGGGGTGACCTACCACCATTTAAAAGCACAAAAAGCCCAAGAGGCTGAGGTGCAGCTGGCGAAAGTACCAGCATCCAAGGGAGAAAAAAAAAAGACCACCATTTAACGAAAATTTAATGGGGTAAAGTTTATTCACGTTAAGATGAGCATGACGTGATGTTTGGTAATTTTGTTTATTTGACATAACAAAGCATACATTCCCAATGAAATGCAGCTGAAAAGTGAATACGCCACCAAAAATCAGTAAGTCGCCCCGGAGCGCCATGGCAAATAATAATAATAGCTGTCCTCTACCCGCACAGGCTATGCCTTCGGGTACACTCTACGAGTGATTATGAGGGAGCATTATCATTATCATGATTATTACATACAAAATTACCAAACATGACGTCATGCTCATTTTAACGCGAATAACCTATACTTGCCTATCATGTAGAAACACACCTGAGAAAATTCAGGGAGTCCGGGATCATTTATATAATTGTTTTATGCGCTAATATTCGCAACCACGCCACTGAATAAAACAAATATATTTTGCTTCTACGACTACGAACTCACGATCTACAATGTTTGTGGTTTTATGCGATATTCATTGTTAAGTTATAAGTTGTTTCAAAAGGCTCAATAGCTTAGATTAAATGTGATTTGTGCTCAAAAGAACATTGTGCTCGCGTAGGTATGTGGAAGGTTAGTTCTTTTGACAACAATATTATTCATGAACAAATTAACACTGATTCTTTTTTTCAACGTGTGTTCGTCCAGGGGCGGCGCTTTTCTACAGTTTGAAATGGTTAGTTTTTCTATTCAGATTTCAAAATTTGACTTTATTTTGTACGTACTTCTTTTGGTGGGGAGAGCACACCAGTATAATTTTCGTCAAGTGGTCATAGTTCACCCTGTATATTATGTTTCCTGAACTTCAGTTAATGTTTGAAGTATTATTTCCTCATTTTCTGACTGAATCCACCGATTCATTTTCCAAAAGAATGAGTGGGAACAGAAAACTTACCTTCAGCCAAAAATTCGTACACCATCTTGAATTATTAAAACTATTCATTTGAGAAGTGGATATGGAACACTATCGAAGAAACGACAAAATATTTCTTGAATCCGCAAAAAAAACTCATTTTTCTTGACATCAAATATAATCTATGTATTCTTCGAAGTTGTACCCAAAATTTGTCCTGTCTTCACACTTTGTCAATGAAAAAGGCTTTTCAGATGCTACTTGAATTATGGCGTGTATCAAATATGAATGAATAAGGATACCTGTTGTGAAAAAAACCTGATATCTGTTTGTGAAAATGTACAAGAAAAATGAGTGAAAAAGAAAGTGAATAATGCCTTCAGAAAAGAACAACAAACAGTGTTCATGCTTTTTTTAAAGGAATGTCTAAGAAAAGCTCAAGCTTCTAAATTATACAATTCTGTGGATACACAAGCTTTTTATAAGATTACTGCTAGGTTCTTAGGTATCAAAGTTATTCCAAGATTCAAAGGATGCTAAGCATTTAAAAATGTTAAAACGTTTTTTGAATATTTTTGTTATACTATCCTTGAAACTTGGAATGTTCAACCAAATATTGAAGCTATTATACATTTTTTTTCCTTATCATTTATCATATTATATTTGGTTAATATTGAGAGACATGGAAATATGTTTCAGAAGAGTGGACAAAATACTTGATTTTAAATTGCATTTCATACTACCTATATCGATTAGAAAAAACATTACCAATGCATGTTGAATGAATGACAAGCTATTTGTGGAGGGTTGCGATCAATATAATCGTGTATTGATTTACAATTATCGGGTGAATTAGGAGTATTTTATTTCTCAAGTCGCTTTCTTCAAAAAATTCTTACACCAATATTAAGACAAATGCCTCACGAGCATTTTTTTTTAATTACATAGACAATTTATTGACACTATGACTGAGACAAAAGTTGTCCGCAACTTTTTCATCAACAAAACGGAACCTAACTTTCAAAACGGTGGAATTTTCTCCTTGCTTGTTAACTTAGTGACTTCTAAATTATCTCATACGTTAATGAAATATGCATATTAAGTTATTGTTTTTTTTGGAGTACACTTAACATTCATAGGCAATTTCAGTTTTCAAGCAGAGATATTTTCATTGAAAAGTTTACTTCGACAAAAAAAAGCTCTCGTGTAATAAGTGATAAAAATAAGTAGATAACAACGAAGTACACGGATTTTCTCATCATTTATTTTTTTGAATTTTGTACACATGTTAAGATTAATTCCATAATCTTCCGATCCCGAATGATCCAAAAAATTGCAAAAAATATTGAAGAATTCAAAATCAGTAGAATTTCGGTTTTGAATTAGGGAGTATTATTATTGTTTTTATTAACTCTCTTTGGAATTTCGAACATTTAAAGCTCTGAGCTGTGTAGAAAATTCAAAAAAATAAATGATGAGAAAATCCGTGTACTTCGTTGTTATCTTATATATTATATATATATGAAAACTGGAAGTTCGGGTTGAACCGCGTCTAGAATTTGTTGAAATTCGACGTTTCGGCTCCGATTTTGGAGCCATTTCCAAGAAAAAAGGATGAAATGATTGAAAGTTAGCTCTCAATCTGCCTATTCCTCAGGTATCATCAGGATTTTGTAACTTGACGCCGGGGTCTCAATCTGCCTACTCCCCAGGTCTCGTCACTTGTTCTCTCTAAGGTCTCAATCTGCCTACTCCGTCGTTAATAATGTCCTATACTCTCTATATCTCTATCGGTTTTCGAGATAAAAAATAATTTGTGTTAAATATGGTCCAAAACATAACTTAACTTAAGTACATCAGTACTCTCAATTCATGAAAAGTTGATATTTTGATGATAGTTTGTATAAAGTCGAAATATTTAATTAAAACCAAGAAATCGACTCCATATCATACACGGCGTGCTAAAATTACTATTATGTCTGTCATGCATAAAATTGCTTAAAAGATCATTTTTTCAAATGAAACCCCCTGTATATTACTCGATAAATTGGGAGATGATGAAAAATGCAGTTACTGCTATTAATAAAAAAAAACAAAAAGTGGTCTCCGGGATTCGAACACACGACCTTTGCATTACAAGGCAGATGCTTCAACTACATACACCAGCGCACGTATTAGTTAAGTGTTATTATTGGTAAGTAATGACAACAGTTAGATTGAATACTACTTCTTACAAATTGCACAAACTGCCAAAGACACGTGTGAACTTTTCTAAATAATTCTTTCTAAGTAGGTGTGCTGATTGAAGTGATTCTATTAGAGATATTTTTAATGACAGTTGTACAAAAAATAATATTTAAAGAATTTTATTTTAGGTAACCGTGGAAATATCAAGCTTATGACAGTTTGGTGACTTTTATAAGTAATTAATAAAAGGTTATTGACAGTGCAGAAAATTCAACCAAATGTATCCTGAATTAACACCAATGAACGAGAGGAAGTTTGTAAGATTACAAAATAATTTCCTTAACTATGGCTCGAAGTTAAAAACGCCTTCAACATTACCAAAACCTGTTACTTCAAATGAGGAAAATACTGTTAACGTTTTGGCATATTTTTATGCATATCCAGAAGCTTCCATTCGCAGTGCAGAAAAAGATTTGGGTGTATCACATGCTTCAGTACAACGAATTTTGGAAAATCACGAAATGCATCCGTATAAATTTACCAAAGTTCAAGCTCTCAAAGCAGATGACTTTGTACGTAGAGTGCATTTTTGCGAATCCCTTTTAATACGCATACAGGAAGATCGAGAATTTTTGTGAAAAATAATTTGGAATTTTTAATAGAAGGAATAAACATTTTTGGGCTGATCATAATCCTCATGTGACAAAAGAAATGGGATTTCAAGAAAAATTTTACCTGAACGTTTTCTGTATTTTAAAGAACAATAAAATTAGCTTTTTTATTTATGAAGAAAAACTAAATGCAGAGAGATATCTCCAAATATTAAGGACGATTGTTACCAATTTCCTTGAAAATTTGCCTTTAGAGGAATATAGGAATTCGTGGTATCAACTTGACAGAGCCCCAGCTCATTCTACCCAGGAAGTTTCCAGGAAACTTTGCGAAATGTTTGAGGATCGTTGGTTTAGGCGTTTAGAGCCGTGGGATTGGCCACCGAGATCACCCGATCTCACGCCACTTGACTTTTTTTTATGGGGTGTTTTAAAAGAAAGGGTGTACAGTACTCCCGTGCCTACCAAAGAAGAACGGCCGCAACGGCGAATAGTCAGGTGTATTGAAGATCTAGATCCCCATGAAATTGAGAAAGCAACCACAAGTCGCGTACAAAAGAACATTTTAAAATGTTTAGAATGTAATGGACAACATTTCCAGCATTTATTGTAAAAACGTGATATTTTGTTTACAATTTTGTTATTTTTAATCCTCTTAATTCTGTTATTTTCTGTAATTTCATATGTTACAGCCCAGAAAATCTTACTCTTTACCTAGAAATGCCTGATTTTTGGTACAGTTGTTTTCTGGAAACTTTGAGCCATAGTTAAGGAAATTATTTTGTAATCTTACAAACTTCCTCTCGTTCATTGGTGTTAATTTAGGATACATTTGGTTAAATTTTCTGCAACTTCCGACAATGATTTGATCACATTGTTCATGTGTAATAAATAATTTCATAAGAATTCGTTTGAATAATCGATATTTGCATTTATTTTGGAAGATATTTTGAAACACCGTCGATAACAATTCGTAAATTACTTATGAAGGTTACCAAACTGTTATAAGCTTGATAATTCCACTGTTACCTAAAACCGAATTCTTAAAAATCGACTTTATCAAGAAAACTTGATGATTTATTTATAGGGACATGATATATCATCTTGAAGCATTTTTCATCATCTTTCAATTTATCGAGTAATATACAGGGGGTTTCAGTTGAAAAAATGATCTTTTAAGCAATTTTATGCATGACGGACATCCTAGTAATTTTAACACGCCCTGTATGATATGGAGTCGATTTCTTGGTGTTAATCAAATATTTCGACTTTATACAAACTATCATCAAAATATCAACTTTTCATGAATTGAGAGTACTGATGTACTTTAGTTCAATTAGGGCTATGTTTTGGACCATATTTAACACAAATTATTTTTTATCTCGAAAACCGATAGAGATAGATATAGGACATTATCAACAAAAAAGTATTATTATAAAATAGAGAATAGAGAAAATGTGTTAATATACGGGGTGTTCTATTTAAAAAAATAAAGTTGCTAGGTCTTTTTGATAGAAGTGGCAACGCCGCAATGCTGATATTTTAATATTTATTTATTTATTAATATTTTAGATCGATAGAACAGGTAACGAAATGTAAGATTTGAAATTTTCAGGAAAATCCTGCGTTGCGTTTACCATAAACGTCTAACCTACCACTGACCGTGAGTCACGCTGTATATATATGATAAAATTTCAATTCAAGTAACCACCTATTAATTTTCTCTTCCCCAAAATTCTTCTGTAATAAAACACTATAAATATGGAGAGACAAGCAAATAAAATTACTAACTTTCCATTATTGATCGACATATAGGGACTTGAATGCACTTTTTCAATCCTGAGGTTTTATTGCCCAAGCTATTTTTTGCATTCCTCATCTAATATCAAAAGAAAACAAATCACAAATTCACTAATGCATGAATATTCAATTTTCAGAACATTAATTTTGAAGTTGACATCAATTCAAGAAATTTACAAAATTTTGTAGGTTTCTTAGAATGAATAAACTGGTTGGCTGAAATCTTTTTTTTTTGTTATTTCAATAATTGTCTCTTGAAGTGGATTTTTTCATTTGCAGGGGGTGCAAAAAAGGTTTGTTTAGAACGTGTTCCCATCAGATCCTTCCTGGCCCATATATGAGGAGTGCTGAACCAAGATTTTTTTTGTGAGAAAATAACCGATACACTAATTCAACTGACAGTTGTAAATCAATATTCGACATTATAATTCCCACACTTGGAGTATGGAGTATCTAACAAATAAATAGAAAATTTTGTTTAATACCTGCTTCTGATTTCCTGTTACTTCTTAAGATGAATTTGCCAACCAGCGTGCATCTCTACGAGGTCTACTTTCGATTTTGTATTCCATTCAAAAATGTTCTCCTCGTACCTGCCATCAGGTAATATAAAAAAAAACTCTTGCTATACTCAGGTGCACCTCAGATTCTTAGTAGGAGATGAAGCAATATAAAACAGTGAAGAATACAGAAAACGGGTAAGGCAATAACACGAATGTAATATTTAGTGACGTATAAAAAAGCCAATCAGTAAGAGAACCTTCACAAAGACTGTCTATAGGCATATATAGGAAGCTTTATTTTATTTTTAAACTAAGGAAGACCTCTCAAAAGAATAAGTACTACACAATCGTGTTTCTGTTGTGTTATAGGGTAGTTTGACATTTTTTTAGGAGTCATGATAATTTGAGGAATATTTTTCTGGAATTGTATGCCTTATGATTCCGATATCATAATCGAAACTTTCCTCAATTTTATTTTCAGAAATACTATTTGAACAATGCCTTTTATACTCTGAACTGAAAAATAAAACATACCACGGATAAAAAATTTAAATGCCTACTCTATGGCATGAAGTACAATAATTTCTGATTGAAAATATAGAATACTAGAATATTTTATATTTCATTATAGAATTTTTTAACTAATCTCTGATAGATTGAAATTCAGACCGAAATGATTATATCTTGGCATCTGAGAAAAAGTCTATCCTCTATCTATTTCTACTTTCATTTGGTGCTGGTTCAGGTTCTCTCTGTTCCTTTTGTCAAAGAGTATTGATAACGCGGAATTTCCTGCCAAAAATGATAACTGGAAGCTTTTCTTATTTTGAGATTATTTGAAAATATTGTCAAATTGGACAAGCCTTCCACTCGCCCAGAAAACAAAATTAAAAAAATATATGAAATATATGCGATTCTAGATCTTCACCAAAAAAATAATTTCGAAAAAATAATCGAAATGGTATTGGATTCAGGTTATTCCTAAAAAATGAAATAGAAAGATGTATCCATTTTGATAAAAAGTTGAATGTAAATATCGAAAAAACCGTAATTATCCTGATTATTTCCTGAAGTGACAGATAATAAAAATAATGATAACGGGAAAATTGACTTGGGTCTTGTCTTGGCTCTGTTGGACTACTGGCCTAGACTTAAATGATAAATGATAAAAAGTTGAATGTAAATATCGAAAAAACCGGAAGTACCCTGATTACTTCCTGAAGTGACAGATAATAAAAATAATGATAACGGGAAAATTGACTTGGATCTTGTCTTTGCTCTGTTGGACTACTGGCCTCGACTAAAAAATTACACCTCGCCTCGACTTGAAAAACAATTTTGAATTAACTGGAATTGATGAGGGAACTTGGATTATGGTCGGTGGTCTGGCGGTCTAAGGCGCAGGCCGTTCAGAACTTCAGTATAGCGGTAGTCGGTTCGAGCCCGATGTAGGTACGAGGAATTTTTTCTCAAGTACCCAATATCGGAATCGATAGCAAGTGTATTGTGTGTTGTCTAGATGCCAATCTCGGCTAGTGCTAGCTTGGAGTGCCCGCCGGCCACCCGAGTTGGTGCTGTAGGTTTTCCGGGTTTTCCTACAGCTAAAAAGTGAATACGCCACCAAAAATCAGTAAGTCGCCCCGGAGCGCCACGGCAAATAATAATAATAGCCGTCCTCTACCCGCACAGACCATGTCCTTGGGTACACGAGTGTTTATGAGGGAGTATTTATGAGCGTTATTATCTTTTTCTTCCTTATTGTATAGAGTAAAGAATATGTCACTCAATAGAAAATTAAACACCTCATTTAGCTTTCTTGAATAATTGGCATGACTGAAATCAGTTATAATTATATTACACTCTGAAACATTTGTGTTTTTCTTATTATTTATTAGCTCAAAAAATGTAATATATTCATTTTGTAGGATCTTTCGCAATATCATTTTATTCATTTTCCAAATGTGCGTTGATCATACTAAGGGCTATTTTGTTAAAACGGGTTGTTATGCAGTACATGATCAGGAAATTTGTGTCATTGCCATCTGTTGAAGGAAGAAAAAATCTTTGTAACGGTCCACTAGGTTGTGGAAGATTTACATCTTTCTTTCTATGACACACTAGTAACTATAATTATGTTGCTATCAACCTACTACATTCTCAGTGTGGTCCAGAGTATAGTTTTTGAAGTAGTTCTTCATTACTTAAACGAATCACCACAAAACTAACACATATCTATCCACCCTTCTTCATATAAAAGCACAGTTATTCGCCAATCATTAAACAATTACTTGTCTTCTCAATAATTTTATCATTAGTGCAAGCTCTATTTCTATCAAACATAGTGCAGGGGAACATACATGTTATGATACTGTAGGCGGTGCAGTAATTCACTCGGCCGAAAAATATTCATACTTAACAATATATACATTTACAAAATCTAAAAGATGTGTTGAATTAAGTATAAACAAACTATTTGTGAATTGTATTGAGCAAAACTTCCCAGTATAATAAACTCAAGTGATCTTTCACATTTGGCGATATAAAATGCCAATATTTCTGTTCATTATTTTGGATGTGGAATTATAAGATTTTGATTTTATATTTGAGATGTTATACTACCGATCAATAATCGATACTTTACATTTCGTAGTTTCTATTTTATATTTATATTCTATAGCCTAGTTAACACAGACCTCTAGGAGATGTTGATTTCTTGATTATTGTGGTAACAAAATGAGTTGCATTTATACATCACTGTTACAAGTTAGTGATGCCAAATATTTTAAACTGTTTACAGTTTTTGTGTCGCTTTGAGGTACCAAATGTGAAGAAAATTGCGAAGCATAATAACATGAATTTTGGTATCATTTCGATTTTGTCGGTATGGAAGAAATTAGGTTGGTTCCAGGATTGACCAGACATAATATAAAATGGCCGGCGTTGTTTGTCGAGTAGAGACTCCAAGTAGAATTTGTATTTGGTTGACGCCATTCTATAAATATTATGTAGGTATTTCTGATAGTGTCCAGTGTTCTGTGTGATTCATTTTAGTTCAATAGTTGAAACAAGTGTGTTTGTTAACATTGCCCAAGAATTATTTCTACCAAGAACACTTCAAGAACAGGAACGGTAAGTAGAATAAAAAGGTAAATTCAGTGATTTACAAAATTTTGCATTTCCAGGATAGGTACTGATTTATCCGAGAAGAAAATGCTGTCCACATGACTGGAATTGAATAATAGTTTTGTTTCTACATTTCTATTTATGGTTTCTTTCATGATTCAGATTCAACTGGACAGTTTAATTATTATTGCTTTATAGAAAATACATATTACGGAATCAACTTACGCATTTGTTTTTTAGCATTCCATTCCATATAAACCATAATTCAGTAGTTAGGGTAATAATAAGAATAATATTGAGGTATAATTTAATGCAGAATCTTTGCTTTGTTTTATTTTCGAATATTCTATATTTCATATTCATTACCAATAGATTATTGTTATAGCAGCGAATTCGCTTTGAAGAGAATTTGGGATGTCTATTTGAAACTCTCAGTAGGCATAGTGACTAACATATGCAAGTTAAATTAGGACCTACAAAATCATACATGTAAATTTGAAGTATCTGTGACATATAGGAGAATCAGAACGTGAAACGCATTTTTAAATGAGTACCAGCCCAATCAATTTCACATTATAACATCGAAAGGGTCTTAATGTGCATTTGATTTCGAAGTATGAATGGAATGTCACATTGGACTAATTTTGTGTCACATTTTGCAACTATTTGATGTTTCAAACTGACCAACGGGGCACCGAATAGACGTTATTGCAATAATAATGGCAGTCACTTTGAGATTCACTGGTATGATCTGAAACATGGATATGAAGCCCATTCTGTGTTGACTGGGTGATCTCAAGATGGACAGAACATAGTAGACAACATGACCGATAAACTATTGTCCAACCCCTTCCCAATGAATAACGACAATAAGTAAGTATGAAATAAAGAAATAGATTAGTTTTCAGTTTTGCTGGTCACGATAACTCTCATCGTGACATCGTTACAATTATCTAAGATGCGAATAGGTAGTTCATTCAGAGTCGTAATGTTGAACATGGTCTAGAACTCTTTCTGCTTGTAATCCGCATACTTTATTTTCACACAGCAGCTTATTTTGCATAAGCGGTCCTCAAACAATGAATAATAATGACAAAACAATATGATACTGACAATAATATTTATTGATCGTGTAAGGTAAGGTAAGAATTGATGGATTGATGAAAATGTTGACTATTTCCGGATATTTTGATATGCAGTCATCAACACTTCAATATTTTGGCCACACTCTAGTCACTCGCAAAAGCACTGGGGATATTGAAAATATTACTAATCGTGTTCCATCAATATTTCAGTATTACCAAAATATTGTGGTCGATTGTTGAGTCTGTGGTTTTGTGTGCCATTCTACGAAAGCGCAAGAGTGTCACAAAGGATAATAAAACATAAATGTCGAAATTTTGATTTTTTTCTCGGAATTTTGACTTTTATATCCATTAAAAGTCTAAATATCGACGTAAAACTCTTGTGACCCTCCTGCGCTTCGTATCTTTCAAAGAATGATTTGACCATTAATAACAATTCATTGAATGACAAATGTCCCTCATTTGAAAAAAGTTCTGAATCGTTCAAGATAACCTCTTGGGAGGTTCATGTTGAAAAGGGGAACATTCTCCATGAAAATTGAAAAATGAAAAATGTGATTTATTTGTAATATCTAACAGAAAACAACTACTTCCCCGGCACAAGCCACGCTGGACATTGAACTACATCTGATAGATATTGTGAAAAGACTCTAACTGAAAAGGAAAAAAATATGAAAGTGAAAATTCGCATTTTCATTCAGATAGCTGATTTTTTTTATTCTCTCTAGTTTTCATTGAAAAAATCATAGATTTATACAATTCAATTGAATGGAATTGCTATCTGAATGAAAATGCGAATTTTCACTTTCAGATTTTTTCTTTCTTTTTCAGTTAGAGTCTTTTCACAATATCTATCAGATGTAGTTCAATGTCCAGCATGGCTTGTGCCGGGGAAGTAGTTGTTTTTTGTTAGATATTACAAATAAATCACATTTTTTATTTTTCAATTTTCATGGAGAATGTTCCCCTTTTCAGTATTGAGAATATTATTGATCGTGTAAGGTCTCTTTATGGTCAAGAAATATTGAAGCAAGATTGATGAAAATATTAACATATGAGTATTGACAATATTTATTGAACGTGTAAGGCCCCTAATACGTCAACGCTGTTTGTCACCGTGGTCTCAACGCGGGATAATTATCAATTACCATAATTCTACATATGTTCCGTGCGCTGTGAAAAGTACTATACAGTAGAAACCAGGCGAGTGCGTACATAGGCCGAACGTAGCGGAATTGACTCTTGCCCGCTCTTCTCTAGCTTTGACATTGAAGTGACTTCTGAAATCTGTATGCTGGGTACGTGGGGTGAATCAATGCGCATATGATGTTACAAATGAAAATATGAAACTAAGTTAAACCTGTTCACGACATACGGCACTAAAGACATTTTTGTAAAAAAAAATCAAATTAGATGAAGCACACAACATGCTGCGCAGGTGCATGCGCATTGACTTTCGTCTGAAAGTTCCTTCTCGAAAAAAGAATACTTTTAGAAATAGAGGCTGTTTCGATACGCCTTTGGGGTTCATAATGACGCAAAATACAAAAACATTTTTATCCCAAAAAAATAAATATGACAAAACAAACGTAGGTAACTCAACAAACAAACAACAAACACAACGTAGATGTTCAAATAAAGTCCCTTCCTGTGCTAAACAATAACATAAATTATCATAGAAACGACTCCTGACGTTTCTAAGCACATTTGGGGTAATACTTCTGAAAGAATTTTCATTGTTCTTTAACAGATCTTGTAAACCATAAATTAGGGATTTCACGTGCCCCCAAAGAAAAAAAATCATTTGGGGCTAAATCGGGCGATCGAGGTGGCCATAAGATTGTTCCTCTTCCTGTGATCAGCCGATTTGGAAAAGTGGTATTTAAATATTGTTGAACCACTTGAGAATTATGAGCTGAACATCCATCTTGCTGAAACCAAATCCTATGAAAATTTGGCTCTGCTATTCTTCTTATTTCTGGTACGATTTGCAGTTGCAGAAGATCGAGATATTTAGGTCCATTCAATGCACCTTCTATGACAAATGGGCCAATCATATTTCCACCCAGCATGCCACCCCAAATATTCAACTTCTGTGGATACTGCGTTCTTAATTCGTAAAACCGATGCAAATTTTCTCGAGACCAATATCGCACACGAGAAGGATTATGACGTCCTTGTAAAGGAAAGGTTGACTCATCCGTGAAAACAATATTTTCAATGAAATTTTCATCAGCATTTGCCTTTTCCATCATAGTTTCACAGAATTGCATCCGCTTGAAATAATCATTCGGATAAAGAGTATGAGTTTTCTTGACTTTGTATGATTTGTATCCATGTTTCTTTAGAATTCGTCTCACTGAAGTTGCACTCAAGTTCACTTCATTCGCAACAGCTTCCGCTGTTTTATCGGGATTCTCGTTGATTGTTGCCAAAACTACTATTTCCTTTATTTCCCTTTCACCGCCATCAACTGGAACTGGAACATGATGTTTTCTAGGGAAAACACAACCAAATTTTTTAAAGTTGTTTATTACACGATGAATTGTCGATATAGTCGGAGTAGGTCTGTCGTTGAACTCATCGATGAATCGGTTTCTTATTTCACGAATTGAGTTACCTCCATAATACCATTCAACAATCTTTACTATTTCAGACACATTATAGATATCCATTTCGATAGCAATGAATGTCTCACAATTAATGACCCAAAAACAACAAAGTTATTCGAATGCAAACGTTTGAATATGTCAAAATCTTATGACATTTTGACGTGTGCGTTTGTTTAAATGGGCATGAGTAAATTCGTCCACGTTGGACCTATGTTCGCACTTGCCTGGTTTCTACTGTATATTATATTACTCGACTCGTTCTCAAAATCGAAATTGTAGTACACTTTCATCGCACTGGTGCCGCCACAAACTACCAACGCATATAAAAAAATTCCATCTCTCTCTATCGCTCTCAACCCAACCTTGGATGCTCCGGTTCAACATTAATTTTCGTTGTGCCGAATGTGACAGACATTTTTAGGTTAAATAGAAAAATCCTAAAAAAGGGAAAACAAACGATGTGGAAATAGTTCCAGGTCTACAGATTCTTCTGAAAAACAGGTAAAATTGCTTCAAGGAAAATTACTGATCCCTAGCGTGACCATAGTGACCCGGCCGGAATCGTACAAAGAAAATGGCCTCTAGCTGCTATGAATATATAGCAGAAATTCTTCTCTTTTAGTCAAAATCAAAAATGGTAATAACAGTGAAGTGAATGAGTCTTGTGAAATACTTTTTTGCAAGAATTTGCCAGAGTTTTACAAATATCTCGACATAAATCTCGGCCTTGTAGGGGTTTGTAAAATACAAAATACTCAATAGACATAAAGGATCTGGAAATAAGATTCCACCATAGATTAATGTATCTATGAATGCCTACCACCAATACATAAATAAAAGGAGTTTGTCGAAAAATATGTATAATTATCAGGTTAATAATATCCAATAGTGGTGAAGTCCATCCTAAAACAAATTAAAGTTATGGTGTCCATCGAATACTACCAGAGTTTGATTAAAAATATGAATTATTGTTAAATTGCCTGGGAGGTCACTAATATCCAATGCTGGTGAAGGTTATCAGGAAATTAATTATCGTTATGGTATCCATCAAATACATCAGCAAGAGTTTTGCGAAAAAATATCTATAATTGTCAGAGTTGCCTAGGAGGTCCCTAATATCTGATACTGGTGAAGTTTACAAGAAAATAAATTAATAAATTTATAGTTTGGCGTGTTATGGGGTCCATCAAAATTCATGACAGGAATTTTCGACAGCTGATATTGTTGGGGTACAAAACGTGCGTTCGGATAGTCCTTGCTTTCGGTTTTGCAAATTCGAACGTGTTTTCTGTGGTCTGTGGGTGAATCGAGTTGAGCTGTCAGACATGTCAATGGTTGACATTTGAACGTTTGGCTCTGTAACGTGTCACTTTCGTATGTATATTTAGCAATGAATATTCGTTTTGACAATGATAATTGACTTAAATATTTCGTAAAAAGTATTGACAATGAACTTCTATGGAAGCATAATTTGACGAACGTTAGAATTGTATAAATCTATTTTTGAAAAATTTCAGACAGTCGTGGAAACTAAACTTCCGTACTCTTACATCAACTTCTATGAAAAAGTGGGTGCTTCCTCAAAGTCTATATTTCACTTGAAAATTTTATTTCGTTGGCAAGTTATCTGGTCTTATCTTCAGGAGAGCTATATGACAGTTTTGGTTGTGTGTTCTCTCTGCTATCCTGCTGTTTAGTGGATACTATATATATATATATATATATATATATATATATATATATATATATATATATATATCTCATAAATAGAAACAGTATCAATGACATATCGGATCTATATTTCTTTTCAAATCGTAAGGAGCTGAAAATTTGGCTGTGGAAAAGCTCGTGGTCCTCCCACAAAGGGTATCATAGGTAATAATACCGAGCATCACTACCAACAAAATGAGCAACAGTGACATGATTGACATGCAACAAATTGGTACATTACCTATCTATCTCAAACATACTCCATAATTTTTGCTACGTATTTATTCGAGCATTAACTATTTGGCTTCTTTCCTTGTTTGTTTCATTAGCTGGTATCGTATCCCAGTGCTAAGTGCTGCCTGAAACTGAGTGCCAGAATCACTGGCTCTACCCACCGCTGTTAACTTTTGAATGGGTTGGAATTTTTCTTTTATATTTCTGCAGGTGAAATGGTAATACATAAGCTACTTTTTGACACCAAAACAATTGTCTTTCTTTCAAAGTGGCGAAGGGCCACCAATTCGATTTTTTTTTTCATGGTGGGTCGAGTGATACCTTATTCGAATCGTCTTTAAATTATCTATATGATAGCAATATTTCAGACAAAATTATTCGTCTCAAAAAAAAATGACGGTACATAATGATAGAACTCTTATTGAGTAGGTAACCCCACCGCTGTTAACTATTGAACGGATTTTTTTTTTCAATTTTTACCTATTCAAATGATAGTTAGTTCATAAACTACTTTATGAAGATGTCTTCGAGACACCATCTTGAAAGATTTTTAAAACGACATTGGGGGTCATTTGAATCATCTGTCAGTTCCTCATGGCAATGGCGGCACATAATGTTGGAGCTCTGCTATGATGATCCTTTCGAATCCTTACGAGTTCCAATAAAATCATCAAATCTCTTGAAGTACCCCTCTACAAAAGTCAGTGTACCTAAAATCGACTTCGCCTTCTTATTGTTATGAATATGAATGGAGTCGTTTACTATTATTATCATGTATCGCCATTTCGTTTTGGATGAATATTTTTGTTTAAAATTTTGTTGTATAGAAGAATTTAAAGACGATTCACGAGCGGTATCATTCGACCCTTAAAAAAAGACATTTTCTGTTGTCAAGAAGTGAGTTGATATACTAGGAGAGTTCGACCACCAGCATAGGGCAAACCATGTGTAAGAGAGAGAGAGAGCGTCCGAGCGTGTGCGACGGTGCGAGTGCTGGACGTAGTCGCGGTCGATCAGTTTCAAAGATAAGAGAACAACCGCCATTTTGCATTCTACTACGGAACACCACCTATCACGGAATACCGCCTTCCAGGCGTGCCCACGTACGGGCAAGCAAATTTAAATTTCACATTTTCTGCTCGCGGATTTTAATGTAAAATAATGAAAGAAGATGGATGTCAGTAGCGGGGAACGATCCGGATACCTTCAGATTAGTTGAACACAACAGGCTATCAACCTCGTTGTAGATATATCTTGAAATGTCAGTTATACAGATGGAGAGAGAGAGAGTGTGACGTGCAGTGTTTTTTTTGTTGTTTTGTCAACACTGACAACAAAGACATTTAAAAAAAAAATACCCATGGTGTAGTTGAAAAAGTTATCGGAAAAAAAATGCATCATTGGAGAAACGGTGATTTAAAATGATGCATTTGTGATTGGAAAATATGTATCAGAAAGTCATTGGGAATGCAAAATGGACCATTACACCGTGAAAGGAGGTATTGTCCTCCTGATCCAGCACAGACATTTCTTGAACTTGTAATCAAAATAATGCACTTTGAATAGCATTGCACAAGTTAGTTTGGTATAGCTTGTTACAAATGCGGTATTCTCCTAACACTTAAGAAAGTATTGTTGTGTATGTGATATTTCTTTGTAAAGTCATTTCTCATCCATAAATCATAACAATAAAAAAAACATGGCGGAAATTGACTGGTCAATCACATCATGATTATTGTACATGGACGTCTCACAACTTTCTCATACAGGAAAATTATAAACAAGGCGCCCCAAAAACATCATTGTTGTTGAACAAAAAAAGGCTGCACCGCAAATAGATTGGTCACAGCACATAATAGTTCATTAAACAGAGTGTCTCAAAACACATCGGTCAAGCGACAGAAAACATGGCTGATGCTTGTTAACTGTCAGGAGAAAAATGGGCCAAAGAAAAAATGCATCATTGGGGGGTAAAGAAAAAAAGTATTTTGTCTGCTTGTCCAAAATCACAAACAATGTATACAGCATGTCTCATTAACGTGTTAAAAAAAGAAATATATTTTCTACATGAAATTTCATCAGTCAGCGCACATCTTGATCGTTGTAGAGGAACGCCTCACGAATTATTCATTTTACATGCGTTTCGAGCGTTCGGGTGAACGTTTCGTTTTCGTTTTCCACGCCTCTATGGCGTTTCAAGGGTGTTTGCGTACATTTCAATCGTTAAATGATGCGCAAAACATAAATAGGGTGTTTCAGAATACATCGTAGAAGAAGAAAAACATTACGACATACCAAATAGGGTGTTCCAAGGTGTGACAAACACATACAGGGTGTTAAAAAATGCTCCGTTAAAAATACAAGGTGTCACAAAATTGATCATAATTGGAAAAATACATTAGATGTTTTAAAAATACGCCAAGGAAAGGAGAAATATGATTTAAGTACCACGTATCATGTGTCATCCGTCAACTATCATGCGAGCGTTCATCGCGGACACACCAGCAACAACCGTCAACACACCGCAAAAGCGTTCAACGCTTTGGCAACGACCATCAACGTTCCGTAAAAGCGTTTATTGCTTCACCAAAACACCAAAAAGCGTGCAAATCTCCGTCAACGCTACCTGAAAGTGTTCAAATCATTTTTATTCACAAAAACTACTAACAATTTGAGTTTTGATTGGATTTTTTTCGGTAACCAACTCATTGAACTATACAGGATAGATGTTGTTTCCATTTTGCTGTTCATTCATTTTTGTAAATTTTAACCGTCATGTTGCTCTCATAGTTTTGTCAAATTATTGTTGTTGAGATATGTAATGACAAACGCGTTTCTTTAAATACATTCATTGCAGGAAATTCATAATGAAAATGCGATTTTTTTTCGATATAGTTTATTTATGAGCATCCTCCATTTTGAAGTGAAAGGTGGTTACAATGTTGGGATTTTTTCCGATTATTCATGAACAGATATTAGTTTTGATAATATATTCCAAAAGTTTATTGTTGGGGCGTCCGATATCAAAAATGTTTCAACTGAAATCTCCTACTCCAATTAGCTTTCTCTCGAACTTATTGTACTTGAAGTATTTTCTTTGAAAAAATACATGTACCCGTCTATATAACCGAATGCTGAAGTAATTCCATTAGGTATATCTGGTAATGCATCTTCAATTCGACCTCTGCTGACAACATTTGATGCATCAATATCTATTCCATTGAATTCAATACAGGAAGCATTGTCATAGAAATAGTTATTTATGCAGTAAGTGCAATAAACTGCTTTTGCACGAGTTTCATACAATATTTTTCTACATTCATACAAAAACCAGAAAATGTTTCATTTAGGTGGCACTAACCTGTAAAGAAGACATTGTTTGTTTAAATCTATCTGCTAAAAGTAATTCAAAAACATTTTGTGTAATCCAGTTGATATTCGAAGGAAATAATTTTATTTTTAACAAATTACATTTTCTAGTAATTTCATAGTCCATTATGTAATGAATATGATGAAACATGCAACTATTTAAAACGTAATACAATCTCACAGAAAATGGGCTAAACTTGGCGTCAATTTGAAAGTTTATGTCTGTCATGATGACAGAACGCTATAATAGAATGACAGATGAGTGCAATGAAGTCTTTATTGCACTCAGTGCAATAAAGTACCAGTTTTTCCACCAAGTTTTGTTTTTTGCATGAACGTAGAAAAATATAATATTTTCCCGCATATGTCACAAACGAAGCGTTTATTTTAGCGTTTGCAGGTAGGAGAGAAATTTTCTAAATCTATCTGTAAGCTTGGGAACGAACATGAATATAACTTGCTTGGTGACTGTCATCAAATCGCTAAAACTCGTTTGAAAGATGTGATCTGGACCGTTGGTAATTCATTCTTTGGGTAGATAATTCTGGATTTTTTCAGGTTCAGTAATTTTCTTCTTTTTGTCCTTATCATCAATCTTCCAAAACATATCCTTCACAATAATATAATAGAATCGAAAGCTGGTTAAGCCTGGCGCATACTCCAAAAAACATGATATCTGGAGTTGATTCCTAGGGCACTGCTCTATGAGCAAATATTTGCATATGCTGGAGATGCATCAAAATTCCACACTCTACAGGTTCTGTGGTGAAAAGAAAGAAACAGCTTTCTGCACCAACAGATGCTGATGCTATTCTTCCAGACCGCAAAGAAATGAAATACATGAGAATGATAATGGTGATAAGACACATAGAGAAAAGTGTCTGTGACAGGTATCAAGCTGAACTCATTGAATGAAATGAAGAAAGGAGAGAAAATTCTTATTTTTTCAGTTTGCAAATATAGATGTATTAGCAAGCGATACCCATAACGTTTAGAATCTGCTCTTCGACATTTCCGTCGAGTACGTTAGCCGAAGACAGCTTTATTTATACCACAAACCCGTTAAATTTTTTTTGCTCATATTCCTTGAAATTTTTATTCAAATACCTATTCATAAAATTGTTTACATAATGGAAACACATTTTTTTATCTGTTTTCGTATTTTTAATGTAATCAGCAATTTCTCATGGTGAGATTGTCATTATCACACACTTTGAAATAGAGTACTACACATATTCTTTTATACTATCCCAAAATGCTTCATTCAGTATGTGAAGAAGTATTGGAAATGTGTGTAATTTGTGAATTGCGTGTGCAGGGTTCAATGGAAAAAACATTTGATAACCCATTTTAGATTCCCATTTTATAAAAGAAGATTCTTCAAAAGACAAGTTCTCGTCATAGCGTGTGATAACTGAATGTATGCATAATTCATTCAAAGCCAAAATGTATAAATTTTCTGTTTGGAGTCATTTACTACAGATCTCTATCGTCAGATTCCATAATCTTATTCTAGATAATCCATTACGGTGGATCGATCTGTATTGTTCTTTTTTGTAATGCTTATTATAAACTGATATATAACGGCACTCAGAGCGGTTCGTTGGTGTCTCACTTCCGTGATTATTCTTATGTTCGATTTATTATTCGTTTGATGTGAAATACGTCAGTTATAAGAATACCGTACTTGTAACAGGAGCATTGATGATCGTTGACAAAGCGTTGGAAGTGCTTTGAACGTTTTTACGAAGCGTTGCACGCTTTAACGGTTCGTTGAAGTTTTCCTTTTCGGCAAAGATGGAATAATGTTTCGACAGTAGTCAGTAGTAGGGACAATACTATTATACTGTTTCGACATGATTTTGGAAAAGCATATTATTCACAACTCAAATAGTCGACTTTATGCATATTATATGAAACTTAATTTTTGGCTACATCTGACTTCTAATTCGTTTTTCGACTATTTATGAAATAATAGTTTCATAATATACTTTGACTATATTTTCTCATTTTACTGTTTTCATAGAACAAATTACGTTATAGTTTGTTTATACTTTGAATTCAACCAGACAGAGCTTGCACTAATTAGTATGTGGATTAAGATGGATTTTATTATGGTACAAGCATGTGCAGTTTACGTGAAAAAAAAGCAATATGAACACAATTCTGTCGTATACTCGAAAAAGTATAATTGACCATGCAAAATTAGATCATTCTATACAGATCATGAGAATGATTTACACTTCTGAGATATTTACCTGTACATTTCATCCCTTGATGTAGAACTCCATACAATAATGAACCACAATGGTCACAAAATGTAGGAGATGCATATGTATGCACCTTGAAATTATGCCGAGTACGTGTGTCCTGAAAATAAAAATAATTATATGGCATCATTAATTAAAATCATGATTAAGGGAATTGAATTATTAAAAAATTGAATGCAACGTTGGATCCTGCGACCCAAACGTATCCCTACAAGCCATTCATTGAATTGTGTGTAGTATGGATATTCCATTTTGGTTTTGAAGCTGAACATAGCCAAAGAACTGGAGTTTGAAAGCTGTATTCCAGCTCAACATCAGCTTCGGGCTGTGGGAGCTACTAAAAAGGAATACGAAGGTCTTTACAGTCACCCATGAGGGATAGAATGAATTTACTATTTTTGAAAACGAAGACGATTTGGAAAAATTCTGGGATAGTCCGATGGTCGATTCCTGAACCCACTCAAAGTATATAGGATTTTCCGTATTCCAGAAAAAATTACTTTGGTATTCGGCTAGGGAGCATCATTACAAATCCAAATACCAGATTTGATAGGATTACGTCCAACGGCTGCGAAAATATGGCACAAAAACATTTCCATAATGCAAGTGCGACTGAAACTAGTAACCCATATCTCTATAGCCGTTTGACATAATCATATCGAAATCAGTGGTGGATCCAGGGTGATGGTATGGGGGCAATGAATATAAATATTCTCCTATTAGAAGAGTAAAATATTAATATATTTCCAATAGACATATGAAATTAGGAAAACAAGCAAAACAGTAGTTTGGTATGTAAGAAATGAGAATAAAAGTATTTGAAACACTCAAATTACGATATTTTAAAACATACTACGTTCATCTTCAGATCTGATGACGGCAGAATGAGTATTTCGAAATAGGCTTGGGAAGGGGGGGGGGGGGGTGGAGTAATTACCACCTTCACAGCCCCTGGATCCGCCACTAATCAAAATAAAAGAATTTACCAGATGTGCATTGTTTATCATCTAAGCAATTTTTACTATATATTTCTGTTTCTCGTTTTAGTGCAATTGATTAAAAGCTAGTCTCGACATTCTTCTGCTTTTAAATTTTGTTATTTGAGCAGAGATAACAAATCTCGTTTCCCATCATGAAGACGACTGATTTCATCAATTTTTCCAAAAATTTTATTATCTTCATCAAAGTAAACATAACAATTTTGAATAGAATCGAATCATAATCACAAAACTCGCCGGAATCCTGAATTCAATTTGATGAAGACAAAAATATCATGATTCGAAATAGAAAGCAAATAACATCGGACCCTAATAAAACAAACTCGTCTGCTACCTTTCATTGAAAAACAGAGAGAGATAGGTCAGATGCATGCATCACAAAATAACTCGAATATTTTTTTTACACCATTAATTTTATCACAAAATCATTATAAGATGTTTTATTGAACTCTAACTTTTGAAAGTTATTAATATTCCATATTTTAAAATGCCAAGAAAATCCATGTCAAAAAATGTATTTTCATGATCTTCTCTTCTTGAGTCGTAGGAATGACAAGAGTCGGTTCACCAAGAAATTCAATCCCACTATTTTGTGCTGTATGCAGTGGTGAGAAGTTGAGTAGATAATTTGAGATATGTAGAAAATAGAATAGAGGGCCAATTCAAATTGATAATGAATGCAATTAACTACTCAGATGAGTAGTATATATGTAAATATATATATATATATATATATATATATATATATATATATATATTGTTATAAAAAGATGTTGCCCAATGTTTCTACCTTTGTTTTACCTGTATTCTTTACTCTTTTTTTACCTTTTCAGCTCAGTTCGGGTCGCCAAAATGAACATGAAGTCCTCTCTCTCTCTGCAGGGTGGTTCTAGTGAAGTCCGGTGCTGTTTCTTGATGTCAATCTTATGTCAATAATGAAAGATTCAAATAAATTTTTCAAATTTGTACCAAAGTTTTATAATTTATTATTTGTCAAAAGTATCAATCATTAAAAAAAAAACTTCTCACTCATGGGTTTTTCCCTAGCTCTAGGAGAGACCTACCTTAAAGTCTAGAGCACAACTGGCTTCAATACTAGTAAATTGATGAAATACACGAGTTCCGTGTAATCCCGAAATGGTTCTGACTTAAATTAGAATTAGTTCTGTGGAACGTACCACACTTGCACTCTATAATTCGATAAATATAGTTTTTGATGGTTATGTTGTGAAATGTCAATAAGAAGTCATTTTAAGCACTACGATTGTTTGAGGGATGTTAAAAAGTTCACAGGGTTTTTATTTTGAAATTTAAATACCTTTGTTGGCTGGCTGTTGATTTGGTCTTGTCCAGTAGATTTCTGGAAGTCTATTCGAATGTTTTCTTCTCAGGTATGTAAAGTTGATTACATGAAGTCTGCCTACTCTGCTTTATGTTTGTAGTTTATTATTAATTTTGCAATTTGGATTTACTTTTTAAATTCCTTTATATTCTCCTCGCAAAAATCCTCTTGGTTTCTTTTTTTCCTTCTCGCGTCGTTATTTCTGTTGTCCTAGCTACCCCTCTGTCACTCCCCATTTTCACTTTCACAGGTCACTTTTATTAGTTTTTCATTACTTTAATTTCTACTGTACAAATGTCTTATAAACTATTCCCTGGTCATAAGAGATTTTAATTTTTATTTCTGTAATGATTGATAGTGTTTCCTAGTCATTTTAATCATTTGATTCCTCCTTTGGATCTTTTTCTTTTGTCTGTTTCCAAATTTTATTGATTGTGTTTTGTTTTCAGTCTAGTTTGTGAAACTTGTTATACAGGGTGTGGATATGTTATTGTAGATTCTTGTGAAGTCTTTCGTAGAGTTTTATTTAAAATAGTTTTGCTTTGTTTTCATGTCAGTGTGTCATTGTAATATTTTAATATTTATTCTTGTGTGTTTTTGGGAATGTTTCTGTGTGTGGTCTGGTTGTCCATTTCGTTACGTTGCAGCTGACAAACTATAGGATAGTAAATTGAGCTGATATTCATCTGGTTATCGACATGAGCTGGTTGAGCAAACTACACAGATAAGGTAAGGTACAAACATTTTTGCCTAGATTTATATTCCTAGATTTTGTATTTTGTGTTTGTTTTTTAAAGTTTCATTTCATAACAACATATATGATTTTATCGTCCTGAAAACTTTCAACGAATCACCATTCGAAGTTTGTGAGAATATTTGCTTCTCAAATTTCTTTATGCTATGCGAAACTGGAAAATATTCTCATTAATATTTTCATTGTTGCTCCTGAACGATACAAGTAAATGAAAAACTACAAGAGAAAAAAAAAGATTATTCCTGTTTGATGATATGTCAGTGACGTCGAAAAAAAATTGTTAAGGGTTGAACAAGATTTGACTCTGAAAAAAGGAAGACCTGTGAATTATTTGAGAACTGTATCATTTTGTATCGTGTGTACTGTTGAATGGATTGTACTTATTGTGCCTTATTGAACTGATTATAGTCGAAAATGTCGATAACCAAGCCGTTTGGGACATATGTTTATATGAACTTTTCGTCCTGAAGACTTTCAAAGAATCTCCTCTCGAAGTTTGTCAACGTTCTCAATTAACACCCTGTATATATACAGTGGCCGCCAAAAAGTATGTACCATATAGGAGAAAAGTTTATTATTAGAGTATCGAAAAAAAGATTCTAGGGAAAAGTTTGTGCATGTCCGATAACCTGAAAATCATACATGTCACGTGATCGCTGGTATGGCGGCAAAGTGAAAAAATTACTATAAATAGGCAAAAAGTCGGCTAAAATGGCAAGATATCGAAAAAAGTTATTTGAAAAAGTTGCTTAGAATTCAATTTTATACACATGTACAGAGTTTAAGAAGATAATGTGGGAATATTGAAAATAGCATTTTTTTAAATATTTTTCTAGCTGTAGAAATTATCAAATTATTTTCTCATGCATAGCTTGACGGAACTGAAATATTTGTATTCCGATGATATATATATATATATATATATATATATATATATATATATATAACAATATATATATATATATATATATATATATATATATAACAAAACTTTCTCATTTTCTCCACACCAGAGAGCCCTAAATTAAAAAAAAAATAATTTTGTCAGAACCCTTGCTGTTACATAGATTCGTATCTAACAGTTATATCACAATTCCACTATTATTACGATGATAGGGAAATTTAAATATATATATATATATATATCAATTTTTGATAATAATCTCAAAAATAGTGCGTCAAATTAAAGAGGCTAGAGCTCGGCTAGAGTTTTCAACATTGCATGCGAAGTGAAACGCTCTGACACGATTATCATCGAAACTTGATTATAATCTGGAAAACACCATGTTTCTGGAGTGTCATGTCATCACAATGGTCGTAAAATTCTGATATAACTGTTAGATACGAACCAATGTAACAGCCAGGGTTTTGATATAATCCAATTTTTTTTTATTTAGTGCTCACTGGTGTGAAGAAAGTGGGAAAGTTTTGTAATTATCATTGAAATAAAAATGTTTCAGTATGTTCGAGCTATTCATAGGATAATAATTTGATATTTTTATACAGCTAGGAAGATATTTAAAAAAATTGCTATTTTCAATTTTCTCTCAGTATCTATATATATGGAAACAGGACAAGACATTAACTAAATTGAAAGTATAATTTGAGTTTAATAAAATAAGCGTAATCACATCTAGAATGATATTAGTAAGTAATTGATCTGAAGGACTCTTTTGGGAAAAATATTGAATAATATTGGAAAACCAACAAATATTCTCTTCTCGACGATCATTCTGTTAGAATTCTATATGGTTATTACCCCAAGAAAGAGTTTGTGTCGTAATGACGAACGTTTTATGACAATTATCTTACAATACTTTAAATTTCTTCAATTGAATGGCAACAAAATTTTCGTTTTCTGTTTTTTGGTTTTCTGTTTCCCGTAAACTGAGTTATAAAACACAAGTCTGAGGAGACGATCTCATTCGACACTCAGAATATACTGAATATCATATCTGAAAGGTTTGAGGGGGAGAAAATGTTCCTTAGGCTCCACCGAATTGGCTTAGTACCGATCACCAAGAAGATGTAGCTGGAACACCCAATACATACATGCTTCCGTTATTGTTGAAATAATTATTTTTTCTAGTTAAGCGAGATATCTGTGAGTAATACTGGATAATCACCATTGGGTGGAGCAAAGGACAACAAAAATTGTATGCGCCGTGATACACAGAGCTAGAATAGTTCGTAATCCACGTAATCTGTAGATCCCGAATCTTCCTTGTTCGCACAAGCTCTTACTTGAGCTTTTAGGTCTATTGTGAGTTTTTTCCAGAAATCTAGAGTATTAGTAAAAACAAAGGACCAGGCAGCGACTATATTGATAAATTGTCACCCATTAACATTTTAAAATTTTTGGTATCTTGTAGAATATGTCCTCCTAAACAAAGGTGTCAATGGGCCCAACCCCATCCTATGACTAGTTTTCGAAGATACAGGGTGTCAAATTTGGAAAGTGGCCATTTCTTTAAAATAATATAAGAATGGTTTTTGATGAAAAATATTGTTAAAGGAGTCAAGATTATTCAAATTTAAATTCTCAATCGACCCTAGTAATAGAGATGTTAACAAACAAAGTAACAAACTGAAATGCCCATCATTTGAGTATGTCAACATTGACAAAATCAAAATTTTGTACTGGGTGGTTCAAGAGGTCACATTTATATTGGTGGAATTTTGTATATTTTTATTCGACATATAGCTTGAGACAAACGAAAATTGCGAAGAAGCGTTTTTTATATACTTCGTCTGTTGTTAAATTTTTCAATTTTTCATCAAAATTATTAGTTTGAATACACTATTATAATATCAAAATCTATTAATGGCTTTGCTATGACCACTTTTTGAGATACACAAAAAATACGGGGACGACCGGCTATATATAACCGTTACGACAAAGGTATGGGAAAGGTGGTAGAGAAACGAATATATAAACGATAAAATTAAATTATCTGGGTCATGTCACGAAAACTGTTGATGAGATAAATCTGTAGTATGTAGGATGAGAGTACAAAAAATAGCAATTTTTGATTCAGGCGCATATATGATATAAGATATAGTAATTTCGATAAATGTATAGTTTAATTTTGTATAACTACGATGATATAAAAAGCAAACATCAACGTGTGTAGTCTCTACAATGTTATTCTCCCTCTAAAATGAACAAGGAAATATGACGTAGAGTAATAATTTTCGTAAAACTATGCAGTATTTTCGGTTGAAAATAAAATGTGCTGGAACAACAGAGTTTCTCTGTACCTACTTATAACAAATAAGTCATGATGTAAGATTCATCAAATAGTCTATTATTAATTTTTTGGTATTCAAATGAAATATTTCTTGAAACTAAAGAATTGGAAAATTTAACCGACGAAATTCTCAATTACAGGATGAATTATATTAAGGACGCTTTATCGCAATGCTGATCATCACCTAGCATTTTTCTCACATTATATATCAATTTCGAAAAAGAAGTATTCCAAAACTTAAAATATTCAAAATGTTTTTAAAGAATGACATTTTGACTCACCCAGTATTAAAGTTTGAATTCAAAATCATAAGAATTTTGGTATGTTACTTGGTTTGGTAACATTTTCATTTATTTAAAATATATTCTTGACTTACCCTGTACCTATGCATATTTTTTATCGAAACTAGTTTAAAATTATTGCCTTATGGGTAGCAATATTTGTCACGCAAAACATCTGCATTCAAAATGTTTTCCTGATATCAATAATATTTTAAAGAAATGGTCACTTTCCAACTTCGACACCATGTATCTCGAAAACTAGCCCTAGAATTGAGAAGACATCATAGACATTTTTTTTAAGTCATATTCTACAACATACCAAAAAATTCACAAAAATTACCTAGTGAATATTTTTCCACCTAGGTCGATAGATACATATTCATTAATTTTTCTTTCTCATATTAGTTGAGCTGCTTAGTGGAATGATGGCCTAACCAACAAAATAAGCAATATTGAGTTAGTGTCGCCATTCACTGGAAACCGATGAGAACTTTGTAACAGTGGCCTGGCTCCTGTAACGATGATATTCATTAAAGGGTAACGAATTTGCTGTTATTCCACTAATATAAATGAAACATTCCAGTGGGACAGTGGCCTATTGTTTCTTAGGCCACTATTGCTTTTCAGACCTAATATATTATTAATATTCAATTGTAGCTCAATATACGCTGGGCCACTATGATAGTAGGAAAATATTTTGCATGCTTGTTAGGTTATACGAAGGTATATATAGGCAAAACTCTTTTTTTTCGGTGAATCGAATCACTCCGCCGGATAGCTGAAACGTTTCTGTTCCTTTCGGTTAGATGTACATGTCGTTAGACCCAGATTTATGAAGACTCTGCCAACTCCAATTTGACAACCGGTGGTTTTATTATATAAACGGTAGCTTTGGACACTGTTTGGGAATATATAATTTGGTCACCAATTAGTCATTCATGTATGTTTGGCATGAGAGACAAGCCTCTCGTGGACCAGCTGAGATTGGTTCGTGCCCACTCCACTTCTCTAGAAATTTGGGCAGTGCTAAAAAATCGGAACATAAAGATAGCTGTGATCTGCATTTTGTTATATGTTTACGTAAATCTTGTATCGACCAAATTGACGAGTTCTGGGTATCCCGTAACAGCTACTTACCATGATTGGACTTCGGGATTATTGATAAAGAAAAAAATAATATTACGAAAATATTTTTCTACCGGTTTACTGGGTGAGAATCATAGTCTACGAAAAAACAGTTGCCCAAATTTAAGGTTATTGAGATGGAAGTAAATGACTTCAAAAGCACCGAATCACTAGAAGAATTCATTACCAATAAGAAAGTAGGTGACTATACATTAAGTGATGAGAGGACGAAAGATGAATGGTTAAAATTTCAGTGGATGCGATTTTTTCGATCTCATCCCTAGTAAAGTAATTCTGCTGCTGTTGACGATGAAATGGATCAATAAGAACAAGAACTCGATTACCCAACTGACGTCTCATCATTATTTTCTGAATAAATAATGACCCAACCCACACTGCAGTTTTCTCATTATTGAGTTTATTTCGTTGAACAGTTGACTTTAATTTTAGTTTTTATCTGTTATATTACAAATAATTCACATTTTTCAATTTTCATGGAGAATATTCCCCTTTTCAACATGGCATAATATTTTTCACTTTGGAAATAAAAAAATAAATGATTTTCCATTATCGTCATTGCTTCTTTTCTCAGTAACACCAACCCTTATATTGGGCCACTATTCCACTGAGCAGCCCAGTTTCACTGCAGTTTTCGAAAAAATATTGTTTGCATCTCCAATGTGAAATAATTTTGCGTTCTCGAATGGTTATTTTGCCTTTTGAAGCTCGGCAAATAACTTCCATTCTCGAACGCAAAAGTATTATTCCGTATTCTCGATACAAAAATATCAATTTTGCAAACAGGTGATCTATATATAGCGCCACGGACAGCAAAGAAAGCCTTTATAGGTACCATTCTGTCAAATGAATGGTAGCAAAGATGCTTTAATACAGACCTTCTTCAACTATAGTACTTAATTGTTTACAATTAGTCATGCATTTCAAAAATGTTCAGCTAAAAAAGATACTAAGTACTTATTATTAATAAAAAATACGTACATCTGAATCGGCTCCCTTGTCAACTCCAGGACAGGTGAAGGAAACGTACTCATGGCACCTCTTATGTACAACAAAACTACAAACTGAAACAAAAAATATACCTATAAATATTTAATTTTCCGCCTAGTATGGATAATTTTCGATAAAACAAGGTGAATAGAACCGATGAACTCCTACAAGCATTCGTTACTTTCATTCACATAACAGTTCCCCAAACATTATCATTTCAGGCTGAGATAACTGGAGTTCAAATAATGTATAACAATGATTATGTTTATTTCTGAAAAATGATATAAAAAAAACTTTTGAAGGCAAGCTTTTATTCAAATGCGCAAGTAAGTTAAATATAATTTCTTTAGATGATCAGACAGATTCGAAAGCTTTCAATTGCCGTTTCCTGTGAATTTTGAGCTATCTAGCTCTTCAATGAGGAGGCCACCTTAATATCCACTCGTCCGTCATCATATGAATTTTAACAATACATTCATGATGTTCGACCCGAATACCCCACATGCCATTTTTGAAGAGAATCAGAGCATGATTACAAAACTCATCCGCCATCGTAGATTTATGAATTTTAACAAAAAATCCATAATCTCCGACATATTGGAGCCGCCATTTTTAATTTTTCAATTTTGACGAAACAATTCGATGGATGTCCTTAGAAATTTCACAAAATATATCCGTCCTAGGGTATACCAAAGAAGTCCTAACAGGGAGAATTTCTAGAAAAACCCGATTGAGACGTCCATTATTCATTCATATGGGATGTTCCTGAATGTCCCGTACCAGGACAACCATGTGTGTCAACCAACGTCCTTTCGAAGACATGCCAAAATACATACTAGCCAGGATATCCGTTGGATGTCCCTGAACATATGACAGAATATATCCGACCCAGGAAGTGCGAATGTGACACCGGAGCACGTGTCAGCGAAATTTGATACGGGTTCAGTGACCCAGTTCAAGGTCAATATGTGCACGTGTTATATATCATATCTCTTGGAATTCGATAACATCCGGTTATATGTTTAAATCAGCGAAATTCGATACGGGTTCAATGACCTCTTTTTAGGTCAATATGTGCACGTGTTACATATCATATTTCTTGGAATTCGGCGACATCTGGTTACATGTCTAGATCAGCTAAATTCGATACGAGTTCCGTGACCCAGTTCAAGGTCAATAAGTGCACGTGTCGGATATCATATTTCTTGGAATTCGGTAACACCCGGTTACATGTCTATACGTCGATACGGGTTCAGTGACCCAGTCCAAGGTCAATGAGTGCACGTGTCAGATATAATATTTCTTGAAAATCACATCCGGCTACATGTCTTAGACAGCGAAATTCAATACGGGTTCAGTTATCTGTTTCAAGGTCAATATATGCACATGTTACAAATCATATTTCTTAGAATTCGATAACATCCGGTTAAATTTCTAGATCAGCGAAATTCAATACCAGTTTCACGACCTCTTACAAGGTCAATGAGTGCACTGTTTGATATTATATTTCCTGGAATTCGATAACATCCGATTACAAACAAGTGTTAACAAGTTGGATGAAATTCGAGATGGGTTCGACGACCTATTTGAAGGTCAAAACCCATGAGAGAGAGAGAGAGAGAGAGAGAGCAAAAGTAGTGTAATGTTTCACCCTGTATTTATAGTCTGTCTGCAAAAACTTGCACGAATCGGCCGGTGTTTTTTTATAATGCACCTTAAACTAACGCTGCTGTGAATGGATTCAGTGATATATAGGGAATTGAATAAATCGTTTCATTTTGATTCCTTTGAGATTTTACAGCTTGGCGACGAAGTGGGATTCTTTTTTTTTTAATAGTTACAGTGCACCAGAAATTGTCGGTCAATCGTTTAAATAGTATAGTGCCCGAAGTTTGTATTTTTCATATTGAATGATAAAAAAATGACTTCGTTCGTTGGACATTTGCGAGAATTTAACCCAAGTATTTGTGACTGGCGTATCTTCAAGAAACAATTGTCACAGTACTTCATCGCTAAAAAGTGGAAGATGCAAATACCAAACTTGCATTATTATTAAATAGTTGCTACGAAAACAGTTTGGAATTGTTGGCGAGTTTGTGCATACCGTTACAGCCCGAAGAAAAAACGTATGAGGAATTGGTGACATTATTTGATACTCAATTTTCTTCGACTCAGTTAGTTTTTCCAGAAAGGCAAAAATTTTATTGTGCTGTTAAATCTAAGGATGAAAGTGTTCAAGAATGGGCAGCTCGTATAAGACAACTTGCTTGTAAATGTGAATTTATATCGATTGAACTGAACACTTTACTGAGTGACCGTTTCATAATGGGTTTCGATAATGGACCCATAATCAACCGACTTTTTGAGGAAAAAGAAGATGGGCTTACTTTCGAAAAGTGCATTGAAATTGCATGTAATAAAGAAGCAAGTAATAAAGTTCGCGATATTTCCGGTCTGAAAATTAAACAAGAACCGGAAATTTCTCGAATTGGAGCAAAAAACCAGCAAAGTGGTACTGGTAATAAAAAGGTTGGTGGCTTCAACCATTTTTCTGCAACTAACAATGGATTCAGTCATTCGGACAGCCATTTTGATAGACCATCCACCTCCAGTGGTCAGATTTCTTCAACGAGAGCTGAGTGTGGTGTATGTGGTAAGAAACATCCAGGCCAATGTAAGTACAGAAATTTTGTTTGTCATCTGTGAGGTATTGAAGGTCATCTATGCGGTATTAAAGGCCACGTGGCGTCAAAATGTTGGAAAAACGCGAAAACACACCGTAAAAACAATAATAATTAATAAACTTTGAAACAATTGATCAACTTTTCGTAATGAATACTAGAAATTTTGAACCGATTTCAATACAAGTAAATGTAAATGGGAAAAGTATACAGTTTGAGTTGGCTACCAGTGCCAGCTTGAGTTTAATTCCTAAAGAATCACGAGATAAATATTTTCCTGAGGTTGAAATTGCTTCTACTGATAAAGTATTTTCGACTTTTAAGGGTCTGTTTTGTTATAATCGACTCTCCTTTGGATTTCATTCTGCGCCTTCAAAATTTCAAAAATTATCAACACCTTGTTTGATGTTTTGGAGGGCGTTGCTTGTTTTCAAGATGATGATTTAGTAACTGAGAATAATTTTAATGATCATGTTGATAAGGTAAGGTCTGTTTTGATGAAATTACCAGAAAATGGTTTGACTCTTAGAGAAATCTAAATGCCAATTTTTTGTAGGTTTCGTAATAGATAAAAAAGGTCTGCACACTTGTCAAGATAAAATTGATGCAATTGTTGGGGCTCCTGTACCACAAGACATTACTCAATTGAAATCTATATTGGGTTTGATAAATTATTTTAATAAGTTTATACCCAATGCATATACGTACGGTATTACAACCATTATAGAATCTTTGTAAAAAAATGTACAGTGGAATTTTGACGAAAGTTGTTTACAATCTTTTGAAAAGGTTGAAGACATTTTGAGTTCTGCTGAAGTTTTAGTCCATTTTAATCCTTCATTGCCCATTTATTTAGCCGTGGATGCATCTCAATACGGCGTTGGAGCAGTAATTTGCCATTGTGTCGATAATGTATATAGACCGATCGCCTATGCTTCGCGTATGCTTAGCAAAAGTGAGCAACAGTACTCACAGATCGAAAAAGAAGCTCTGAGCATAATCTTTGGTGTAAAAATTGTTTAACAATATTTGTTTCATAAAAGATTAGTTTTATTTACTGATCATAAGCCTTTAGTTGCTATTTTTAATCCAAAAAAGGTATATCTATTTATGCTGCAAGTAGGCTACAACGGTGGGCTTTGATTCTAGCAAATTTTCAATATGATATTCAGTATATTAAATCTCAAGATAATTTTGCAGATTTTTTGTCTCGATTGCCTCTGAGAAACGATACTGAAGATGATGATTCTTTATTTGTTTTAGATTTCATTTGAAATAATCAAGATTTGCCGATAGATTGCAGAGCAATAGCGAAGTTTTCTCAGGAAGATCCTATTTTTGAGCAAGTTTGTTATTTTGTTAAAAATGGTTGGCCTAGAAGAGTCAATAGTAAATTGAAACCTTATTTTGATGATAAATACTCATTTGCTATCATTCAAAATTGTCTTATGTTCAGAAATAGGGTGGTAGTACCAGAATATTCACAGGGAGACATATTAAAAATATTACACGTTTCACAAAGACTAAAGACTAAAAGCTTGGCTCGTTCCTATGGTTGGTGGCCAAATTTAAATTTGGATATAGAGAAAACAATTATTGCTCTATTAAATTGGGAGTATCCAAGTAGTCCTTGGTCCAGGATTCACATTGATTATTTAGGTCCTATTTTAAGTAAACATGCTTTGGTAGTTGTGGACGCTTATACCAAATGGCCAGAAGTTTTTGTGGTAAATAGCAGCGGAAGTACAAATACTATACTATACTATAAATACTAAGAAGTTCATTCGCAAGGTATGGTTTTCCCAAAGTTTCAGTTTCAGATAATGCTTCGTACTTTTCATCAGAACCATTTAATAATTTTCTTAGGCTTAACGGAATTGAAATCAAACATAGTCCACAATACCATCCTGCCACAAACGGGACAGCAGAAAATGTTAAAACAAAAAAAAATTATTTGTTCAAGTCAAAAAATTCTGGTCAAAACACAAATGATTTGAATTTATTAATAAATAGATTTCTCTTAGATAATATAAACACTCATCAAATTTTGGAATATTGTAATTTAGATTTAAGTACGTCCCATGTAAAAGGAAACGGGGCATCATCAGTGGTTAGTGCAGTTTCAGAAACTGGTAATGACAATATAGCGGAAGAAAACAGTAGTGGTGGAAAAAGTATAGATAAAGATAATTGGGACTCTATGATAAGTTCTGAATTTTTTGATGGAGGTATTTCTCTTACCCGAAGTTGTGAAAATAATACAGAAGGTAATATTAGAAAAGGCACACGATTGAGAAAACTTCCAAGTCGTTTTCAAATAAAAGGAGTCAAGTTCAAAACCCATGAGAGAGCAATAGGGAGTAGTACACGTGTCAGATATCAGATTACCTGGAATTTGCTTAATTCCAGTTACAAACAAGTTTCAACAAGTTGGAGTAAAATCAATACGGGTTTTTCGAACTCAATGAGTTCACACGGTTGCGAGAATCCCAGAATGTTGGTAGTCTAATATAAAGTTAAACTGGAATATTTCCCCCACTGCAACTGATGAAATATTTAAAGGGATCACGGTCTCATAGCAAACGTTCTCTTATCAAAATGAGTATTACCGTGTTCAAATTTGATTTGACATCAAGTTCTAGTCATTAAAAGTCTAGTCATTAAAAGTAAAAAAATAAAAAAACAAATATTATAAACAGACTTTTGGTACCCCAATGGGTGGAAAAATTAGCCCTATACTGGCAGCATATGTAATGGATGATTTGTTAGACATGGTCACACGTGTTCTCCCTTTCAATCCACCTTTCCTCAAGAAATATGTAGATGACATTGTCATTGCGATACCATCAGATGCCGCAGATGATACCTTGTTCATTTTCAACAGCTACGATCCCCACATACAGTTTACCATCGAGAAAGAAAACGAACACAACAGCGTTCCGTTTCTCCGTTTCTCCGTTCATCAGAACACCAGACAACTTCATACTTATCGATTGGTATAGGAAACCAATGAGCTCTGGCCGATATATCAATTATTGGTCCTATCATAAACAGAGCATGAAAGCCAACGTGATAAAACAAATGAAATCAAGGGTCATCCAGATATCTGATACCTCCCTACATAAAAAGAATTTAGATATAATTTATAACCTTTTTCTCCAAATTTCATATCCTGCTTCCTTTTCAAAAAAGATTTTGTATAATACCTCATCCGTTGATGACATAAATCTTCAGAATAATAATAATATTAATAATACACTTACTTCATCTCCAGTCAATGCGCAAGCTGCAGAAGTCACTAGGACATGTTCTATTTATGCTTCTTTAACTTTTATTAAAGATATCACCCCTGGACTATCCAGAATATTCAAATCCTTTTCAGAAAATATTAAAATAGCTAATAAAAATGCTTTACCTATCAAAAAATTTTTTTCCAAATTGAAAGACAAGACTCCATGCATAAACTGTTCAGATGTAGTATACTGTATAAAATGTCAAAATTGTGAAAAACAATACATTGGACAAACGTCCAGACCACTTAAGGACCGTATCGCTTCACACAAGAGCGACAGTAGACTAAGCAGATAATGCTCTCAATAAAAAAACAGATGTAAATCACTTGAGTGAAAATTACTCTTACTTAATTTTTGCAGACAAAACAAGTGTTAGAGATAATCAACGGATTACCTCAACAAATATTAATTTCACAGATTAACTCAATACACTCAATTCCTTTGTCAAAATATTCATATAAATATTGTTCCATTTATTTTATATAATGTATAATTGTATCATTGTATCATTAGGACTAGTGTTGCCTGGCTTCTTGATTTGATTCCTTGTTGGTTCATATCATCTGTCACCCACACCTCTGTTCTCCCATATAGTGATAAATCCATTCAAAAGGATTGTTTCACAATTCTCTGAATATTACTGTTTCATGTAGTTCCAACACAGAACTGTATCATTAGGTTGTAGTGTCATCTGTCACTCCGTTTGGTTAAGATTCCGTGTGGTGCATGTCTTATGTCAATTGTCTGGTCAGTCCAGTTCGAAATAATCGCCGGCGCGGTTGTTTGCCTCTTCAAGGACAACACGTGCTTTTTATATTTTTAACAACTTTTAAATCCATTTTAATATGTATCATCAGTAATGTGTTTGCATCTAAGTGAACTATTGTTGTTTAAATGAAGTTTTACTTCCAGTTCTGTCCATATATCATGATTATTTCTAACATATACGCCACATAACCTCACAGCACTGTAAGTTTATTCCTTGTTTTTCATTGTTGAAATCTCATGAATGTCTTTCCACATTGTAGCTTCCCTGAAGATGATAATAAAAAGTTATTGAAAGCTTGGAACAAGTCCATTAGAGTACTCTTATTGGCCTGCTGCATATCCCAAATATTAAAAACTCATTTCTTAACTAGTCAGCAAACAAGACTACCCTTTTCTATATATATATATATATATATATATGAGTTTTTAATATTTGGGATATGCAGCAGGCCAATAAGAGTACTCTAATACACAGATTCCAAGCTTTCAACAATTTTTTATTGTCATCTTCAGGGAAGCTACAATATGGAAAGACATTTTTGAGATATTGGAAAAGAAAAACCAAGAATAACTTACAGTGTTGTGAGGTTATGTGGCGTATATGTTAAAATTATTCATAATATATGGACAGAACTGGGAATAAAACTTCATTGGTAACACATAGAGTTAATTTGGGAGCGAACACATTACTGATGATACATTTTAAAATGGATTTAATTTTTTTTTTTGTTAGTACCAAAAGCACATGCTCTACCTTGAGGAGGCAAACAACCGCGCAAGAGAATATTTTCAAATAATAATGTGACATGTGACCCTTCAGGGAATCGTACCATGTTGCCACGTGAAGTGGGGGTGAATTGTTTTTACAGAAAGTGACAAATGACCCTATGCCTACTGATACAGTTTTGTGATGGAGGTACATGGAACATTAATCTATGAAAATTGTGAATTATTTGAAAAGATTGCTCTTATTATGAGAAAATATATTGTACCTGATAGATGACATGAAACAACAAGGAATCACATCAAAATGCCAAGTACCAGTCCTAATGTTACAAATTAATGAATAATCTTATGAAAATTATGAATTATTTGAAAGGATTGCTCCTATTATGTGAGAAATTATGTTGTACCTAACAGATGACATGAACCAACAAGGAATCACATCAAGTACCAGTCCTAGTGTTACAAAAATAATGAATTAGTCTTAAGTGGAACAATACATTTATGCAATTTTGTTAATAAGTTTAAACAATTATATCAAATTGAAGAATTGATTTTGATATTGTTGAAAGGATCCGTGAAGTTAGCATTCATGGAGGTAATCTGCTGATTATCCGTCATGTTAGGTTTGTCTACAAAAATTAAGTAAGAGTAAATCTCACTCAAGTGATTAACATCTGTTCTTTTATTAAGAGCATTATCTGATTGTGCAATGTGAATCATTTCTAAAAAGAGCCTTATGGTAGTGTTTTTTTCAGTAGATAATATTTTTACAGAATTGTAATCCATACAGTCTATCTTATATATATATATATATATACATATATATGCATTTTTTACTTTAACCATTTTTTTGTTTTTTATAGATTCCACTGAAATTATAAGACTCCTACACATAATTAATGGAAGGGTTACACAAAATACTGATTTAATAACGGCCATACTAAATTCTAAAAATGGAAATATTGTCCAAGATGATAATCCAGCAAACGCAGTGGTAGATATCGACATCCCTGCCAAGTCGTACATTGAGTTAATGGAATTAAACAAAAAACTGAGTGACAAAAACATAAGAGAATTTATGGTAATTTTTATTTTATTTTATGATCAATGCATATAGCAGTGGCCAAAATCCGAAACGAATAATTTTATTTATAGGTTACGAAGCTTCTTCGTGTTGGAGGCACTGACATAAAAGATGTCATCAGAAGATGTATTCCTCACTTAGTTGATCACGATACTCTGAGGCAGTTTAGCTGGGTTGGAGGGAAAGGAAAAAAGATATTTTCTATTTTAGACATAGGTACTTTAATCAAAGGTAAAAATATACTCCATCAGTAGTCAATGCTAATTCCAAGTTCCCTTTACCCATTTTATTCTGGGTGGTGTATGACATATTCAGTAAAATTATTCCTAGTGTTGTCCAACTGTTCCTGATTATTCAATCGTGTTTCTGTACTTCCTTAATCTGCATTCATTTTTAGGATATATTGTACATAAAAGAAGGCTTATGTGGAGGTCATTTTGGACTGATCCCACTATAGAGTTTTTTTACAATTGAATGTCAATTCCATCTTCACTTTACAAAACCCCATTTCTATTCACCATATGTTGCAACTATTAATCAATTTGCATAATTAACAGAGGAAATATTATTATTATCGATATTTTATTAATACTGTTTTTAGACGTATGTAAGAAAAACCCACTAACCAAGCAATTCACTGAGAAACAAGTGGAAGAAAGAATTGCCATTTTCTTGGCCAAAGCTACAGAGAGGTGCAATAGAAGACGGTTAGTAAATTATTGTGAAATTTTTTTGTTTTAATTGGTTGGTTTTAGGAATAAGGAAAACAAACAAAACCCCGAAGAAGCATTGGTGCAATAATATTTTTGTGTTAAGTGCGAAAGTAAATTTTTGTTATGTCAAGTTTTCAAAGTTCTTATGTATTTTTTGTATTTTTTTTTTTTGCATTTTCTGTAATGAATATTTTTTTACGTTTTTTATAGTAAATATTTTTCTGAAATAGTTTTTTATTTCTCAAAACAACTGACATATATTTAACCATTTGTATACAGGTTGAGTCAGAATAAGACCGACAAATTCCAACTACAGATTCCTCTCCTCATTTCGAGTTGAAAAGTTCCCATCAAGGTATGTCCTAAAATGCATCCCCTCTAAGATACAGGGTGTCGAAAGTACGAAAAAAAATTAGATTTTATTTTTCTCAAAAATTCCTGAGGGAAAAAATACCAAACTTGGTACACTAATCAAGGTTTATCAACGTGATAATTGGAAGTTATAATTTTTAATTTTCGTAAACCAGTGGCGTAGATACGATGGTATATGGTCATATTTTCCTTCATATTTTCTTTGAATAGGTAAATAGTCAAATGAGCGTTTGTAATCAGTTAGGCTCATCGCTACTTAACTTAGAAGTCATAACAGTTCATGTACCTAAAAGTGAAGGTTTCTGAGAAAATTGAGAAAAACTGAAGATATGTCCTGAGTAGCAAAATAATTTCATGTGCCAAAATCGTCTAATGCTAAGTTCTTACAACATATCGGAATCTTTGTCAACCTTCTGAAGATTTTTCAATGTTGCAGGAATCGGAAACATAGTACAGGTGAGTCATTCATTCATCATATTATTTGATGAAATTGATGTCGTGTAATCACTGAGTTAGGTCTCATTCTGACTCATGCACCCGTACTATATTTCCGAACATTAAAAAATGTTCAGGAGGTTGACAAATATTCCAATATGTTGTGAGAAATTAGTGTTATGAGATTATTTTACAGAGGAAATTATTTTGCTACTCCAGGTCGTGCTTTTGATACCATTGATCATAATTTGTTAATCATGAAATTGGAAGGGTTAGGAGTTAGAGGTGTTCCACTCCAATGGGTAACATCATACTTAACAAATAGAACTCAGACAACAGTAGTGAATAATGTGAAATCAGATTCAAGAGTAATAAATACAGGGGTTCCACAGGGTTCAATCTTGGAACCACTATTGTTTGTAGCCTTTCTGAGCGACATTGATGACACCTGTATCTCCGCAAATCAAACAATAATATATTCCGATGATACTAATATTCTAATGTCACATAATAGCATTGACCAACTAACAAAATTAGGTAACAATGCATCCAATGAAATAAAAAAATATAGCCTTGAAAATGGCCTCATTTTGAATACAAACAAAACCAATTATGTCCGGTTTTTGCCAAAAAACATAAATCCAAATTATGACCTATATTTAAATTTATCTGGTAAATCTATACAATCTGTGGAAACTATCAAGTTCTTAGGTGTTACATTGGATAGTAAGCTAACATGGGAAGCACACATAAACACTGTATGTTCCAAACTGAGCACTACATGCTACATAATAAAAAATCTGCGAGATACTGTATCAACAAACATCCTGAAGTTACTATATTTTGGGCTAGTTTAGTCAACTCTGCAGTACGGCTTGATCTTTTGGGGGTCCTCATGTCACTTTGAAAGGGCATTTGTATCTCAAAAAAGGATAATAAGAACAGTTTGTCATGCTCATCCAAATACAACATGTAAACCTTTATTCAAGAAACTTCAAATACTAACCCTTCCATGTTTATATATTCTTGAGCTGATTATGTACATTAAAATAAATCAAAATGAACTAATGAGGAATGAGGACATGCATATGTATAACACTAGGAATAAAGAAAAATTTCGACAACCCTATTCAAGGTTGAAGGTGAAAATTCACCAAAGCATATTGGTATCAAATGCTTCAATAAAATAAGAGATATAATAGATGTGAATTTGAATGATATTCTATTCAAAAATAAATTGAGGAACTTCCTTATTGAAAAAGTATTTTATAATGTTGAGGAATTTTATATTTGTTAAAATTTTACTGTTGTGAAACTAACTATTGTATGTATGAATGTTTTTGTGACTATAAACTATTTTAACAATTTATTTGTAGATTACCTTTTTTGACTAGTCTTAGTTTTATACACTGTATGTAAGATGCCTTGTATTATCTTTGATTGATGAATAAATTCTATTCTATTCTATTTAATACCTTCAGTTTTTCTCAATTTTCTTAGAAACCTTTACTTTTAGGTACATGGAATGTTATGACTTTTAAGTTGAGTATCGATGAGAATATTTCCACATACTAACGTAACTACGCCACTGGTTTACGAAAAGTAAAAATTTTAACTTCAAAATTATCACGATGATAAACCTTGATTAGTGTACCAAGTTTGATATTTTTTGCTTCAGATTCAAAAAGCATATATGTGTAGCATATGCCATGAATATATTTTCGGAAATTAAAATATATTCCTGGCATATATTTTTATGGTAAGAAAATATATGTGAAGCATATGCCATGAATATATTTTCGGAAATTAAAATATATTCCTGGCATATATTTTTATGGTAGGAAAATATATGTGTAGCATATGCCATGAATATGTTTTCGGAAATTAAAATATATTCCTGGCATATGATTCATGGTGACTTTGGATATCCATAGAATATCCATATCATATACTTTGGAAGATATGGAATATCCCTGGCATATGCCAATAATCCGGTGGGATATGCATAGGATATTCATGCAATATGTTTGTGCCGTCTGGGAGGTATAGCTGGATAACTTATACTTGGTACTACTGGTGGGTATTGAAGTTTTGAGGATTCGCACATTATCAATTTCAAATGGAATCATTGTCATCCACTTGGTTGGCCAAGATTCAATCCACGTACCATTACTATCGAAGCATATGAAAACTTCTTCGACATCATTGGGTTGGTGTATGAAGAGAATGCCTTGCCAAATGACTTGTAAAATTATAAGATTTATGAACATATTGAACGCTTCGCACAAACTAAACTTGAAAAGACATTCCTTATGATAATATATGAGAAAGTTGTAAAGGGGAAGGCTATAAATATTTAAAATTCATTTACTTGATATCTTCATAATTGAAGTAATATTGGCTCCGAAACATAAGTCTGTTCTTCTGAAAAACATCGATGAACCCATCTCGAATTTTCTTCAACTTGTTTGTAATCGAAACTATGGTGTCAGCGAATTCTAGGAAACATGATATCCGACAGGTGCACTAATTGACCTTCAAAGAGGGACATATCACATTTCACCAACTTGTTGGAACTTGCCTGTAACCGGAAGTATGACATTTTGACCTTGACTCCATTTGCTCTCTCATGGGTTTTGACCTTGACTTCTTTAGCTCTCTCATGGGTTTTGACCTTGACCCCTTTTGCTCTCTCATGGGTTTTGACCTTGACTCCTTTTGCTCTCTCATAGGTTGTGACCTTGACTCATTTCGCTCTTTCATAGGTTTTGATCTTGAACTGGGTGAGTGAACCCGTATCGAATTTCGCTGATCTAGAGATGTAACCGGATGTTATCGAATTCCAAGAAAAATGATACCTGACACGTGCACTTATTGACCTTGAACTGGGTCAATGAACCCGTATCAAATTTCGCTGATTTAAACTTGTAACAGGATATTATCGAATTCCAAGAAATATGATTCCTGACACGTGCAGTTATTGACCTTGAACTGGGTCAATAAACCCATATCAAATTTCGCTGATCTAGACATGTAACCGGATGTTATCGAATTCCAGGTAATCTGATATCTGACACGTGCACTTATTGACTTTGAACTGGGTCAATCAACTCGTATAGAATTTCTGGTAATCTGATATCTGACCTTTGTAGTCCTCCCACAGCTCTCTCATGACTTTTTTGATAACGCAGTGCCACTGCTCCCAAAGCTCTCTCATTTATACTCTACTCTGATGGCAAGGAAGTCACTAGTAAGGCGGGCGAGAAGCATTGCTTATTCCAAAAGCCTCCACGTGTTGTCGATAACCGACCGGCCGCTGATCGGGTGGAAACCTTCTGGAAGAACATCTATGAGTATCCGCAGTCTCTTAACGTAGCCGCTAGAGCCCTAGCACGGTTTAATGCCTTCTGCAGGAGGCTTCAACAGCCTGACTCAATGACCTGCACAATCGATAACCCTGAAAGGAGTTTGACGGCCCCGCAAAGGCTCAAAGACCTTCGCTACTTCAGGCCCTGATGGGTTAAACAACTATTGGTGGAAAAAATTCCCAAATACCCACCACCATTTGGCAAGAATTTTTAACTCTTGGCTGGATGGGGAGCAGCAGATTCCGGATTGATTTGTCGAGGAGCGAACCGTACTCATCCCCAAGAACGGATATTTGTCTGTTCCAAAGAATTACAGGCCGATAACATGCTTGAATTCGTGCCATAAGATGTTCACGCGCATTTTATATGCACGAATACTCTCCGCAGTTGATCCAGTGTATGAACGGATATATGAGCGAAGAAGGTCAAAGTGGGGGGTCACTGGCTGCAAGGAGAACCTGCTCATCAACGCTGGACTCCGTGTAGTATAAGCGGAACTTTTCGATTGCCTGGATCGATTACCGCAAGGCATTTGATACAACATCGCATGAGCTAATCATGCATTTGCTCAGATACCTTGCGGAACCCGATCAAATAGTGAGATGCATTGAACAACTGATGCCGCTCTGGAGGACTCGCTTCACCATAAAATCTGGTTGAGTCAGAGTCCAAACAGAGCAGGTAATCTTCAGAAAGGGCGTACTTCAGGGATACTCCCTCAGCCCTTTCTCTTCTGCATCTCACTATAACCATTGTCCGTTGCACTCAGGATAACCCGTGGATACAACTGCGGCATCCCCAGCAGCCGGAGGCATAAAGTCACCCATTTATTTTATATGGATGACCTCAAACTGTATGCCTCTGGAGAAAGGGATCTACTTCAGTCCCTAAGGGGGGTGCAAGAGTACACGCGTGCTATCGGAATGGAGTTCGGGATTGGCAAATGTGCCACGGTTTATCTCGAAAGGGGACCATGCGAGATATACGGAGAGGATGTTCAGCTCGTAGAAGTATCTTATATCATCTTGATGCCGGAAAGACGTATACCTACTTGGGAGTAGAGCAACGCCGCTCCCAAGAGGTAAACACAGTACAAAACTCTCTCCGCGGCAAGTATCAGCACAAACTCCGACAGATCTGGTCGTCAGAACTGTCCGGACAGAACAAAGTTGCTGAGACCAATATGCTTGCTGTTCCGATTCTACTCTACTCCTTTGGTGCAGTAAAATGAACTCAGGAAGAGCTGCGACAACTTGACGTTAAGACTCAGAAAATTAAGCATCTTTAAAGGAGCTTGAATCCTAAATCGTCCGTTGTGGGAAATGAGAAGTGCCGAATATATTGGAACTACTCATTCCCCACCCTCAGGTAAATACAAGTCAAAAAGCCTGATGTAGTCCTCCTCGACCATGAAAGTAAGACGATTTTTGTCATCGAGTTTTCGACTCCTGGCGAAACGAACGTCGTCCGAAAAGAGGAGGTGAAACGGACTAAATGTAGAGACTTACTCTTTGAACTCCGCAGGCTTTACCCAAACCACTCTGTTGAAATTGTGGTTCTTGTTATAGGGGTGCTTGGTGGTCTGATGGACACACTGCTCTCGAACTTGAAAATCATACCGGCTTACCGTAATGTGGCAGAAATCTTCACCGGACGAATGCAGAAGGCCGTCATCCTTGGTTCACTGCGTCTACTCAGGGCACATGATTCTCGGACCCAGTAATCACTCACCCCACGGACGTGGGGCATAGTTATATGGGTAAACTATCCAGCGTGCCCTCCGGATGTATCGGGGCTTCGGAGACAGGGCCTGACTGGAACATCCGTTAAGAAAAAAAATCGTCTTTATTTATCCATGAAACATAAACCAAAGTTGGGAAAGACATAGATGAAATGGCGAAGTATCACCCAAAGGTGTTTTTCAACTTAACCAGGTGGTAAGATAAATACTACCGTACAAAATTACAAAAACACAATCAAAATATTCATAATAATACACTTTTAGATATATACTTATCATTCAAGAAATAGACTCTTTCACACACAATAATGAGAAATAATATTTAAATTTAAATAATATAATAAAGTGATACAATAATTAATAATAGGAGAAAAATGAGATACATGGTCCATAAGAATTGCCAGGGGTTGAATATATTCAGGTTGGACATTGTGTCGTTAATAATAATGATTTCAACTTTTTTTTGAAGTTCACAATCGTTAAGTCATAGAATTCAGGTGGTAGTTGATTAGTACAAGATCAAAAGTACTTACATGAAGTGCGATATTGATTATATGGAGGTCTCGTCGAAATGAATAAAAACAATGTAGTATATCCACTCTTGTAGCGAAATCACACTTTGAAATAATACAAAACCACAATGGCTTATACGTTATCAGCTCGTCGGACAGCTCACTCATCTTGAGTGCTCATAGCTGCATCTCAAGGGATTGAAGGGTTGGGTGAGAGATTATTTATTTCGACGAGACCTCCATGATCGAACTTCACTTCAGGTGAGTTCGTTTGATCTTGTAATTATATTTCGGTCTCGTCTCAAAAAATAAAATGTAGACTTTCAGAGTATGATGCAGCAATTTTATTCTCAAAACCCATTTAGAAACTAGAATTACAAACTCAACCTTAAACCAAAAAGAAAAATAATTCCATATCCTCACATTCAAAATAATATACTGGGTGACCTAGGGTTAAACCGCCAAACATTCAGTATCGTTTTTTCAGGTGAAAATAAGATGTTTTCTTTATATAAGTATGTGTCCCAACTTGCTCCGTTTTCGAGATATATGGTGTCATAATTTTCAAAAAAATTAGTTTTTTATTCATAACTCAAAAATCTTTTGGTTGATTTTGATAAAACTTGGAATGCTTATTTCCGGTGATGAAACGCGTATATTATTGTACTTAGAATTGAAAAAAACTTTTTTTTTTTAACTCGGACACCCTTTATATTGAAAACGAAGAAAATTGGGACACATGTTTATATAAAGAGAGAATCTTATTTTCACTCTAAAAACCTATACTGAACGTTTGGCGGTTTAACATTTTTAAATTTTCCGTAATCAGTTACAGTAACGAATTTCAATTGTTTGCATCAGATAAGAGAGATAAGACAGCGTTTGAGAAATTTTGGACGTTTTTTGGGTGGTCTCAAAGCCTTCAAATAGTCTCAGACTTCCACTCCATCCTGCTGATAGTCTTATCACGTCTAGATTCACCCCTTTCCGGGCGGTCGCCGCCTGTCTCTTACTATGTGACGAGAAAATGGATGTATCGATGCCACTTTCGGTAAGGATTACTCTTATCCATCGACTAATGGTCTGCGCCGAAGCATCATGGCAAGGCTTCTTATATGTAATGAGTAAGTGATTTGTGGAGGGATCACGTAGTTTTTCGGTTTCCTTGAGATAACTAGAGATAGTTTCTGCAACGCAGACCTTAGCGTCTTCTTTGAAAAAAGGCAGGTGCAATGTAGACTGAAAACGATTTTTCCCAGAGGTCTTCACTGCCTTTGTTATTTTTATAACGAACCCTTCATCATTTTTCAACATATAAATTAATTCGATATTTGCTAGTGTTTGAACTCTTTGACCTGTGGCCAAGGCTAAAGAGATTCCAACTTTTTCAGTTAATATTTCGAGTCATAACTCAACAGAAAAACTTCTTAAACAGTCTATTCCAGGATTCCAAGTGGTGTTATATTTTGCTGAACTGGGACGTAAACTATACCGACCTTAGAAAAATCGTTCAATTCTGAAATCTTGAGCTATATTCGGTGGAGCAATTTGAGCTACTGCAAATCGATATGAATTTGAACTCCCATAAGAGGCTCTTTTATTAAATTGATATGTTAAAAACTCAAGTAATATACATTCATTTACACAAATCTTCCTTTCCTTGCAAAATTCCCACCATAATTTCAATCCTACGTTATATTGTTTCATGGTTGATTTCGTGATGTATGACAGGCAGATAGACAAGGATCCCTCTGGAACTCCCCCCTTTTGCAATACTTTGCTGAGAAGATGCCTGCAACCAGGGTAAGATCCTTTCATAAGGGATGGTGTTTTCTGTCAGGAGAAGACAATAACGAGATTTTTTAGGTAGACTATATAGCGGTTCACTTGTGCGCATCGAGAAATATACCGGAAACCAGGGCTGAGAGCTCCAGAACGGCACGACCACAATACCCGTAGCGTTATCATCCCTGATTTTTTGCAATACTCTTAAAATTAGACAAAAATGGGGGGAATGCATAAAAACGGTAATTAGACCAACCCACGGAACAAAGCATCAACCGCGAAAAAATTTGGATCTCTCAACCATGAAATACAGGGTGTTTCAAATTCGATCCTCACCATTGGGATCTCGGAAACTATAAGAGATACGAAGATGGTTAAAGTTGCGTATTTACCTGACTAACAATATGCCGTTGAGAAAGTTCTGAAATTCCGCGTTTATCCGGAGATATTCGAAAAAACAGAAATTTCGGAAAATGGTTTTTATTTTTTTCTGGCTTCATTTTTCGAAGGATTCGAAAATAACTTTCACTTTCACTTTGCCACTTTTCCCCTGCTACATAATAGTGTTTTCAGATTTGCTATCCGACGTTTCGTCTTCCGGCCACCATCATCAACTTTATTTTTTCTTATGGGCGCTACATTGGATTCTTTCTTTTTTGAATATAACCAAATTTTACCTTTTTAATGACGTATCATAAGTTATCATTATTTTTCAAAAAATTGGAGATATTGAAAAAAATCAATTCTTATCATAATAGGCTTTGACTTTGATGTTTCCAAATTTGACTTTTAATTTGTTACACTCAATAACATTTTGTTGTTGTACCAGTCATTTAAATTTTGGAGAAAAATGGCTTTCACGAATGAAGAAAAAAGAGATATAATACAAATTTATCACAAATACAATAGAAACAGTGTTAGGACATCGGAAATGTATTTCAACTTGTATCCCGAAAGACGACAACCACATAGAACCATTTTCAAGTTATTGGATCAAAATCTCACCAAGTTTGGTTCATTTGAAAAGCCAAGGAAAAAATATGAAGACAGAATGGACCAGGAAACTAAAGAAAATTTGATAAATGAGGTATGTATGAAGTAAATTAGACATTGTGTCCTTCAGAACTCTATATAGCCCAAGAAAGTTAGTGCTAAAAAGGTCCCTAGCTCCTAAAAATTGCTCGAGAGCTGGAAATCGTATTAATCCCTCTTGGGAGTACTAAATAACGGGTATATGAGTTTGCGACGGTTTTTAGGTTGTGCTTCAGATTGAGAGCCTAAAAACCGCGAAATTTTAGCACTTTTTTCAGTTTTTCGCGTATAACTCGACAAACACGCATTTTACAGAAAATATTGTTCTATCTTTTTTTAAAGACCATCAAATTCCGCGTCGAACTACTTTTACAATATTGAAATCCGTTTGGCCGTTCAGCTGCAATTGCTCGTCACAAGTTGGCTTTTTGTACCAACTCCGCTAAAAAGTTGACAACCCTCAACTTCCACCGGCCTCAAGTGCTCAGCCATTTGTGCCCACTGCAAGGGGCATGCGTGCCTCAATTCTTTAAGTGAGCAACAAGACGAGGACGATCTGGAACAGCATGAAATCACCCTCGAGTCCTCTGAATTACAGTCCGAAGGGAGTGCATCGGAAGACGAAGATGATCTGGAGGCAGAAGAGGGAGCAGCCGTAGAAGAGGAGAAAGAACAAGAACTTGATTCCGATGACGACTTTCCCGAACAAGCCGGGCCGTCTAAAAGAAGGCGTACCAGCTACGACATGTGATTTAGAAACTGTAAATTATCTTCACAATTTGTAGTAAATCCTGATAATCGTAGGCAGGATATGACATCCCCTATTGATTGTAATGACCCATGTAATTAACCCCCTCTTAAATGTAATGACTCATTTAATTAATTTAAAGTGCTTTGTTATAATCGTTCTCATTTTCTCTCCCCTGTACTGTTGATCATCTGGTACCTGATTAATGGTTGATCAGGTACTTGTAGTTACCTCCGTAATCAGATCTTGACTAAATTGAATCAAATATAATTGATGCATTAACTTTCACTTGAACTAATTAATGTTCAGACGAAGTATCCTACGTTGGGGTACCTGCGGAAATTTGGCACTATACGACCTTTTTTGGTATAAAATTCATATCTCAGCTTTACATCAAGCAAATTTCAAATTCTGAAAAGATTCTGATTGGGAATTAAATTTTCTACAACTTTAGTTCTATGATATATTTCAATTGGAGTAGTCATTTTCAACCTACAGGTGTTAGAATTGAAGGGTTGTCAACTTTTTAGAGGAGTTGGTAAAAATCTCCTATCTTTGACGGGCAATTGCGGCTGGAAAGCTGAACCGATTCCAATGACGTAGACGTCATTCGAAGCAAAATTTAATGGTCTTTAAAAAATGATATTTTCTGTAAAATGCGTACTTTTTAAGTTATACACAAAAAAATGAAAAAAGTGCGAAAATTTCGCGCTCTTTGGGCTCTCAAATCTGAAGCACAACCTAAAAACCGTCGCAAACTCATATACCCGTTATTTAGGACCCCTAAGAGGGATTAAAATGATCCAGCTCTCGAGCAATTTTTAGGGGCTAGAGCGCTAATATGCCTGGGCTAATAACCATTCGAAGATTCATTATATCCTACCAAAATCCCTACTTGTGCTCGAGCATTCCATTTTGTTCGTGTTCCTTTAGCAATACTACCGAAAGCTCTGATATGATCCAATCTTGGTTTCTCTGAATTCCACAGTTCATATGGGCTACAATCAGTAGCTTTTGGTGGAAGGCGGTTTTGAATATAACTGGCTGTTGTAACTGCTTCACCCCAATATCTGTTTGGCAATTCTGCATCAAACAGCATACACCTCGCTGCTTCACATAACGTTCGGTTCTTACGTTCTGCTATTCCGTTTCGTTCAAGGAAGTACGGAACCGTAGTTCGAAAAGAAATGCCTTTCTTCTTCAGGAAACCGTGAAGTGCTGATCCGCAATACTCTCCTCCGTTGTCAAATCTGAACATTTTTGGGTAACTTCACAACTATTTTCAAATCTATTTTCAACAAGAGCGACAAATTCTTCAAATTTTTGGAAAACTTCGTCTTTGGAATGCAGGAGGTATAATCTCTCGGTACTCTAACCTAATATGCAACGTAAAAAAATTCTTCTGGTTTGAATGATAATAACTTATTAAATAAATGAAGAAATAAAGTTTTGAGTAGGGCAAAAGTTTATGGACGCCAATATACGCAGATAAAATTTGTAGTTAATTACTTCAAAAGTTCGTTGTACGGGAAATTGATTAGAAAGTTAATAAAACACAAGAAATACTGTTCGGAGTGGTTTTCTCTTTTAGTTCATGGGTTAAATACCTTGATGTCCGTCGTCTGCAGCTTCCTCCACTGCTGGAAATTTTACAATTTGAATTATGTCTACGCAGATAAGTGGTTCGTCGTGTATATTGGATTTCTATTTAGCTTTTGATTAATAGGTTTTCAGACTAATTCTTGTTTATATCTCAATTTCAAGTAATTTTTCTTTCTTCGTTTCTCAAAAATGTCCTTTTGTACCAAAACCTTTTATAGAGTTCCCTAACACCAATGTCAGTGCAGGATTCGGCTATTAGTGGGCAGAGGGCGCGCTAAGTACAGAATCCTTTCGTTGAAATTACAAGTTTTTTGTTGGTTTCTTTCATCAAGAAATGAACATTCCTTTTCGTTTAAGTTGAATTCATTTCGTTGGTTATAGTTGGCGTTTTGTCTAATAGCTTTTTCGGGCAAATTTCAGAAACATATTATTTCTAATAATAGAGACTGGAAACCCTGGTATTAGGTAAGTTTCTAAATCACCACTTGTAGTGGTACATTTTGTAATTAATTATTATTAGTTTGCAGAACTGCTCTTCAAACCACAAAAAAGAATAATTTACTTAATACCAGTGGTACTTCAAGGTCACAAAATCAAAATAACAATATCAGTTTTTTAGAAGCAAATAAAAAATTGCCCATATCCGACAATTCCGGCCAAGTACATCCAATTGATTTTTTAGAACAAATCAATTTTTTTTACAATTCGGAAACAATTTCTTTTCAAAATTTTATACCTGTATTGAAGAACCAACTCAGAGGAGCGGCATTGACGTGGGCTCAAGCTTTTCTACATAAATATAGCGATTACACAACTTTCAAAAATTGTTTTGTTAAATATTTTTTGGAACGATGATGTACAGGCAAAAGTAGGTGATATGATACAAAATGAGACATTTCAATTCAATGAAGAGTCTTATTTAGACCATTTTATTAAATTCGTGTCGATGGCAAGACATTTAGAACCTGAAATTCCAGAACGTCATTAAAATAATTGGTCGTCATTTTCCAGAACATGTTTCACTGATATTGGTGGGGGTAACAGACTTGGATGAGGCTGTTGAAAGACTTCGGCAAGCCGATTTTTATAGAAGAAAATCAAGAGTAGTACATTTTTCAATCGGTAACAATAATTTCAAAAATGCAGCGCAAAACCGAAATTTTTCTTACAAAAGTAGTACAGAACGATCTCAGTTTGCAAACAATAAAATTGCACATATAAGTAGAGAATACGAATCCATAAACGAAGAAGGCGAAGAAGATTTGGGAAACCCGAAGCCCCCCCACGAAAATTAGCTACATTCGTGGGGGCAGTCATAACTAAGAATCCGTCCACACAAAAAAATCTCAACAATCCTAGAGACGATTTGCTCGAAGAATGTGATTTCGAACACTCGACTCTAACTCAAGGACACCGATAATCGTTGTAAATATTTTTAATTTCACATTTCCCGCGTTGGTCGACAGTGGAAGTGATATTTGCGCGATCAGTGTAGAGACATGGGAACAACTTGTAAACTATCACTAGTCGATTCCAATGTTCAGTAAAAATTGACTTTGAAATAGAAAAAATACTTTTTAAAAGTGAGGAAAAGTGGTAGGAAGTTTCAGAACTGAATAGTCCACATGAAAAATTATTGCTGTACAGGTACATTCTGATCCTTATAAACTGTCAGACTCGGATATAAATATAGCGGTTGATAATACAGATATCACTGTTTCTCAAAAAAATATTTTCCGGGATTTATTGAATAAACATCGATCAATATTTTCAGAAAAACCAGGCTCAGTGGCGGAATACATTCACGAAATAAAATTGAAGGAAAAGGTTAAGGGGTTTTATCTCAAGCAATATCCGGTACCGTTAAGTCATAAACCGCTCATTCAAAAACAATTAGATCTTATGGAGTCTTGGGGGGTGATTCGAAGGGCAGCCACGCCATATATTTCTCCGATAATGACAACTCTGAAAAAGGATAATTCCGTACGTGTTTGTTTAGATGCGCGACATCTAAATAAATTAATGGAGCGGGAATATGAAGCCCCTCGTCCAGTCGAGGAAATATTACACTCATTGGGAAAAATTTGACACATGTCGACACTAGATTGTACCCATGGTTATCGGGCAATCCCTTTGTCCGAAAGCTCACAGCGTTATACAGGGTTTTCGTTTAATGTAAAAACCTATTGCTTCAACAAACTTCCTTTTGGCCTCAGTACCAGTGTAAGCGCTATTTCCCGTTGCATAACCAGCATTTTAGGACCGCAATTTGAACCTTTCGTGTCAGTGTATATTGATGATGTCCTAATCATTTCAGAAACCTTTCAAGAACATATAGCCCATCTAGATAAGGTTTTATCTCGGTTAAATGAATCTGGTTTTAAATTGCGATTTTCTAAATGTGCATTTCTGAAGAAAATGCCTTTTTTGGGTTACGTAATTGATTCCACAGGTTATTCACCAGATTCTGCCCGAATACAAGCCTTGAGAGACTACCAACCACCAAAAAACGTGAAAGAATTGCAAAGTTTTTTGGGGTTAGCAAATTTTAACCGATCTTTTTGTCCGGGGTTTTCTTCAATAGCCCAACCATTCAGTAGACTTTTGAAGAAAAGTGTTCGCTGGAGTTGGGGAGAAACAGAAAATCTTACTTTCATTAAATTGAAAGAATAATTGGCAGAAAGTACTTTACTTTATCATCCTAAACCCGATCAGCCTTTCTGTTTACAAGTGGACGCCAGTGACGTAGGTTTAGGGGTACAGTTGTTCCAGATAATTGATGGGCGAGTAGGTTATTACTGGATCGAGAAAAAAGGTACCACATTAACGAACGAGAAGCCCTATCACTGGTGTGGGCACTTACAAAGTTTCGTATTTATTTATTAGGTAGACGGTTTACTGTGTACACTGATAATAGCTCAGTGTCTTATCTACAAACATGTCATTTGCTATCTTCACGTATTGCCCGATATGCTCTTGCAGTACAGGAGTACGATTTTGAGTTGGTTCATATTCCTGGTTCGAAAAATATTATAGCCGATGCCTTATCGAGGTTTGCCGCCGTGAGACCACCCGTCCCTTCAGAAAAATTATTTAAAATGTATAGCCTACTCCAGTTACCCAAAGACATACAAGGTGAATTGAAAAAAATTATTTCTTTACAGCGCGAGGATTCGAAGCTGGGAGACATTATCAAAAAATTACATCAAGACGTAATACTCCAAACGCGCTTCGTTTTATACGAAGATAAATTATACTCGCGTCGGGAGAATGATAGTGGGTACTTGATATGCATTCCTCAAATCTTACAGTCGGAATTAGCAGAAGCTTTTCATGTTAATTTCGGCCATTTTGGAACATATAAGACTTGGTGTGCTCTTAAAAAAGAAGCTTGTTGGACAAATATGTTCAAAACAGTAAAAAAAACCACCGACTATTTTCCAGAGTTTGGAATTGTAAAGTCAGTGCTTTCCGATCAAGGAACGCAGTTTACATCGAAAATGGAAAGCTACCCTTGAGTCGTTGGGGGTGAAAATTATCCATACTTCCGTTAGGCATCCTCAAGCCAACCCTGTCGAACGGGTGAAGAGGGAACTGGGTCGTCCAATATATTACCGGGGATGTTCAATTTATAGGTTGTAACAAAATATTAAAATTAAATGTTTGGACATTATTTTATTCCTTGCTAAATCTATCTTATCGTATCACAGGTTTTCTTTCCGTAATTGGCAATGGGTTATTACAGGGGAGACCAATAAATTATATTGTCTTTCTAAATATAGTATTGTTTTGAATTAGCTAACACAATTTTGTGTGATCATTGCGTTTCAATTTTTTAAAGTTTAAGTAACCTTCGAGGTTTACAAAAGGTACCTTTTCTAACCATTTAATATATTCAATGCCCTTGGCTTATACATTCGATTGTTTTGCATGTAATGGAGTCTCGCCTTCCCGTGAAGATCAAAATCGAAGCTGGTATCCGTTCAGAACACCTTATTAGTCTACTACCACATGCCTGATCACCTTCACTAGTCAGCTCAGTACAGCCTAAGGGTGCTCTTCTGGAGATTCCACTGAATGATCGCCGTATCTCCAAACGAAGAACCTGAATTAGAGAGCTTGGACACAATATTAAGAAGGTAGAATATATATTCAGAGGTGGTACTTGGAACTTCAACCCCAGTGGAAGGACGGATTCCGCTCTTCAACATCAGCTGGTAACCATTACCCTTTGCAAAGCCACATTATTGTTGTTAGGGTTACTTAAACTAATTCATACATTTTTTATCAATCAATAAAGGTTATTTACTTGCTTGAGCATTCAGATTCCTAACGTTCAGAACTTGTTCTGTTATTTCATTACTTTGGCCTTCAGCCATTTTGTTATATGTATCATACATTTTTTTCTTCTCATCCAAGCCTTCAGCTGGATCACCTTGTAAATACAATTTGAACAGAACAGCCTTCTGCTGTTCATTTGTACATATCATTGAAAATAAATTAGAAAAAATATCATTTTCTGATTTTTTTTTTGTCGTACTCTAGAGCTGAAGGAAATTACCTTTGCCTTTCCTTTGAGTTTAGTTCGTTTCCTGTTTTGTTCTACATAAAAATATAAAAATTCAAAACTAGGTGGTGCCCACCTTCAGCTTTAGATCAGCAAAGCCAAAAGCCAATTGCCGAATCCACTCCTTTTGCTCTAAACCTTTAGTTTGGTGCTTGACGTGAATTATTTATTTTTCACCATTCATCATCAACAGGATCATTACAGTAGGACGTACTGCAGTGAACAGCATAAGCGCTGGGGGCATATGAACTGAAAAATTTCACGTTGTTTATGAACTCGTTAGTGCACGAGTCCACCGGTTTCAGCCCAATGGAACTACAATGTGGCAAGGAAACCCCAAAGTTGATTCCAGAGAGTTTGAGAGGTCCTCGAGATCCTTCCTCAGGAATTGCTCTAGGAAAAAAACTTATATTAGAGCGGGAAACGTTACTAAGTCAAGCAGCCCGACGCTCAATATGCTATGGCATCAGGCCGTATGAAATACTCCGGGAGGGGGAGTTATTCTTGTTGAAAGCCAACCCCGTATCTTCAGCTATTAAATCAGAAACTAAAAAATTCCTTCTTTTATTTGAAAGGTCGTATAAAGTCAAGAAGTTGATTGGTGAGGCCACTTATATCCTCACCCACCCCGTGGCAGTCATTTGAAAAAGCTTCATTCGGAAGCTTCTAATTCATAGAGCATACAAATTTAAAGCTTGAGGGTCGAGATGTACCAAAACCTTTTATAGAGTTCCCTAACATTAATCCCAGTGCAGGACTCGGCTATTAGTGGGCATAGGGCGCGCTAAGTACACAATCCGTTCGTTGAAATTACAAGTTTTTTGTTGGTTTCTTTCATCAAGAAATGAACATTCCTTTTTGTTCGGGTTGAATGTCATGGCGGCCATATTGGGCGTGCATGGTGATTCGGAGTCTGGACTTGCGCCCCAACTGCCTAAATACCCGTGATGATGGACGTAGACTTCCTATTACTTGGAAACCACTCATTTCTCGTCTCCCGACACCTGGCAACAGCTCAATCTTCGCACCACATCGCGCAAGTCCAGACTCCGAATCACCACGCACGCCCAATATGGCCGCCATGACAAGTATAAATACAGCTGCACAACCGACAAACGTTCAGTTCTCTCGACGGAGTAGGCAGATTGAGACCTTAGAGAGAACAAGTGACGAGACCTGGGGAGTAGGCAGATTGAGACCCCGGCGTCAAGTTACAAAATCCTGATGATACCTGAGGAGTAGGCAGATTGAGACCTCAGTGTAGAATCTAACTTCACACCCTTTCAAGCATTTTATCCTTTTTCTTGAAAATGGCTCCAAAATCGGAGCCAGAATTCTAGACGCGGTTCAACCCGAACTTCCAGTTTCCAAATATCTGACCGCGGAAACCTATCCGAACACATTATACGCCTCTACGGGGAGGATATTCTCCAACTTACGAAGAAATATTCTTCACTTCTTATCCGCAGATCAAAACTCATTTGCGACCTCACGTTCCTCAAATCATGCAGAGATCACAAAGTCATTCCCAAAGCCTTCCGATTGAAACACACTGATAAGTCATCGTCGGCTCAGCGCATTCTCAAGAGAACCAGCGAAGCACTGATTCGAAAAACAATCCACGACATCAGACGTAATTTAGACATCACCAACACCTCACTCTACCAATGTTTTGGCAAGCTATCCATCGCACATATCCATCCAGTCATCTGGAACACCCTATCCAGGATTTCTCAGGAAAAAGCAGATCACATCAGTAATACAAAAACAGAAACACAGAGGAAACTTTGTTCATTGTTAGCGAACACAACTCCATTAACGGCCCCATCCAACCCTCCTGTCTAGTACATAACCTCTCCGACACACCACTTGATGAAACCACTCAAGCACTACTGTCCAGAGGTTTCAATTATTCTATCACACCAAACAAAATACCGATAGAAACCATCATCACACAAGTAGAAAGCGCCATAACCCATCTTCCAGATAACATAGCGGAAGAGACCAGACAAGATATAGCTACCACATTAAGAAAAGCAAAAAACTCCACCATCCAACATTACACCTACCGAAAGAAGTCCTCCCAGCAGATAACGGCAATGCTACAGTAGTGCTGAATACTTCAGACTATGTGGATAAAATGAGAACGCTATTGGAATCCTCCGAGTATCAAACCACCCAACGAGACCCGACAACCTACCTCGAAAAGAAAACCAAAACTCTGATCAACAATTCAAAACTACCGGCAGAAATCAAGAAATCCACCATACCTAGTGAAAAGTCCTCACGTACCCCTCGTATTTACGACTACCAAGAATACACAAACCCAGTACACCACTCCGCCCGATTGTAAGTGCCTTCGGATCACCAACTCATATCCTAGCCAAACATCTAGCAAGCACTCTTCAGCCACTAGCAGAGGAAGCCTCATCATATGTTAAAAACTCATTCCACTTCATAGATCTTCTCGAATACCACAGAATACAAAGAACCGACATCCTGGTGAGCTTCGATGTAGTATCCCTCTTCACAAACATCCCCCTAACAGACACTTTGGAAATCCTCAAAACCAAACATAAGATACCAAAAGACACCTTGGATCTCATTAATCACTGTATGAAGAGCACGTACTTCCTTTTCCAAGGAACCTATTACAAACAAGTGAAAAGTGCCCCTATGGGTTCCCCCCTCTCACCAGTCCTTGCAAACCTCTTCATGGAAGATTTCGAAACCAGGGCCATAGAAACATTCGATCACAAACCTACCTGCTGGTTTAGATACGTGGATGACATTTTCGTCATATGGCCCAATGGCTTCGAAATCTTGCAAACATTCCTATATCACCTCAATGGTATCCATCCCAACATGAAGTTCACTATGGAAACAGAAATGAATAACTCTCTTCCTTTCTTGGATGTTCTCATCACGAAAGCCAACAACACCTTCACACATACAGTATACAGGAAACCAACCCATACCAACCGATACCTACATGCTAACTCCCACCACCACCCAGCACAAACCAACTCAGTTTTGAACTCCCTCATACATAGATCAATCCAACTTACCGATAGTAACAGTAAAACAGACCACATGAATTGAACACACTAAAATCCGCCCTACTCCAGTATGGTTATAACAAGTCACAAATCGACAGGTCCATCCGCCGTCAACTATCCAACCCCCAAAAAACTGAAAATCCGGTAGACGTCATTCAGCCTCACAAAGCGTTCCTACCATTCATCAAAGGTGTTACCGACAAAATCAGCAGGATCCTACAAAAACACGAGATTAAAACAATTTTCACTGCCAACAATCAAATTTCGAAATGTCTCAGATCTCCTAAGGACACAATACCAAATGAGTCTCAAGCGATATACGAAATTCCGTGTTCCGAGTGTCTAAGAACATACATTGGCCAAACTAACAGAAGAGTAACTTCCAGAATATATGAACACGAACTAGCAGTCAGACAAGCATCTTCTTCCTCCGCACTTTACAAACATCGTGAAGAAACAGGCCACAAAATAGACTTTAAAAACACTAAAACAATTGGCATAGAGAAAACTCTGCAAACTAGGATCATCCGGGAAGCCCTGGAAATAGAAAAGCGCCCCAAATGCCCTAATACCCGTGATGATGGACGTAGACTTCCTATTACTTGGAAACCACTCATTTCTCGTCTCCCGACACCTGGCAACAGCGCAATCTCCGCACCACATCAAGCAAGTCCAGACTCCGAATCACCACGCATCACCAATATGGCCGCCATGACAAGTATAAATACAGCTGCACAACCGACAAGCGTTCAGTTCTCTCGACGGAGTAGGCAGATTGAGACCTTAGAGAGAACAAGTGACGAGACCTGGGGAGTAGCCAGATTGAGACCCCGGCGTCAAGTTACAAAATCCTGATGATACCTGAGGAGTAGGCAGATTGAGACCTCAGTGTAGAATCTAACTTCACACCCTTTCAAGCATTTTATCCTTTTTAGTAGGAGATTTGAGCCGGTTCTGGGCCTCCCCCCACCACTATGACGTCATCAGTAACCTTGACCTTTGACCTTTGACCTGACCTTGGTCATGACTCTTGTTGGGAGGTGTTCAGGGTTTGTGTTTGACATTGAGATTGTAATGACTTGGATTTTTTTCATACACGGACAAGTACTTTTTCCAAGTACTTAATATATTTTTCTTACCTCAATGTCTTCCATGTCCTTCATGTATACTTACTCTGCCATTGTGCATGTGGAGTACACATACAAATCTATACCGAAGTATAGAGAGGGTACAACACGTCTGCACACCACGGAGATCCAGTCAGATATGTGAACTCTGATTACTCTCCAGTGATGTATACCTTGCGATGGTGGTGGGAGGAGAGGTCGCGTGACGCTATGCGCATCCGCCCTCGCTCTCGATAGGGTGGGTCCGCGCTGACGTCACACACACCCATACGCTGCGGTGACTCATCGACTACTATTTACTCTCCGCCCTCCATCGATGCGATGCAAACTCGCGCCGCCCTCTATCGATGCGATGCAAACTCGCGCATGGTGGGGGCTTTGTATCATACATATTTCATAAGTCTGTGGTGGGGGTGGTTCACTATCTATTATAAAAGAAGTGGGTATGGTGATATGAAATCAAAAGTTTTATACCTAGCAGTTGAGCAGTCAGCAAGAGTAGTGAAGTTATTCAGTGCCTACACAGTGAGAGAGATCAGTGAGTGTGTTTTTCTATTGAAAATTATTTATATTTTCCTTATATTTTTTCATCATCATGTCAGTTCCAAAGGTGGATTTACAAAAAATCAATTCTATAATTAAACAAGAGATGGAAGTGTTAGAGCAAAAAGTAATATCATCCTTGCCACTGAATGAAGCTTACCCAATTAAGAGTATGTCAGTTTGTTCTACTCGGTTTGGTAAATCTATTTTATTGATATTACGTGATGTAAGCAATGATACATTATTCAAAACATGGCTGCCAAAACGTGTTTCAGAGCAATTTACCGATGATGATGTAGCATGCATCAATTCATCAGGTGGTAAATATACAGTAACATATTTGGGTCAGAGTCCACAAAGCTTTGCCGGCATGAAAACGAGATCGTTGGTCAAATTCGATCTCACTGAATAATAGTAATGTATGATTTTCACTAGGCTAATTCTGATTCTTTATATTATAGGTGATAATTGTAAGGAAAATATAAAAAACTCTTCATACATTGTTAAACACACTCATCGGTGGAGACATCATCAAAAGTCTAATGTGAGTACTACTACTGATTGCTTTTTTATGGCATAGTTATTTCAATGATTTCTCTTTGATCATAGCTTAATTCTTGAAATATGTGGATGCAATATGCGAGTCAACACTGGACCGAAGCCGTAGACATCTCTTCAGCTGTTGAAAGGTTAACCTCTGAGTTGGATGCTTTGAGCGAGGACGCTCTCCACGCCACCAATTATGATTTGAGCGTATGCTATGATGAAGAAAGGATCCAGCACTGTATGCGTGATTACGAGAACTACAAAAAGGGTGTGGATCTCTGCGAGAAATATACAGATGGTTCTTTCGATCTACATCACCTCTGCGACGCAATGATTGAATGTGAGCTGAAAAGATTTCTCCACCGCCTCCTACCATACCTACCTGAAGACATCATCCAAAAGTACCAACTGGATGATGATGATGATGATAGTGAAATCGAAGAAGGGGAAAATCATGATGATGATGAAGAAGAAGTTATATTAGATTGTTTGTACATACCTAAGACTATTTAAATTCTAAGCTAGTGATATTTGAATAAAAAACCATAAAATTTTTTCATACATGTTTTATTTACCTTTTTCTCTTTTACATGAAAAAAGAAAGAAAAAAATAATGCAAAATAATCAAAAATAGGTGTGTCTTCAATATCTGCTGTGAACTGAACCATCCAATGCATTGTATGTCAAAAATGTATCATGCAGAATGAGTGCATATACTTTGGTGTTGGCTGGGAAGTTGACTTTCCTAGTTTCAAACTCGAGCTTATTATCAATAGTTGATGATTTTGTGGCATTCGGCTGATATGAACAATCAATGATGAATAGTGGATTTTGTCGAAATTGGCCAATGTCCATGAGAGGTTCACTCATATCTTTATCATAATAACTTCGTTGAAAGTTCATAATAAGCCGAAGTATCGAGTTTTTTATCGAAATCCAAATTCCAACGTTCATATGGGTATACTTCAGAGTTCAAGTACACACGAATGTTATTGATATCAGCAGTTGTGAATTTAGTGATGTCCTTTGTCCTGTCTTCAGAAGTGGTAGTGCTTTGGAATCCAATGATGATGTAACGAGGTGTTTCAAGGGCGTTGGTTGTCTTGATAGCCCATATGTCTGAAGACGTGCCACGTAGTGATGGAAGTTCATAGAGATCCCACATGCGATAAGCCAACTTGATTTTAGCATTCAAACCGCTTTTGTTGATTCTATTTAAAAGTTTGAGCTTGTGCTTATCTTCTGGCACTATGTGTCTTATTTTCCACTCAATTTTATTGATTTCCAAATCAGCATCAACCTCACCAATATATGAGTTCTTGAAGGATAGAGCGATTATTAAAATCATTTCTTGTTTGGCATTCAAGATACTTTTGTTGTAATCTTCAGCGAAACCCATCAAATATTTTAGTGGTAATTTACCACTGAATACGTGACTGGTTATATCCAAGATATCCTGTTTAGTTTCCGAAAGTCCCCATCCAGTTGTTAATAATGTGTTAGCATGTGATTGTCCAAATGAAATCATATTCTTCATTGTAGATGTTATCCCTGGCTTCCTGACGACAGCAACTTGTTCACCACCCATTTCATAGCGAATTTCATCAAAAAGGAAGGCGATTGCATTGTTCGAGAGATAACATAATTTTTTTTCATCTTTAGGCGTGAATTTACCCTCTATATAAATGAAACTCTCAGCAATGTCAAGTATAACGTCTTGATTATTGATTGCAATTCGAATTTCATCTGAATTCCTAAATAAAGGTGATCCATATGGTTTGTATGTATGCTCATGTAAACTTGTGAGGGAATGATCGAGCATCGGCTCATCGAATATATTCAACTTTTCACTATTCGTTTCGAGCACCATTGTTCCTTACTTTCAGTCCAATTGATTTCAAAAATTTGAGATCTCTCAGCGAGAGAGCAGCGTGGTGTGCTAACTGTTTAGCGTACACTTTTGGAATGAGCCTTTTTCTAGTCGAACCTTCCTTTTTAGCTATTTGTGGAATGTTTTCAAATCCTTGTCGATTCTGTCTATTATAACAAAAACCCATAATAGTTATTAGATTTTTTTCAATTCCAAAATTATAACAATCTCTTCTGCACTTCTGGACTGATGGGCATATATATAATCTTGTGTGGTTCTTTTGTGAGATTGAATCCAGGCTCCACATCGATATCGAATGAAAAAGAATGTGGGATTCTTCATTGTTTATGTATGAACCAGATATAATGTTGCAATCTAAGCGGATTAGTCTCAAAGTTGTTATATTTATCGGATGTGAGGATTCGTGTATCTGATTCGGTTGAAATCTATCAAAATTAAAACCCATCATCTTTGCTATGGAATTCGGATGAGTTAGATCAATTTCATATTTTGATCGCATCTCACATTTGAAAGTATTATTATTGGCATGTAGGTAGAATATATCATCTGCATTGGTATCGTTTTGATTTTTCCCATGAAACAATCGAAACATGATATGTTTCTGAATAACTGCATTGATCTCATCTATTTCATAGGCACCACATGGAATTTCAATTGTGTACTTCTGAAGTATTGGTGAACTTATATCACTGATTCTAAAACTGATCACATTGTTTTTTTCAGTTATATTATTTACTGTGTTGCATCCATAGAATCCTAAAAGTCCCAATCCATAACGACTGTTTCTATCCAATTCAATGGGTGGGAAAAAGTCTGCACTTAAGACACTCGTCCCGACAGCTTGTAGTTCGAACTTCCGTGACATGACTGATACATTTAATGGATTTCACTACAATTTATTGTTGTCTACAACACACTCGGGACAACCTACGCTTTTTCGGAGATGGTTCATCAATATCCATTTCATTTTTATTAGCACCAATATTCATATCCTTTATATTGCAATAACAGCAGAATATTTTTCGAGGTATAGGACCATCATTCACATCAGAATCTGAAACGCTTTCGCCGTCAAGATTGTGGTGGTCATTGCAATATCTATATTTCATTATGTCGACATCATCTTGTAGACTTTTAGGTAACTTTTCCCAAACAGAAGCAATCTCATGTGCAGCGCATGCGAGTATCACTTCCTTCGGCATATTTGCAAGCATCACTCGATCCATTCTTGTCAAGGTCCGATATTTTGAATACATTTTGAGTGATAATCTCATCGTCCTAATAGCCTCTCGAGTCATTGCTGGAGTTGTATCCATTCTATAATAATTCAGAGAGAAACTTCAGGCACAAGTGACCGCAGAAAACTGTGTTGAACTTCTGCTGGCGATCATAGTTATATAGAATTTTCACTTTCGAACATTTCTGGAAGTATTGAATCAACTCTATTGGTGGGGGTAGATTTCCAAAACCATCAAAGTATGTAATGTCTTTCCCACATTTGCTGTATGCCACCCAATGTGTTCCCGATCCTCTTATTCCATCTAAATTGACAATGGCGGTCTCGCGGTGTCGTGGACCTCTAGTGGGTAATGTATCACGCATGAAAATACCGCGAAAGTATGGAATTTTCATTTTCTTGGCATAATAAGTGAGATCGATGTCGGTGAGAGGTTTTCGAGGTAGGGAATCAACTAGTTTTTTGGATTGTATGGTTTCAAATAGAGTCCCAGTCCTTTACGGTATGGTTTAAGGTATATACCACTACCACTTTTACCCAATGCCACACTTTCCATTTTCTTATTATGACGATTCGCTTCGATCAGGGCGGTTCTGCTTGCTTTTGCTGAATTCACAGCTCTGGTGATGCCTGCAACAGCACCCGCTAAACTTCCGAGCGCAGACAATCCAGCAAAAATTGGTATCAATGGTAGAATCCCTCCGACTTTAGGAATATGAATTATGCGAGGCGTGCGGATTGTTTTCTTTCCACCGGCAGCTTTGAGGTATTTACGTGCTGCATGCAATGCCACTACGGTGGCTTTTTCCAAATTATTCGTCACAAATGGCTCACCCCCAGCTTTTTTCAGTACATTCCGCACTTTATGAACCATCCCAGAGCCAAAGGCGATTTTTCTGAGATTATTTTTCTTTTTCTTCGGTTGATTCCTCTTCTTTCTCTTCATAGTAGTACTACTACAACCCATACCAAAACGTCTCTTTGATTTCATAATGTTGGTAACGAGTAGGGCAGCTATTCTTTCCTTAATACCAGCGTCCTTCGATTTAACCCTGTTCCAAGCGGCGTATTCGAGTTCTTTGTCTGCGCTGTGTCTCGCTGTGAGGTCAGTTAGATGATTCAAATATTGAATATCGTGTTGTTTGCATGCAATGTCCAATTTATTGATTCCAGGATCTTTGCAAGCTAAACGTTTTTCCAATTTTGTACCGGGTCCACAGTACTGATATCCTCCGGGTAAATGTAATTCGAATGGAAGTTTGTTTATCAAATTATTAACAAATCCACGACCGCTTTTTCTACATCCACCACGAACACATCCGTATCGTTTGATGGTACTCATTTAAATGAAACGTTCACAACATATCGTCACTTACATAGTCTCCAACCACGGTACGATGCGCATTGTAAAGCAGAAAGAAAAGTTTGCTGTAGATAATCTAGATGAAAAATTCGGTTGTGGATTGAATGGACAGAAAGTGTTGCGGCATGGTCCGCTGCTTCCCTCATCTGTTCGAGGACTCATAATCGGACCATCGAATTGTGGAAAGACGAATGCCATGATCTCTCTTTTAACACATCCACAAGGACTGCGATTCACAAACGTTTATCTCTATTCGAAATCACTCAATCAACCCAAATATCAATTCCTACGAAATGTATTGGAACCCATCAAGGGGTTGGGATTTTATACATTCAGTAATAATGCAGAAATAGTAGAACCGTCCGATGCCAAACCAAATTCTGTTTTCATTTTCGATGATGTAATATGTGAAAAACAAGATATCATAAGATCATATTTCTGTATGGGACGTCATAAAGATGTCGACTGTTTTTATCTTGCTCAAACATATTCACGAGTGCCCAAACAGTTAGTGCGAGATAATACCAACTTTATCGTAATGTTCAAGCAAGATGAAACGAATCTACACCATATTTATTCGGATCACGTGTCACCCGATGTAACATTTAAGCAATTCCAATTGATGTGTGTTAAATGTTGGGAGGATCAATACGGATTTCTAGTCATTGATAAGGATAGAAAAATGCATGAAGGTAGATATCGCATGGGATTTGATAGTTTTATATATCCATGACGCTACAATCCACATTCAATCGATCGCTGAATTGCATAGAGGTTACTTCACTGTATTCTCTTGTGAAGCGAAATGAAGACAAAAAATGATATAGTAGTTGAGAATAAAAACAATGAATTGAATTTGAAACGCCAACTAGTTGAAACAACAGAAGCTGTACGGCAGAAATTCAACTCTATCAAGAGTGGACTTATTGAAAATCGAATGGCGCTTGAAAAACTCTATGATCCCATAATGAAGCCATTGAACGTTCTATCTTCAGCTGCTGCTATCATGAAACCATCACCACCACAGCCAACGTCTTTGATGAAGCAAGTGAATTCTCAGTCTACTCCAATGAAAGTTATGAGAACTTCAATGGAAAATAATTCATCATTTGGTAGTGAATTATTATCTATTGACAGTGAGACAGATACCATCAAAGAAATCGGAAAAGGTGAAATGTCCATATTCGATAATTTTGAAGACAATACTGGAGGAGATATTTTGAAAAGACATTTGGAAAATGTCAAAACAAAGAATGCAGCTTATGATACAATATTTGGCATACGGTTAGATCGTACTACACAAAAACTGAAAATGGGGAGTCACAATGTACGTTTCAGTGATGGAAATATTTTATTTTGGAATAAAAATAAAACACAAACACACGAATTTCCAAGTAGTCCGGAGTTATACAACATGATTTTTTTGAAAAACCCACCTGAAGTCGATGATGATGATGATGAAGTTCTTCACACATATGCTAAAATATTGAGGCTAACGAATGCACCATACAAACAACATCAACTGCGAAATGGTTTCAAACACCCGAAATCTAAAAAATTCCGTGAAGTTATCAAACCTGTACTAAACTTATCACATTATCAGACGACAAGAAGTAGGACAAAAAAAGGTGAGGGGATCCATCGAATGAAAATGCAGAAAATGTTTGATCCCAAACCTGCTAATTATGTCTACTGGAATTCACCCAAGGAGTTAGTCGACCGTTTACGGCTATTGATATCTTCAAAGTCAGCTGGTCACACTGGACATGACAATGAAATAATTTCCATAATTGAAGAATTACGCGAGGAAGGTATAATAATCTAATACATCAACAAAAATGATCAGTTTGTCCTCATTATATGTTGCCGTAACATTGTCGATTTGTTTCTCTGAATGAAAATAAATTAAAACACTACAAAGTGACTGTGAGAAGATGGATAATGAAATAAGTGATGTCAAACGACAAGTTGTCAATGAGTTACATAAGCCGGCAAGACGTAATTTCACCAGAAGAACCACAACCGTCAAAGGTTTTGCAGATCTGTGGCAAATAGATCTTGCCGAATTACAACCTTATGCTAAACATAATAAAGGATATCGATATGTTCTTGTGGTCATTGATTGCTACTCAAAATATTTATGGACGAAGCCAATTAAAAATAAAACAGGTGGTGCCGTAACCGATGCAATGGAAGATGTGCTGAAAGAAGCCGACTTTTCTCCGAAACATCTACAAAGCGATCAAGGAACAGAATTTTTCAATAGTTCTTTTTCATCTCTAATGCAAAAATATAAGATCAACCATTATTCAACATTCAGCACCATGAAGGCGGCCATAGCAGAAAGGGTATTTCGAACAATAAAGACTTGGCTTTATTGAGAATTTTCAGCGATAGGACACAACAAATGGTTGAATATTCTTCCAATCATAACAAGGAAATATAACAATAAAGTGCATCGTACGATTGGTATGAAACCAATCGATGTTATACCAGCAACGAAACTCAAATTCAAAAGTTCCAAAGTAATCCTCCGAAGAAAACAAAGTATACCCAAATTCCGAATGAATGATATTGTACGTATAAGCAAGTACAAGAATATTTTCGAAAAGGGTTACACCGCCAATTACACAACAGAACTATTCAAAATTGTTAAAATTAACCAAAGATACCCCATAACTTATATTCTTGAAGACATGGATGGGAGCCCTATTAGAGGATGTTTTTATGAAGAAGAATTATTGAAAACACAAAATCCTGATGTATACCTAGTTGAGAAAGTGATAAGGAGGAAAGGAAATAAACTATACGTTAAGTGGTTAGGTCTTCCTAGTGAACAGAATTCATGGATACACAAAAGTGCTATGCTTTAATATTTAAATGAAATTGTATTACTTATTATTCTCACTAAGCTGTAAGATTATCATTAAACTATAGAAAACATGACACCATTTTTGATTTTTTTAAATGAATAAATCATGAAGTGGTGAACGTTGCCCCAACCATACGCAACGTTCAGTGTATGCCAAAACCAAAATAATCTGCATACTCCTCCCCACTTCATAGATTTTTGAAGAAGTTCTTCATTTCAACTCACAACATTGATAATATTTCATAATCCTCAGAGCTAATCACTATCAGATTGAAATGCGTGATCAAACTCTTTTCGCCACTTATCACGTACAGATGCTACCATATCAAAAAGTTTAGTGGACTCCTGAAGCTCCATCTCAGCTTGCATTTTCAAACAAATGGTGGACTGATTTTTCTGTGTGATTTTGAAACGGAGTTTATCTGCATCTTCACACATTTTGATCAGTTCAGCCTTGGATGATACAATCTTTGCATCGAGCTCCTGAAGTGCCACCTCGTCGTCCATGTTACCTCTTCGAACATCGTCATCGCATTTGACGATGATGGCTTTCGATTTTACGATGCAGCATTTCGCTTTCTTAAGCATGTCCCCACAGCGCTGCAGTGGACCAAAAGAATGAAGCGATACTTCTTCCAAATCACCCATCACATTCTTGAAGGTGTCATCTACTTTCTTCTTACGGGGTTTCCGTACACCCTTACTTATTTTCTTGGGATTAGAAGCAGTACATGCACCCTTCCTCTTAGATGGTTTCGCTTTGGCAACCACACTAGGAAGGGAGGAAAGTGAAGGGTATTTGGATGGTGATAATTGTGAAAGAGTTGGATCAACACTTTCTGAAGGTTCCGGTATATCTCCCATCTTCAGATATTCATCCATGTTATATTCATCGATGAAACCTTCTTGGGATGACAAGTGATATACCGGAATATCTTCAAAACCAAACTCATCATTTGTTGCAATACATGACATTGCATCTTCTTCAGCAGACAAATTTGGTAATGAGTTCATAATAATTTAGCTCGAAGGAACGTGTGATATCAATGGGATGTGGATAGAAATGGTGTTGACGTTCATGCGACTCCACGTTTTATACAAACGAGTCGAGTGGTACATGCGCACAGGGAACATGACAACAAGCCATCGTAGTAGAAGAGGTAGTAAATATCCCTCTCAGGAGTTAACTCTACAAATTTCATAGGAATAGGAAGTGTTGAGAACAAACAGTGTTCTTCCAACCGATGTCTTCTTCAGTTGTATGTTGTTCTATGTAACCGACATAAACTTGGTCCAGTTAACTATAAATATTGAAATAATTTTGTAACATAATGCGAAGGTGTGATTTAGAACAAAATGATCCAAGTGAGTCATAGTTCTGATTCACACCTACGTATTGCATATATTCATAGTGACAATTATCCACTAAGAATGTGATTCCCAATAGAAAAAGTGAGTTTTTTTTTAGACAAGTATCATTTCAAGTTATAAAAACTTTGTAAATTTTTGACATTGGGTCTCACAAATGCGTGTGTTTGTTTCCTTTGAGAGATGTGAGTTCTTTTTGAAACGTATCATTTCGAGTTATAGAAACTTTGTACATTTTGCCATTGATTGGCACAAATGCGCGTGTTTGTTTTTTGTGTGGCCCTGAAAAGGGCCGATTGGGTGCTCCGAAGAGCTGGGTGTCATCCCGCATATTCATGCGGGACGACCACGGAGGGCAGGGTGAGAACTCAGATGACATCGTCATCGTCGTCATCCGATGACACCAATATGATGGTGTCATCATCGGAGTCGTCCTCTACGGGAAACTCGTCCGGGTCGAGGTCCATGTAAATGTCCTCGACACGAATATGGACCACTTGGTCGTCATCCTCGGACTCGTCCTCCGAGGAGCTATCGCTGTCGAAGTCGTCGACGCGTTCATCCATATCTTCGTCGTCCGATGTCGACGGAGATGGATAGTCCCACACATCTGTGGAGTTCGACACCTCATTTACCTGAATGGGTCCCCTTGAAACTCGCGAATAGAACCCATCCCACCGCTCACCCTGGTACACGTGCTCGTACTGAACGGCGGGGACGATATTATGTCGTTCTCGGATCGCTGCCCACTCTAGGTCATCTTCGAAAGCGGCACAATGTCTCGGAGAAGAGGCATCTTGGAAGACTGATACCATAATCTGAGCTCGTACTGTATTTATACCAGTTTAGGGGTGGGAGAGGAGGGTAGGAGAAAAAGTGGTGGAGGTTTGAAGTGTGAGAGATTCTGGAAGACTGGATAAAATTATAAATAAAATTATTTAAAGTCATAATGATTCAATAATTTAATTATGATTTAGTCATGATCATTCAAACCCATTGATGTAAATATTGAATAAGTATTTGAGACTTTTGTAAAGTCAATATTTCATCAAAATAGTTGAAGATTAAATACTCATTGAAAAATATGAAAAAATAAAATCAAGATTGAGTGTTAAACAATGCCCCAACCACGCATTGTTTAGTGTGTACCAATCCAACTAAATGTACACTCCTTTTTTTCACTCAATCTTCATTTGGTTTTTATTTTATTAATTCTAATCTTATTTATACAAAACTTACATCTAAAACAACATTTTTACAATACTTAAACATAACTCAAACTACCTACCTACAACTTAAATTAAGATTAAGTGTTAATTTATTTTTTTTTTGTTTTTTCTTTATTTATACTAATCCTATTTGTACAACACTTACATCTAAATCAACATTTTTACAATACTTAAACATAACTTAACCTATCTACCTACAACTTAAAAACTATACCTATGGCAGGCTGCCGCTAACCTGTCCATGGCGATGCGGACTTCCGCTCTCACAGTGTCCCTCCTGGTGTGCATTTCAGCTTCCAGAAGGGCTGCCTGTCGGTCTCTCTCTGTGAGAGTTACCTGTTGGCGGGCAATTGCTGCCAACTGGCGGGCAATATCACCCCGCTCTCTAGCGATCGCCAGGCAGTCGCGCTCAACCTCATCGAGTCGCGTCAACCCCTGGTCAGCAAAAGTCCCCGGCGCCACGATAGGATCAGCGGCAGGCTCCATGGCAGCAGCTACTTCCACATTGACTGGGGCTGGTGGAAGTGGAACCACGGGTTGGACAGCTTCGACGGCGGGTGGTGGTGGTGGGATGGCATCTTCGGCGGGTAAAGGGATATTCACAACTGCTTGCTCCACCATCACAACTACAGGTGCAACCCTTTCAATAATGGGTGCAACTATAGTTGCAACAGGTGGTGCAACAGGGCGAGCACAATAGGGCACCGACCATGGTCCTTGGTAAGGGTTGGTTTTGTTACAGTTCTTCCTGTATTTGCTGATAACACCACCCTTACCTTTGCCTTGGCCAGATGGTTTTCGCGATGATGGTTTCCTACCACTACCACTTGGCTTCGGTTGTGGCATGAAGTCATCATCGCTGTCCCCAATCTCAATGGTATGGCATTTCATTGACGATTTTGCCTCCCCTTTACGTACTTTACTTTTGGGAGCAACATCGCCTATGAAATTACCGGACCGTTTACCCTTACCTTTACCCTGACCTTTCAATTCCTGTGATGCCATCGGTGTGAGCGGCTCCGGGACATCAACATCATTCCTGATGGTCTCCATCAAAGCGTCGAATTCCATCTGGTCGACGGTAGATGGGCCCGGCGGTGTTACCAACTCACGCTGCTGTCTCTCTCCCTCCTCAGCTCGCAGGTTGGCGAAGACTCCTGTCATCGTCAAAATGGCATTGACTGCCACAGCTGCTTGATCCATGGCTAAATAAAAAAAAAAAATTAACCGAGCTTCTGAATATGACATTGTGAACTTACCTTCTACTTCTGCTTGACTACCACAAACTAAAACTGGAGACTGGTGGAGATGATGCCTGAAGACTGGTACTGGTGGAGATGCTGGCTTGAGGACTGGAACTCAACTGAAGAATTCACTGAGTTCTTCTTTTAAACACTCGATCCAACTCCCACTCTTCCCCCTCCTGCTCTAAACCACTCTTCGCTCATTGCACATAAGCCACACCCCCTTCGATTCTCAACCAATCACGATAAACCACGCCCCCCCGGATTCCCAAACAAACCAGATAAACCACGCCCTCGTCAAAACCCCAACCCAATTTCAACCACGCTAAGTATTACAAAAGAAACATGTACTTATAGGAGTGAGTTGAAACAGGGAAGTTTGGCATGCGTGACAATGATAGGTTGGAGTATCAGCATACTCAACAGTTCCATGCGAATGGTGGTTAGCATACCACCCACCATTGTCATTCATACCACAGTATCTTAAATAACACATGTGGCAGACGAAGAATTGGCCAAAATCCCCGCCATCAATGACGACGAAGGCCAATGTGCAACAATACAAATTAGTTGCAAAATTGTTCAACGTCTCCGACATGTTTATTTGTAACATACGAGTTGTGTTGACGCCGCTCGCAGAATCCACCTCAACCCCTTCATCTTCATCGCTGTCCTCTTCAATGGCATCATCTTCAGCAGCATTCATCTCCACCGGGTCCTCCAGCTCCACCAGGTCGTCGAACACCAGCTGATCCACCATCTCCTCCAGCTCATGGACCACCGGTACACCAAAGGCTTCCATCCCTACGTCGTCTTCCCAGCCCTCCTCGAAGTTGTTAATGTCCATGTTGAACAGGCTTTCCAGGACTTCCATATAATTTTCCATGACTAAAATTTTCAATGTGATATAATTCAATACAATATTCGAACTATGAAATTCGAATGAAGTATTCAGTGACCAGTTCGACTTTTATATGTTTCATTTAGAGTATGGGGGTTACCACCACCACAACTCTACTGCATAAGAATGGGGAGCTCTCGTGTCTCCCTAACAGTCTTGGTAAGAAGATCAGTGTATGGTCAACAGGAGAAGAATATTCAGATGCGGGTTAGGTTGTCAGATAGAAGCGAGTTGAGAAGTAAGTGAAGAAGTGTAAATGATAATTGAATAGACGTCGCCGTAGGCGACCTTTAGGAGGCGGCACCTCGTCTCCGAGACATTGTGCCGCTTTCGAAGATGACCTAGAGTGGGCAGCGATCCGAGAACGACATAATATCGTCCCTGCCGTTCAGTACGAGCACGTGTACCAGGGTGAGCGGTGGGATGGGTTCTATCCGCGAGTTTCAAGGGGACCCATTCAGGTAAATGAGGTGTCCAACTCCACAGATGTGTGGGACTATCCATCTCCGTCGACATCGGACGACGAAGATATGGATGAACGCGTCGACGACTTCGACAGCGATAGCTCCTCGGAGGACGAGTCCGAGGATGACGACCAAGTGGTCCATATTCGTGTCGAGGACATTAACATGGACCTCGACCAGGACGAGTTTCCCGTAGAGGACGACTCCGATGATGACACCATCATATTGGTGTCATCGGATGACGACGATGACGATGTCATCTGAGTTCTCACCCTGCCCTCCGTGGTCGTCCCGCATAAATATGCGGGATGACACCCAGCTCTTCGGAGCACCCAATCGGCCCTTTTCAGGGCCACACAAAGAACACAAACACGCGCATTTGCGCCACTTCATTCATCTTATGAATAAGTATAAAATCAGTGTCTATTTGGGAGTTCGGCATCAGTCTTCTCACCATGTCCGAACCTGATTCAACTACCGGGCCAGCACCAGCTCCAGCAGCAGCAGCCATTAGTCATGATAGTGAGGCTGAAGCTGCACCAGCGCCTCGTTCAGCAGTGTCGTCGGAGCCCACTCAGGTTACTCGATTGAATTCAACGTGGCCTTTAGTGTTTAGGTTTGGACAGATTACAGACCAGGGGGATGAAAATGTGCCCGAAGTCCCGTCACTAGGCCCCATCCAAGATGATACGATATCATCTAGGCCACCGAAACGCTTGTGGCCTCCCCCAAGTCCATTCTCGTCTTCGTCGGAAGATGAAGATGCCCTGCCCCCTGCCCGTCGACTTCGTCGTCTCACATAAACATGTATGTGGGTCGACATTCCCCAACTCCTCGGAGTAAAGCAGCCCTTTTCAGGGCTACAAAAAGAATAGACATGCACATGTATGTGAATTATAAGTAACATTATGTTATTGAAATAAAAATAATTTTAGTTTGACAAAATTTATTCCATATATGAATATAAGTGTATTACAATATAAATTTTCAAACAGCTGGGTGTGGATCACTGCCTGGAGCCCACAGTTTTGGTCTATGTGTGAGCCAAACATCAGGATGTTTATTCTCCAATTCGGCTAACCTCCTTTCCAAATCATTATATTTTAGCATCATTGCAGATTTGACATTCAATGCATTGGCATCCAAATCATTTTTCATATTTTTGCTGTTGTGATCGAGTTCAGTTGTCAACTCTGATATTTTTCGTGTCATTGTGGCTGTAGCATCCCATACTTTGATATCCACATCACTTTTTAGATTTTTGTATTTGCGATCTAGATCATCAGTCACCTCCTCTACTTTTTCATCGAATGCTTGACGGGCTTCAGGTACAATCTTAGCCATTGTGGCATGTATGGCAGCCTGCAAGGCTTTAAGGACAAGTGCCTTCGTCTCCGTGATTTGTTCATTGAGATATAATTGAGTTACACAATCACTCTCGTCTATCGGTTCACCAGCATTTTTCAGTCTTTTACCTTGCATATCATATTGGTCGTCAGGCGAAAGCTTGAATCCCATACCCTGAGGACCTTGAGAACCTTGAAGTACTCGAACTTTGACAGTACCCCATTTTCGTCTACGACCGAATTTATCGATAGCTTTGGACATCTTTCTCCCACCTTGATATTTTTCATACTGATGATTTCAAGACAATCAAAATCTATATATTTCTGTGTAGGTATTTTATTCTTTTGAATGAAACAATAGGAAATCAGAATAACGTGTTTATTTTATACTATATATTTGGTAACAGGGCAAGACATTAACTAAAATTGACTAGTATAATTTGACTTTTATATAATAAGCGTAATTACATCTCAAATACAAAAAAATAAGTATGGTGGTGAATTTTCCATTTAAAATGATATTTCATTTGTTCAATTCAGCAGTTAATAAATGAAGTAATTGATCCAAAGGACTCTCTTGGGAAAAAGATTGAATAATATTGGAAACCCAACGAATATTCTCTTCTGGATCATTCTGGTAGAATTCTATATCGCTATGACCCCAAGGAAGAGTGTGTGTCGTATTAGGAATGATGAACCGTTTATCATCATGGTATGACAATGCAACTTTGTTCTTCAATTCAGTATACATGTCATGCAATATACTTCTAAACGAGTTCATCTTCCTGAATATTAGACCACCCTGTTCGACAATTTTCTTATAATCTTCACATATCAATTCATTCTTTATGACGGATCTTTTGACACTTTTTCTTTTTTGAATTCACTACCTACAGACTGAACATAATATGCTTTGGCACCGGTACCATAAAAGCTAATTATGGGATCATTCGGAAATTGCCCAGAATTGACTTTGTAATAGGAATATTGAATTGGTTTCCTACATTGTAATTGGAAGTATCAAACTCGCATATATTGTTGGTCATGAAATCATAAAAATTATCGGTATTTACTTTCAAAATTAGAGAATCCGTGTCAGTGTAGAGTAAGGTGGCATTTTCTGCATAATGACGTTTAATACATCCATAGAAAAAATTGTACATGACTGTTTTGGATAATTCTAGAATACAAAATCCCAAATATAGCGGTTTATCGTACAATACATTAACTTTGCCCAATTGAATGGCAACAAAATTTTCTGAAAAAATAGAACAGCTTTTGAAATTTGGACGTGATATTAGGGCGCTAGCACCAATTTTCCTCTTGATACTTTCCCAATGCGTAACCAGTCTAACATCAATTCTGTTATCAACGTTTTCCATTGTTTTTCCATAAACTGCATTATTCATGAGTTTATAAAAGTCTTTTTCAGCTTTGTTGTTAGATAGGTTTCGCATTTCAGTATTCAAATCAATACAAGGTTTCATCCAACACGACTGCTTGAATCTCAACACTCTACGTGTGTTCATGACAATAAGACCATTGGCCACAGCCTGCTGTAAGTTTTTATAATGAACAATATATTTTCTTTTGTCATTTAAATTTGGAACTAATTTAGGAATTTTTGATTTCGAGTGTGGTGGTATTAAACTTTCAACGAGGAAAGGGAGATCAGCATGTTTGTCATGTAATTCTTGGGGATAATGAACATCTACCTCAAGAACATAACCGTACGGACTATCAGATTGCACTCCCATTACGTCCAAATTTATTATTTCATCGGGTGTTAGCCAAGCAAAATCGTTGGTGGGTAATGGTTGTGACATACTGTGACCATATAGGTTGGTGGCATCTAAATATGATATGTATGATGAAGGTTCATCGGGGTTATAATCAGGTAAAAATTTATTTTCAGCTATATGCCTCCTTTCACTACACTGACTTATTCCACCTCGTATTCCTTTCTTGAAAAAATGAATCATGTCAATGTCTGTCAATAATTCCAATTCAATATTCGTATACTTCAGCATTGCATCCCACGATAATCCGGGCGCTGTATAATACTGTGCTGGATCTAATTTATATTTGTCTAAACATATGTTTCTAAAATTCTCAAATATGTCGCATAATAGAAGCACATCGGACTTCAAATATAAATCCGAATATTCCCCTAAACTCTGACACTCGAATAAATGCCAAACAAGTTTCGCTCTCATATAATCCTTATCTGATATATGCTCTCCGTTAAGATTGTCATAAAACTGATTTTTAGTGGGAAGAGTTGGATAATTTAACTTGTCAATATGATCAACAAAGTTATATGGAAAAACACCTTTCTGTCTCATCAAATTGAATTTGTCAATTTGTGGAAAATGTTTATGCATCTCAATACAGTGATCGGATGTTAAGTTAGCACCTAAGTTCTGCAAAGAATTCGACATGAATTTGAAACTGTCTATAAATCTCATTTTCAAAAAATTCTTTTTCTCTTTTCCATCTTTGTCAGTGTATGTGTGAGTGAATAGATGCTTGGTGAAAGATATGTATTTTTCCTTGGTTTGTGGAATAACGTCCACTTTGTCTTTGTTTCTATACAGTTCTTTTATGAACAAATGACAATCATACCCACTCAGATTATGGAAAATAATCGGAACAAAATTTGGCAATTTGAAATTTAAGTTACATACGGAATGTGCGGCAGGTGATCTTTTTTTTCCAGTCAGGTGGCAATGGTCTCTCACTTTCACATCACCACCCGTGAATGGTTTATTACATATTCCACAAAATTGTGCAGTAGAAAACTCTGCTTCTTCCGCGGGGGTTTGTGCAGCCATAGGAATTGGATACCTCAAATAATTGTGATAAATATTTCTCAAATCATCTTCAAGTTTTGTAACAAATTTCTCGGCTGCATCCTCACCCCTATATGTAACAAATTTCGATAATTTATCATTGTATGAACATTTTATCGAATAAGCAAATGAATACGGTTCGTGTTTGTATGTTTTATTCGAGTATGAGTGTTTAGGGTTGGGTTGACTAGTTTGAATGGGTTTGAGAACTGATTCAAAATCAGCATAAACTACAAATGGCACCTTAATTTGTTTCTCAAAATTTTCAAACATAAGTGCATTCCCCGGTAACATTTTACCATATTTGTTGACTCTGAAATTGACTGATGGTGTTGTGCTACACTACTTTATAAAAAAAAAGAGATATTTTTAATAACAATGAAAACCACTAGAAAGCAAATGGTAACATAGCAATCACCGACTAACTCAATCGGGGTGCCATGGGTTCTATCACAAATTTATACCGCGCCAGTGATTTGAAAAGCCAGCCCAAAACACAGACTGCTCCTGATCTCTGAGGGAGATTTCTAAATGGAAGTTAAATTGTTATAAAGTATATGAAGCTCTGGTGGGTATATGTAGTTTGATGACTACGCTGTTCGAGTGTTGGGGTTAGGATGGGAATGAAAAGCCAAAAGCTCAGTTTACAAACCTCTATTTCTCCCTCAGGATGTCAGTAATAACCATTTAATATCCACAAGGATTTCAGCAATATTCACAAGTAAGAAATACCTGGTAAGGTGTTGTCCAAGTGCCTTCCAAACTCCGTTGTGATCACAAAGGGTTGACAAGTGGAAAGGTCACAACCTAGAAATTACTTATTAAATGGGACTAAAAGTCCAAGAGGCAATAACACATAACACAAATATTGTTCGAAATAGATTATGGTAGAGGTAGGTTTGTAAACCACTATATATTAATATATATACATATACAACAACCCACAATGATAGGGCCACAACCTATCACAAACCAAAAGTATAGCTTCCACAATTAAATCTGCACCCTAAGGGTATGCAGCAAATACTATCTTGGCACCGAGGGTGCGCACAAATAGTCAAATATATTAATAAAACAAGTGCTTCTACTAGGTACGTACTCCCCTGAAGTACAGAATCAAAAACAATTTGTATTATTTAAAAGAATGAAGTTAGGCCAAGAAAGGTTTCGTAAATTTGGAAAAATTATTTGCTCTCCGTTTGATATGTTCTCCCCTGAAGTTCAGAAACAAAACAATATGTAATATTCGAAAGAATGAAGTTAGGCCAAGAAAGGTTTCGTAAATTTGGAAAAATTATTTGCTCTCCGTTTGATATGTTCTCCCCTACTTTTCCACTCCCACAACCGTTACCATAGATTAATATTTGAATAAGTGAAGCTTCAGAACTGAATTTAGGCCAAAAGAGGTTTTGTAAATTTGGAATATTTAATGAAACGTAGAATTGTCAATGAATGCTATAGTTACACCAGTCTCTGCTCCTTCAGCCAAGATACTCAGGATACTTTGGCCTTAGTACAACTGGTAAGTCCCACACTTTCGTCCTATCCGAGGCAGCATTACTACTAGACTACTAATGCCTGGTCTCTCCTGTCCCTCACAAGGCTTCCAGTGTCCTGAGGTGGATGGAACGGGCTTGTTAATAACTATAGGAGCTACGCTACAGTACTGGGTAGCTTGGTCCAACAACTACGCCTCTGAGACTATCTATGGATGGAATTGACAGCTGGATTCACACGGATGATACAGGGCAACCAAGACAGTTTGGTATATCCAACCCTTTCACCTTTGGCCTTAGTACAACTGGGAAGTCAAACACTTTCGCCGTATCCGAGGCAGCGTTACTCCTTGACTACTGATGCCTGGTCTCTCCTGTCCCTCACAAGGCTTCCAGGGTCCTGGGGTGGATAAACCGGACCGCTTAATTCACACAGATGTTACAGGGCAACCACGTAGTTTGATACGGCTCGAGATCCAACACTCGTGTCTTAGTAGGTTCAATGATTCGTTGTAACGGTTTTTTTCGGTGAAATTGATGATTAATTGTTAAAATAACGGTTAATGGGTGGAGATGAAGTATCACTTCATAAAGGCAGCAACAATCTTCTAGATACCTTGGGCTTCACAAAATGGCGGCAGCGACATCAATACTTCTAAATCCCCATTCATCAGGGTAATCTTGGTGATATATTCCATAAAACTATGACTATTCCAGTCCAAAAATCAGCCAAGACTATTGAATCATGTAAAATCAATGAAATCCACTAATACGTGATAAAATATTAAAAATTGATCACATGCGTATCGTCACACACCTGCCTTCGTGAACGTTGCAAACGGAAGAGAGCGAAATGCGCAGATTACTCCCTCACATTATCGAAAATCAAAACAAAAAAATCAAGTCAACTGGTGGTGGCCTTCTTCGACTTCTTCTCAACTCAGGTTTGTTCGTCTGTTTTGGATTCGTTCCACTGACCAAGCCGATTATGTCCAATGTCATCCATAGACATAGCGAATATTTTTGGTGATTATATAAAAAAACACTTATGGAAAGAACATGAGAAAAATTATTAGTGAAAATCAGAAGATGTTATCTAAATTGAGTTAATTATAAGTCCATCAAAGTGCAAGTAATGTCTTCCGACCAATAAACTTCAGTAACCTAACCGAATGACGTAACTGAACCAACCCAAATATACGTCTTCTTCATGAGTCAATAATTGAAAACAAGGACAGAAATATTCAACAGAAGGCTCATTAGTTTACATAAAAAAAGTGAAGCACTTTCTACACTGGGTGTGAATCTTACTACACCGAACTGTACCTCGAAGCATACTAAAAGACCCTTAAAGTGAAAATAACTAAATGTCAGATTCGAAGTAACCTTCAAAATTTACAAAACAATAATAACCATTCTGACTATGATAGATATCCAGTTGGAAATTGCCTAATAATGCAACACAAAAGACAAAAGGTCGATATAACAAAAACTACATAATTTTATGACTTTCAGAAGTTGTTCCCAACAGTTATGAGCTCAAAATCAAGGTAGGTGATCCAGTAATGAACTATGATTAGCAGAAAAAAAAACGTCCAGTAAAAATTCACAAACCAATATACCGATTATAAGAAGTATAAATCAATTCAGTAGTCATATTCTATACTATAGGCAAATGTCCATCAAAACGGAAGGTAGAATTGTTAGCAGGGTTTTTTTGTGATTTTATACTAAAGAAGGTAACAGATCTCATCTGCATACAAACGACAAAATTTGATTTTGAACCGTAACAGTTGTAGTACTCAAGTGATTACAGTCATGCAACTGATGACGTAAGAGTAATCGCTCGTGAGAGAAATACAATAAACATCCATCACAAAAATATTTTTTATGCTCATGCACAGATAGTTGACTTGAAACTAACCTTGAAAGATCTTTAATCCAACAATAATGACTATTGCCAGAATCATCTGTAATAAGTAACAAATTAACATGTCTTCTAAGTCTTCTCTGTGAGTAACGCAATGGACCAACCACTTCATATTTCATTTTACCCTTATCAAGTTTCGACTCTAACCCATAGACATTAATTGAAATATCATTCATGTCCTCAAACTTTTTTATAGCTTGAAGTTTAACTGGAAAATCCATACCTGTTACATTCAAGACATCATAATAGTGCGGGTATGAGGAAACTTCTGACACTCTACCATTCGCAGGAAACAATGCAGATGTGATGGCCCATGCAAAACAATGTTGATCTTCATTACGAATATTCACAACGCCTTTTCTCGTCTCAATGAAATCGGGCAGCTTCACATACGAACATCCGCTGAGTGGACTATACTTGTTGATGTTCACTTCGAGGAACTTAACTTTTTCACAGCTCCATCCTGGAACATAACAATAATTTATTATTCATGTAAATAGAAATGAAACTTTAAACATACCTGAATCACGTTCTTCAAATTCCGTAGTCTGAGCAATAATGACATCACGGAATCCATCGAATAATGCACCTAAATCCGTAGACAGGTCCACAATTTTATTTTGTGAGTTGAATGACTTCGTGTCACTCAAATCCCGTGTTTGAACAATGTAGCTGCCAAATACTTCCATATTTACTTTCACTCGATAGCTCACAATTCTACACTTGAAAGCATTCCTTATAATCTGTATGCCATCACTCACTTGCACACATGCATTGTTCCTGTGTTGGAGAGTTCTTTTGTGAGAATTAACTTGGGATGTAGGAATTGTCACATTACAACAATTGCATGTGTACATTGGTGTCGATGCAGCCACATCTAACTTAATCCTTTTCACAGAAAGGCCACCTTGGCAACTTTGAAGTTGATGCCGACGGAGATTATCACTACGAGTGAACGATTTACAACAACCACAGGAATACATTTTATCGATGTCGTCTTCTCAGCACAAAACTCAACAAAATACTGATTTCACAATCATTCCCACCTCCTTTATATGTAATATCGATGAGTAGGAGAGAGGGTGAATAAATTCTATTCGCTCCGACTGTTCATGCAACGTCAAAGAGCCCTCCCCACCAGTTAACGCATCTGACACCATAACAAAATAGAGAGGACGGAGAGTAAATAGTAGTCGATGCATTACCGCAGCGTATGGGTGTGTGTGACGTCAGCGCGGACCCACCCTATCGAGAGCGAGGGCGGATGCGCATAGCGTCACGCGACCTCTCCTCCCACCACCATCGCAAGGTATACATCACTGGAGAGTAATCAGAGTTCACATATCTGACTGGATCTCCGTGGTATGCAGACGTGTTGTACCCTCTCTATACTTCGGTATAGATTTGTATGTGTACTCCACATACACAATGGCAGAGTAAGTATACATGAAGGACATGGAAGACATTGAGGTGAGAAAAATATATTAAGTACTTGGAAAAAGTCCGTGTATGAAAAAAATCCAAGTCATTACAATCTCAATGTCAAACACAAACCCTGAACACCTCCCAACAAGAGTCATGACCAAGGTCAAAGGTCAAAGGTCAAGGTTACTGATGACGTCATAGTGGTGGGGGGAGGCCCAGAACCGGCTCAAATCTCCTACTCTTTTTCTTGAAAATGGCTCCAAAATCGGAGCCGAAACGTCGAATTTCAACAAATTCTAGACGCGGTTCAACCCGAACTTCCATTTTCCATATATATATATGTATATAATTTGGAAAGATTATTTGGGTAAGCAGCAAGCAAAACGTGTACTCTTTTAACATTATATTTCCAATATTTCAACAGTGGTTACTGTCATCTTCAGGGAAGCTACAATTAATAAGCGAATGTATACTAAAATGGAGTGAAGCCCAGTAACAGCTATACTTACTGTGTCTTTGAGGTTGATTGCAAAATGATGTGATGAAAGTGATACAACATTATCGAATGGGAAACATGAAGTTGATGATAAAATAACATTAAAAGGTCAATAATTAAAATAATTAGTCAATTAATACACATTTTTTAAAATTTATATGGTTAATTTCCACGTGTGGAAATACTCAAGGTAGAGTCCACGATTTGGCCTCTGCTTGTGAGTAAACCAGCCAATTGTACCAACTCAGAAGGGCGAGCATATTTCTTATTGAATTGTTAGAAGAATTATTTAAAGATTAATTTGAAACATTATTTGACAGTTGTTCTGTCGGTTTTTTATTAATGAGTAATAAATATGAATAAATTTCACTTTAATGACTGAGATCTGTTTTTTTTATTTAAGCAGTTATCTGATTGAGAGATGAAAGCCATTTCCATGAAAAGTCTCTTAGTAGAGTTAACTTCCTTGGTCAAAATTTTAGTGTTACTATAATTCATAATGTGTCCTGTATTATTTACATGTTCACTTAATGCACATCTTTCAGGATGACATGTGCAATCACTTTTGTGTGATGTAATTCTACATTTAAGAGTTCTTGAAGTTTGGCCTATATATGTCTTATCACAATTTGAATAGGGAATACAATATACTAATTGAGATTGAGAGGTTGTAGGAGTTTTATCCTGGTAAAAATGGAATTAATTGTTAAAACTGTTCAATAAGAAATATGCTCGCCCTTCTGAGTTGGTACAATCGGCTGGTTTACTCACAAGCAGAGGCCAAATCGTGAACTTTACCTGTCAAACTTCAATTTCATAATTTTCTTCTTTTAATTACATATGTCATTTGTCTGTTTCCTAACCAAGATGATAGACACGTGCTTGAGTATTTCCACACGTGGAAATTATCCATATAAATTTTAAAAAATGTGTATTAGTTGACTAATTATTTTAATTATTGACCTCTTAATGTTATTTTATCATCAACTTCATGTTTCCCATTCGGTAATGTTGTATCACTTTCATCACATCATTTTGCAATCAACCTCAAAGACACAGTAAGTATAGCTGTTACTGGGCTTCACTCCATTTTAGTATACATTCGCTTATTAATTGTAGCTTCCCTGAAGATGACAGTAACTACTGTTGAAATATTGGAAATATAGTGTTAAAAGAACACGTTTTGCTTGCTGCTTACCCAAATAATCTTTTCAAATTGCATCCTAACTAGTCAGCAAAGACTACCGTTCTACTAAACTCTAGGTATGGGTTTTTATCAACATATTCGAGCTACACATGGAGTCCCCACAGTAACAAAGATGAAGACGGGGTCCAGGACCAAAATCAAATTAGCGAAGGAATACAACCGTAGGTGCTTCTTGCTTAGATGTCGTACAGTTGGACTTCTTCCTAATCACATTTCTCATTCTACAACACAAGTAAATGGACTTCTCCAGAGACAAGATATTAGTTTTAGCAACCAATCCAGTAAATTCTGTAACAGGTTAGGATTCAAACTTCTCAATTTCGAAATTTCAATCAATCATAAACTGATTACTAAATTAGAAAACCAATTGACTCTACTCAAAATTACAAATGAGAGAGTTTTTTTAAATTCTGCAGGTTCTCAACTTAAATCTTATAACAAAATATTCCATAAAACAAAAAATATTAATATACAAAAATTAAATTCTTTGACAAATTCTTTTTCACATAACATGCTAAAATCCAAGTCTAGTTGGATTAAAAATATTTCAAATACAGTCATTCCTGACGATATTTCTAATTTTCTGGCATTAGGCCCTAAATTTAGTATTGAACCCATAGTAGGTAAGTATTTTTCCATAAAGAGTCTATTAGCAGATGTGGACTATGTAGTATCAGCAATAGATAATTCTCATAAAAATTCAATTATTGCACAATCTACAAATATTATTACAAATTTCTTACATTCTTCAAAACACTCACAAAATTTTTTCCATAATTTATATAATAAAACAATTTTTTTTTTTTTAAATAATCCAAATCTAGTAGTCACAAAGTCTGACAAAGGCAATGTCACAGTTATTCTTGAAAAACCTCAATACATAAATCTTTCTAATGAACTTTTAAATAATAATCAGCCCTATATTTCACTTCCAAAAGATCCGACAACACAAATTCAAACTAAATGTAATCAGTTAATAAAAAATGTATTCACCTCAAAGCAAATAGATGAAGTTAAAAAGAAAAAACTCACAACTTATAATGGGATTTGCCCTAAATTTTATGCATTGCCAAAAATCCATAAACCTACACTTTCAGCTAGGCCTATTATCTCTTCGATAGGTATTCCTACAGAATGAATATTATATTAAAGATTCTTTTGAAGTTTCAACAATTTTTAATGGGATGAAACTCCCTGAGGGCTATGTTCTGGCCAGCTTGGATGTAGTTTCCTTGTTTAGTAATGTTTATTTAGATGCTTGCATACGAGCCATTGATAAAAAATGGGAGCGTATCAGCAGTCATTGTAGTATTAACAAAGATACCTTTTTTCAATTAATCACTTTCCTATTTAACAATACATATTTTTCATTTGACAACAAATTTTATAAACAGACTTTCGGAACCCCCATGGGGGTTGCTTGCTGCTTACTCAAATAATCTTTCCAAATTGCATCCTAACTAGTCAGCAAAGACTACCGTTCTACTATATATATATAAATATATATATACATATATATATATATATATATATATATATATATATATATATATACAGGGTGACCCAAACTCGATGGCCTATTGGACGTTTCTGGAGAACGGAAAATGGGCTCATTATGAAAATTGGGTTTTTTAAGTAACTGGTTTTGTTCTATCAATATAAAATATTTTCAGCACTACGGTGTTGCCGCTTCTATTGAAAAGTAGCAATAACTTTGATATTTCAAATGGGACACCCTGTATATTATTGCATTTTTCGCTTCGCTACTACTTTTGGATTATTTTTGTAATGATACTTCCCTATCTCTGATGGTTTTCGAGAAATTTATTGATTTCCTGATTTTTTGTGTATTCAAAAACTTCAATTAGCAAGAAAATAAAAATACAGAGAGATGTTACTGATTCGAAGTCTATGTCTATTCTGATTTATTCTTCGTTCTCATGAACCATGTTGAATCCAACACCGCCTTGAAGTATTCCTGGAAATCTGCATAGGCAGCAATGCTTCGTTCAGCGATTCCCACGGGAAGTCATACATAACACCTCCATCCCTTAAAAGGAACTCGTGGGTGAAACCACTTGAGTTTCGTTGATGGCCTGATTTCTATTTGTAGTAGATGGTGGTGTGTTGGGGCTGACCAGGCGAAAGATGTCTCGCTACCGAGTCACCACAAGACATGCTACTGCGAAAGTGGTCCGCGTCGCGACGCTCCATAGGGACCATCTGGAGTAGTCGGGCGAAGGTTGATGAGATCCAATGGGTCATCCCGAATTTCGTCTAGCTGGAGCCCGTGTAGTTTGTCCAGGGAAACTTTCTCCAAATTCAGTTTCTCGACTCGCAGGGTTGGAATATTGACTTCTTTGATTTTCTCTAATGTGAGAGGGTGTCCCATAGTTGATCCTTTCTCGTTCCGGTATGTGTATATGAAGCATTTTGGTGGAACAACAAATAGGTATACTCTTTTCAACAGGGCAACATCGTTTTTCACGCAGTTTGTTTGAAATTTTTTGCTTTCCGGAAAGATGCCTATATAGTGGGAATCATTGATTTCTTCGATTATTTCCTGATTGATTTTGACTGGAATTTGATGGCATTTGTCGATACGGGCCTTTGATGAAAGTAGTGACGTCACAAAGTCTCGATTGTCCTGGATGGGCAAGAGGTGGTTCTTCTCGCAGAGGAAATTCGGTTGTAGGTCAACGCACTCTTCGTTTTGATACTGGTACATTTCGTTGCTTGGGGTAAGGTAGGAGGCAGGTGGAATGATAATCGATTGATTTTGATATGGAACTGAATATAGGTGATAGTGATCGAAAGTTTCAGTATGAACTAGTGAAAAATCTAATGAAAATATGATTTCATCCTCGACGGTGAAAACTCTTATTTCAACAACATCAGAGTATTTGAGGTATTCCTCAGTACCGAAAAGTAATTGAGAATGGCTATGTGATAAAGAAAGTTCATCTATTATTGCTTTCAAATCCTCAGGAGAAGCGATACTGCGATGTGGAGTTTTCAAGTTTGCAAATCCCATAGCATTTTCTGTTTCTGTTAGAAAATCCAAGAGAGAATCGGGATTGATTTTTATTTGATTTAATATCTCATGAATTTCCAAAAAATGTGCATAGTTAAATTTTGTGTCAATAAGTGCAATTCGCAACTCGTTAATTTTATCTGCAATCAATTTTTGATTATTGGAAACTGATGACATTGTTTCGTTAATATTTTCCATCAATTTTGAAGTGATTGAAATTTGTTTATTGGTTTTCTTTATAATACGATTTTGGTTTGATTCAAGTTCGGCTATGTTATGATAGATTTCTTTCGCATCTTGCTCATCTAGATTTCCGCTTATAAATTTTACGAGTGAGCCGAGCAATGAGGGCTCTTTTTGCGCGTTTATGGGGAAACAAAGATCTGAATTTTGTTATATATTTGTGACATAGATTCTTTGTATTCGTTCAATTTCGTATTGATTGGTTGGAATTCGGAATCAATATCGATCAGGTCTTTGAGTTCTAAGTGCCCGAACACTAGATCTATTGGTTTTCGTTTTGTTGTACAATGATATTATATGCAAGAACAGTAAAGGTCAATTCTTCAAAGAGGTTCAGGTTTGGTTTTGAGAGGGTCAGTGTCGTCATGTGTTCAATAATAGTGGAGTGGAACCTTTCCACAATTGCATTGAATTTTGGATTATATGGAAGTGTATAATGCCAATTAGTTTTATACAGTTTTGCGAATTCCTTTAGAAGGTTTTGGGAGAATTAGGTGCCATTTTCGGAAACAAAATTTTCGGAAATTTTGATGATGAACTGCAAAAGTGATTGATGTACGTGAAGTGCGGAAAGACTGGGGATGATGTACGCTTGTCCAAATCTAGAGAAGCTGTTACAGATATGGTATTGCCAAATTTAAAGGTATCAATGTGTATCGTTTCGAATGGTTTTTTGGGAGTGGGCGTTAGCTGTAATCTGATCAATGGGGGTTGACGTTCATATTTTTATTGGTTTGTCATGTCCAGCAGGGCCCTGTGCCTCCAACGCTACGTTACTGGCGTCGGTGGTCAAATTGAACTCCTTAGTAAAATCAGGGTATTGCAATATTGGGTCGTTTGATAATAATGTTTTGCAATCTTTGAATGTTTTGATATAGGTGGGGTCATCGATATCGATTTTTGCAACTTTTTTCAGACGACTTGTGAAGGGTTTGGTAATTTTGGCAAAGTTATTAATGAACTTTATATAGTAACCCAGAAGACCAAGAAATCCTTTCATTTCTTTAGTCGTTTTGGGTATCGGATAGTTCATGATTGCTTTAACTTTATTAGGATTCGGTTTTATGCCTTCGGGGGTGATTAGGTGTTCCAAAAAGGCTACTTCCTTTTTCAGGAATTCTGATTTGTCGAGCTGTACTTTCAGGTTGCTTTCGCGAAGTTTTTGAAACACTCTTTTCAGGTTCACCATGTGCTCCTGCAGCCAAGTTGAAAAGACGATGATGTCATCCATGTATACAAAACAGATTTTGTGTTGTAGATTTTTCAGGACGTTGTCCATCACTCTCTGAAAGGTAGCTGAAGCCCCTTTCAGCCCGAACGGCATACGCAGGTATTCGTAGTGGTCATTCTCCACATTGAAAGCAGTTTTCTTCACATCATCGGGGTAGATCTCAATCTGATGAAACCCGCTAGCCAGATCAAGTGTAGAAAAGTACATGCATCTACCCAATTTGTCAAGAATATCGGATATATTGGGAATTGGGTACCGATCATCAATCGTTTTCTCGTTGATTTTTTTTTAATCCACTACTATTCGCCACTTCTTTTTGCCAGAGGCGTCTGCCTTTATTGGAACTATCCAAATTGGCGAGGACCAAGGTGAATCGCTTGGTCGAATGATACCTTGACGAAGCATATCATAGATTTTCTTTTCGACTTCCGGTTTATGAATAAACGGATATCGATAAGATTTCGTGAATATTGAAACTTCTGTTATTATACTATAGCAGAGTAGTGGCTTTCAGTGGAAATTCGCAAAATCAGAAAAGTGAGAGTAATGAGAACGCTTTCTTTCAAAACTATATTTTCAACTGACATACCAATACATAACAACGACGTTCATAATAATATAATAATCATCATAAAAAAAAAATATTCAAAATCATCAACTCTTTTATGAACAAATTTCTTCTAACACCCCTCCTGGATCTACGATCCCCATAAATTTCAAGTGCTCTATGAATCTAGAAGCTGGAATATTTTTCGTAAGACTATCAGCCAAATTCAAAGTTGTTGTGACATATTTCAGAATCATTTGCTTGTCTTCTATCAGATCTCATATAAAAAATAACTTCAAATCTATATGCTCAGATCGGTCCGATGTGGTATAGCAAAATTTCGTGATTGTTTGTGTCACACTTCAGATATTTCTCTCCAACTTGTAGTGGTGTGGTAGTTCCTTTTGAATTCATCATATTCATGTCTTTCAATAACTCTGTTGTGAAATTCTCCTGATCGAGCCTTATCGTTCCATTTTTTACTGTAACATGTATTGACAAAACATGTCTGACTTTCTTCAAATCTTTGATGTCAAATTTTTGTCCAAATAACTTTTTCATTTCTTCGATATATTCTGATTCTCCATACAATAAGATGTCATCTACGTGTGTACTACGTCCTGTAGTACACACATGGATCTGATGTTTATCGAATGAAATTATGACTCCTTATGAATGAATCTAGAGTTTTATTCCACATTAATGGTGGATTTATAAACCCAACTAAACTTAGAATTAAATTAACAACTAAAAATTAACAAAGATAAATACATTAAAACGCCATTAGGGGTTTATATACTTTCATCTGTCAATTGAATTATGAACTAGCAACTAAGAAGATGGCCATCTTTCATCTTTCAAGTAAGAATTAATTTTCTTAATTGAAAATGGAAGTGGGCATGCGCAAAATCGGCGAAGTGACATGTCATTTGTCATCGAAATTAAATTTGTTTATATTTTTAGTGATATGTTTGAATATTTTCTTGCAATAAAAAATATAATGGATAGTGAAGCAATGTTGAGCACGATGGATCTTCTTATAGCTGACATATTGACAGTCATAGAACATAATTCTTAATTTTTTAGTTGACGTTTATAAACACCTTCTTAATTGCTTAATGTTAATTCCTAATTGGTAATTCCAAATTCTTAGTTTAGTTGAGTTTATAAATCCACCATAAACCAGGTTGATGTAAACCATAAATGCTTTTCTTCAAACGGCATACCAAGTTTTTCATTTCTATCTCATTTTCCGTTGGCAAATCAGGAAATGTGATCCTCAATTGATCAGCTAATTCACTATAACCAGTTGAGATCTCCATGAAAACGTCTTCGTTCAAATCAGCAGATAAATAAGCAGCAGTTATATCGATATGATGGATACTCCATCCTCTTGTACTTGAGTATTTCCTAATGCTACCAATCTCGCACGACGTCTTTCCATCACTCCATTTCCATCGTACTTTGTTTTGAAAACCCATTTTGTCCTTATTATTTTTCGGTCACTGGGATAACTGACAAAATTCCACGTTTTATTCCTTATAAGGTTTTTAAATTCGTCAATCATAGCCTCTCTCCAAAACTGTTTTTCTGAATTTTGAATTTCTTTACTGTCAGTGTCCGTCAACTGAGTTGTCACATGATTACATGCTCCACCGTCGTATACAGGGTTATTCTTGTGTCCAACATAATCAGCCAGCCAAAAAGGATTTTTAACAGCTCTTCCAGATTTGGTTTTCTTAACATTTTGGGATAATTCATTATTGGCATCATTCCTGTCTCCTCTTTCAGAACAATCACGGTTTTCATTCGATATTTCACTTTCTTCTTCCATTTGTACCTCTGAGTTTGTTACTATCTTCCCGTGATCGCTATCTATCATGAAATCTTTTTGACGTTGTTCGTTGTTGAAACTGATGTTTTTCTAATGATCAGGAATAGCAATCTCACTTTTTGATTTTTGGGAAGTTTTCATGGCAAACACGTTTTCTTCAAATGTTACATCACGACTAATGAAAATGTTATTGTTTCTTGGGTTCCATATGCGATATGCTTTAGAACTGCTGTCATATCCAATAAAAATGCAGGCGATACCTTTTGGTTCAAGTTTAGTGCTTCGAGCTCTATTTACTACCCAAGCTCTACAACCAAACACTCGCAAATGTAGAATGTTATTCTCTGATCCTCCTTGCCATTTTTCAATTGCACTGACACCTTCTTTTGCAGTTGAAGTACATCTATTTCTGACATAACAGGCAGTTGAAATAGCTTCGCCCCAAAATTCATCTGATAATCCTGACTGAATGAGCATGCACCTAGTTGCGTCGAATAACGTCTGATTCATCCTCTCAGCAACGCCGTTCTGCTGTGGAGTTCCTGGTTCAGTTAGTTGATGGCTTATTCCACTCCTTTTCAAATATTCTTTGAAGTCCTTTGACAGATATTCTCCTCCATTATCACTTCGTAATGATGCAATTTTTTTACCTTGAAGGTTCTCGACTTGTCTTTGAAATTCTTGGAAACTTTTGAAAACTTCGTCTTTCCTTTTCATCATCTTGACATTACAAAAACGAGAAAAGTCGTCAATAAATGTTACCACATATGCATTTCCGCCAAGAGACACTGGTTTTATAGGGCCGACAACGTCAGAATGAATCAGTTTCAATGGACTCGTTGCTCTGGTTGTACTTTTCTTCGGAAACGGCTTCTTCTTGAGTTTTCCTTCCAGACATATTTGACAAAATTCATTATATTCAGATTCCTTTTGGCTTTTTGAATTATGTGCAGACTCTCCCATCTTTCTTGTGATAGGAAAATTCAAATGTGCTAAACGTTCATGCCAGAGCTGGGTCTCCTTTGAAATAACTTTATTCGAAAATGTACCTTGTTTTGGATATGCATGTGTTTCATTTTGGAATAAATAATGTAATCTGCCGACATTGGTTGACTTTGCAACTACTTCCCCATTCTTTGAAAGAATCTGTGCACTTTTGTTGCCAAAACATGATCTTCATGCCCTTTTCTGCGGCTAGGGTCATAGATAGCAAATTTCCTCTCAGTTCTGGTACATACAGAACTTTTTGCAGCGTTATTTAGTATCCGCCATTCTTTTCCGACAATTGCAGGTTTACGTTGCCATATCCCATCGACTTCAGAATTCCTCCTCCAGCTATTTCAACTGTGGACTCGTGTTTGGTGAAACTGGCAAATTTTTTGAAATGTGAACTCATATGATCAGTCGATCCGCTATCCATTATCCATGTATTCGACCCTATTTTCATATTGGCCAAATTGGACTGATGATTCTCAACATAACTGATTGATGAATACTGATACATAGCACTGAATGCAGATGTAGATGGTTGTGGTTCTTGCTGTCTTGGTCCTTCAGGTCTAGAGTCTTTACTTTTTGACAGTGGACAGTTTCTGCCAGTATGTCCAATTTCTATGCATCAAAAACATCTCAAGTGCTGATGCGATCGTTCTACTACATAGTTTACATTTGGAGGGCTTGTACTGTTTGGAACATCTCGTTTACTCTGAGGCATCTTGTTGAATTTACCAAATTTGTTATGCCGTCGAAAATTTTTTCTTTGGGTTGCCAGAGCTTTCACATTATCTAATTCACTTTCAGGGATAGATTTATTTTGAATTCGTCTCTCTTCTTCTCTCAACTCTGACATGTTCAAATCGTCATCAGCAGCTCTCAAATTTCTGGCCTCATAGTCACTTGGTAACCCCAACACAGTGAATCCAGGTTGCACCGTTTCTGCAAATTCGAAACCAGCATTCTTTACTTTATGGTATAAACCATTCCTTCGTGCCAGATACTCATTTATTGTTTCGTCGACTTTATTTGAGGTATATACGAAGTCCTTCAGCAACAACAGACCATGCCAGGTGTCGTATTTTGTATGTATCTGTTTCAACGTCTCCCATACTTCTTTGGCGGTTTTACACTTCATGATATCATCTAAACTGTCATTATTGATTAGTAGATATAAAACTGATTTGGCACTATGGTCAGTTTTCTTGTTTATGGAAACCTTCAGTTCGTCGTCGCTGAATTCTGGATCTACAGCTATCCATAATTTTTTAACTTCTAGGATTCCTTGGGCTCCCATTGACTAATAACGGTAGTTTTCGGAATGTAGTTTCTCAACTTTGAAATCATCCATTTCTCTAGTTGTTTCGTCGTCCGTAGTTCTCAATAATTAACTTTAACGTCGTTGTCTAACTTTTCAGATTATACTACTGGGCCCGTAACCTGTTATTATACTATAGCAGAGTAGTGGATTTCAGTGGAAATTCGCAAAATCAGAAAAGTGAGAGTAATGAGAACGCTTTCTTTCAAAACTATATTTTCAACTGACATACCAATACATAACAACGACGTTCATAATAATATAATAATCATCATAAAAAAAATATTCTCTTCTATGAACAAATTTCTTCTAACAACTTCATCAGTGTGTTTCACCTGGTTCGTGAAAGTTAACTTTGAATTTTCGCGGTGAAAAATGTCTGAAAATGATAGGCACAATTTCTGGATGTGATATCTCTCTTCCGAATTCATATATTGCCCTCGTATGAGTTGTGTGATATCTGATTTAGATATATTCGGAGGGGTGTTATGGTCGACAGAAGCATGGTAGAGTTCGAATTCGTCAAGTTGGAAGGTTTTCACAGGAACAGGTTCATAAAGGTAGATCTCTTGTATTAACCTGTATTATTTCGAATTTCGACAGGGGCATAGCCATTTGGAAAAGTCGTCAACCCTTCACGAATTCGGCACTAGAATAAATGGGTTTCGATAATTGTGATTTCACCATTGGGTACTGTTACGGGAATTTTGATTGATTCGATTGTCAACGGTTCTATGCGAGAATAAAAGAGTGATTTCTTTTTGCTTTCATAGTGCGCCAGAGGAAGTTCTACATCAGGGGTATTCAAACTTGAATTTTTCAATGTGTCATAGCCAATCAATCCATCAAAGAAGTGATGAAATTTGAATAAGTAAAATTTTATAGTTTTCACAGTGTGGAATTCCTGAAGAGTCGGTATTTCTGCACAAAAATCTTTTGAAGTAGTTTGAAATATTGAGCTAATTGTAAATGGTTATTTCTTTATAAAATCGGGAAAATAATTTTCGGGGTTCAAAAGGCTTTTAGTTGCTCCCGTGTCAATCAAAAGTTTCAAAGGTGGATTTGAGATTTTTATATATGGCAGGTCTTTTCGATCGTAAATTGAATGTATTTCTATGAAGTTTTCTCGTGATAGTCGATTTTATGAAAATTTGGATCTTGAGAGGAAGTTTGATCCATTTGGGTATCGATTGGATATGAGTCATCGATACTTTCGGGTTGAATTTGATCATAGTGTGGATTTTCGTAAAAACCGAATTCATTAAAGGAACAGAGTTGATTTTGATAGTACAAGTCGTTTTGGAAAGCATACTCATTTTGGAAGGGTGTGGTTTCAATCTGATAATAGGGGTTGTCAAAGTTGTAGAGTTCTTCTGCAATGAAATTTGGTCTATTTGGGTTCTGATATGGTTTGATTGTACTGAGTTGGCGAGAAGTGATTGCTTGTAAAATTCCATTCATAGCTGTTGGTTTGGGGCGATTGAAATTATTTTGATAATTTGGCCTCCAAACGTTGGTTGAGCCTCTTGGGTTGTCAAAAACTTGTCGGTTTGTGAAGAATTTTTGGGGTGCGGCCGGTCTCGGCTGGACATTTATTGGGCCACGTAGAAATGCGGGGTTTTGCATTTGGAGATTGAAATTCTGAAAATTATTGGGGTTAGGAGTTCCATATTGGCGAAAATGGGGTGATTGATTTGGGTGATTGACCGTTTGAGAAAGCCTATTTTTTGATTGATCACCATTCGGTTTTTGAAGATGCCAAATATTATCTTCGGAAATGATATATTGCCTAGCTTTGGTCATAGTTGAAGGTTTCATGGCACGAATAGTCGATCCTAAAGGTTCTTTCAACACAGCTAAGAATATTTTCGAGGCATGAGTATTAATTGTAAAAGGTTTTTTTCACAGTTTTTGTTGTGACTACGTTTTCATGCGTATCTATATAGTTATGAAGAGCACTTGAATTAGACATAACTAGTGTAAAACTGTGATGGTGGCTCATTGAAATTTTGTCTCAATTGATCTAAATCAAACAACAATCCATTTTCGTCTCTTTGGTCACCGAAATGTACAATTAGTGCGCTTTTCACTGATTGCCAATCTTTATCTATGCAAATGCTATAAACTTCGCGAGCTTGACCTATTAATTTAGAATATATCCCATAAATTATTGTTATATTTTGAACACATGTGATATTTTCAGGAATCGGGTCCCAGTATGTGGCTATAATAAAATTAGCCGTTTATAAAAATGATGGGAGGATTTCCGTCAAATTTTGGGACGATATTCGAATTTAGGAGTAGCCATTTCGTTAGATTCATTTATTGATAATTTTGATAAGAGTTCTTCTATTTCTATTGATTCGCGAGAACTATTTTCAATAATCGAACTAGGTATCAGCGAATTTTCACTTGAAACTGACTCACAATCACTATTTTCTGGAGATGAATTAGGACTTGAGGAGAATGACATAAACAAGAAATAAAGGAAAGCAACTTACATTAGTCCTACAAAAATGATTGCTCTCATAGTCTTCCTTGGCTTCTGTTTGGTCTGCTACCCAGGGGAATTGTCCAGAAACGGAGGTTCTCTTGAATTAAGAGTTGAAACTGACGGATTGTTCACGATGAATATCCGTTCAAAATCCTTTAAGACTGCGCCACTTTATGTTTTCCGATAACGGAACTTAGTTTTGAAAAAAAAATATTTTTATTCAAAAACTTCAATTAACAAGAAAATTAAAATACAGAGAGATGTTACTGATTCGAAGTCTATGTCTATTCTGATTTATTCTTCGTTCCCATGAACCGTGTTGAATCCAACACCGCCTCGAAGTATTCCTGGAAATCTGCATAGGCAGCAATGCTTCGTTCAGCGATTCCCACGGGAAGGCATACATAACTCGTTTTAGAGATACAGGGGGTCAAATTTTTTTGAAAAAACCTCATGGCTGATTTTGATAACACTTGTCAAGTGTATTTGCGGTAATCAAACGTTCATTTCAGTGTGGTTAGGATTAAAAACAAAAAAATTAAAAACATTGACACCCTGTATCTTGAAAACGAATCAAGTTGGGACACATGCTTATATAAAGAATATATATTATTTTCACCCCAGAAACCGATACTGAACGTTTGGCGGTTTAACCCTGGGCCAACCTGTACATGAAACTTTATTTGGGACAATAAATATTCACATTTTATCTGTTAATTGAGTAGCTTATGTAGAAAACAGATACCTCTGACCACCACTCTCTGTTCAATTTTAACAAAACCAAATTCACTCCGAATTCCATATTATGATTCATGTTTTGGAGCAGTGACGTACGTTTTATAGTAGAGGTACGAGAAGAACTGATTTTGTATCGTTTTTAATGGTCTAAATTTCTGTTGCTTTCGATGGTTTCCATATAAGCGAAGCATACTCTAGTCTGATCCTATCTAAGGACAAAAAAGTACATCTAATGGCATTAGTGTTTCTAAATTCGTAGGTAGATCTTTTTATAAAGCTTAGCAATTTTTGTGCTTCTTTAGCAACGTCAGTTATATAATTTTTGAACTTAAGATCATTTTGAAATAAGACACATAGGTCTTTATATGACACAGAAAAACATGTTTCTATGTTGAAATAAAATTTGTTTTGGATCGATTTTATTTTATTCATTTTGTAGCAGATGTCATTGTTGTTATCAATATTACGAAATACTTTAAAATCTTCTGCAGGCATGAGGCAGTCCGATGAGACTTCTTCAACCAAGTCATTTATGAATATTAGAAAGAGTAAGGGCCTGGTATACCCAAGAAGGTTGATAACTTGCTCTCGCAGAATTCAATATATTGAGTTCGATTATTGATATAATTTATCAAGAGGAGTGTGAGATTGTCGCTAAATCCATTTACTATAAGTTTTTGAATTAGTACGTCTTGATTTACTAGATCAAAGGCCTTGGCAAAATCCGTATTTACAACGTCCACCTGGCCACTTCTTCTGTTCTTACTTATTTTTGAAATAAATGTTAGTAGGTTTGTTTCTACAGACTTATGCTTCATAAAGCCATGTTGAGATGGTGTAATTACGTTTTTCATATGCCAATATATTTTATCATATGAAATGAATTCAAATATCTTGGCAATGCAATTTATTATGGATATTGGTCTGTGATCACTTAAAAGTTTTTCGACGCCTTTTTTGAAGATTGGGGTAAGTCTTGATTTCTCAAAATCGTCCGGGAAAACACCAGACTGTAATACATTTTGGTAAATTATTATTAGTGGGTATATCCGATAATTTTTTCACGCTTTCATCAGATAACACGAGATGCCGTCGGGTCCAGCAGAACGTTTTGGTTTAAGTTTTTGGAAGGCCCGTTCGATGTAGCGTACTGTGACCCGCGTGAATGTGAGACTATTAGTATTGGTTTGTATTGTGTTATTATTGCGAGCAGAATCATTTAACATTCGGAAATAATAAGTGGACATCTCATTGTCGTATATAGAGCTAAAATATCTAGCAAATCCTCGAGCTATTTTGGCGGAGTCCTTAGTTCTAGTATCATCTATAATGTATTCAGAGACTGTCTTATTGTTTTTTCTTTTAGACTTAGCCTGATTCCAAAAAATGTTCATATCATTTTGAATATTTTGTTCAATATTATTTATATATTCAGTAAGGACTCCAGATCATAATTTATGCTATCACTAATGTTGGGTTGTCCAATGTCGAAAGATAGATATAGATGAGTATCGTCCGCATAATAATATATACTAGAATGCCAGACATGAATGGAAATCAGAAATATAAAAGGAGAATAATAAGGGTCCAAGAATTGATCCATGAGGTACCCCTTCCTTCCCTTCAGGTAATGATCCACCAAGTTGACAGAATTTTCATTAAATCCAAATTATTTCAATTTGTGGATAAGAAGATCATGATCCATACTGTCGAATGCCTTGCTATAATATAGCAAAACAAGACATGCGACTTCACCCTCATACGCCGCTCGAAATATGTCATCCATTATGGTTGTAGTACTATAGCCCTCTCTAAAACCGGATTGTATTGGTGGTATAATAGTTTTCATTAAAAAATGATTCATTTGATGATAAAGAATTTTTTCAAATACTTCCGCTAAAATTTACAAAATACTAATTGGTCTGAGATCGTTAAAATTATGATGATGCATGTTTCGCTTGGGTCATAGCTTCGGCTTTGTATCCGGCACAAATGAATATTGGTTTAAGATCATCTTACCCACACCATTCAAGTTTTCTAAATTTGACATGTATTGAATTTCCGATGACAATGAGGCAAATTGCCAAATTCGAGAAATCAAATAACATTTCTGTAAATATTTACACTTTGGAATTAATCCAGCCCAAGCCGGACAAAGAAGCATTTTTCGTCACAGTTCCAAGTCGACTCACAAAACAAAAATTAGATCGACCTGTTAATTTATTACTAATTCAAAATGAATATTATCCAAAATTTAATGATTATGAAGCGTTGCCAGATATGGACGATCAAAGTGATATACGCTATCACTTTTGTTACATCAAAGATTTATCTCGGCTACTCAATACACAACTCGGTAAGGATAAATATAAAAAATTCATTAGCGACAGGTGTCTGAATTATTTCAGGAGTGAAGAAAAAATGGACAGTCACACGGTTAATTGCCAAAAAACAAACACATATAAAATTTCGTTCCACCACTACAATCACGGGGAATTTTGGGACTTTGCACATAAAGAAAAGGTACCCTTTATAATCTATGCGGATTTCGAGTTCGAAGATGCTGCCGGGTGCGACTCTCAAACGGAAAAGTACCAAAAACATATTCCGTTCAGTGCCGGATTTGATTTCAAGTGAGCGTATGACGACACATTGTCATGTTACGATAGCCATCGAGGATTGGATTCGATGGATTGGTTTGCGCAGCGAATGGGGGACATAGTCAAAATTATCGAAGCCAAAACTTTGGAAATAGTCCCCATAATCGCATTACCTGATTAGGTGAACCCGCCATGTTGCCACATCTGCTAAAAACCCTGAAAATCTGGCGACAAAATTGTGAAAGACCATAATCACTACACTGGTGCCTTTCGCGGATATACGCATGCGCAGTACAACTTGGCATAAAAAGAGAATTTCGTGCCGATAGTTTTCCATAATTTATCCGGATACGACAGTCATTTTATTATTCAAGGTATAGCAAAGAGGGGGCGTGTCAGCTTGTTGCCTGTAAACAAAGAAAAATACATATCTTTCACCCAGTATGACGACAATACAGACATCAAGTTCAGATTCATCGATTCGTTTCGTTTTATGGGCATGAGTTTGGACCATTGGTCACTTGAAAGGGCGTATTCCCTTACGACTTCGTCTATTCGATGGAAAAATTGGGAGTTGGAAGTTTGTTGGTGCTACATCACTTCTACAACAAGTTGAATGATTGTCACATTAGCAAGTCAGAATACGAACATGCGCAAAACGTGTAGCAAACGTTTAACTTGAAAACACTGGGCGAGTACTCCGATTTGTATATGAAAACAGACATATTGCTCTGGGCGAATATTTTCGAGAATTTCCAAAATATCGGTGACGAGACATATGGCCTGGACCCCGCGTGGTATTACACCCTACCCGGGTATACGCGGTCGTGCATGTTGAAGTACACCCAGTGGAAGTTGCAGATTTTGGAGGACGTCGACATGCTCATGTTTTTAGAGCGAGGAATTCGCGGAGGCATAAGTCAGTGCTGCAACAGGCGCTCCACAGCAAATGATGAATGCATGGGTGACAGGTATGACGTCACTCAGCCCTCCACTATATCTCAATGTAAATAATTAATATGGGTGGGCCATGATCTTCCATACGGGGGATCCAAATGGCTCAAGAATACCGCCGATTCGAATGTGCTCGAGGTGTCAGACACTTCGGCTAGTGGTTATATTCTCGAAGTCGATCTGGAGTACCCCGAACGGTTACATGACAAACACAAAGATTTTTCATTGTGCGCCGAACACCGTACTCCGTCAGGCTCGAAATTACCCAAATTAATGACCACCCTGTACAACAAGGAAAACTATGTTGTGCACTACGGGGTATTGGAACAAGCACTGATGCACGGACTTGTTAGAAAAATTCACTAAGTGCTGTAATTCGACCAATCAGCCTGGCTCAAACCATATATTGAATTGAATACGAGATTACACGCAGAAGCAAAAACCACTTTCGGCAAAAATAACTACAAATTGGGAAACACGGAAACATCGTGTAGTGAAAATGATCTCGAAATGGAAGGGGCGATATGGCGCGAAAAATTTAATTTCCAGCCTTAATTTCAGAAATTATTTTCGATGAATACCTCATCGGTATCGAGATGTTCAATAAGCTCTTGTACATCAGAATATCGATACTTGACATTTCCAAGATAATTATTGAAATCAAACATTGAAAAATTCGATACAAACGATTACCCCACCAACAACCCTTATGGCATTCCCCTTGCAAACAAAAAAGTCCCCAGTTTGATGAAAGACGAAGCGAATGGCCAAATTATGACGGATTTCGTAGGACTCCGTTCAAAGCTGTACACCTATAAGATACAGGGTGGAAAATGCGTCAAAAAATCCAAAGGAGCGAAACGCAGCGTTGTCCAAATTAAAATCACTTTTGACGACTATGTAGAATGTTTGGAAAATCAGCGTGAGAAAATCTCATTGCTGTATTCGCTCTTTCGCGCACAACGTTTTTAGTGCTGAGCAAACAAAAATTGCTCTGAGCCCACATGACGACAAACGGTGTTTGATTGCCGGCTCTCATAATACTCTGCCATGGGGGCATTACAGTTTCATGAATATGTGAGATTGTTTCAGCCCCCCACCATGGCACACTCTATGCAAAATTTGAGTTATCAAGAAATCATCAGAGCTGCATCATCACTAGCACATTGAGACTTCACCTTTACCGAAAACAATAAATGTATCATTATTATTATTGTATTGTGATTATTATGTATCAATAGATGTATAAAATGATTTTCTCGAATTTTCTTTTGCTGAAGGAATGAGGAAATTTCATCAAAAATTTGACATGGTGGTTGAAATGAGTGAAAAGTTAGGTGGAATTCAGTGAACGTTTAGTCACTGAGTCACTGAAAATTTCAATCAACCCAAATTTCACATGCTTTTCTTATGGGGCCTGAAAATTAAGTGGAATTCAGTCAAATTTCAGTGACTGAATCGAGTGGCACTCAATCTAGACACAGCGACTCAGCCACTGAAAAAACGCACTGCCATCATGTCAATTATGAATTATGATGTGTGTTTTTTCATTCAAAAAGAGCATCGTTTTTTAGTCTAAAAATAAGCACTTTTTTCACTCAAAAAGAGCATAGTTTTTTTATAAGAAACAATCCATTTTTGAGGCTGAAAAGCTCGTTTTTCGAATGGAAAAAATAAAACAAAAATATTCCAAGATACATACATTTTCAATAAATTCCAAATTGGTGCTCCACATACTGCGCATTTGTCGCACAGACCGGCACATCGTGAGCAACACACCAAGTGTCTACAAGTTAGAAACAACACAGAGTGCTCATTCATAAAACAAGCACGACACATCATAGAGTTCTTTGGTGAATCTGCACTGCCACCATCTGTGGGCTTACTGTCATCTATGGGCTTACTGTCATATAAGGGCTTGCCGTAATCTGCCACTCGTCGCACTGCGATATCAGCGCCAACTGTCGACAAAGTGTCATCTGTCACCGGCCTTTGTTCTGGAGGTATATCAACGCCATCTGTCGGTTCCACCGCCACCACTGATGTCTGATTGTTGTTGTGATTGTTGTTGTGGCGATAATTCCAAACAAATTCACAATTTGGACTCCATTCGTGATGGTCAGCCATTGGATCGTCATTCGACTGCCATTGGAATCCTTCAAAACCACACACACGACACAAGACAACATCATTCAAGCCGGTGTACGTGAAACCAGCTCTGGTCAACGCACTTGGCAAAAATGATCCAGCCTCGAAACGTCTCGAGTCTTGTTCCGTACTGCTGCGTCTTTACTGAAATGAAAATGCCACTTGTGTTCCATAAATACATTTATTTCGATTCATAGTCGAACAATATAAAATAGACATTGTCGGAAGCATACATATTTATCATCTTTGGACGATGTAGTACACAAATTATAGCTTCGTCGAATGAAAAATTGTTGTTTCTAGCAAGAACTTTGGCACAAGATAATATATTATGACAATATTAACAAAAGTTTATATTCAATAAATATTCAAATCTTCCCGCCAACACTGTGGCATCCAAATGCAGGATTTCTTGTATTTTCAGCTCTGTCAAGTAGAAGTAGGTGTCATCATCTTTGGAAACTCGCACTGTGGCATTCTCTCCATACGTGAGTAATTCAAAGTCCATGACATCGTCCCAATCGAGCTTGATTCGGGCGGTCTTGTCGGTCACATTCGAATCAGCTCGGTTGGTGTAGAGTCGATCAATGGCTTCCACGGAAATGGCCCACTCGAATATGCTGAATGACAGGATGAAGGATTGTGGGATTGTTCACACAAGTCTCACTGCTGGCATGAAACTTCGAGCAAAACTTATCCCACATTGAACAGACAAAATTTTTGTGTTTCGGAGCTCGTAGGTGGCGCTGCACACGTGAAATCGTTCCTTCTTGATGGCGTCTTTGTACATGTCACAAACACGGTTCAAATCAGCAACACGTTCACTCTGCTGATACAGATGATGATGATGAGGAAGAATCGGCAGACACTAGTGACGAAGACATCGACTCGTAATCGGACGTCGGATCGTTAGACTCGAAGTGCACTCCACCAAGCATGATGATAGACTGACTTTCATTGTGACGCTGGTTCACGATTTAAAGTATTTTGCAGTCAGTCGAAGAGAGACCTACCTGGAAGGCCCCCAAATTTACGGAAAAATGTGCCAATTTTCCATTGGATTACAAGCAATTTGTCGCATCTATCCAGCTGCTGTACTTGCTGCTAAAACCGAACCATTCCACCAAGACTTTTTGACCCCTACGTCTGATAATTTTATTCACTAGATAGACATCGGGATTTTTTGTTTTTTGTAATTCCTGTTCGTAGAAAGCGCCGCTGATTGGTCGCCCTTCCAAATCCTCCAGCAAGTACGTGATTGGTTGGGTGATTTTCACTTTGACGACTTTGAAAAGTTCCGTCGTCCATTTGGGTGTATATCCCTTCTCGAACATATGTTGGCCTTGCTAATTCGCACAAAGTCCCCGATTTTACACTTTTTTTGGCCAGCACGTCTCGCATAATCATACGAAAACTTGTACAGCTTTTCTTCATTGTCTTTGGTGACGTCACACGGTTTTATGCCGATCGTCCGATGTTTGCGCTGATTGTAATTTTTGGCAATATCCGACAAAATGTTCAGCCACTTGTAGGTGCCGTTCGAACTGAAATATTTGAAGAGTTTCTCTTCCAACGTCCATATTACTCTTTCCGCCATGGCCGCTTTGATCTTCGTGTACGTGCTGAAAAGTTTGATGTTGTACTTTTTCATGAAGGCCTGGAAACTGGTGTTGTAGAATTTAGTACCCAAATCGGATTGAAGGTACGTAGGACTTTTGTTCGCTTTCGATAATATGTCCTTCATCGCTTTGTTGACGTCTCAATCACCTTTGGTCTTCAAAGGCCGCACCCATAGGTATTTCGAGAAGGTGTCAACCATCACGAGAATAAAATTGTTGTTTTCATTGACTTTCGAGTATTTTTGAAGGTCGGCCAAGTCCATCTGCCACAGATCGTCGATTCTTTGATGATGGTAAGTCTACGGGACCAATTGTTTTCTGGCTGCGGATGACTCCATTTCTTCCAAACTTTTGCACAATGCTAATGCGCAGCTCCATTGTTATACTCTATACTCAAATCCAGAATCGTTGGCGTTCTCGACATTTCTTCAATCTGCCATTTCAAAGTATCATGGTTTTTCAAGTGTCACGAATTTCATAACTCGAATGTCCAAGACTTCGTGAGCGTGTTTCTGCGCATTCAATTCCGCTCTGAGCTTTACTATGACTTCATCAACGTAGTTTTTGTTGGCGACATCATTCGGAGTATTTGGCGTTTCTACATTACATATTTTCATATGTTCAGCAGTAATGTCCCCGTTTGCCGTAAATAGTTAGTTGAGTATGACACTGGGAAAATGATAAGGCTGCTGCTGCTGAGCGCGGCGAGCTGAAGAACTTTGATCAAACTTGTTGATGCTAATGATGGAACTGTGGGGTACGAAACGTTGACGCTCGTATTTATCGAATATAGCCTGTTTCTCTCAGCTCATTAATGATGGGCACGATCTCGTTGTCGGTAGAGGTGCTGCTAGCATTCTTGGCTGCGACGAGTAGCCTATATCTGTCAACTAGCTCATTGACGTCGTCCCAGTACACGTATTCTACAGGCTCCGTATTAAATGTCAATTGATCTGGGATACTGTCGCCCATTTTCGATTGAGTTGGGTATGGATCTTTAAACCGTGGGCGAATCAAATTCTCGTATTTGTATCTCTGAGACGGATTCAGCCCACCTTTCGCATCTAAATGAGCACCTCCACTCAACAAAATTTGCTTGTATGCTACCAAGTCGGGTCTCTGGTATTTGGGATTCTTTTAGAAAATCAAACTATATAGTCCCGGAGTACCCTGGTATGTTTCACCGTCAATGCGAATGTCCCCCGTATCTCTGTCCAAGTCTATCAACTTGGTGCCGAGTGATCTGGGTCTGTCGTTAATGGGGCCGTAAGTCACATCGATTTTGCCGGATTTCGCACGATGTTAATTCACGAATTAGATGCTACTTCGGGGTAAACTTCGAGCAATTCTTCGCCATCCTCGTCAGATTTGTCGTAGTCATCCGTGTGAGAGTTTTTCTCGTCTTCTTCTCTCTTCATGGCGGTGGTGAAGAAAGGGGTCCTCGATGATGATGATGGCAGCTCTTGTTTCTCTTCTTTTTCCACTTTGAGCCGTCGCTTGGCAGATGGCGGTGGAGGCATTGCTGCATTCAGTCTCTTCAGAGGTACCGTGATGGTTTTTGAATAGTTCATTCAGCGCTCCATCCTGCTCGGATTTGCCGAGTTTCACACTTGAATATTTTTTTCAAACAACTTTCGCCAACCAACTGACTTGGCGTTTTCAGATTCACATCATCTTGCCGAAATAGCACTACAACGTTGCAATTGTCTCTGCTCAACTGTTTGGTTATTTTCGAGTAGGTTTGACATAACTATGCAACGTTCACGGATTTATGGCGTCCCATGGCATGAAACTCTCTGGTTTTGTCTTGTTTGTCGCAGATACATCGTCGAATATGAAAATCAAGTGCTTATTTGCAATTTAGGGCTCGATAATCTCGTTGACTTGGTTCAGTACATCATGTAACAGCTGATATTTCGGTTGGTACAGCGATTTTTTTTAGCTATGCGTTTTACATGTGACCACGGCCACATCTGACGTTCGACTGACAGTTTGAGTGCTTGAGCGGCTATCTAAGTACGAGCGCAACGCCAATTGCATCATTGTCATGCTAACCGTCGAACACGAAGGTCGTAGAGTGGTGAACTCTGTGATAAATCGTCTGCCGTTCGAACTACATCTACCCGGATACCAATACTGCGTACCTGGTACCAAATTGCAGAAGAAATTGGCACGCGGAGACGCTGGTGTGAACCCTCTAGACGCTGCTTGCAGATCCCACAATATCGCATATTCGCAAAGCAACTCTCTGGACAACAGACACAAGGCTGCCTGGATGCTGGAAAATCGAGCTTGGAAACGTGTCAAGTCCAAAGACGCGAAAGTCGGCGAGAAAGCGGAGCGTAATTTGGACATGGGCATGAATAACAAGTTAATGGCCTCTACTTCAAACGGTCGTTTAAGAAGGATGTGGTCCCAAAAATCGTCAATCATCTGCGGAAGACACTGAAACCTGACCAACTGAAAGATTTGAGTGCAAAGGCACTGCGAAAATCGTCGTTGGTAGCACTGCGTGCAGCCAGAGCCCACGTCGAGAAATCGGGTGGTCGCAAAAACATCAAAGTGCTTCGAATAATACCTTTCCAAGCAAATAGTGGGGGTTTGTTGCCTTTGCTTCTCATCTTCGCAGCTTTGAGAGCACTGGGATCGTTGTCTGATGGTGCCAGCACCATCGTCAGGACTATCATCTCTTCGAAAAACGCTCAGAAGAAATTAGATGAAGAGAAGCGTCACAATACTGCGATGGAGAACATCGAAACGCAGGGATCTGGCTTGTTCGTGCGCAAAACAAGCCGCGGAGGCTATGGTCTTCTGAATTTGAATGGTGGTGGAAATGTGACAATCTACTACAACAACGATCGCTGTCAGACATTCGATCAAGCCAATTGCGGGCATTTGTGTTTGGAATTCCTCTATGATCAAACAAACAATGGATGATAGTACCAACAAAAAAACGGTGACCTTTAATGAAGAGCACAATACGGTTCATTATATGGTCGTATGGCGGTTTACACACAACACTTCGCGCAAATCCGATTGGGAACGTATGGGCATGGACAGGATTCGTTTCGCCAGACGAATCTATCTCCAAACTTGCCTGCATAATCGACCCCATTTTGGATGTGGAACACAGGAGGCGAGTGTGGAAGTCTTTAAATGAAAGTGCATAACCCCCAAAGTGTCAGACATGTCTTTGTTGTTAACCCTGACAGTTCACACTTCTACGCTGACCGCCAATTCAATTGGACGAAGACAGCACCTACGACTTGGCTTTGATCGGTTTTCATTCGTACAACAGCATAACGAACATAACCAAAGAGAAATTCTATTATTTTGCCAACGGAGCGCCATCTCTTAGCACCATCAACATACCCACTGGCTGCCAAGTTTATTCACAAACATATCGACAAACCGCAGAAGGAGAGAGAAGTGGAGATTGAGAGAAACAACAAAGCAGTGTTCTCTCTCTAACCCAATAGCAATATGCTACAGTGCGGAATTTACAGCAAGTACCACACCATAGACTTCACTCCAGAGGACTCTATTGGACGACTGTTGGGTTTCTCACCTCAAATAACTTTAGCTGAAATCGTTCACGTGTCTGACCTGCCCCTTCAACATAGTGAAAGTGCGAACAGTTCACATTGACAGTAACGCCACATCGGGTGCTCTCTTCAACAACCAATCCTCTCATACGATATACGAGTTTTCCGTTCGAGAAGATCCCGGATTTGCCATCGACGAAACTGCCCCGAATCTCATCTATCTGCCTGTGAATAAAACGGAAATACACAACACAACCTTGAATATTCTCGATCAGGAGTTTCGTAGTGTGAATTTCCGTAGAGAAACCATCATCGTACGACTGGTGTTGCGTAAGCTGTCAAATGTTTCAAATGTTTATATATCATTTATAATTCTAATTTATATGTTTGTTTGCTCATTAATAGCACCTATGTTCATTCCAGACTGATATATTTACTTTTCGTATAACTAATATTTTACCTATTTATGATGGCTTTGTCAACGAGATGTTAATCTTTCGACAATAAAGTATATTTTGATTGATTGATTGATTGATTGGCTCTGGTTTTTGATTTGGGTGACGATCAACAGCATTGAAAGTACTGAGAGCGCTGGCGTCAGTTCAGTCGCATAGACGCAGTCAACGAGAGCATACGCTTTCTCTCTGGAGCATACAATTCCTCATATCTCGAGGTCACCATTTTTTCAAAACAAGGGTTTGGCGATTTCATCTCATTACGCAAGTGGGATATGCACGAACTGCCTGCACTCACGCGTGGTTCCACCAAAGAAATATGGTCTGTCAAAACTTGTACAGCATTGGAGAGTCCTCCATGCACCTAAGAGGAAGCAAGAACCGAAACAAACTAGAGAGAGAGAGTTGGGGTGGTGGGGGGAATCCTCTCTCCGCCCAAGCATAGACAGGTTTGCCGTCGTCGCCGGCGCAGTTCACAGTCAGACTTCTACGATGATATTTGTAGCGTGCAATATTCAGGGTATCAAAATAGCCGGCAAGTTTCAGCCAAAATAACTCGCAATCACCGATGGTCAGTGCACGAATCACTGCGTTTTCAATCCGGAAGTGCCGTTCCGACAAACAGCAAGTGCGATACCTCAAAAGAAATCATCACGGAGTGCCATATTCCACCAGGTGTTGTATCGACTTGGCGGTGTCCCTCGCAGAAGTGCTCCAGCCCATCGCAGATGCAGACTTGGTTTATGTCAAAGGCAGCCAAAAATATGATTTTCTCATGAGGTATGTGGACACATTAACCTCCAACAAAAAACCCCATAGAGTCGATATTGGGGTCACCACCACCACCAACAGCACGGTGCCCGTTCCAGTATTTGAGGAAGTGTCTCCACTGTGCCTTCAGCATACCGCCAGTATCCAACGAAGTTCACTGTGCCCTCAGACATTGCTTTGGGGTGTGGTCATGAGTCTCGAATCAATTGATATGGTAGTGATTGACTCCGTCAGCAGCAGCAGCAGTGCCCCCAGAGTCTCTATTTAGCGTCACCTAGACAATGTAAGAATGTTGAAGTGTCAAATGGCTGAATAACGAGAGCAAAATACAGACTTTCAAGCGCTTCCAAAACATACACATTGATGATGGCAAATGGGCGCAGGTCTTCACCAACTCGAAACGTTTCGAGGGCCGAAACGACAGCTTATCACCGCCGCCGCCGCTGAAGAAACGACATATTGATATTTAATTTTTTTTTTACATGTATTGTAATTATTATTATGTATCAATAGATGTATTAAACGTTTTTCCTAGAATTTTGTATTGTCGGATGAATGAGAAGGACAGTATATATTTCCATCTTATTCCAGTTTGCGGGAAAACGTGCGCGCCTTTCCTCGCAAAAATGAAATAAGTTCGAAAAATGTACAACGACACGGCCATTTCGTGTGTTTGTTTGAATGATTCAATCACACACACTTATATACAAAAAGTCTTTCGAAAAATTTTCCTGAGAGTGTGTCGGTGAGTTGTAGGCACTGATAAATATGTGCGTATTTTTTGCCATATAGTGACATGCGCAATGTTCATCAGTGTACTCCGAACTACCGCCATTTTTCTTTTTCTCTGTGTGTGTGTGAGTGAGATGTATACTGGTGAATATATGTGCGTATTTTTTTCCTATATATTCATGTGACATGCGCAATGTTTATCAGTATACTCCGAACTACCGCCATGTTGACAGGCTGTGTAATTTTGACAGCTGTCCTGTCAAACGTTCTGTACATTAGCCCACCTCACAATCAACAAATGAATAAATGGACTAAATTGTCGCAAGATCTCATGAACGATGGATATTTGCCTGTGCTGAAGGCCGAAATTCCTCCAAATGCCAAAGCATACAAACTGCGAAAAGTCTTTCGTAATAACACTTCCAAAGACACTCGTATGATGCCACCAGCATCGCCGACAGAGGTGACGACGACCATTCAAACGACGCCTACTGTGCCACGAATGCAGATGTCGACTACTCCGACGACGAGTTCCTGGCTAAAAGACGTCAATGACGGATTTATTATCTTTGTGAGTTTGGCGCTGATCTACCAATTGGGCGAGTCATTCTACAAGTTCCTCATTTCAATCAAGCAAAGATACGCAATTGCCAATAAAAATGAAAATACTTATATCATGGATGTTACTGATGTGTAATTATTTAACATCTAGCGTTCGAATCCCCCCCCTCTATCCCTTGCCCGCAGCTAACCGCGTCATTCAACATTGGATAAAGACAGACATAATAAGGCATGAGTTGAAGTGAGATGCCAAACATGCCTTATTTCCGACTCAACACACTGTGAACCACTTCTTGGAATTTGTTTGTTTTTTATTCAACTCTCTCTCAAGTCGGGCTACTTGGCAAACAAATAACCTTAGAAATATCTCCCAATATTACGTTTCATTTTGATTCTGACATATATTTCTCGTCGTTCCGCCGAAAAACCTTGAATCTTCTCCCCCTCCGCCCCGCCCGCCCGAAGCTAACCGCGTCATTCGACATTCGACAAAGACAGGCATAATAAGGCATGACTTGAAGTGAGATGCCAAATATATCTTATTTCCGACCCACCAACACACTGAGCCTTGAAACAAACTTGGAATTCCTGGAATTTCATCATGTTTATCAATGACGAATTTGCCATTGCACACGGCCCCAACATACTACGTCATTTCCGTTATAGTTTTCACGCTACTTCCAAGAAATCTAGTGCACGTACGTACACTCTCCTTCGTGTGATTGACGTCATGCTTGTGTCAACAAACCCAGCGACGTAAACAACAACCAGTGACGGCGTCTCACCAGTGCCAGCGTCAACAACAATAAAATTCACCAAAAACAAATATCTAAATATCTTGGCCTCTGAGGCTCTAGTGCACCCCATCTACTCTGGGAACATTCCTCGTCATCACCCTCAGCCCCAGGCCCTTTTCCCCAGCCGACCCCAATTCTATACAAATATCACAATAACGAGTCTTAATTGACGGAATCTAGGCCCCCTTGGGCTCTAGCGCGTCCCCTCTTCTGTGGGGACGTTCCTCGGTGGGGCCCCCAGCCTGTGGCACCAGACCCTTCACCGAAAACTCGATGGGGGCCCCGCAAATCGCTACCACACGGCGGAAGTCGAAAAGTGAGGTTGTCATGATTTTTATTGTGATAGTTGTATTGACATACTACTGTTTTCAAACAATAACCGTTTAGCTCAGCCACCTCCCTGTCTTCCAGTTTTGAATCTCTTTTTGATGAGTGAGAATGCTAGCTGGAGAATGCGTAAAAATTACGGTAGTTTCGGACGTGGATAATTACGGCAAAAACTCGGATCACCCCCCATCTTTCTCGAGAGGAGTTAAAATATAAAAAATAAAAAAAATCCATTTAAATAATGAAAAAACGATGAAAATGCAATAAAAAAGTAACACTCCTGCTAGCCTGAAGGCCAGATAGAAAACGAGTAGGAATTCGAAAAATTTTCCGACAGTTTAAGATATGAAAAATGACAACGATAAATCCACTCCTGTCGAAAAAGACTACACCTACATAGGGATCTAGTCAGCATACGCCAAAATCGAATTACAATAATATATATAATTCAACAAGCGGTGCATACAATGGCGGCAAGGCGGAGTGTTTAGATGACAAAGAAGACAAACTGAGTCGAAAAGTCGTGAATTTGTTTTTTCGCTTGCAATTGACACACAAAGATACAAACCTAACCTGAGTAAGCTTACCTAGCTTGCGAGTCGAAAATGCGTGAATCAGTTTTTCGCTCGTAATTCACACACAAACCTAACCTGAGCAAGCTAACCTACCTAAACAAATAGCTGCATGAAACTCGAGTTGAAAATGCGTAAATTACTAGCCAACCATACCTGACCTGAATAATTTTACCTGGACATTATAACAATACAAAATTGTTACAATATAACGACTATTTATCCAAAATTCAGAAAGATCAGACACATTTGTCCATATTCAGAATCTACTGACCTAGCCACTTCTTTAGATAACGTCTGAGACAGTTTGACAGCGATAAAAAAGGTTCATCATTGTCGCGTTTCCGCTCAACTTCCCTTTTATTTTATTTTATTATAATTTCTAAAAGTTTATTTTCATTAATATATTATTATTATTATTATTATTGTTAGTATTCCAAATTATAGAATGTAACGAAGTCGTTATTTGTCGATCCTCAGCTTATCTTATTTGGCTCACCGCGTATAAGTTCTAATTTGCCGTGAATAAGCCTTTTAAAGCTTTTTACCTACACATTCGTCGATATGCTCTCAACCGTAAAAATGAGAGTCTTCATGTCGGAAAAGCGAATAAGAGTAATCACTTCTCCCGAGTTGGTGTTCAACAACTCCACACAAATAATATTTCGTACGCAATCCGTTGTGAACTCCAATCACGGCCCATTGGAGCGATTAGATAATACCGCACGAAAAATCTACCCAGACCCACCGCATCTGATAACAGGTAGGAGTTTTAATAGGCATGAATTTACTATCCGACTCTGCCAGCTTTCCATTTTCTCTCCTGAGAGGTGAAATAATCGAGAACATTCCCTTCAGTTGGCATTTGAATTTTCGAATATTTTATTTTTGTACAACACAATCATTTTTTATCGTGATAAATCAACTCCTGTAGAAATAAACCTATTTAAATATGACGTCCGAGTCATTTTGACAGCGATAAAAAAGGATGCACCTTTTTTTGTTATTGTTATCCACTGCCCCATCAAATAACTGAAGGTGAATATTATTGTGGTATATTTATGTATTTTTGTTGATTTATCTTGCCAAAAAACACTCGAACTTTTCTTTCAGAGGATACATTTGTTTCACTCAAAATTTTTCCATCAGTAATTTTTCTCGAAAAACTGACATTAGACACAATTGCTCGAACTGCGGTCTTGCAATTTTTCCTGGTCAGTTTTTCTCGTGAAATCACTGATTGGCAAAATTATTTCGTTGAAAAAAAAATGTATTCGATAAAAAAAGCCCTTGTGTTTTTACTGTTGATAAATCAACTCCTGTAGAATGAAACCCATTTGAATTTAAGGTGTGAGTCATTTTGACAGCGATAAAAAATAATACACCTTTTTTATCATGTCTGTTTCTCAAAACCAGACTTCTCTTGTGAGCGGCCGTCCCTTCAATTTCAGTCATGACAACAATGATTGTTCAGTACAATTGACACGATGTGAACCGTTCTGGGAAAGTTTCATCTCAAGAAATCAAACATCATCTGAAGGTGCTTATTCACTAGAGAATTCGTTCCGCATGGGCACAGAATGAGCAGATGAGATGCTCGGTTCAAGCTCAGGCTGCTCGGTTCAAACTCAGGCTGCATCAGGCTGCGTAGTGTCTCCTGGCACATGAGCACCGATCCGCAGTCAGTCGCGTACAAATATTTATGCTCATCAATATCCAAATTAAATTCAAAATTTCTGTAATAACTGCAGACAGAACGTCAAGCATACTTTCACCGTCTACACTGAGCACGAAAAAATCGATAAAAAGCGGATCGTCCCGAGCACGAATGCTCTAGTGAATACGTACCTTTGAAGGCCATCAATTCGGTTTCTGTTTTGTCAGCTACGGTTGTTAAATATTGTTGATACAATATTTAATAAGGTTTTGAGGAAGTTTCGTCTGATCAAATCACAAAAACCTTCATAACAATCGTATTTCTAATACCGGCTCCTTCAATGTTTCAACTGAGTTGATTACTATTGTATCATCATTACACTTGAAATAAACCCTCAATGTTTCGAGACAATAAATATTTTAATTTTTCTTTGTTTTCATAAACAAATATTTTTTTTCAGTTCGTTTTCGAAGATATTTTTTGAGTTGTTCAATAATGTACTCTTATTAAAATTTGTTTAATTTAATTAATTTTGCTTTTGAGATTACAAATAGAAGCTTGTTTCCAAAATTATTTTTAACTTTGATTTTCTACTTGGTCATATTAACCAACTGAAAATTATTCAAGTTGTAGTTTGAAAAGTGGAATAATAAACAATCTAACCAGGGAATTATGTCGTTGTGAATTTGAATGATATATTAGTCACTTACCTTGACACTGATATCCTTGTTTACCAAATCCCCTGCAAACAAAAAACAAAACATTGATAGAAATTCGTTAAGGTGCAGTTCACCAAACTAATGGCTAATATTGAACAGACACGGATCTTTATCTAATATCTGCTTAGTTTGTTCTGAAACATCGAGGCGAAAGCATCCGCCCTTTACTTTCATCCATTTTAGAGGGTGAGTCTAAATTTATGTGTAAAAATTCAGGAGATTCGTTGTAATTTATGAGAGGTCTTCCTATAAACAAAATCCTTTATCAGGCCTGAAGTAAAATTGAGTTTTGAAAATTTTCTCAAATCAGAGTTAGTATAGAAAGTTCTATTTATATTTTGCATATAGTATGATTTTCAAATCGATTTATTTTTTAAACAAAGAATTTTATTGATTTTACTGCCTGTGCATTATTCTTCATTGCAACAAAACGCGAGTTTTTTTAATGTTCACAGCCTCCTATGATTGATGTTTGCTGAGGCTAGTTATGAATTCCATACCATCAAAGCGCGCATAATGCACGTTAATAAAAACCCAAAAAAAACAATTTTCTACCACTTGTAATGGTATTCCCATGCAATTACAATAAGTAGAAATTACCAATTTGAAGGCCTAAATAATTGCTGAAAAAGCTATGACGCGCTATGAATCTGTTCATGCAGCTTCCCGAAAAACATCTGAAATTATAATTTTCTAAATAAGCTCAAGTAACTATAAAATAACAGAATATTATATTTTTTGTCAACAATCATTAGTAAACCAGTTAGGTTAGGTTAGGTTAGGTTAGGTTAGGTTAGGTTAGGTTAGGTTAGGTTAGGTTAGGTTAGGTTACTAAGAGTCCATTGGTGTGAAGACAAACTGAATATTATTATGTAATTTGTGCCTGTAGGTATGTATCTATAAAATTAATATTTTTTTAATTTTCTACCACTTGTAGTAGCCCGAAGTAGAAAAAAATAAATCAAAGAATAATATATTTCATTACAAAACTGCATTACTGTGTAACTACAATGAGTAGAAAACAATATCTTAAGGGGCAGGCATTACATGCATTACTGCAAAGCACGTTGAATTACCGAAACTGCAAAGCACATTTAATTTGATGAAATTATAACTTTCTACCTCTTGTAGTAATCCAAAATTGATATAAAATAGAAGAATATATTATGTTACGCTTTAGGTTGCCATTTTCATGCAATTACAATGAGTAAAAATTTCAGAATTATCGCAGGCTTGTAACGCATACCTAGAGGATGGTATCGAAAGCTACGCGAGACGGGTGGCGGGCGACAGGCGACAACCGTTTTGTTTGTTGACGCATGGATTTATATGGAACCGTTTATACTCCGACCAGGCGGCAGGAGTCACCGCGGAGGTGTAGCCAAGCGCCTTCCATAGTTGTAGCAACGCGACAACACAGGCGGCGTCAGCCCGGTACTCCCGTTCAGTAGCCAGTATATTCAACGATGTCTTCCGTGATTTCCAAAGAAGATCGAGAAATTTTAATAAGCGAAGTTCAAATAAGACCTGCCATTTGAAATGATGCGGATCCAAATCACAAAAATATTGATTTTGTTGATAAAAAATGGCGAGAAATCGCTGGAATATGAAACAAAGACGGTAAGTACCGATAAGTGAGTTATAAACATGTTTTCAAAAAATCTATCTGGGTGCCTTCTTAGATCACGATATAGATGGTGAAATTCGCCGTGCCTACTGCGCACTACAAATAATGGATGAACACTATATCGTCGATTTCTACTATTTTAATCTGCTTCATCTTCATTTTCTAACATTAGAACCATACGACGCGTTCTGAACGACATTTTCAAATAGAATGGCTTGTCCACATCCTGGTGGCACAATTTAAGTATAAACAAGATATCACCTAGCACCCATCGCTTGCCTCCTATCACCTGCAACCTGTCGCCTATCGCCCAGGAGTATAAACGCGACCTTCGCGATGTTTTGTTATATTTGCCTAGCTAGGTTTCCAGCAGTTGAAAAAAACATAAAAAATAGATGAGTTTTTAGTTTTTATTTCATATGAATGGTTACAAGTGATGATAAATCTAATTATTTATATTATTTTGACTATTGTAATTATTGTTTATATGGAAAACGCAATTATTATAAACCATGGCAGGTACCAAATTTGAAGCAGACCTGATGATGGCCCGAGTATATCGTGAGCAATGAGCGAGTAGACGTGTTTAAAACGCTCCTGAAATATTTGCCAGTTTTAGTGGTTAAAATTTGAAAATATTGGAGTAATTAAGATTAATAGACGAATAAAGTGACCAATAAAGAAAGAGCAAGGAGAAGAAGAAAAAATCAGTGACAAACTTTGATTTCAAACAGTACGCGCTACAAGATCGAGGTTAGAACGATTTTCACTTCTAGTACTACCGCTTCGATAAAGACATGGTCACTAGACAAAAGAAGAACAGTATGGGTGATGATAGTCATGATGAACAGTTGATGGAAAAGATATGCAACAAAGTAGTCACACGATTTGGAAGGAAGGAAGACTATCAGGAATGACCATAGCAATCGAAGCCAATACACAAATGATTACGGAAACGAAAAAAAGTGTTACAACCCTAGAGGTACAACAGGATGAGCTAGACCAAATGAGGAGAAAGAATAATTTACGCATCAATGGATTACCTCAAAAGGAAGGTGAGGACATAGTAACACATTTTTAAAGTTTGTGAGAGACAGTCTTAAAGTTAAATGTTTGGCAAGCGATATAGAGGAAGTGTATAAATTGAATAATCGACCTAACGAAACACTGATGGTAAAATTTGTCTCAAATATTAAGAAATATGAAGTTCTTAAAGCGAAGAAAATGCTGAAGGAATTACAAATTGGAAATATAAGCATTTTGGATGACCTAACTAACAAAAGGTATCAACTATTTCGTTTAGCTCAAAGAAAATATGGAAAAAAATCCGTGTGGACTATGGGCGGCAGAATATATAACCAAACAGAAAAGGGCAAACTTTTGCTTTCCTTAAACGATGTGCAGTGACAACTTTATCGACGTGGTACATCCGTTGAATTATGAGTAAACAGGATCCACAATCTACGAACGCTTGTTTTTATGTTTTTTTTATATTTTATAGTTTTTATGTGTCATTGTTCGAACACTTTGGAAACTTTGTTTGAGTTTTTATCTGGGAATTTCATGTAGGATCTTATACTCATACATGGGCTTCGTCTACCCACTTATGAATACTTAATTACTTATATACAGGGATAACTTTACTTTCAAATTACACTAATAATTACAATTTGATACTTTTTTTTTCCTTTTCTTTCCTTTTTTTTTTCTTTTTTTCTTCTGCTGGAATTTTTTATTAGACGTATATATTTGTTTGTGTTATTAAGATAATATCACCGATAAGCTTTAACACATGATTATGCTTTTTTTTTGTATATTTCTTTCATGGAGCTGTTTTTCACACTCGGTGAACACGATATTGAAATTTAATTCTTGTACAACTGAATCTAATAGTACTAATACTTTATTATTATTATTTTTTACCTATTCTTATCAGAAGTTTTATATTTTTTAAGATCAATGGATCTGAGAGTGTATTATCAAAACTGCAGAGGGCTGCGAACAAAGACAAGTCGTTTCTACAAAAATTTGATTGCAGAAAGTTATGATATAATTGTTTTGACGGAAACATGGTTATGATGGAGAATTATTTGATAATAGATACAATGTTTTCAGAAGAGAAAGAGATCTGGTGGCAACAGGTAAGCAGCGGGGGGGTGGTGTCTTGATTGCTGTTTCAAATAAGTTTGAATCTTTATTGATAAATATGGACACATATTTGGAGAGTATATTTGTCAAAATTAATATTTTTGGTAACTCTTTCATAATAAATTTAACCTATATACCTCCACGAGCGCCGACTCAGGTTTATAAAGATTACAGAGAGTTTTTCAACGAATTAGATGCACATATTTCATTTAACACCAACGTTTTGGTACTTGGAGACTTTAATATTCCTTATATAACCGGGAAAGCATTTACATTTGGTAATTTTAACGGAACAACAGAAATCATTTCTGAAGTATTAGATCTATATGATTTAACCTCATTCAACAACATTCTCAATGAAGATAACAAAACATTGAATCTTATATTATCTAACTTCCCAGTAGTAGTAGAAGTAGAGTTAAATCCACTAGTAACTGAAGACCCGAAACATCCAACTTTATTGATTAATTTTGAAATTATTAACAATAACGGCTACAGAGGCTGCAAAAATAACTTGAAACATAAGTGTAACTATAAAAAAGCTAATTTTTTACAATTATACGAGATGTTGAGAGATTGTGACTGGTCTGAGCTTGGTTATTTTAGGGATGTGAACATGGCAGTTAAGTTTTTTTATCGTAAGGTACTAGATATTTTTGACATTTATGTCCCGAAATGGGGTTAGTAAAACTTATCCACCTTGGTTTAATGAGAATATCATTTCTGGTTTGAAAATTAAAGATTATTACAGGAAGCGGAAAAACACATCATAATGGTACATGGAAAATTTCAAAAGGAAACGTGCGGAGTTAAAAAGAAAAATTTCTGAAGCCTATAATGAATATATTTTAAAAGTACAGAGTGATATACACCTTAATAGTAATGTTTTCTGGAATTATGTAGAAAGGAAAAAACACAAGAACAATAGGGATAACATCTTCAAAGTTAATGGTAGAACAATTTCAGATAAAAAAATCATTGTGGAAGAATTTTCTGACTACTTCGGCTCAGTGTACGAAGACGAATCAAATTATGATATAGATAATATAAATACAATGGCTGAGATCATGAATCATTATCATCATCATATTTTGAATTTTGATAGTCTGAGCTATGCAGAATTGGAATTGGCATTCAAAAAATTGAAGCCGAAACATTCGGCGGGTACTGATAATATTCCAGCATATATTTTCAAAGCATGTAAAGAACACCTACTATATCCTCTTCTAGTTATTTACAATCTCTCATTAAAAAGGGGTATTTTTCCCGAGGAATTCAAAATGGCTAAATTAACACCTCTCCAGAAGAATGGCGACAAACAACATATTGGTAACTATAGACCCGTTGCAATTTTGAATTGTCCAGCGAAAATTTTTGAATTTATTATATATGAGAAAATTTACTGGCATATGAAAAATAATATTGTAGATGAACAGCATGGGTTCTGCCGTAAAAGATCAGCTGATACCAACCTCCTAGTTTTCATGGATAATGCACAAAAAGCTATATATAGAGAGTAACTTGCAACTGGATTGTGTGTACACAGACTTCGCCAAAGCATTTGATAAAGTGAACCACGAAATACTTCTAACTAAACTTAAACTCTACGGATTCAGTAATCATCTTATTGAATTTTTCATTTCGTACTTGAGAAATAGAAAACAGTGTGTCAGTTATGGCGGTGAAGAATCTCATTTATTTTTGGCGAAGTCTGGAGTACCACAAGGATCTAATTTGGTACCTTTACTTTTTCTAATCTTCATAAATGATCTTCCTTCAATAGTTGAATCTAAATGTCTACTATATGCAGATGATTTTAAGATTTTCAGAGAAATAAAAGTTGTTAATGATTACTTAATACTACAAAATGATCTCGACAAGACATGTGAGTGGGCCATGAAAAATAAACTTCCCCATAATTTTCAGAAATGCAAAATCGTTACTTACTCGAATACACAAAATCTGCATAATTTCATATTATAACCAGAGAAGATAGGATCAAGGACTTAGGGGTAATATTCAATCTGACTTGAAATTTGATGCACATGTAGACCATATAACAAAGAGGGCTAGAAAATTACTCGGATTCGTGAAAAGGACCACCTGAGAATTTCGTGATGTTCAATGTATCAAAACGCTTTATGACTCCTTAGTGCGCAGTAGGTTAGAATATGCATCAGTGGTTTGGGATCCCACCATAGATAACCTCAAAAAAGCAGTGGAATTATACAGAACTATTTCATTAAATTTCTCTATTACAAAGTCCATGGAATAAATCCACCTTTTTCGACTTATGAACCTATCAGAACTGAATTTAATATTGTTAAACTGGAAAGAAGGAGAGAATTGCAAAATGTAACTTTTATTAGTAATATAATAAATAACAGAATAGAATGTACGTATTTGCTTGGAAGAATCTGTTTTTCTATCCCGTTTCGAGGCTTGCGAGTAAGGCAAAATATATTTAACTGCAATCAGTGTGGGGTGTTGCGTCGTATGTGTTCACTTTGCAATGAATTCTACAATATTAATTCTCAAGTTGATTTTTTCTCCGATAATATGTCAAGGTTTAAAAACGAAATATCAAAAATAACAATACCTACTCAATGAAGAAACTAACAATATATATAACTATCTGCTGCCACTACCTCTCTCTTCTTTGCATTGTATTATAAATTATGGAAATGATTACCAATTGCCAACTCTGTTTTAATAGTGCACTCTCTCCTCAAACTGTTCTATAATATGCGAAATTTATGTAGGTATTATTGCAATCATTATTGTTAAGTATTAGTTTAGAAAATACAAGATTTTGAAATTTGTGAAGTAACATGTAATTAGGCTAAGGTCTGTTTGTTACTCAATAAATAAATAAATATTTGCAGATATGGTTTCATTGAGTGGCTGCTACTATGACCGGTTATTTTAATCAATTGCTGTTCTCCAGTTCCCGTTTTGGCTAAAGTTGCTTAGAAAATATGAATGAGGTGTCATTCAATTAGGAATAGCGTCAAGATGATTTTCAAAAAAAAAATCGCTCGAACAAATTTAGTAAAAAACAAAAAAATGGGTTTAGTTGTTTGCAAATATCTCAAATACAAATCATGATTTTTAAATCTGAAAAAGCATTTGAAGAGGAGAGGAAATTTAATAAAAAAAATGTGTCAGTCTCGGAACTGTAGGATCAATATTTATAATTTTGCAGAGGGTTCAAAAAATACAGTCAGAAACGGCAACTCTCGCCGTCTTTGGGAACTTTTACATTAAAATTCATTTGAACATATTAAATATGAAATTACTGGATAGATGAATAAACATTGATTTTCCGACAAAAACTGTTTATCGCGATTTTTCAATTTGTTATGAAATCATAATTTTTCAATTATAAATCTGGGACTTTTTCCTTCCATGGTGCTATTCTTGAAAGGCTTCAAAATTGATCCCGGTTGGAAAAATATAAAATGAAAATTCAAAAGAACGATTTTTTTTCGAAATCATACTTGGCATCAAATATAAAATGGAAAAAATTGTAAAAAATCAAAAATTTTACATAAATTGTTAATAAAAAACTGAAAAATATATATTTTTTTATCTTTCCAAGAGGGTCTAAAGCCTTTCAAGAATATCTCCATAGGAGGAAAAAAGTTCAGATTTATAGTTAAACAATTATCACACTTGCAATGTTTACATTCTTAGAGAAAAAAATGTTAATCAGTTATGGCATAACTAATTGAAAATTCGCAATAAAAATTGTTTGCCGGTGGATTATTGTGTACTCATCTATTCAGCAAGTTTCTGAATATTTTCATTTCTCAATTTTCATATTTTATATGTTTGAATAAATGTCATTTTAAAAGTGCCCAAAATGGGCGTGGCTTACGCAAGCGAGAGTTGTCGTTTTTGTATTTTGTATTGTATTTTAAATATTGGTCCTACAGTTCCAAGGGCCTTGGGACTTTTTTTCAGGAAATTTCCTCACCTCTTCGAATCTTTTTCCTGATTTCAAAAATCTTAATTAATTTTAAAGATATTGGTAAGTAACCAATCCCTTTTTTAATTTTAACCAAAAAACGTTTGCAATTTTTTCGAGCGAAATTCCTTTTTTTTTAATCATCTAGACCCTATTCCGAATCGAATGACACCTCATTAATAATTTTTCGAGACTGCTGAAAAATTTGGAAAAGAGCACTTGTGAACCAGACTATATATTTTGTTTTGGCTGCAGATTTTGGAGAAATGAATTACCAAAAACTAATAATTCTGATCGAAAGACAGTCTGATGGATTATACAATTTAGTTTTATTAATAAAATTTAGTTTTATTTTATAAATATTATTATTGTTATCATTTATTTTTATACATTATATATTGACTTTGTTAAAAATTTAATTATTTAGACAACTGTCACTTTTACATTTACGCCATAGCTGGACAAAAGTTGCAAGTATATTTCATTGAAGATTTCAATTAGACTACAAAAGGCCTTGTACATAACATATTATAAAATTTTAGTAGGGTTGAAAAGGGGAACATTCTCCATGAAAATTGAAAAATGTGATTTATTTGTAATATCTAACAGAAAACAACTACTTCCCCGGCACAAGCCACGCTGGACATTGAACTATATCTGATGGATATTGTGAAAAGACTTTTACCGGAAAGATGATTCCAGTACAGATTTTATGAATGTCCTATTCATATTTTCGGACTAAAATCTAAATTTAGTAAGGTTATTCTGGAATTCCATTGTCTGTGCGGACAAAGAAAAGAAAAATTCAATTCTCTGCGACTTTTATTCACTACGTTTCAACTGTTAAGATCTACATTCAAGTGTATATATGCGACATTCTCAAGGATACTTTTCATACAAGGTGTTAATTAAGTACGTTGACAAACTTCAGGAGGTGATTCTTTGAAAGATTTCAGGATGAAAAGTTCATATAAACATATGACATATACCATACGAATTTCTATGCTGGCTTGACTGAAGACATTATTGTTCATAATACATGAACTATCTTTAAGCTTCCTCCTATACCGGCTCTCCTCTTTGTGGATGACTTCGGCTTCCGTCCATTTGATGTTGTGCTGGGTCGTCCAAACATGATCCGCTATTGAACGAACCAACACAACATCATATGTTGTGCTGGGTCGTCCAAACATGATCCGCTATTGAACGAACCAACACAACATCAAATGGACGGAAGCCAAAGTCAGCCACAAAGAGGAGAGCTGGTATAGAAGGAAGTTTAAAGAGAGTGCATATATTATGTTTTCAGTCAAGCCAGCATAGAAATCCGTAATGTGTGGAAACCCTTAATTAGTGGTATGGGCAATGGAAATTACGATAAGAATTAACAAAGCTGTACCAGAGGGGGCCTGGCACGGTAATTAACATACGTACCTGAATACAGACAAATTACCCCCAGGCTAATAACAGAATGCCGCATATATACGCTTGAAAACGACTGTAGATCTCAACAGTTGAAACGTCGTGAATAAAAATCGCAGAGCATTGACTTTTTCTTTTCTTTGTCCGTATAGACAATGGAAGTCCAGAATAACCTTACTAAAAGTGAAACATTGTCAACAACCTTCAAACAAACATTATGAAATGTCGAGTGTTTTGCACACGACGTGTTGGACCACTTGCTATGCTCGTGTTTCAATATTTACATCTTGTACAAAAGACACGCTCATTTTGCAACTTGTTAAATAAATAACGATACTAGATGTAAATATGGGTATTTTGTTCAATTATTATATTTTAAGGTTCAATTATTAACCCTTGCTATATTTTATGTCAGAACTTTTATATGGGATAAATTTTATGAAATGGAAATATTATTCAGAATTCCTGTTGGATTAATAACCTTTTCATTTTTTCTTATAGAATGTAACGATAATATTCGTCACATTGATTACACATAAATAATAATCGTATAAACAAATCATTATTAACATCGTCAACAAATATTTCGATTGTAGTGCTTGGAGGCATCTATCGGTCAGTAGTCAAACTTCTACATAGATGATCCATATAAATCGAATTCGTAACTGTGTTACTACATCTAGTGTAAGATGGAGAAACTACTGAGTCATGTAGAACTACCTGCACTCAAGGATGTTTACGAATTGAGACAGAGGGCAATGTCAATTCTAAATGGACAATAATGCGCATGACAAGGTAGAGCTGGTTCCTGACGAAGAAAAGGGACGAATCTCTTCCGGCCTCTTCTTGATTTAAGACGATTGAGCCGGCGAGATCGTATGTTGTCAGACGATAGTTATTTTCTTGACTTATAAATAAATCAAATTATCTTACATACATTTTTCCACAAAGATAGAACTCAGCAACGGCTTTGATTCTGTGAATTAACTGCAGGTATGGATGAATTCCTATTATCATTATATTCAGAAATATTATTTAATTCATTTTAATGGCTGTCCATGCCCTAGCTCATGATATTTAATTATTTAGGTTCATCGAGGATATCTTTTGAAATTGTTCAGAGCTGAGCTAATTGTCAGCAGGTATATTGATGAATAGTCAGTCGTCAGTGGAATTCTAGTTTCATTTCACGGTATCATGAAATATATAAAATTTTGTCTTGCTCTAAGAATTTGACTGCAGTTTCATTTCTGCAGCATATTTGAATAAGTCCTGAATTTAAATCCAGATCCACGATCAAATCATTAGTTCAGGGGGGATCCTAGGTGCTGGAATATAAAGTTGAATCACTGGAACTCGTTGGCAATCACATGGTACCTTTTACAGGATTAAAAACGACTGAGTGAGTATTGAGAAACACATTTTTATATATTTATTCCTGAATAAAGTTTGAAGTGTGTCTTTCATACCGCCCAGATACGTTTCTGGTCTTGGAGGTCCAGTGACAAATTCTGGAGAACAAAGCTTTGACCCAAGAGTCTTTCTTGGGAACTTATAATATCTTTTATCATTGAGGATAACATCTTCAATTTATATCTCATACCTGTCTCTTTGAACCTTGTTCTATCGCAATTTTCTTGAGTTTGGGTAAGGTAAGCAAGGCCATGTTGTAATTGCCTATGGAATTCATGCATATTGTTATATTTTTGTGGTAACCTTTTGTAACCACTCGTATCTCATTATCAATTATACCTCAAGAATACCTTTTCATGTGTTCATGAACTTATTGTTCAATTACTGAGGTCGAGCTTTAATATATAATTGAACCTTTCACATCTACAAATTTTGGATGAGCGTTTCTACTGTTAAATAAATAAATCAAATCACATTTATTATCATTGTTATTAAAATCATTCAGCAGTAAGTTGGACTTTCAACACGTGTTGATACAGTTATTATTATCATTCATACGCTATGCTTCTGTAAGTTTATAAACTTGTATATTTTTTCTTGTTTGTAAACTTTATTCACTTATTGTTAGTGCTATAACTGATTAACTACAATCAACAACAGGGTTCGCTGAGACAGCTGAATAGGTGTACCTGCGTCTAACTAACTAAATAAATATTTTCATGTACCACGAAAGCTGAAGGTAAGCATCACCACTTCATCCGAGAGATTCATCGAAAAGACCACGATCCTGATACGTAGTGAATAGAAAGGGGAGCAAATCAGTCCCAGAATAACATCCAAAATCCACATCTGTAGAGCTACAGATAACAGGAAGTAGTCGGCTTTCCAAAGAGGGTGAGTTGAGTAACTCTCACTGTCTCTGTTTCTCTCTCTCGATTAGTGGCTGGAATGAATCACTAGGAGTAGACGATACATCACCAACCAAAAGGTACAATCTGTCTAAAACTGAACCATCAGCAACGAAGGCTAACTACAAAACTTTAATCAGTTATACCATTCTTATGTTGTTAATTCTTTAAAATATTGTTATAGAAATTTCCACGTTTTATTGCTGGTAGAAGGAATTCAACTTGTTTAGAAGTTTTTACCTATATATACGGGTATATCTATTTATATCGGGGAAGTTTGATTTTTATCCTTTTTTTATTAAACAAAAAATATCTGGCGTCCAGCCAATAACAATTTTCAAAAACTTGCTTGACACATAGCTAATCTGAAACTGGCAAGCCAGTCCAAAGAACACCACACCGTTCTCCACTGAATTAGCCAGGGTATTCAAAAACTAACAGTTAAAAAAAAGATTGGAATGAAAATCGAAGTGTTTTAGCGTTTTTTTTTCACAACATAGGTGTTCGATATTCGATCTGTTTCGTTATAGGATATTGATATTCAACAAAAACAAATCAGTTTTCCCAATATCTCTAAAACCGCTATGCCTTTCTTTACTATCTTTTATTGCAACAGAATTTTGACACACTTCTAGTTCTCTGATTAACTTGAAATTTGGCACGTGTTCATAATTCTGGTCACAATGAATTATGTAATTTTTGTTAGAGAAAAATAAAAATTGCGGCTCCAATATGGCGTATGTGTTTTGTGATTATGTTCCGATTCAATTCTAAATTGGAATGTGAGGATTTTCGTTGTTGGACATAATGCATGTTTTCTGAAAATTCATGAATTCAATATGGCGGACGAGTTTTTTGATTATGGTCCGATTCTAAATTGGTATGTAGAGGTTTTCGTATTCGGAGATTACGATTTTCTTGCCAAAATTTATAAATTTGATATGTTGGCTCCAAAAGATTTGTTATTTTTGTCCGATTCTATTCAAAATTAGTATGTGCGGATTTTTGATGTCCAAAACATACGTGTTTATATTAACAGCGTTGAGGAGACCTGTAGTATTGCTGAGTCATCTGGTGTCATGTTCTAGTTACATTCGAGATATCTGTTAGCTGTCATGCGGTGCTATCCTAAATCTAAACACTCAACCTCCTCCTAGCCGTGATGTTGAATGAAAAAAAGATTCCGAAGTGATGGATCTAACCTGGAACCCACTGCTTAGTACGCCAGGTCCATAACCGTTTCACCACCACAGCTTCATGATTATCAGTAAGATGAAAACGATCGTTATAACACAATATCGTCTCAATTCTCGAATAGAAAAAACATGTTGAAGAGGGGGAACATTCTCCATGAAAATGGAAATATGAAAAATGTGAGTTTTTTGTAATATTTAACAGACAACAACTACATCGCCAGCTAAAACCACGCTGGACATTGAACTACATCTGATAGATATTGTGAAAAGATTCGAACTGAAAAGAAAAATTCTTAAAGTGAAAATTTGCATTTTCATTCAGATAGTTGATTTTTTAATTATCTCTAGTTTTCATTATTCAAAAATATCACTCACAGAAATCGTTCATTTCATTGAAGCAAGGTTCGCTTCTCTCGAATTTAATCCCCAATATATTTTATTTTTTAACATATTGAATATTCTATTCATATTTTCAAACAAAAATCAGAAAAAACATATTATACAAGGTGTTCGTTGATGAAGAAAAAACATAAAAGGGGTGTTTCAGTGTGAACTGGTAAAGAAAATACGCATATACAGTGTGTCTCACTTTGAGCAGCCACACCCTCTTATTTTCTTGACAGTAAAGTGATTTCAAAATTTGTTTCTTATTACATATACTACCCAGAAATATATACCTTCAGGTTGATGAAATATTCGTATATCCATTTTCCACGGCTACCTACGACCAATTGAAAAGTGAAAAATTGGGAAAAACATACTAGGCATTTTTTTATCGCAAAAATAACACTAGGATCTGTTTCAGAGCACACTAAAACCCCCAAATCTCAGTGATAATTCATTAAAATATACAGGGTGTCATCTTTAACTAACAACATTTTTTATTTGTTATTCATCCGCAATGTTTGGTAGTTTTCGATTTTTTTCATTGGTCACGAAGTACCTGAAAATGTTTAAATAATGCTATAGGGAATGTTCCAATATTACTTTTTCATGGCTACCTACGACCAAATTGAAAAGTGAAAAATTGGGAAAAATATACCAGGGATTTTTTTATCGCAAAAATAACACTAAGTTCTATTCCAGAACACTCTGAAACCCCCAAATAGCAGTACTTAATTATTTAAAATATACAGGGTGTCACCTGTAACTGACATAGTATTGATTTTTATTCATCCATAATGTTTAGTTGTTCTCGATTTTTTTCCATAATCACTAATTACTTAAGAATGTTCAAATTATGTTGTAGAAAATATTCAAATATTACTTTTTCGTGGCTAGCTATGACCAGTCGAAAAGTGAAAAAGTGTGGAACACACATCAACGACTTTTGTAGCACAAACGTAACAGCGGATTCTGGTTCAGGAGACCCTAAAATTCCAAGACCCCATTTCATGAATCATAAAAATATACAGGGTGTTATCTATAGCTGGCAGAATTGATAACGCTTATTTATTCGAACCGTTTAGTTCATTTACAAAATTTCTTCTCGAATCATAAAGTACCCAAAAACGTTCAATTGATGCTGTACAAAATACCAAATATTACTTTTTGATGCCTAGATATGATCAGTTGAAAGTTGAATTATAAAGGAAAACATACTGAAGGTTCTTTTGTCTCCGAGCTAACACCAAATTCTAGTTTAGAACACGAACACCATAAAGGCCCCGGATCCTGTTGTTCGAATCATGAAATTACATAGGAAGTCATCTGTGAATGGAAATATGTCTACCCTTTATTAAATAAATTTTGTTGCTAGTTTTACAGATGACACCTGGTATATTTTAATGATTTAAGTAATTTTATCTCAGTGATTTAGATTGTTTCGAACCACAATTTGGTTTTGTGATTAAAACAAGCTCTGAAATGTTTCCCAGTTTTCCTATTTCTGCATATTATAAATAAAAATATAATTACGAGTATCATTTCTTTCCCAAAACTAACACCGGATTCTTGTTCTCAACAAGCTTAACAAGATTTATGAATAAAAATTGAGATATGTTACCATTTACAGGATGATATCCTGTGTAATTTCATTACCCGGGCAACGAATTCTGGAGGTTTTGCGGTATGTTCTGAACAAGGATATGTTGTCTCGGTAATAGAAGTATGTTTACCACAATTTTTCAATTTTCAACTGGTCATATATAGCCATGGAAGTATAATATTTCGTTTTTTTTTACACTGTATCAATAAAATATTTTGGGTGCTTCTTGATTGGAAAAGAAATATTCAGAAACAATTCAACATTACGGATAAATAAAAGTAATCAAATTTGCTAGCTACAGATGATACCCTGTATATTTTTAGATTTAAGTATTGAGGTGGGGATTTCAGGGAGTTCTGATCCAGAAATGTTTGTGCTTGAAGTATCCTTAATGTATTTTCCCCATTTTTTCGTCTCTCAGCTCGTTATAGCAAGCCATCAAAAAGTAATATTTGATTATTTTCTATAGCAGTAATTGAACATTTTAGGTAATTTTTTACTATAAAAAAAAAAAAATCAAAAACAACCAAAGACTACGGATGAAACCAAATTGAAAATGTTTCTAGTCTGTAAGACACTCTGTATATTTTAATGAGATCTTGGGGTTTAAGCATGTTTTGAACCAGAATCTGATGTTAGTTTCGAAGTAAAAAATCTTTTAGTAAACTTTTCCCAGTTTTTCATTTTTCAACTGGTCATAGCAAGCCATGGGTATTTCTTATACTCAGCATCAATTGAACACGTTCTGGCCCTTTGTGCAAAAAAAAACCGAAATCGATCATTTCGGATGAATAAAAATTAATAATGTTGCTAGTAACAGATGCCACCCTGTATATTTTAATGAATAAAGCACTTAGATCTAGGGGTTTTAGGGTGTTCTGAAACAGAATGTTTTTCCCCATTTTCCACTTTTCAGTTGGTCGTAGGTAGCCGTGGAAAATGGATATACGAATATTTCATCAACCTCAAGATATATTTGGGTACTATATGTTATGAAAAATAACTTTTGATATCACTGTACTGTCAAGAAAATACGATGGTGTAGCTGCTCAAAGTGGGACACACTGTATAAGTTTTTCAAAATACATCTTTGGAGAAAAAACATACATGGGGGTGTCTCAAAACTATCATAATATAAAAATTATACACAAAATGGTTCAAAATACATTATTATTAAAAAAAAAACATATACGAGGTGTTACAACACGGTGACATACTATACAGAGTGTCCCAGACGAAAACGATCGTTATAACATAATATCGCTTCAATTCTCGATAAAGAAAAAACGTATACGAAGTGTTTTAGTGTGAATAGGTCGAGAAAAAACATATATAGGGTGTTTCAAAATACATCATGTATCATAATATAAAAACTATACACAAGGTGGTTCAAAACATATCATTCAAGAAAAAAAACACATACGGGGTGTCCTGAAACGAATCACAACAAAGAAAAAACGTATATGATCTTACAAAATATATCGTTAGAGTAAAAACACAATCAGAGTGTCTCAAAAACGAATCATACCAGAAAAAATATACAGGGTGTTTCACGAGAACTGCCAGAACAATCTGGATCGTCGCTGAAACCACTGAAATAATTCGATAGAACCTTCAAAATAATTGATAAAACCGCCAAGATCGTTAACAGAGCCGCCAGAATATATTGTAAGATATGACACACGTGAAAAGGGCTTGGAGCATTGAAATAATCGAAGTCAATTGAATGAGTCTTCGGCAGTATTCCAGAGAGATGACTGAGTTGGGACTAGAAGATTCACTTGAAGACAAAAATGACTTAAAAATGTCGTCTCACCTATCGAATAGAAAAAACATATACAAGGGGTTCCATGATGAAGAAAAAACATATGAGAGGCGTTTCAGTGAGAACAGGTAGACAAAAACACATACAGGGTGTTTCAAAATACATCATTAAAAAAAAAACATACACGGCGGTGTCCCCCAAATAAAGCGAGATGAACACGTGAAGTTTTTCAACCCAACTCCTTTCACCAAAATTTTCTCAACTCAACTTTTTTTACAAAATTTTCTCAACTTAACTTTTTTCACTAAAATTTTGATCAACATTTTCTCAACTCAGTTGTTTTCACAAAATTTTCCCAACTCAACCATGTTCACATAAATTTTCTGAACTAAACTTTTTTCACTTATAATTGCACGAGACGTTTTTATTTCATCAGGTAAATTTGGGTTGTTTAATGAGAAACTGTGTCCTAGCAATTAGACGAGAAAAACTGTCAACTACAAAAAATGCGACACCGAATGTGGAGACAAAAACAACATTATGCCATTCCTTTTTATGTCTAAAACAACTACCCAAAGATCTTATTTTTATCTTGCACCAAAATTGTATAATAACATCCCTGAAAATATAAAAACTATCATGAATATACACTCTTTCAAAAAGCATATGAAGAAATATCTACTTGAATCTGGTAGAACGGTCACTAACTTCGCTCAAACTCCAGAATATATGAATGAATTGCATCTCTACTTTTAATATATATCTCAATTTTTTTTGTATTGTTTGTGTTACATTATATCGTTGGTTTTAATATTAGTATACAATACATTTTATTATTTATGTTTACATTAATGTTGAACTATATCCTTTATTTAAATCTGTTGTTTTCGTATATTTCATTGTTTGATCCATATTCAATATTCAAATTTTTAATTCATATTACTAACCCTTATTTTATATATACTAAATATCCTATATTTTCAAATATTATTTTTCTATATTTTAATTGTTGATTCAGATTACTAACCCTTTTATATATAAAGATTCTAAATACTTCATATTTTATGAGTCATTCCCATCCATGCTGAAACAAGTGTTCTTGCAATTATCGGCCTCTCATGCTTTGTTCACATTAACAATCCATGACCTATTAGAAGTCCATTTGTGAATATTGTGAAATTTGATGATTTGATTTGTTAACTTGTGAATAACTTGTGATTATTATTATTGTATCCGTTTGGATTATACCAGTCGGACCCTGTCTCCAGAGATCCAACACATCCGGAGGGCGCGCTGGTGCCAATAGCCACTCCCTCGTCCGTGGGGTGAGCAACTACTGGGTCCGAGAATCATGTGCCCTGAGCAGACAGAGTGAACCAATGATGACAGCCTTCTGTATTCGTCCAGCTATGATTTCTGCGCATCACGGCAAGCCGGTATGATTTTTAGATTAGAGAACGGCGTGTCCATCATTCCACCAAGGACCACTATAATAAGAACCACAAATTTAACCAAATTGTTTGGGTGAAGTCTGCGGAGTTCAAAGAGTAACTTTCGATATTTTGTCCGTTTTTCCTCCTCTTTTCGGACGATGTTCGTTTCGCCGGGAGCAGAAAACTCTATGACGAATATCGTCCTACTTTGATGGTCGAGGAGGACTACATTTGGCTGTAATTGCCTGAGGGTGTGGAATGAGTAGTTCTAATACGTTCGAGACCTCTCATTCTCCACAACGGACTTAATATCCCCCGGATCATAAGGCAACATCGATATCTCGTCTATACCGTACGAGTGTCATAGATGATAATACAACACTCGTAGAGCCCTGTTATGCCTGTGGATATAGGCTGAGTCCGCATAAGCTTGACACGCGGACAGCAAATGTATTATGGTCTCAGGACAGCCATTATCCCTCGGTCACTTGACCTGAGAAAGCGAAGTTTAGATTTTTGGATAAGCCGAGGTCTTCGATATTTTTGAAGAAGACCCCATGCATTGGCTTATTCTTATGCAGCTGCAGGAGCACTCCTGTCTCCGCTGCTTTAATGTAAGCCTTTTGCTGAACGGGCTCCAACTCGGTGACAGAGCTTGGAATAACCGTTCAAAGTCGAAAATAAGACTGAGTTCACCGGCTGCACGGGCTGCTGCCTTGAAAAGAGTGCTTTGAAAAGAAATGCTCCTATCTCTGCTTTTTCATGATCACAGACCAAACAGAGAAGGGGATCTGAACTCCTGATAACTTTACACATGGACACTTCAAACTTGAAAGTCCATTATTATTTTTTTTCCACTAGAAGGATGTTCCAGTCCGGCCCTGCCTCCAAAGCCCCGATACATCCGGAGGGCGCGCTGGATCGTTCACCCAGATAACCACTCCCCACGTCCGTGGAGTAAGCGATTACTGGGTCCGAGAATCATGTGCTCTGAGCAGACGCAGTGAACCATGAATGACAGCTTTCTGCATTCGTCCGGCTAAGATTTCTGCAATATTACGGCAAGCCGGTATGATTTTTAAGTTCGAGAGCAGTGTGTCCATCATACCACCAAGAACCCCTATAATAAGAACCACCATTTCAACCGAATGGTTTGTGTAGAGCCTGCGGAGTTCAGAGAGTAAGTCTCGATATTTAGTCCATTCTCCCCCTCTTTTCGGACGATGTTCGTTTCGCCAGGAGCCAAAAAATCGATGACGAAAATCGTCTTACTTTTATAGTCAGGACTAAATCAGTCTTATTGGCTTGTATTTGCCTGAGGTTGGGAAATAAGTAGTTCCAATATATTCGGCACTTCTCATTCTCCACAACGGACTCAATATCTCCTGGAGCATAGGGCAACACCGGTGTCTCGTCTACGCCGTACGAATGTCGTAGATGGTAGTACAACACTCGTAGAGCCACAATATGCCTGTGGATATAGGCTGTGACCGCATATGCTGGACATGCTGACAGTAAATGCATGAGGGTCTCAGGCGCCCCACGATACGGTCTGCATCTATCGGGGACCTCTATACCCATCACGCGGCTACGGTAGACCAGGGTATTGGAGACACCATCTTGGCAGGCTATTGTAAATCCCTTGGTCCCCAACTTCAGCTTACTCAACCTGAGAAGAGCAAAGATTAGGTTTTTAAATAAGCCAAGGTATTCAATGTTCTTAAAGAAGACCCCATGCATTGGCTTATCTCAGCTGCAAGGGGACATCAGTCTCCATAGCTTTGATGTGAGCGTTTTGCTGAACGGGTTCCAACTCGGTGACAGAGTTGGTATTCGCCCGTTCAGTGTCGAATACAAGACAAAGTTCATCGACTGCCCCAATTGCTGCCTTGAAAAGATATGCTCCAATTCCTCCAAATGCTTTTTCATGGTCGCGAACCATGCAGAGAAGGGGATCTGAACTCCTGATGACTTTACAGGCTCCATCCAGCACCATTCTGTTATGTAGACACTCTAAACTCCAAAGTTCCCAGCCTCCCTGTTGTCTGGGGAAGTATAACCGTGGAACGGACGATTTAGGATGCGAGCTCTTATAAAGATGCATCATTTTTCGTTTCAACGTCGAGTTGTCGCAGCTCTTCCTGAGTCGATTTTATTACTTCAAAAGAGTAGAGTAGAATCGGAACGGCAAGCATATTGGTCGTAACTTTGTTCTTTCCCGACAGTTCTAATGACCAGATTTGTCGGAGTTTGTACTGATACTTACCGTGGAGAGAGTTTTCAACTGTGTTTACCTCTTGGGAGCGGCGTTGTTCCACTACCAAGTAGGTATACGTGTCTCCGGTATTAAAATTATGTAGGATGCTTCCGTCTACGAGCTGGACATCCTCTCCGTATACCTCCCATCGTCCTCTTCTGAGATGAACTGTGGCACATTTGTGAATCCTGAACTCCATTCCGACAGCACGCGTGTACTCTTGCACCACCCTTCAGGACTGAAGTAGGTCCCTTTCTCCAGAGGCATACAGTTTGAGGTCATCCATATAAAATAAATGGGTGACCTTATGCCTCCAGCTGCTGGGGATGCTGCAGTTCTATCCACGGGTTATCCTGAGTGCAACAGAAAATGGCAATAGTGAGATGCAGAAGAGAAGAGGGCTAAGGGAGTCTCCCTGAAATACGCCCCTTCAGAAGATTACCTGTTGTTTGGACTCTGACTTGACCAGATCTTATGGTGAAACGAGTCCTCCAGAGCAGCCCCAGTTGTTCAATGCATATCACTATTTGATCGGGCACCGCAAGGCATCTGAGCAAATGAATGTTGTATCAAATGCCTTGCGGTAATCGATCGGGGCCATCGAAAGGTTCCACTTTTACCGCACTGAGTCCTGCGTTATACATCTGTCGATGAGAAGGTTTTTGCATCCAGCGCTCTTTGACCCTCTTTGCTCATATATCCGTTCATACACCGGATCGACTACGAAGAGTATTTATGCGCATTAAATGCGCGTAAACATCTTAGAGCACGAATTCAAGCATGTCTGTAATTCTTTGGATCAAACAAATCTCCGTTCTTGGGGATAAGCACGGTTCGCCCCTCGACAAATCAATCCGGAATCTGCTGCTCCCTATCTATCCAAGAATCAAAAACTCTTGCCAAATGGTGGTACTGGAAAAATTTTTCCACCAATAGTTGTTTAACCAATCAGGGCCTGGAGCAGCGAAGTTCTTTGAGGCCTTTGAGGGCCCAAGTTATGTTGTGCTAAATCGAGTTTATGGATCTCAAACACTTTATCGAAGAATCCCGTATAACATGTAAGTTTCATGAGCGATGCTAATTGTATACTAACTACTCTTGTGCGAAATGCTCAATTTATACCTTTCAAATGTACAATGAAATAGCAAAATGAATACGCTAGATAACAATGTAATGATTATCCTACCTAAGACACCTATTTTGAATACAATAGATAAGAATGTAATATGAACTGTTGCTTAAAATGAATGCAATAGATAATAATGTAATATAATCTTCATCATCATGCAGTCCTGAGGAGATGTCTAGGGCTGGCTCCAGTGGGAAAATGGGTCAATGGGAGTATCTGCTGCTGGTTTCCTTGGAAATAAAGCCAGATTCTTTTGGCTAATCATTTTTCGATACGACCATAATAACACTAGTGTAATAATAATGATTACTATGATTGTTATTGGAATAGTGGATGTTTGGTGGAATGAGTATGACATGGGGACCATTGGCTGCAATTTATTCGCATGGTCTTGTGGCCTTCCTCTGATTCGTACTGAAAGTAATTGTTTGAAACGACAAGGATAGGAGATTTTGGAATAATGATTCTGTTGTCCTTGTTAGTTAGGTTAGGTTAGGTTAGGTTAGAAATGAGTTCATAAAAATCGAATGAGGAATATTCTACAATTGGTACTTGAATGATGAATACTAGGTCATCATTTGCATTAACATAAGCTAAAACCGAAATTGTTTCATAATTGTATTGTAATTCTTCGATGGTTGCGAATAACAGTTCACTTGATAAGTACTGTTTTTGTACTGTGTTCAAATGTGCCATTAATGCATCTTATGATAGAATCGTTGGATGGGGTGCATGCATTTTTGCAAAAGTGGTAGTACCTTCAATTTCAGAAACTATCGACGACAATAACTGAATAGTCAATGCTATAACAATATTTATTTCTAAAGTAGTTATTCTCAGGTTATAAGTGTGCTCTTTGTCTGTTCAACTAGATCATCAATTGACTAATGTCTTCATTAGAAAATATAGTAGTGATTGTCACATTAAAGTTTTTCGTTATTCCCTGCATAACAGATATTTGTTCATTCGTATGTTCCACAATGTCTCTTTGATGTTTTTGGAGTTCCAAGATGGCATTGTCATACCTCTTTCCGTCATCTGCACTTAGGGTGCCAAATAGAAATTGATCCAAACCCATTTATCAAACCAAATTGCTGTTTTATTCTCATCACTTTGATGCTGAGTAACAAGTTGGAACACTTTGGCATGATCAGGTATTTTGTAAATGATTTGATCTAAGTATTCTACCCTACCATGTGAGTCTTGTAAGGAATAATAATGAACAAAGGTATGCTGGGATCTTTGAATTTTGATAGGTCCCAATGGGTATATGACTATGCCTGGATTACTTTCTAGGCTGGTTATCGTTACTTCCGCAGATTGTATAGATATTTTCCAATATTCAGGTTCTGGTGATAGCATGTCAAGGAGGTCATCAAGATACTCCTCATTGCCTATGTTATTGTTACTGTTACTTTACCGTTACTGTTAGCTTCACCTGGTTTGTATTCGATTTTAAAATCATACTCTTCAAGTCTGATTTTCCATGAGGGTTTTTCAGTATCATTACCCATTGTAATGGTCTATGGTTGGTGAGAATGGTGAATTTCCGGCCATACAGGTATGGTCGAAAATATTGTGTTACCCATACTACGGCAAGTAACTCTTTTTCTCTAGTGGGGTAGTTTCTCTCGGCATTGTTAAGTGTTCGAGACGCATAAGCGACCGGAGTTCCTTGTGATGAGACAGCTTCTATCGCAATATTTCTGGCATCGGTGGACACATTGAAGGGTTTTTCGAAGTCTGGGTATTGTAACAAGGGATTATTAGTTAATATTTGTTTACATTGTTCGAAACAATTGACATATTCAGGGGTTAACTTAATCACGGATCCTTTTTTTAAGTAAGATGTTATTGGTTTCGTAATTCTGGTGAAATTCTTGATGATCTTCCGGTAGTATCTAAGTACTCCTCCTTCTGATAGAAATGAAGGGGTATTTTTGTGGTGGATGTAACAAGTTCTCCTATTGGTATATCTATGATACAATTCAACTGTTTCAGAATATCTATACCAATTATTCCATGAATCTAGGAATGGAAGTTAAATAATCTGAATTGGCATGATTTATTAACTTTGAACTCATTAAACATTGGCAAATAAGCTGCCTCTGTGAATATTGTTTCGCTTGAAATATTTTGGATAACTGTAGGCAAGGGATATATTAAATAGGGGCAATATTACCTAACAATTTCAGGTTAGATGAAAGAAGTCATAGCACTTGTGTCTATGACCAATTTCATAGGGGGATTATTTATTTTGATGTAGGGTAAGCGATTTGAAATGAAATGATTTATTTCCATCACGGCGGGGCTGCTGTGATCGGCAGTTTTGATAAAATCCTGAGTTGGTTCCAAATATTCTCAAAGGTGAAGTAGTCGTTACTACCTGTCACTTCCTGAGTAAGTTCATACTCATGAGGGTAATACCCATAATCATAAATAGCTTCTTGATCATCCACCTCAGAGCTTTCATGAATATTCGTTTCCATAGGTGTGTACTCGTCTAGATAGATTTTGGTTGCAGTAGGTTGCCATACATTTACCTGGGGCTGATTCTACTGTCAAATAGGTCTAGGTGGAAAATTTGGTCTTATATTTTGGAATTGAATTGGAGGCTGCATTTGGGGTTGAGAATTTGGTCTTGATTGTTGAGAAGTCATGGGAAGAAAATTATTTCTTGGTGCTTTGAAGATGTTCATAAATGCGGGTCTGATGGTATTGAAAGAATGCGACTGGTTATGGTGTTGTGGAGGCTTAAAGTGATTGTTATGATTCACAAGAATTTTTTTCTTTTTGGATTTGTGGCTCAGACAATTTTATTCTTCAATAACCAAATTGATAGCTTGATCTGAGGTTGCAGGGGTCTTATATCTAACTATTTGTTCATATTCTGCAGGCAAGTTTTGGGTGTAAACGTTCAAGGAAATTTCATCATAGATGGTAATTTTGAATACTTTTTTTTGTGCTGTTAAGGGTGTTAAATTAATGGCATTTGCAATTTTGCTTCTATAGCTTTTATTATTTCAGCTAAATCTAAATGATCTCTACCTTTAATTCGCGTATTGTGTAGATCAGCTGCAAGTACTGGAACTGTACGTAAATCAGCAAAACTTTGATATAAAGAGTCTCTCAGTAGTGCCCAAGAGTTTAATTTATTTCTACAATCCATGAGTTCTTGTGCTCTACCTTGAATTTTCCATTTAATGAGCGAAAACAAAAATACATTGAAATTTGATTCAGTTTGTCTTTGAAAAGTTTCTATGAAAGAGTCACATTGATTCAATAATGGAATGATCTGATTAGGATTTCCGGTAAAAGGTGCACTAGTATCAATAGCCAATTTCAGTCTCCAATCATTCGCAGGAGCAGTTACGGTCACTTTGATTAGATTTCTGAAGAAAAAACTACTTTAGAATAACTTAATTATTTGTCAACTAATCCTAACTTTCTTATCAATATGCTTTGTGACAAAAGAATTCAAATACTCTTATGATATTCACTCGAAGAATAAATTGCAATAGATATTGATTGACTGAAGGTCTCAATAAAAAAATTTGGTGCTAATATGCGTTAAGCAGGACAAGGGTGAGATATAGGGGGTAATTGTTTCAAATTTCTTACATGCCCAGCAGAACTAAGACAATCCAGCTCATCCTCGGTGGAAGTGGACCTGTCTCTTCTTTGGTGGGTTGAATTCTTGTCGATTGGTGATTATTCCCTATCCGGGTTCGCGGCCAATATTCGCTTGGATGTACCTTGAAATAGTTGTCTCCAGAAAGTGGAAAAGGGCTGCACTCTTTGAAGTTAAAGTCACAATTCCACCAATCTACCGATTGCGCCAGTTCTGTCGTGCCAAAACGAGGTAATGGAACACTTCATTGAAAAATTCAGTTTAACATGTAAGTTTCATGAACGATGCCAATTCTATACTAACTACTCTTCTGCGAAAACGCTCAATTTATACTTTTTGAATGTACAATGAAATATCAAAATGAATACGCTATATAACAGTGTAATAATTATCCCACCAAAGACACCTATTTTGAATGCAATAGATAATAATGTAATATGAACTTATGTTTAAAATGAATGCAATAGATAAGAATGTAATATGATCTTCATCATCATACAGTCCTGAGGAGATGTCCAGGAGTGGCTTCAGTGGGATTCTCATTTCCCGTCGAACTTCTTCCGGGGTTATGGAATTGCGAAGGTCATTCAGCTCAGGCTGTTGAAGCCTCCTGCAGAAAGCTTTAAACTGCGCTAGGGCTGGAGTGTCTACGTTGAGTGGTTGCGGATACTCATAGACGTTCTTCCAGAAGGTTTTCACCCGATCAGCGGCCGGCGGGTTATCGACAACACGTGGAGACTCTTGGAATGAGCGGGAAAGGTTTATCGCGGAACTTTATGTTTTCCGCAATGCTTCTCGGCCGCCTTACTAGTGACTTCCTGGCAGCCACCAGCATTCGTATCCTATCAAGACAGTGCTGCTTGATGGTGAGCAGCACGCTTTGATTTAGTGTGTGGTGAGCTCATTTCAGTTTTGCGGTAATTCGCCGCACTGTGACCGTAAAAGGCCTATTGGCCACCACGAGTCCACCACACACTGGATCTTTTGTATGCGTCTCTCATGCCTTCCAACCAGAGGGGCGGTATTTATTCTCTTCGTTCGGAACAGGGCATGAGCGGCGTCATACACTGTAGAGTTGATCTGCCAGATGTCAGCTTTAACTGAAAGAACTCCACGAAAAATCGCATCCACCTGTGCCAGTTGCTGTGGCTTCAGCAACTTTGTTCTGTGAAGCGCCCTGCAGGTTATATTATTATTATTCTTATTATTATTTCCTAAAAGGATGTTCCAGTCAGGCCCGGTCTACAAAGCCCCGATATATCCGGAGGACGCGATGGATCGTTTACCCAGATAACCACTACCCACGTCCAAGAATCATGTGCCCTGAGCAGACGCAGTGAACCAAGGATGAAGGCCTTCTGCATAAGATTTCTGCCATATTACGGCAAGCCGGTATGATTTTTAAGTTCGAGAGCAGTGTGTCCATCATACCACCAAGGACTCCTATAATAAGAACCACCATTTCAACCGAATGGTTTGGGTAGAGCCTAAGGAGTTCAAAGAGTAAGTCTCGATATTCAGTCCATTTCTCCTTCTCATTTCGGACGATGTTCGTTTCGCCAGGAGCCGAAAACTACATGACGAAAATCGTCTTACCTTTATGGACGGGGAGGACTACATCAGGCTCATTGGCTTGTATTTGCCTGAGGGTGGAGAATGAGTAGTTCCGATATATTTGGCACTTCTCATTCTCCACAAGGGACTCAATATCATCCCCCCGGAGCATAAGGCAACATTGTCGTCTATACCGTACTAGTGTCGTAGATGGTAGTTCAACACTCGTGGAGCCGCGTTATTACTGTTAATAAAGGCTGAGGCCACTTATGCTGGATATGCTGACAGCAAATGCATAAGGGTATCAGTCGCCCCACGACACGCTCTGCATCTAGTGTCGGGGACCTCTATACCCATCACGCAGCTACGCTAGACCAGGGTGTTGGAGACACTATCCTGGCAGGCCACTATGAATCCCTTGGTCTCTGACTTCAGCTCACTTGACCTGAGGAAAGCAAAGGTCAGGTTTTTGGATAAGCCAAGGTCTTCAATGTTCTTAAAGAAGACCTCTTGCATTGGCTTAGCCCTATGCAGCTGCGAGAGGACCTCAGTCTCCGCAGCTTTGATGTGAGCTTTTTGCTGGACGGGTTCCAACTCAGTGACATAGTTTGGGTTCGCCCGTTCAGTGTCGAATACAAGACCAAGTTCATCAGCTGCACGAATTGCTGCCTTGAAAAGAAATGCTCCAATCCCTGCTTTTTCATGGTCGCGGACTATGCAGAGAAGAGGATCTGAACTCCTGATAACTCCACAGGCTCCATCCAGCACCATTCTGTTATGTAGACACTCCAAACTCAAAAGTTCCCGGCCCCCCTGTTGTCTGAGGAAGTATAACCGTGGAATGGACGATTTAGGGTGCAAGCATCTACGAAGATGCATCGAGTTTTAACGTCGAATTGTCACAGCTCTTCCTGAGTCTATTTTACTATAGTAGTAGAGTAGAATCGAAGAGGCAAGCATATTGGTCACAGCACATGTGTTCTTCTTCGACAGTTCTGATGACCAGATCTGTCGGAGTTTGCGCTGATACTTGACGCAGAGAGAGTTTGTAACTGTGTTCACCTCTTGGGAGCGGTGTGCCTCCACTCCCAAGTAGGTATACGTCACTCCGGCATCAAGATTATGTAGGATGCTTCCGTCTACGAGCTGGACATCCTCTCCATATCCCTTGCATCGTCCTCTTTTGAGATGAACCGTGGAACATTTGTCAATCCCGAACTCCATTCCGATAGCAAGCTTGTACTCTTGCACTACCCTTAAGGACTGATGTAGGTTCCTTTTTCCAGAGGCATACAGTTTGAGGTCATCCATATAAATGAATGAGTGACCTTATGCCTCCGGCTGCTGGGGGTACCTGCTGGGGGTACCGCAGTTAGTTGTATCCTGAGTGCAACAGACAATGGCAATAGTGAGATGCAGAAGAGAATAGGGCTGAGGGAGTCTTCCTGAAATACGCCTCTTCTGAAGATTACTTCTTCTGTTTGGACTCTGACTTGACCATATCTTATGGTGAAGTGAGTCCTCCAGAGCAGCATCAGTTGTTCAATACATCTCACTATTATTATTATTATTAATTCGAAATCGAAGTCGATTAAATTGGTCTTCGACAGTGTTCCAGAGAGATGATCCAATTCGAGAAGATATCTATCCGTGACGTCAAACAATAAAGAAAAAAACATATACGGAATATTTCAATGTGAATAGGTAAAAAATGAGACAAACAGAGTGTTCCAAAGTACGTTGAATATTTATCAGAATATAAATTTATAAGCTATCGAACCGTAGTCTAGACAGCGAGATTACTCAGGAAATTACGTCTTACCGACTGCAGATCTTTATTGAGACGCAGTTATTTTGTGCTATCTGCTTGTTGAAGAAGTGCAATGTGCACTTCACTCATGTTTTTTATATCTGTCTTCATTGCCAACTCGATACAAATTTTTCACGTGGGACATAGATGTTTGTGATAGAGCGGCTCATTCCTCAAGCTCACTTGTCTCCAATTCAGCACTTTAGGAGTGGGTGGGACAAGTTACATCTCTCGTCTATGGTGTTCCACAAATATATGATTTTCGGCCAAAGTTAATATAGATTAATATAGATAGTTATCCTGCCTGAGTCTCGTATCTCAGAACCTGAAGCGCTATATTTGGGAAGCAGATACGTTTATAGTGATGAGGGTATTGCGTGGTTGGCACTGACTCCAACAGTTGAAGACCATCCTTCAGAGTGTTCCAGAAAAGTTGGCATTGAGATAAACACGTCAGTTACATTTCGATAACCCCTAAATCAGCAGGTTATTGTTCGATGACCCATGGACGACAGCACTATATTATTGCCGACTTTGCAGATGTCATAATTGTAATAACTCAGTACTAATATATCATACTTTTGAGTTGTTTCTCTGTTCAAATACAAAGTTTTTAAAAACATCTTTGTTTGAACGATAAATATAATTGGCGCAGTCGTTAGGATAGTGGAAGAGCCCTCAGAAGATCCTCGTCGTTTTCAAACGTTTATTCACTATTCCCGAATCAAGTTGAGTGAAGAAGCAAGTAGTTTCAAAAAAATTCTAGCCGTAGAAAAAAATACCTCTTTACTCGATGAAGAAGCCTAGCAGTGCGAAACAAACGACAGGAATATTTTTGGTGAACGAATATGCAACGAACCATCATCGTCATCCTGTAAGCACAAATGAACCCATATTTATCAATTCCAAATAATGCCATGTTTGATACGGTGGAAGTCCAAACAAATTATATCAGTGTATCAACGTATCGACTATGTTACTGAAAGAATACTGGAACACTGAAGATCGCGCAAGTTTCCAAAATATTGATACAAGGACTACTCAACAAACTACGAGGCACAGCCAAATATGTTATCTTAGTTTATGGATCTAGTGATTGGAACAGCATCAAAGCAACTTCGCTGACCAACGGAACGGAAATCCCTTGACAAGAGATCTGGTTAATCTAAGGCAAGATAATAATGAACCACCGCAGCAATTCTACGAAAAACACAATATCTAACTGAATCGAATTACATACGGCAGATGGAAACATCAAAACAAGTAAGAAGAACTTTTTCCAATCGCAAGCTCTGGCAACATTCCTAGCTGGATTACGAGAGCCTACGGGATCCACAATAAGATCAATAAAACCAGAAGATTTGGCAACAGAAATGCAGTATATAAAAACTTTTTTACACCCCCCCCCCAAGTCTTCAAGAAACCATTCCAGACACCGCAAAGAGTTGCAAACCACCAATTCGCCCAACAATCAATGCCAGAGCGAATTTATCAACCCACACAGCCCTTCCAACGACCTGGGCAGCCACAATTCTATCAACCAACGAGACCACGATTCCAAGAACAAACCTTCAGACCACTTTGGCAGCAAAATACCCAACGAAGACAAATATCCAACCACGTTTTTCACACAACCACCTAAATAAACAAAACGGACACCAATGAGCATTAGTACCAAAAATACTTATGGAGCACAAATAAGAAGCATGAGAACCCAACCTCAACTCAGACCAAAAATTAATCCAACTTCCATGTACAATATTGAACAATACGATGAAGACTTTGGATACGAAGCCAACCCTTATTATGGAGAACAAAACTATTTTTATTTCGAACAAGACACCACTGAAGAATTCCAGGTACAAGAAGACTATCAGAAACAAGATGCAATTTTTTAAATCGACCCAAGACAAAATTCAGAAACATAGTAGAACTCCACACCTTCGACGATAAGAAAGAACTTCCCTAGAAAACCATTTCAAATCCCCCCTCAAACTCCTCATTGACACTGGATCAACCAAATCCTTCCTCAATCCCAACTGAGCATCTGAATTTTATGAAGACTACATCAAAGAAGGCCCTTTTGTCGTCACCTCCATTTTCCAAAACGATTCCCTAGATTACAGTGCCGAAATTCTCATATTTCCTTAGTTCAACTCAAATGATACATTCAATTTTTATCTTTTCAAATTCCATGAAACTTTCGATGGCCTTATTGGACTCAAGTTTCTCAAAGCTGAACTATGTTTTTCTTAATCTCTCATCTCAACCGAACACTCTCGACTACCAGTGAAAGAGAAGAATGGAACCATCATGATACCAAGGCAAGAACTGCAAAGCGCCTTACATACGAGAAGCTCTCACTGATGCCTGCGATTATCTGGCCTGGACCGAAATCGTCAACTTCAGTCCATATAAACTCCAAATCGTTCTAGCAGAACCAGTACATAGCAACTCCATAAATCTCCAAGAGCATCATCTCTATTCCGCTGACATACTCCCACCTCAATACTCGGACCTGATAACAATATGGATGATCTAATCAGAACTGACCATCTCAACCCAGAAGAGGAGACGCATATCAGAGGATCATGCAGAAAATATGCTGATATTTTCCATCATCCAGATGCCTCATTAACATTCACCAATCAAGTAAAACACCATATAAAAACTAAGGACGAAATGCCGATATACACCAAATCTAACCGATTTTTTTCATTTTTGGATGAGGCTTAGTCAGTCTCCCTGGTCCTCATAAATTTGGGTCGTTCCCAAGAAAACAGATGCCTCCGGAACACCGAAGTGGCGTATTGTTGTGGATTTCCGGCAAATTAACGAGAAGACGATAAACGACCGCGACCCAATTTCAAACACTAATGACATCCTTGATAAATTGGGAAGATATTAATATTTCACCACGTTGGACTTGGCAAGCGGATTCCACCAAATAGAAATGTTAAAGGCAGACATCCCCAAGACCGCATTCAATGGTGAAAAACTACGAGTACCTGAAAATCCGTTTAGATTGGAGTACGTTCCAACGACATTCCAGAGGGTTATGGACAACGTTCTAAAGGGCCTACAAGGATCTGCTTGGTCTATATGGACGACCTAACCATCTTCTATACATATCCACAAGAGCATATGGTTAACCTTACGGAAGTATTCCAACGCCTACTAGAAACTGGCTTCAAAATACAAGTGAACAAGTGCGAATTCCTGAAAAAAGAAGTGAGCTTCCTGGGACATGTCACTCCGAATGGGATAGAACCAAACCCAGCCAAATTGAAAGCAATCATGGAATATCGTGCACCTCAAACCATCAAAGAACTCAGAGGATTCTTTGGTCTCCTAGGATACTACAAGATGATCAATTATTTTGCTAAGATAACCAAACCTTGAACCTCCTGCCTCAAGAAAGAGAACATACACCCGAATTCCTGAAATGTGTACAAATCTGCAGAAACTTGCTTACCAATGAACCGCTACTTCCATATCCAGACTTCACCCAGCCCTTCAACCTGACCACAGATGCCTGTAACTTTGCCATAGGGGCCGTCCTATCCCAAGGCCCCATAGGAAAAGACAAACCAAATAGCCTATGCATCCAGGACCCTAAACGAAACAGAGATGAAAAATTCTACCATCAAGAAATAAATGCTAGTCATAGTTTGGGCAACCAAGTATTTCCGACCATACCTCTTTGGGAGAAAATTTAAAATTTTGTCAGATCGACCACCACCCCCAATGGCTGTTTTTCCTTAGGAATCCAAATTCAAAGCTGGCCCAATAACGCCTGAAGCTGAAAGAATATGACTACGAAGTGATCTACAAAAAAGGCACAAGCAATACCAATGCCGATGCCCACTCCACACTCGAAATACACACAAAAGAGATTCAAGGAGCAAATGACAATTTCGACAAAATGTCATTATATAACAATCCTCCATCAGAAGCAACTGTTCCTGCAGACATCATCAATGAGTTATTTGAAAAAGGGATCCGTTGATATTGTCCTTTAGATGAAGAACCTGTTTCAAAACAACAGGATACTAAAAACAAGCCCTTAAATGAAGTGAATAAAGAACTTGAACCGAACCCGAAAGATATCTCAGATGGAGACAACAGTGGCATCAATAGCACAATATTAGAAATATCAATATCGGAGAAACCTTCCAATGTTTACAATAACCAAGTCACCCTTAAACAGAACAGTAATAGAGGATATATTCTCAAATAAGAAGAGATCCATGTCCAGTCAAGAAACGACAATCTGGATGAAAACTTAAGGTATGTCCAGATAAAAAATACGCACTGAAGTTCAAATACGAAGAACTTCATCCGAGCATATGCGGAATTCTGAAAGAGACATTCAAAAAGTCTCCTTTTAACCAGATGAAAGTTGAACGAATCTATCCGCACGATCAAATTGAATTACAGCTCCTGAAAGCTATCCAAGCTGATACCCCCAATCTCATACCCTTCAGAAAATGAGAAGTTCATATGTTGCCTGCTCTCACACAAGGTGCAAAAAATTAAATATGGGCTGTCAAGACTTTGTCGTTTCTCGAAAGCCCTCGCTACGTGATTGTATGTTTCCAAAAAGATCGTAGTTATACGGATGTCAATCATGACCCAAAAATATTCAACAATTTGAATATCACTTATATAACGCTGACTCTAAAGGGTGACAATTATCCCAAAAAAAATATGCATCTGAATTTTGTAAAAGGAAATTTTTCGCAAGACTAATTTCAACTACTCACAATTTGGGCTCAGCTACAAAATTACCAATCAACATAATCCTCTTTTCTTCTACTCGACCTTCTTGGTCAAAACTCTCTTTGTTATCGATTGTTTCATAAGGGAGGGGAGCACTAAAAGTTCCAGTGTTGATGTCAAGCTCGAAATCGAGGCATCTAAAGGATTCACCCAAAATACTCGAGCCTATGCTATTATTGTGCACTACACTATTATTGAGCACCTCCCAAATTTTAATCGTCTTTTACCTTAGTGTCCCACTCAGTGGAATTATCAAAAAATGGAACTGAGCATGTCATTCGGCTCCAATATCAATCGCAGAGTCAAATGAGAATAGCTGTTGTAGATATTCAAGGCTTCATCATCGAGCAGCAATTCCATCCTAAGGAAACAGCTATTAGGATTGGAATTCAATGTGGTAACTTTTTACTGTTGCCAAACGTAACATTTTCCTCTTCGAGTAAAAAGGATTGACGTACCACTTGTTTCTCGAAGCAAAAAGTTAACGGATTGTGGTATTCCTCTGGCTTTGTGGAATATCATGAATTGGTTGCCACCCTCAAGAAAAATCTGCGTGATGCCCAATATCATTTATGTGCGAAGACTTCGAAAACAAGACTCTCTCACTGCGAAATTTCATCAGTGCATGCCTACACGTATTGTGAACTTGGAGGATTATCATAATCGCACGTTAAAAATGTCGAGCTCATGAAATATCAGTAATACTCAGCAATCATCAATGACTGGCAATATGATTTCCGGCATCGGAAAACAACTGGTGACCTGCCTGTTTATTCCTCACATATTCCCGTTGCATTAGATATTTCCAAGACGTTTGATCGCGTTTGACACTAGGGACTCATTTACAAACTTTCATGTTATGACTTGCCTCCCCAGTTGTGTTTTCTGCTATCTAGCTCTCTCTCAGACCGATATATCCACGTGGTGGTCAATTGAGTATTATCCCCGACACTCTACCAATGGATGCTGGTGTTCCGCAGGAGTCTACTATAGCACTGTTCATACACTGTTCCTTCCTCACATTAATGATTTCTATTTGTATTTCGTGCCAAAATAAATTTCACTTCCCGTCAACTAATTTTGATTCATAAGGCACGAGTCCAACCTATTTTGGGATTTCTTCGCTTACAAGCTTGGAACACCGCAGGAAAAATAGAACTGAGCATGTCATTCGGCTTCAGTATCAATTAGAGTGTCAACATGAGAATAGCTATTGTAGATATTCAAGGCTTCATCATCGAGTGGCAATTCCATCCCAGTTATTAGGATTGGAATTCAATGTAGTAACTTTTTACTGTTGCAAAACGTACCATTTTCCTCTTGGAGTAAAAAAGATGGATGTACCACTTGTTTCTCGGAGCGAAACGTTCACGGAATGCGGTATTTCTCTGGCTTTGTGGAATATCATCAATTGGATGCCATCCACTGTAATGGTCCCTTATGTGCCGTTTATTATTTGTATGTACCTATGGAAACTTTAGTGGATTTTCTTTGGGGTTATTTAGTAATATTGGAATATCTAAGTGTATATCATGTGTAAATCGTGTAATATATAATATATTGATTCAGAGAGACTCTTCTCCTGATATCATTGCCTATTTGTAACGGGTAATATTAATGAAGTACCTTCATAATGAGCTACAGTGAGTTGTCGCGGTCCCTAACCCATTGATCAGCTGTCATGAAACTTAATTACAGGTTACTACATATCGGATAATTACTCATGCCATTTCCGGGAATTAAATAACTTTCAATTTTTCATCAGTCCTTTCCATTACTATTCATTGTCTCCAGTAAGGAATTATTCCTGTTACATTTCTAATCCTTCAAGCCATTGTTTACCTTTTTAGCCGTTTTCAATTGGCGTTTGGTTCTGGTAGCGGTTGACATAAAAATGACAGCGGTTTACTTTCTGGTACTGTTAATGACGTCACAGTGAATAATGAAACTGATGTGTTCATTGATTACTGCAACCACTAACCAATCACTACGACTATGACGTCATTAACGCCAATCGAAAACGGCTTTTGTATTGTTGATTTATGGTTAAAATTTGACAAATGCTTGTAAGTGACCACGACACGGTGATGTCCACCAACGAGCTGTACCGAACGGAATTACCGGAGCATAGAGTAATGTATTCCTCATAATCGTCAGTATATATTTCTTACTGTCTGATTTCTGTTATCTACGTAATCGAGTGTAATTACACCAAATGTAAAAAAGGGGCTACACTCGATGCAAATGAATGAACCTATTGTATTTTTGGGACTTTTAATTGTGGAAGTCTGCTACTGGCCTGTTTAATTGAATTTTATTTCATCTTCAATAAGAAGGATCATAACGGCGAGTGCTCGATGATATTTCCCTTTAGGATTATTTGGAACAGGTTTATACGAATATTTTGGGAAATAATCCACATTGGTGGGATTTTTGGACTTGTAACGAACGTGCCATCACCCTTTTCTCAAAACCCCAAGGAGTCGACATGCTGCATTTTCAGAAAAGATATGTAGGTTGTCGTCTAACATTTAGGAACGAATTGTCAGTAAATCATTACTTAACATGGTTTAATAATTTTAGGGTGCTTCTGACGGTGCCAAGGGTGTCTGGATCACCCCACATTCTAATTAAGTAATAGAGATATAGAGGATGTTGTGTCTCTTGTATTGAAATTTTGTCTAATTGACTAGTATGCAGATGTGTCTACCGATACTGAACCTACCTTAGAAGTTATGTTGGCACCTATATTTTCTGGTTCCTGTATTACGAAAAGTATCATATCAGTTCCTGTACGTTGCCAGACTCCTGCAATTTCCCATTCTTCATAAACCTCTGAAGATACCGTTCGAAAAACCAAAGCGGAGGGGTGAAGTCTCATCTCTGGACTACACTTGGAGTGACACGCAAGTTTTTAACAACTGAAATTTATTATTTTCTGGATTTATCATATGGAAAGTTAAGAAGTACAGATATATCCTTTTTGTAACGTAATAGGCACAGTGTACACTTTGCGTTTTGCGGAATTTTCTACCTTACTTGCATAACACATGATAATTCTTACTATATATACAGGGGAGTAAATCATTGAATCAGAATTGCCAATTGGTCGGTACATAACTATGCCATACTATAAGGGTCGGGTGTGGGTATTCGCTGCATACAAGCATATTTGGGTTTTCATATAGTATATTGAGGATTTTTATATATGTGTTTTTCGGTGTATATTTTTGTATTATAGAGGGTTTATTGTTGGAAACCAAACATTGGTTGTAATCTGAGTATTCCTAGATTTATTTAGATCTGAGACTAGATTGAGTTGATCAGACTTTTCCATATTACTGCCATTGATTTGGTTACTTTAGGATATTATTCATTGTTATCAAACCAGAAACACATTGGTTGTGATCTGAGTATTCATAGATTTATTTTAAGAGGGATCCATACCCACTTGAAACGACTTTCGCTCTAGTATCCACATTAGTTAACCAATTTAGTTGCAATTTTCACTGACCGTTTCAGAAAAAAATGTGTTTTCCGGGAAACTCATTATTTTTTTTTTAATTTGAATTTCGGAATTAATAACAATATTCATATGTTCCAGTATAATGATCATTGAGTTTCCCGGAACTGTACATTTGAATAAAGGACACTGATATCGTTTTAATTTCGAAATATTGAAAACTAAACCAATGAGAGCGAAAGTCAAAAATGCATTATAAGGCACCCGATTAGTGTCGCCCCCTAACAGACCCTTTCCCATAGAGATGGATGCATTGCAGTTTGCAATCGCCACGGCAAATAATCCAAGGGCGTGCGGCTTATTATTAGGGCATATTTTATTTTAATGCTTTTTCAGGTATTTGTAGCAATAGCTCATTATATGAATGAGTGATTATGGTTCGGTTCTACCTACTGGTGTATATTTAGGTATTTGATGATATTGAGGAACTTCTTATGACCTGAAATACTTACCTGTTCTCGTATAAATTCGCTTTCGGTATGAATGTTTGTTTATTGTTGGTTCGGTCTAGTTCGAATTGAGTGCTATTGTGTGATTTTAAACCATGGGAAAATTAAAACAAATGAAGGGTGCTGAGGAGAGAAAATATTTGTATCCAAGTGAAAGAAGACATAGCCGTAGGAATGCTCTGAAAGAGGCATCACTGAAAAGGTGAGTTGTGTATGAATTATATTTTGTTAAGAGAATATTCCATGCCCGCCTGGAACTATTCTACTCTTTCATGCAAAATACTCTTCGGAGGGGTGATTTTTTAATTCTCGAATTTTCCACCCAAAAAAAAAACTATCTACAATAAATTGTTTTGAAATCACGGAAAATGGGAGTTGCCCCTAAGTGAATACAAGTTTTTGAACAACATCTTTATGATTCAATGTTCTCTATGGTTACATAGTGAACAACTATGGTTAGGGCAAATTCAATTTTGCATGCAATGTTTCTTTTGCATGACAAAACTAGTATTGATGTCCGGTTCTATATTCATAGAAGAAGAAAAAATCGCGTCATTCTGTCTTTTATATATACAGCGAATTATGATGAAATTATCGAATATTAATAATAATGTTTCTTCGTAACTAAATGATACATGTATAAAAGCAAAAAGTATATACCCATTTCTTAACACGTATCAAATGTATACCTCTAGATCGTTGGTTTGTTGGTATTGGTATACAGGTTGTCACATGTTTCATTCATAGATGATTTATGAATTGATTTTATGACATTTTCGGATATCCCTAATTTTAGATTACAAATAAGCATATTCAAAAGTTTATTATTAATTTCTTCGTCGACCAAACACAAAAAAATACGTATAATTGAAGTTGGGATTTAGAATTTTGGGAAAATCCGGTAACCCTTAATAATGCCATTATTTTTGTTTAAGGGCATATTTCCTTTTAATTTGTAATTATTAATTATTTCATTAAATTTCATTCGTTAATAGAATTTTCGGGAACAATTTATATCTCGATGTTTTTCAGGTATTCCCAGAGTATTGTTTGGCATTGTAATAAGTACCTACTTAGTGCATAATATTTTCGACAAACATATGCTCTGAAATCATTGTTTTTTCATAGGTATAACTGAACGGACCTGGCTGGGATATTCCTTACGGGAAAAAATTATAATGATAATATTTATTTTGAAAATATTAAACTTTCCAATTGATAGCCCTTGTATTGCGTTACTTTTTTTTTCATTTGATCAAATGTCTGTCTAACAATTTCACATATTTTTGTATTTGTCTTGGCCTCATCGAGTGTGTGATATTCGAAACACATCGATTAATTGAGTGTTATTTGCAAAAATTGATTAATTACCTACTAGTATATTTTCTAGGAGGTCGTAGCCAAATAATTATTTCGTTTTATTTAGGACAAAGTCAGTCACTGCCGACAGCGAAGAGTACATTTCTACTTTTCCAACTGCATCTGTTCACGTTTCGAAAAGGTTATCCATTATTATTTCACGAAACATACCTAGTAGTACTTTTTTGAGGATACGTTAGCATACGAACCAGAAGATAAATCGAACATTTATTTTTCAGTGACAATTTCAGTGATGATGTTCATCCAATGTGTAGCAAAGATGTCCCTGCCGTGTCTTCACCCGTTCAAAATGTGGAAACGGCTGACAATATTTTTCAGAGGTAGAAATTTATTCGTTCTGATATCTCTTGTATGAACCTACATGTTATTTTTTTTTTTCAGTAACCTCTATACTGGCATATCTCTTCAGGGGCGGCGTTTGGTAGATATCGGATATTTATTGAAGCAGTTAGCAGAAATATCCAAGCACCCACCATTCGATTGTACATTCAGTGATATGTATCCAATTAATGAATATAGAATGGGTTTGAAAACCAAAATTATATTGGTATGCAGAATGTGCAATATCGAAAAAACCATTAAACTTATAGAAGAAACCGTCGTAGAAATGGACATAAATAGCGTTTTGGCGTTGGCCACAGTTTCAACCGGAAGTGGCTACTCTACAGTGAACGAAATGCTCTCTGTTTTGAATGTACCTTTCATGAGTAATTCTACGTATCAGCAACACCACGAAAATGTGGCTGATATCATTGAAGAGACTTCTTGGAAGGTCATGGAGGAAGCAGGCCAAGAAGAGGCTCGAATAGCTCAGGAGTTAGGAGAGGTCGATGGAAGCGGTATACCAATGATTACCGTTGTAGCTGATGGGGTTTGGAGCAAAAGATCATACTCTGTGAATTATAATGCATCTTCAGGTAGCCAGTTGCTGCGTGCACCGAATATAAAGCATCATGTATATTTGATATATTCGTAGTTGAACTAAACATATAGACCGTCAGCCAGTGACAGATTTAGGTGCCCCATTTTCGCATACAAGCCTCAAACAGGGTTGAAAAGTATAGCGATTTGGAGTAAAATAAAGATATTTTTACGAGTGGCTCCTGGGGATAACATATCGAAAATTGATATTTTTTTTTTGTTTCCCTCGTGTTTCCTATCTACGGTACGAAACTACAGGGGGTGATTCGATAGGTCGTTTTAAGAAAAAAATTTCCTATGAACATATGTCCAAAGATGCTTCGTTTCTGAGATACAGGGCGTTAAAAAAAAATTCAACACCCTGTATCTCAGAAAAGAAGCAACTCCGGACATATGTTCATAGGAACTTTTTTTCTTGAAACGACCTAACGAATCACCCCCTGTAGTTTCGTACCGTATTTAGGAAACACGAGGGAAACAAAAAAAAAATATCAATTTTCGATATGTTATCCCCAGGAGCCACTCGTAAAAATATCTTCATTTTACTCCAAATCGATATACTTAAGTTAGGTGAAGTTGATCATATCCCCAGCATGAGAACATGTGGTCTATTGGACGATATTGAAGTGTGCATCAACCGCTTGGTTTTCAATGCAGCCAGCTTGATAGCAGACCAGGACACCAATATCGCCGAACAATACAACAGCATCATTTGCAAGTTTGTTGGAGGTAAAAGAATAAACTATTCCCGTAAAAGATCCTATGCGACACGTTGTAAAGCTGCTGCCATATCGTTCAACTCTGCTGGGGAATATTATAATGTTGTTGGAAAAAGCAAAGTTCCATTTTATACTAAAAGATTTGTAGAAAAGATGAATAGGAGACGTGAACTTCGGAAAATGATAAGACGCAAGAATAAAGACCTTCCACCAAAATCGAGTAAGAAATATGCTCTGCCGGATAAGGATTATGGCCCAGATGCTATCCCTGATCCTGATTTATCTACTGATCAGATCAGATGGAAGAAAGAAGATTTTCTGAATTCTTTGAAAAAAACTCCCGAAGAGATAAAACTCATTGAACTTAGTACAAGAGGTCAATCTGGCAATCCTTTATGGCAAGAAGTATTCGCTTAACAGCTTCACATTTTGGTGACATTTGTAAGATGCGAAAAACAGCATTTTGTGCCAATAAGGTAAAAAACTTACTTTATTCCATCTTTGGAGGAAACGCAAACACCAAGTACGGAACAGAACATGAGCCATTTACAATTAGACAACTGGAGAATGATTTTGATGTTAGAGTAATATTCTAATAACATACTTAATTAAAAATAGTTATTTATGATACAAGTGTTAAAGCGGCATTTTATTCTGTGATTGGGGAATATTGCGAAACGAGCGTTAACGAGTGAATCAACTCCACAAGCAAAATAAAATCAATTTTAAAAAATTAAAAGATCATGAGGATTATAATAACCCCAACGCACTTTATTTGTGAATGTCATTATTTGTCAGTGATGAATGACCTTCTACAGTTCGACTGAATACTACTTCGTTTGTAACTTCAAAAGGAATTAGTATTACCAATTGCACAAACGGCCAAACACATGTGTGAACTTTTATAAATGATTCCTCTTGAGTAGGTATCCTGATTATAATATCTGTTTGAAGTGTTTCTATTAGATAGATCTGTATTACTGAGTATCCATCATCTCATCTGTCATTTTACTATTAACACTAGTGTTAAAAGTATTTTTAGTTTATATGTCAATGAATAAAAAACATCATTTTTAATTACAGTTTTATAATAGTTATTTATGATACAAGTGTTAAAAGTGGCATTTTATTTTGTGAGTGGGGAATATTGCGAAACGAGCGTTAGCGAGTGGAGCAACCCCACGAGCAAAATAAAATCACTTTTAACAAATGTATCATACAAAATTTTTTGTTCAACAGGTACTGCTAGTAAGAAAAAAACAAAAAAAAATAAGATTCATAAGGATTCGAACACACGATCTTTGGATTACAAGGCTAACTGACAGATACTTCAAATATAATAAACCCCAACGCACTTTATTTATGAATGTCATTATTTGTCAGTGATGAAGGACATTCTACAGTTGGACTAAATACTACTTCGTTTGTAACTTCAAAAGGAATTAGTATTATCAATTGCGCAAACGACCAAATACATGTGTGAACTTTTATAAACGATTCCTCTTGAGTAGGTGTTCTGATTATAATATCTGATTGAAGTGTTTCTATTAGAGAGATCTATATTACTGAGTATCCATCATCTCATCTGTCATTTTACTTTTAACACTAGTGTTAAAAGTACTTTTAACACTAGTGTTAAAAGTGATTTTGTGAAAACGTCAGTTTTTAGTTCATGTGTCAATGAATTAAAAACGTCATTTTTAATGTCAGTTGTACAAAAACATATTTTTTTTGTGTCACAGGTTGAACCTTGCGGAATGTTCGTTGATGAAGACGATCCTATTTTCGGAGCCAGTCCTGATGGGTTAATAGGAGATGACGCCATTGTTGAGGTGAAGTGTCCCAAAACTGCCTCAAAAATGAACCCCAAGGAAGCAATTGACCAAAAAATTATAAATTTCTGTTCTCTAAATGAGAATCTACACATGCAGCTGAAACGAAATCATAATTATTACTATCAAGTACAAGGGCAGCTACACATAACTAAGCGTTCATTGTGTTATTTTGTATTTTGGACTCCATTGGGAATGTTAGTTGAAAAGGTGGGACATCTTCACACAATATGTGATACCTAAACGAAAAAATTGGTTGTGAAAGTCTTTCACGGCAATCGTTGAATGAATGATGGTTTTCCGGGTTTTTAGGCCGACGTTCATTTTGAGATATTCTCACTGATCCGTTGAAAATGCCAACCACTCGTGTTGGCGAAACGTCGAGAATATCTCAAAATTAACATCGGTCTAAAAACCCGGAAAACCATCATTCATGCGAAAAAATTAGTATTCATTCATATTTTGTCTGCCTTCAGTTCAACAAGAATTAATTCGTCCCCATTAATCAAGTAATTTTGTTCTGATTATAAATATTGGAATTTTAGGCTGGACATGTTGTGAATGAATTCGGTTTTATATTCCATAATATAACGAAATTGATAGTCATTTTTTTTTAGATTATTCGAGACGATTTATTTTGGGCGGTTGATATGAAACCGAAGTTAGAGATTTTTTACAAGAATTGCCTATTGCCCGAACTGATAGATCCTAGATACCCGAGGAAATTGGAAATCCGCAATCCACCACGACAGTAAAACATACAGCTCATGTTACATTCGAAGTGTATTTTAATAATATTGACATTTTTTCGAAACTCGGAATTTCATTAAGTTTTATATTATATGTATAAGTAACCCCCCTTCTCTGTTAACTTTTGAACAAATTAAAAAAGGTTGTTCATAAGCTACTTTTTGACACCACAAAAAATAATCTATCTTTTAAAATGGCACGTGGCCGCCATTTTAGAAGATTTTTTAAAATAGCATAGTGGATCCAGTGATACCTCTTTCGACACGTCTTTCAATTATCTATACGACAGCAAAATTTCAAACAAAAATATTCATCCAAAACAAAATGACGGTACATAATATTAGAACTCTTATTGAGTAACCCCACCCCTGTTAACTTTTGACCGGATCGGAATTATTCTTTGAAATTCTATTTTGTTGAATGATTGAATGATAGTTCATATATACTTTTTTCTACAAACGTCAAAAAATTACAAGGTTGGCGCATTGGTAACGATATGCAAAGTGACCCTTTTTTATTTTCATTCGTTACCATGACACCGTGCGCGAAGTAGTATGCGAAATATATATTTCGCACACTACGTGTAAACTATATGGGATTTTTATATTTTAACCTTTATGGTCTTCAATCAAGCAAAAATCCAAGAAATCATTTATTTCTTAATGTTTAAGAATAATTAAGGTTTTTAAATACTTTTCAAATCGTGACAAAATTTAAACTACCTATTTTATTTTTTTAAATTAAGCTACTTAAGCATATTAATATTTTAAAACAATATTTTTTGACGTTGGTAAAAAAAATATTGTTTGCATCTCGTTCGCGAAATACTTTGATGATCTCGACTATTTTTTTGCAAGCCTCATTAAAAAAATCAGTTCTCGATCACCAAAGTAGCATTTCGCGCACATTCGTTAGAATAATTAAAAAATATTGAAAAAATTATGCCTGCGTATTAAATCTTTGTAAAATACATTCGAGAGCATATTTTACATAAATAAATACATTCAAATTTTTTTGTCTTCGGCCAAAAAATATCTTATATACCTACCTACCTACTTCTCGACTGCCAAGACGATACAATTTCCATGCAATTGAGCATGTATTTATCTACGATTCCCTAGGTATTTGCAGCAATAACATAAAACCCGGATCCCGTCTATGATGTGCCATCATGTGAAATGCAACAATAAGGCGAATATTGCTCTAAGACGTGCTCGTCCTTCTGCGTTGTGAATATCGTCAGGGAATTGGAAGATGCCATTCGAATAGTTAGTCATTGATCATCCCTCTCGCATATATTGGGACACGCCTACAGACTCCCGCAAAATTTGGAGGTTAATGCATTTTCAGAACTCCGGTGCAGGTGTGGATCATTCTTAACTTGAGACTAGATTGAGTTGATCAGACTGTCCAACATTACTGTAATTATTTTGGTAACTTTAGGATATTATTCAATATAAGTGTTATTTTTGGAAAATCATGATCTGTAGTATATTAAAATATATTGGGTGACACAATTTCTGAGAAATAGATGTCTTTCATTTCTGAATACGACCTAGGTAGATGAGGCATAATATTAGGTTCTTGTGGATATGCGGCAGTCATATTTACCTTGTGCCTGGCATTTAAACCAATAAATGATTGAGAAAGAACCACTCCCTTCTCCACTGCAGCGCAGTCGCGAGCGTACCCAGTTGCCAATAACTTGGCAATTGTTTCTGTCACATCCTTCTGGTACTTAACTAGAAAAGAGGTGTGGCACCACAAGAAAAATCTGCCTGCTCATTCCTCACATATTCGTCAGAAATCATCGAAAACTATAGTAAAACTCTTCCAGTTGCATTAGATACCCTCAAGGCGTTCAATCAAGTTTGGCACCAGGGACTCATTGACAAACTTTCATCTTAAGGCTTACCTGCCCAGTTGTGTTTCTTGCTATCAAGCATTCTTTCAGACCGATCTCTTCACGTGGTGGTCGATGGAATATTATCCGACACTCTACCAATGAATGCTGGTGTTCCACAGGAGTCTTCTCTAGCACTGTTCATACACTGTTACTTCCTCACATTGATGATTTCTATTTCGGGCCATAATAAATTGCACTTCTTGTCAACTAATTTTAAAATATAAGGCAGGAACACCGCAGAAAGGTTGGAGATCAATTTTTTATCACACTCGTAGTTTCCGTGATTATGCATGATGAAACTATCAGGAGTATTGTTATATTTCGCCCGACTTAAATACTTGGAACGTCGAAGACTGTTTTTAAAAAGTTTATTTTCAGAAATCAAAGTTACAAAAATATAAAATAGATACGTCTGAACAATATCAGTAGTTCGTCAAGACTGAATAAAAGTAATTACACATAAATCAATTGAATAGCATTCTGCGATTCCGCAAGGTTCATTGAATCCACAAAAGTCTATGTCAGCATTTCGTCGGAGCTCTGCTCCGGTCATGTCGGGTCATACAGGGTGGCTCGAGTGTATAACTTCTCCATCGCCGAATGGAAGCATATTTCATGGAGTGAAAAATGCTGAGGTGCTCGTCGGGGGTTGTTCGTCCGTTGGCCCTGGTGGATTCGTTTTTCGTTTTGTACGAATGAAGTGGAAGATGTAGTAGGCCCCTACAATAATCATTGTAATGTAGATGGGAATGATCCAGTGGGTGGTTGACGGATTTTCTGTATGAAAAGTGTGGATCGGTCCTAGGTTGTGCTGTTGCTTTTGAAGTTCATGTATCTTGTCCAGAGGAATATTTTTGATGATGATTTCGGAGATGTTTTCCCTGGGTGGACTGTGTGGTACGACGATTTCTGGGAGGAGCATTGGCTGTCCGTGGTTTACGGTTTTTTCGTTGATGAATTTGTGTTCATCAGTTTCAAATCGACAGCCAGTTGGTAGTTCAATCAAATAGTTCCCTCGAAGTGTTGTAAAATCACTTCGTTTGCAGGTGGTTTGGATTTTGGTTTGATTTGGAAGTATCGCAATATAGTGGGATTCATCGATCTGCTCTATCAAATTGGTTGTGGTCCTTACTGGTGTCTGTTGGCAGGATACGTGGGTGGACGACAATTGGAGTAGTTGAAATACACAGTCTGGTTGTCTCAGGCCATCAACAAGGTTGTTATTAGGACAATAGTAGTTTGGTCGCAGTTCGATGCAGGCAAATGATGTGTATTGGTAGAAGTTCTCGTTCATTATCAGATAGGTACTGGGTGGAACGATCATTGTTGAATTGGCAGTAGGGATGGAATACAGGTGATATAGAAGGAAGATTTCTGGATGGACAATAGGAAAGTGGAGCACAAAAACAATCTTACTATTTGAATGATATGCTTCGATTTCTAAAACCTCATAATATCTATAAGTATATTTTGGATCGTTTGGGAAAATCAATTGATCAGGAGAGTAATAACTCAAAATCGTTTCAACTATGGACTGAAGTTCATCAATTTTTATTATACTGCTATGAGTTGTTTTGAGCCTGGCGAATGTAATTGCGTTTTCAATATCCATCAATAATTGCAAGATGATTTCGAGTGATATATTGATTTGGTTCAGTACGTCTCGAATCTCCCAGTATTCATCAATATTTAAGATTAACTGGTTCAATTTGGTGCTCAATTTGTTCAGGGTGGAAGTTATTGCCTTCTGATTCTGATCAAGTATTGATATTGTTTTATTGAAATTTTCGATCATATCGGTAGTAAGAGAAATATCTTTGTTCAGTTTTTTAACGATTTTTTGTTGATTGGTTTCTAGATCATTGATTGCCTCGTCATAGTGAGCAGCATCATTAGCATCTAGATTTCCGGAAATACTTTTTATAATCGATCCTAACCCGTCTATGAGTCCTCTCTTCACTCGTCCATTTGGACTCAATGAATTGAATTTCTGTTCTGCAGAATTTATTCGATACAAAAGTGCTCGGTCAAGGCTTACGAGTTCGGACATATCGGAGATATTTTCTTTCCTATGAATGGCGACTGTTATGTTTTTATATAAATTTTTTATCGATTGAATTTGGTGTTCGATAGGTTTCAGGTCATAATAGTGGATGAAAGTATGGGTTTTGATTTTTATTCTGGTCGTTCCTAGCTTGAACGGCAGAATCCCTGGATTCTTATTCAGGTTGGTTATTGTTACCTCCTGCGGTACTGCTGGTACCAGTAGGTGGCACCTGTAACATTTTTTTCTTATTAGTATTAGGTCTTTTTAAATTTTGTTTATGAAGGGCAATGACCTTAATGTTTTTGTTTGTGACAACTTTTGCTTTCGTGAATTTTGGTGAAAGTTTATTTCTCGTATTCGATTTTATTTTTCGATAGAGGTCAGTGTCTGGGGTGTATTCTAATGGTTCTTCTCGATTTTGATTGTGTCTATCAATAGTTTTCTTTTTGTGTTTTGTCATTTGTTCGTTTAGATTTCTGTATATTTCTTTTGTCATTTCGCGATGTTCATGAATGTAATTGTTCATAAGTTGTTCGTTAATGTCAATGTCAAATGGATCTTTCGTATTCAAATGTCCATTTATGATATCGATTGGTCTTTGTTTTGTAGATGTATGAATCGAGTGATTATAACCTAGGATAGCATATGGCATTTGGTTCAGAATATCGATTTTATTCTTGTCTTTGGATCTAATAATTCGCAAGTGTTCGATTAGAGTTGAATGGAACCTTTCAATTGCACCGTTCGATTGAGAATTATTGACTGTAATATAATGAATATTGATTTGATGTATTTTGAAAAATTCTTTCACAACAGAATTTTTTAATTCTGATCCATTATCCATTATCACAAGAGCGGGGATACCGTGATGGGTGATGAAAATTAAAAATGCTTTCACGACTTCTATTCCTGAAATTCCTGAAAGGGGGTATGCCTGAGCATATTTGGAAAAGGTGTCGATTATTGTTAAAAATTTTTGACTTTGTGCTTGAAAAGTGTCGATATGTACTACTTCGAAAGGTTTCGAGGGTGTGGGCGTTATCATAAGCTTTTGGTTTGGTGGATTTCTATCGTATTTATTGACTTGACAAATTTCGCATAAATTTATATACTTGGTTACGTCATTTTTTAGTCCTGGCCAATAATATGACCTTTTGATTCTAGTTTCAGTTTCAACAATTCCGCGATGGTTTGTCTTGCTCTCATGATAGTTTTTTATTAATTCTGTCTGTCTGTCTTCTGTTGTAACGTCTTCTAGAACTGAGTTACATTTTATCAATTTATATGCAGAGTTTTTGAAGGTTGTTTGTAGGGTGGTGATAATACGAGGGGTATATGTGTCGTTTTCGTAGTAAATTGCATATGTGAATTTTGGATCAATATAATTTTTAAAGAGATTGATTATGTCATGTTCGAGGTTGCTGATCGATATTTGGCAAAGGATGCGGTTTTTTGTTGGAAATATTTTTTCTATTTTTGGTTTTGTTGGCGAATGTAGAACGAATTTTACCATTAACTGGTGGTCATAGGTGTTGAGTGATTTTTCGGAGGTTTTCATTTCCAGTATTGGTTCTTCGTGGCTGGTATGTATTGTATCTCCGTCTGTTTCTTCATTTTCTTCAGTCGAGGCAGATTCCTCGGAGGAATGTTGTTGTTCCCTCACATCTGTCATTATTGGTGGGTCACTTATATTTCCTGTGGTAGAGAGGTTGTCTTCGTTGTCATCAGGTATTGGTTTCCGATTGCTGGTTCCAGCAAATGATTGGTTGAATTCATCTACGTATCGAAAAAATTCTTTTGTGTGTATCTCGATACGGGAAAGTGCATCTGCGTTGGTGTTATTTTTTCCTTTTTTGTACTCTACGTCATACTCGAACTCTTCAAGTTTCAAACGCCACCTTACCAGTCTCGAATTTGGTTCTTTGAGTGACATCATCCATTTTAGTGGTTTGTGGTCAGTTACTATCTTGAACTTTCGGCCGTACAGGTATGGCCTAAAGTATTTCGTAGACCATATTATTGCTAATAGCTCTTTCTCGATCGTACTATAATTTTGCTCAGACTCATTGAGCGTCCTGGAGGCGTACGCCACTGGTTTGTCTTTTCCAACAGGCCCCTGTGATAAAATGGCCCCTATGGCAAAGTTACTTGCGTCTGTGGTCAAATTAAAGTCTTTGGAAAAATCAGGGTACTGTAGGATAGGTTCATTAGTCAATAGGGTTTTACAATCTTCGAAACATTTTATGAACTGAGGTGTATGTTCGATTTTGGCGTCTTTCTTCAAGCATAGAGTTAGGGGTTTGGTGATTCGGGCGAAGTCCTTGATGAATTTTCGGTAGTAACCGAGTAGGCCAAGAAATCCTTTAATTTCTTTGGTTGTTCGTGGAATTGGATATTTCTTGATCGCGGCGATTTTGTCCGGATTCGGTCTGACTCCTTCTGGTGTAACGATATGGCCCAGGTAAGCTACTTCTTTCTTGAGGAATTCCGATTTATCGAGTTGTATCTTGAAGTTGGTGTCCCTGAGTCGTTGAAAGACTTTGGTCAGACTAACAAGGTGTTCTTGAAGGGAAGTCGAATAGATGATGATGTCATCAAGATAGACTAGGCAAATTTCATTCTGGAGACCTCGTAGAATGTTGTCCATGACTCTCTGGAACGTCCCTGGAGCATTCTTGAGCCCGAACGGCATACGCAAGTATTCGTAGTGCCCATTTTCAACGTTGAAAGCTGTTTTCGGAATATCTTCGGAATTCATCTCTATCTGGTGGAATCCGCTGGCTAGATCTAAAGTAGTGAAATAATTGCACTTCCCGAGTTTGTCGAGGACATCCGTTATATTTGGAAGCGGATATCGGTCGTCTATAGTTTTTTCGTTGACCTTCCTGTAGTCAATGACTATTCTCCACTTCTTTTTTCCAGATGCGTCCACCTTTTTTGGTACAATCCATATCGGTGATGACCATGGCGAACTACTTGGACGAATAATACCCTGATCCAGCATCGATTTGACTTGTCTTTCAACTTCGGGTTTGTGGATGAAGGGGTAACGATACGATTTCGTAAAAACAGGTATTTCGTCTTTGGTCTTTATGCAATGTTTCACTTGGTTGGTAAAAGTCAGTGGTCTATTTTCTGAATGAAATATGTCGGAAAATTTTCTACATAATCGAAGTATTTCACGTTTTTCCTCTTCGTTCATGTGGGAGGTTCGAATCAATTGGTCAATATCGAATTTTGAGATGTCATTTTTTGGGGTTACATCAACGTGATAAATTTCGTAATTATTTTCTTCAAAATGTATAGATTTGATTGGATTCGATAGGGACAACGTTATTTCTTGATTAGTTTTATTGGAAATTTCAGCTGAAGCTAGACCATTTTCTGCTGTGGAAAGGGTTTCGGGAATTTCGCAATTTTGAATATTTTGTCTTGGTATGATGACGTGACCATTTTTTCTATCAACTGGAATTTTGGTTATCAGTTTTGTATGGGGTTTGATTGTCACCTTGTACTTGATACTTTGAAGTGATGGTTGATAGTGTATCGGAATAACACAAGTGGGAGTGGATAATTTGGAATTGACGAAATCGAGTTGGGCATTCAGGAGTTTCAAATTATCGAGTCCGATAAGACCGTCAAAAATATTGTGGAAATTGAATAGGTAAAACTTGAGGCTATCATTTTTTTTGAGTTCTGGGAATATTGGGATCTCTGCACAGTAATCGTGAGATGATGTTTGAAAAATTGTAGATACTATGAAAGGCTCGAAAAATATTTTATCCTTGTAATATTTGGAGGCTAATTCGGGGTTGATGAAGGATTTCGTGGAACCGGTATCGATAAGAAGTTTCAAAGGGGGGTGCAGAATTCGGATGTAGGGGAGTTCTTTTTTGTCGGTTGATAAATGATATTCTATCACGTCTCTTCGTTTGGTGTCCGGTCCTCTAAAAAATTTTCATGGTGTTCCTCATGGTATGTGTCGTCATAGTTTTCAAATTCAAAGTTCGTAGGGTTCTCTTCGTAATTGGGTTCCGTTTGTTCGTCAAAATGTTCAGTATTAAACAATTCTTCCGAAATTATATTGGGTCGTTGGCCATTATTTTGGAAAAAATTATTTTGACTCTGTCTCCTGTACTGAGGTGTTGTGATTCGGGTCGATGTACTCATTGGTGTAGGTGTATTTTGGGGAACATTCTGGGATGGTTTCCATGCATTTCGGGGTTTTCCGAAAACTTGGGAATTTGTAGGGAATCTTTGGGTAGGCGGATTCGGGTGCCTCGGTAAATTTATTGGTCCTCTTGGAAATTGGGACGGTTGCGGCAAGGTAAAGTTCATTGGTCTGTATTGTGAAGTCGAAGGTCGCTGAATAAAATTATTTTGGGGATGTTGGTATGAGAATTGAGAATGATTACTTGGTTTTCCTATAGTAGTATTGGCATGATTAGATTGATTTGATTTTTGAAAATATTTAATATTATCCTCTTCGATTATAAATTGCAAAGATTGTGCGAGTGAGTTAGGTCTCATAGCACGTATAATTGGGCCTAATGGATCTTTCAAACCCGCTAAAAATGTTTTGAGTGCCTGTTTTTTAAAGAATTCTCTCTTACTTTCACGTTCAAAAGCTTCTTCTACATTTAGGTCAATATGATTGCAAATTGTATTTAATAAATGCAAAACATTTTCATGAAACTGAGAAGGAGATTCATTTGGCTTCTGCCTTAAATTAACCAAGTCCTGATTCAAACAGTTTTCATCCCTTTGATCGCCAAAATTTTGGGTCAAGGCTGATTTAATATCGGCCCAACTTTTGATTCCATAGATGGCAACAACTTCTTCAGCCCTTCCTTCAAGTTTATTCATAATTCCGTTCAACAAAAGTGTATTTTGAAAATTATTAATATTTACTGTGTCCCAGTAATGATTGAGAATGGATTCGGAAGCACTGATGAATCTATGAAGTTTATTTGGGTTTCCATCAAAATTTGGAATTATTGATAGATTTTTAATATCTAATGCTGGAGGAGCCATATTTAATTCTATATTAGTAATTTTTAAATTGTCAAATATTTTAACTAATACTAATTCTTCAGTGTTTTCGCAAAAGGAAGCACGAGAGGGATTGAACTCTAAATCTTGAGTGTTTTCGCTGAAGGAATCACTGGATGAAGAGGAGTCTGACATGAACTAAAGAAAATCAACTTACAGCATCAGTATTGCGACGTTCGGAACCATGTGTACTCTTCCTGGTATCCTGGATGGAATCTCGGGAGACACACTGTATATAAAGTTCGGATATTTTGTTTAAGAGTTAAAACTCACAGATTTTCCGCGATGGATATCCACAAAATATCCTACCGACTGCGCCACTTAAATACTTGGAACGTCGAAGACTGTTTTTAAAAAGTTTATTTTCAGAAATCAAAGTTACAAAAATATAAAATAGATACGTCTGAACAATATCAGTAGTTCGTCAAGACTGAATAAAAGTAATTACACATAAATCAATTGAATAGCATTCTGCGATTCCGCAAGGTTCATTGAATCCACAAAAGTCTATGTCAGCATTTCGTCGGAGCTCTGCTCCGGTCATGTCGGGTCATACAGGGTGGCTCGAGTGTATAACTCCCGCCACTCGCCATGGAACAACCCCTTTTTACGTTAAATCATATTTGTGGGCAAAAAAGGCTTAAAATTTCGTATGTGCATTTCCAGCATTTCCATCAGTCGTAAGTGTAAGTAAGTCGTAAGAACTGAATTTTTTTCAGAAAAAATGTATTTGTAGTGAGTTGGAAGTTCTGATCACGAATTTGAAGAAATATCGAACCTCTTTTGCCCCCCCCGTATGTTTTACTACGAAAATAGGTTGTTCCATCGCGAGTAGCAGGCAGTGCATATACTTGGGTCAACACCATATAGCCGATATGTGAATTCTCAGCATTTCCGTCAGTCCTAAGATTTTCACCATTTTACCCAATAGTTATGGAAGTTACGGGGGTGCTTCCATTAAAAGTGAGATATTTTCATGTATAATGCTCTTCCGAAATATCATCAATCGTTCAATCGTTTCACTGTAAACGGTCGTCACTTTGGAGATATGCGAACATCTCTTTCTTAGCATCGTTCAAAACAATTCAGACAATTTAGGGGTACCATTTTTTCTACCCCCTATATCTAGGACGGTTTATCATTATGTTAAAAATTATGGCCAATAAATACACGCACATTGAAAAACGGATTTCTGGCCTATTCGGGACAGATCAATTTTTTTTTACATACTTTGGTACTTGTTTGACGTTCAATTTCTATCGAATTAAAGAAGTATAAACATGTCAAGTAGTGAAGATTTATCTTGCACACCACCAGAAATTTATAACAAAGCAAAAACTTTGTGTGCAAATTGAGTTCTAACCAGATAAAAAAAATCTATGAAAAATTGTAGAAGTACTTTCTTCATGGACCGTTGAGTTACAAGAAATATTTACTTTTTTACTTGGAACTATCATGTAATGGCTATAATAAATACACTCGTACTCGAGATTTTTATGATCGTTACATGATATATTTTTTCAGTATTTCCGAAATAAAAAAGTTACTAACTGAAATGACAGATATTCCTATGTAACCTGCTTAAATGTTGAAGTTACTATGAGCATTATAGTAGTTATTTTATATTTTACACAGAAATGGGTTGGAGTGAGACGATATTGGGTTTCTTTTATTTTGGGGCTCCGCCTCCATCATTTGGAATTCTTTCTTCCCCCTTCATATCGCAGATTTATTTTGATCTTTTTCAGAAGGTAAACCCCTTCTTGATTCACATTTTTATTCAGTTCCATGAATTATAACCTGATTTTAGGTGAAAAAAAATATTCAGTCTAAAAACCATAGAAATTATAATGCATATACTCAATCTAGAATGCCAATCCCCTCTTCGTGGGACACTGAAAAGTGTTGTAAAATTCCAAATGTTTTCATCAATGCGTTGACTTGTTGGGATCGTGCAACAGTGTTATCAGTTTTCAATTGTCGCAGAGGAAGGAAGGTAGTTTGCCAGAGCCGGTTTGGGTTAGTTTTGTGGTTTAGGCGATTTGTGTTCATTGTAAAATTAACCATTAACGTTATTGTGTTTATTTAGATATGCTTTTCTTATTACTGTTGTTTACTTCAATTATTCATCGGTAGTGTGTATGTTATTGGTTTTCGGATTTTTCTGAAGTGAAATTTTAATTTTGACAATGTTGACGTGCTTGGTTCTATGGTGTGGAAATATAGGAAATATTCATTCGTGGAATCCATTATTTTTAGTAAGTACCTACTTGATTATGAATTGTTGATGGCAAATCTAGTAAATAACATAAATAGAGCAGAAATAACTCCCATCTTTGATAAAACTGATAATATTAATCCTTTCTTTACGTTTGGCTTATATAAATCATTTTAAGCTTGACGAGAGCAAAAGGCATGACATGGCATGGTGATCCAACAACTTCACTCACAAGCTAGCTCACTCCGGAACATCGCATGTTTTATAGATATTTCCATGAACGATGCTCTTAAATATTATCCATCCATATGTCGAACATCTGTTTCCCAGAAAATCAATTCCTACCTACCTTCCTTTGGTTCTCACGATGTTCTCTGAACAATACAGGACGTTTCTTTCCGTGGGAATCAGAACTTCACCAATAGTTACCTACTCAAGATATATTTTTTCATTGTTATTTTATTCGATGAATTTCTCGGATATAATCAGTTTCACAACATAGGTATGCCCACCAAAACTTTTCGTGTCTCATAGACTGCCCTGACACCAACGTATTATTAAATCGATTTTACTCAATATCATGAATCATTTAAAAATCGCACTGAAACCCACCCTGGTATGAATGAAAATAGTCCTGATCATGCGCACTAAATAATGCATCGAACTTTTTGCAACACTTTCGTCCCAGTGAATTGGCATTCTAGAGTAAGTTTATATATTATAATTTCTATGCTAAAAACCAGTTGCCGTTCAGGCATTTATAACCTCTCTTTGAACAATATAAGATTGAACCCACCAAATACAGGAAATTTATTATATATTTTTTATTTTATTTCATACAACAACCTTTTTGCACGGCATAATTTCTGAAAGTCATTTTATGTGTTGAATAATAATGTGGAATCGATGCCGTACATTTTGCAATGATCTTGAAATATACAGGTCTAAGTACGAACTTGCGTGCGGGGCTGCCCACCCCTGTACCGGCAAATATGTACGGCGTTGCTAAAAAATTATTCTGTCGCATAAATTGGTACGATTGTTAAAATCAGAATGAATCGCAAGTTGAAAATGCACTCACCTGTGATCCTAAGTGTAACTTGCGTAACAATTCTTGATTTTAGATTCTTCTGTGGACTGTATGAGCGGCGAGCGGCGCGACAAGCGGCAATTGTTGTTATAGCGGTAACAAATAGCAATAGAAAGGTGGAGAGCACAAAATTAACGTTTTACGTTTAGAACTTTCGTGGAACTGGTTTTTTATTCCGTTCTTTCCCCAGAGAGGGCGCCTCGCATGGTGCATGTGCAAACTTGAACTGGAATAAGCTTCTTAATATTTAATATATTATCTAAACTATAACTAACTGACCTTAACTAAAGCAGGTGGTGCAAGATTTAACAGAATCTATTTAGTTATACAAATTCAATTATACAAATGTCGTTCAGTAATAAATCACCTGAATTCATAACAAAAATTTGTAGAAAATAAAAAAAAATCCTGGCTTTTATTACCGTTCTTTTTGTAAGGCATTAGGTCTTACTTGATTATTTTTCAGTGATCTATCATCTTGAAAAATGCCGCACAAGAATTTTTCGTCGAAAAATCTCGCTCACAACTGACGGCACAGTGCGTAAAAGATTTGTTCATATGGCACTATAACTCTGAATATAATTCATTGAAAATTGGACTGGGCTTGTAGTCTACATACTATCCTCAGAGTAATGGGCACGCCGAAGCTGCCGTGAAATCTATGTAAAAACTATTATCAAAATTTATTCATTATGGATAACTGGATGAAGAAAAATATTGTGCAGGGCTCTTAGAATGGAGGTATATACCACGTAAAAATAGTCGTTTTCCTGTTCAGGTATTGTACTGACATCCTATGAGGCTTTTAGTTCCAGCAAATTTAAAGTCATTTTCAGAAGAGTGGCGAGTCACTGCCCAGAGGTATAATACGAGAGCAGCCGAAGGAAAACAAAAAGTATACAACAGGGACACCAAAAACTTTACCATTCACAGACATTGGGAAAACAGTTCGAATTGAAAATCCAATATCTAAAAAATGGGATAAAATTGGAATAGTGGTGGATATCGCTAGAAAAAAATGTTACATCTTTCAGCGTCCAAATGGAATGTTCATTCGCCCAACTACGGCTAGAGGAGGGAGATGAGAAGACATGTATTTGATAGGGGAGATGTCTGGGTCACTTTATAGAACATTTATTGTTTTGCTTTTTGCTGTTTATGACGGATTGATGTGACTGTAGTGTTCACTATTCTTTGCAGCAATTCCCCATAAAAAATTGAAAGACTATTCAAATGTGGGGTATCATTATTTGACCACCAACACGAATTCAAAAAATCTTTCAAAACGGCAGCACGACGCTATTTTGAAAAATAGACAGTTTATCGTCATCAAAAAATAGATTACAAACTTTTAATTATTCAACCGAATAAAATTTCAATGGAAAATTCCAATCCGTTCAAAAGTTAATAAGGGTGGGGTTACTCAATAAGACTTCAAATATTATGTACTGCCATTTTGTTTTGAATGAATATTTTTGTTTTAAATTTTACTGTCATATAGGAAATTGAAAGACGTTTCGAATGAGTTATTACTCGGCCCACGATGCCATTGAAAACAAATCTTTCAGGATGGCGTCTGGCCGCTATTTTGAAAAGTTGATATTTTTTTGTATCAAAAAGTAGTTCAAGAACTGCCATTCAACCTGAGGAAATTCCAGAGAAAAATTTCAATCCGTTCAAAAGTTAGCATAGGGGGTTATCTACTTTATGGACAGACTGTATATTAGAAGTCATGAGTGAGTTTTCAGTGTTTTAACTCGAACCCAGACAACCAGAAAGACATCGTTTACAATAACAGGTCAAAGTTATCATAGAACTTTCTAGAGTCTGGATGAATGTAGTGGCGTATTGAGATTTTCGGATGCCTCAAACACAGAGGCCGTGTAGGAGCTTCGATTTGTAAAGTAGAAACAATAATATAATAAAATAAACTTAAATAATCTTTTCACAAACAAGCTTTGGTTCATAAACTATTGAACTCAAAGGTACAAACTGATATTCAGTGTATGAAACTAAAAACTATTGAAAGTTATAGATATTTTTTTGGAAGCTTGATGCGTGAAATGTCATTACACTTGAAATAAAGCCTCAAGCTTTCAAGAAAATATTTAATTTTTTTATTTTCATACAGGATATATTATTTTTTACTTTCAAGTTCAATAGTTTATGAATAAAAGCTTGTTTTTGAAACGAAATTTCACTTTTATTTTATTTTGTACTTTTTAGCATTATATTTTGTTTAATTATCTGTATGAATAGGTGTGCCACGTGCCCAGAGGTTAATACGATAGTGGCATGGGTATTTGAGTTGAAATTGTTCATTTGATATCCCTCGCCATCCAACTTCTCGGCTTGTAACCTACCTTAAGGTACATATAAACCCAAATATTTCTCGTTTCTGAACTGTAAGATGGTGCTGGTTAGCTATGTATTTCATAACGCACCCGAGAATAGTTACAGGGATCTTCTATAAGAAAAGCAGAGAAATTACAGTTTTCTGCTCGAAAATAATTGAATATTTGTCTTATCCACTTTGCTGGAAATACATTGTTGCCAAGTCTCATTATTATTCGAAGTACTCCGAAATAGCTCAGGATTATTATTATCTGAACATAATAGGTTGTTTAATGCAATATGTTGGTATATCACGGGAGAAAATCTATAGCCGGATTACTAACAATGATATTTATTAAACTACTTTTTCGTGGTGAAAATTATTTTATGTTTTTTCCCTTTCAACCAGGTATAGCTCCTACAGTAAGGAATTATTTATCTGCTGTATTAACGAATATATTTTAAATAACGGGGTTTCAGTCAATTGGGCGTTGTTGAGTAAGTGAACTACTGATATGCTAGATCAAGCTTGGTTGTTAAATTTTCCGAAATTTGTAAACGTGACTGAGCATGGGGTACTGAGTTCAAAAAACTTTGTATCCACACAAGATACATTTGAGGGCGCTGCAAATTTGCAGACAGTACACAGCAGGGGTCACTGAATTCGAATAACAAAGTCCTCGAAGTCTCAACCAAACAAAAAATCGGAGACACTCCAACTTCAACTGAATTCATAGACAAGACTCAGCAGAGGCCACTGAATTCGAAAAACAAGATCCGTGAGGTCTCCACCTAAAAGTATGGAGGAACTGCAAATTCCACCAAAGTCACAGACAGGACTCAACCGAAGCCACTGATCTCGATTCACGATATCCACAAGGTATCCAACAAACAAAATACTAGAGGTCGCTGATAACTAACACTGAGGTCCTCAAAGTATTCATTGGTGAAAAACCGGAGGCACTGTAAATTTGACATTGTAAGTGCTCCTAAGATGACTCGGGGTGTACATCAACTTGAAAATTTCAAACAGCGTTACATTGTTGAAAAGATAATTTAATTCAAAATTGTGATAGAATGTATTCAAAACATTCAAAAAATGCGGATGGTTGAAAGAAGCTTTGAGTTATTTTTTCAACGATGTGACACTTGACCCCCCATGCTATTTGAAATTAGTTGATGTCACTCCCCTCCCTCCGCGCCATCCATCGAGCAATTCTTTTAACTCAAAAAGTAGTATTGGTGATATCATTCATTTTTCCGTATATCGAGTCTGCCATTTCAAACTACAAGATACACGAATTTGGTATGAAGTTTTCGTGCAAATTTTCGAACAGGTGAAAAATTATGCTCATTTGTAATCTAATACATAGTTCTTTATAATATGATAAGTTGAGAGCCTTGTTATGAATGATTTACGAAATAGTGTTTGCCCGAGTCCTCTGCCCTGACGACTCAGAAATATGTTTCAACTAGTAACTGGTGAGGTATTCCTCAATGTATTTATTCTTCAATTTGATAATTGAGGGTACAAGAAATCATTTTTTTCCTGAAAAATGAAAGTGGTTAAGGCGAAATAACGGAAGGAAATATTGTTGAACTTCATGAAGTAACTGTAGGCTCCAAGGAAGTTAAGAGGTATCTATAGCATTAGTTTGCAAATTTTTCTAGAAACTGGTTAGCCTCATCGTTCTGTACCATCAGGAAATCTATAAGATTTATAACAGAATTTCACATCTTATTAAATCCAGAAACCTCGTTAGCTTTTGACACAATACATGCCGATAAACAAAAATCATGCAGTCATTGTCGCGGGTGACGCCTTTTCGGTAGCGGTACTATATATCAAATAGGGATAAGTATAGCAGGTTCCTTCGGAAGATTATGACGCGAAAATGTAAATAATTATTTTTTGTGCATGCAATATTTCGTGGACGGTTTCTTTGGCGGACGGTTGGACACGATCTTCATACGAGCTCCAGCTCACCCCTATTCGAGGTGGAACAAAAGTTTTATAATAGGTGTGTGGACATCTTTGTGAATTATGACACAACATGAAGGTCAGAAACGATTGGTTTTCGCAAGTTGATATTAGTATCTACCTAGAGAAAATTATAATTGTTGATATTTTGTGATCAGTGTTATTTTTATGATTCAGATACAGCGTTAGGTACAATGCCTCGTATATTAGTGAAGAAAACGGGAAGGGGTTATCATTTAAAAAAATCAGTGTATTCAGTTGATTTCTAATTCATATTATTTTTAACAAATCAAATTCAATGACCTATTTTTTTGTTTTGGCTGGTTTCCGGGTTTTGCCGTGGTCTTCTTTGGTTTAAATCTCCATACGTTTCAACTGCAGCTGCGGCAGTCATCTTCAGTGGCGTGGTCGAAGTACTCTTCTTGACGTATCAACTGAAAACTGAGTTTTCACTTGATACCCACGCCAAAACTCGGAAACCAGCCAAAACATTGACGCCAGCCGTGAAAGCGTACATTCCTATTTTTTTCTTTCGTTTTTCATTGCACATTTCTGATTTCCGCCACTGCTCCCTAATTTTTCAGATAATTCATGTAATTTCCAATTCCAATGTTTTGAAGACTAATTGTGCAGTAATTGTTCTCTCACTTCTGAATAATTTATGTAATACCCATGCCATGCTCGAGTAATACCTCGCTTTCCCGTGTAATGCCCAATAATACCTAGGTTAGGTTTTAGGTTTAAATGTGAGTGAGCCCATATCAGGCTCTCCACTGCGGCCAATGGCCTATTGTGGCTAACTAATACCTAACTTATTCCTCTAATGCCCGAGTAATACACCAGTAATACTTGTAATACCCAATTATTCATAATTCTCAAGTAATGCATCTAATTCCCGACTAATACCCGAGTGATACCACTAATACCCTAATCGTGTACACCAAACCACACTTGTTTGAACTATCCTATTTTCCACACTAGTTATACAATATACTATGTATTATAACATTCTGAAAATATTCTGCTGAACATTTCAAAGGAGATTTGAAGTTCTCAAAATTCTGAATTTTCAAATGGTGTACAGGGGAGAACAAAAATAGGAACTTTGATCGAGAGTAATCCACCCTTATTTTTTAAATGATCGAAGAAGAAGAAGAAGTTGATTAGAATCAAAAATAATATTGAAATTTGGAATCACAGCCACCTACGCAACAGAAAATGTTTTCCTTAATTATTTATAATTCTAGCCTCATAAAGAGTACTAGTATCTCATATGCACCTTAGGCGCATCTCTCATATTTCTACAACAACATTTCAATTACTCTTGATCAAAATTCCTATTTTGTGTTCTTCTCTGTACACCATTCACAAATTCTGAATTTTGATTACTCAAATAAGAGTTTTTCGCAAAGCATCAACTTTTATGAAGAATAAAATTTTCCTATTTCATATTATTATTATTATATTATTATTAGTAAAATCACATTTATTCATAAAAAGCGCCTCTATAAGTAGCAATACCTTATCTAAATACAAAATTTGATCCAAATCGTTGAAGCCGTTTTTGAGATCCAAAAATTATTATTATTATTATTATCAGTAAACTCGTGTTTTCCAAGAAAGTCGTCTATATAGATAAACTTAAAATACAAAGCCCTATCTACATACAAAATTTCTTCCAATTCGGTTGAGTCGTTTCCTAGATATCAAACTGCGAGTTTTGTTTACGAAAACTGTGCGATTTGTTTACCGTGCGTAAAGAGTTATTTACTGAGGCTGCGTGTCGTGTGTTTTTACCTATTTTCTACAGTGGCCGTAGGTGAAATCACATTACTCCATGTTCATCACATACGGATGATATCATTAGATGACGAATTATTATTCACCCTCATAATGCCGGCCATTCAACTTCGAAGTATCACGAATTTCCTAAGAGTGATTTTTTACCACATCAATAGTTTCTCTGTCGATATCTCTGCTTTTTGCATATCACGATTTTTTTCATGTTTTTGAGACACCCTGTATACCTTTCACCTATAATAAAGCGGTAACAAACTTCCTCGAACAATTTTTCAATATAAATTGTTTTTTTTAGTTTTTTTGAGAAATCTCGTATAGTCCATCTCAATATTTCTGCTTTTTGCATTTCATGATTTTTCCGTGATAATGTTAAGACACCTTGAATAGAACATTTTGATCATTCTGCTTTCGACATGTCAATATTTTGGGACACCCCTGTATTCCTTTTACCTATAATAAAGTGGTAGCAACCTTCCTCCCACCGAACAATTTCACAATATAGAGCGTGATTTATGTAGGCCGTGCATTAGAAGTTTTTTAACTTGCAGTTGGACTAGAAACTTGAAATTTGGTATGCTGTCATAATTGATCATGTGCGTTCTACCTCAAATGTTTTCAGTCCTACAACTATACAGGGTATGCCAAAAGTCGGTACCAACTTTCTTATTTTAAATGGAAACCTAATATTTTTTTGTCACGGTTCGATTGGCCTTCTGATTATGACTTCAGACAACCTAAGTTATGTTTACTTATCTATCACAGTTTTTGAGATATGTCCATTTTTCTGAAAAAAATTACGGCTGTAGTAGTTTACGAAAACACGTGTAGCCCGCAAACCGTTCAAAATTAGAAAACCAAATTTATGGAGCAGTTAGCTGGTAGTCCAGGCTAACACCTGATGTCCCATCGACGGTCCCATTTTGTACCATATGGGCGCAGGCGATTTTTGAATGACGCAATATAAAATTGTCAAAAACTCAATTTTTTCAAATGGCACCTACCATTTTTTTAAACCATTCGAAAGAAAATTGAATTTTAGGATGAGTTATTTCAGCATTCCCTATACCCAAGTTCCACCTCTATCGAGTTATTCAATAAAAATCAAGAAATTCCTTATCCTGTCGAATGCTTTTGTGTTTATTCAAGTATGCCATGAAAACAAAAAACAACTGTAAACAAGAAGGTGCTATTCTGTCAAAGTAAAAACGAGTCGTGCTAATTCTTAAATAAAGTTGATTGGAATATGGAAAATTATACAAACGAAGTAGTGTTTGACTTGTTTGTTATCCACGGCATGTGTCAAAAAATTGTGCAGCGAACTGTCCGAGAGTTTAATTTGAAATATCCAAACTTACCGAGGATGACACCGGGCAAGTTCTCACGATTGAAAACTAATTTTATACATTTTGGGAAGGTGGCTAGACCCGTTACGAGAGTCAAACCACTAACTGGCAATGACGATAATCAAATTACCATTCTCGGATATTTTCAAGCATATCCTCAAGCCTCAATACGAACGGCGTCTTTGGAATTGGGATTTTCATACTCTGCAATACAAACCATTTTACACCGCCATAAGCTACATCCTTTCAAATTTATACGATTGCAAAAATTACACCCAGGTGACTTTCCCCGTAGAGTAAACTTTTGCGAGGACTTATTACTCAAAATACAAGAGCACGCCGGATTCTTAGACAGCATAATTTGGACTGATGAGGCAAAGTTTTGTCAGCAGGGAGTTTACAATAGGCGCAATCGACATTTTTGGGCTTCTGAAAATCCACATATGGTGTTCGAAGTTGAAAATCAAGTACAATTTCGAATAAATGTGTTTTGTTTGGTAATGAACCAAGAGGTACGCTACTTTATGGTGGGGAAATCGAGGACCCTTTCTCTGGTCTGCAAGATCTCCAGATCTTACCCCTTTAGATTTTTATATTTGGGGTAGGGTAAAAGATTTGGTCTATTCTTCACCAGTTCACAATATAGATGAGTTGAGACTTAGAATAATACAGACTTTTGACAGTCTCGATCCCAACGAAGTCAGACGTGCTACGCAATCTATTGAAAGTAGAATAATAGAATGTTTGAACAGCAATGGTGGTCATATTGAACATTTACGCTAGAGTTCTGTCAATATTGTTCAATATTTTTGATTAAATTAGTACAATTTTCTTTTGTTTCCATGGCATACACATTCATTCTGCATGATAAGGCAGGCAGGGAATGCTAAAATAACTCATCCTAAAATTCAATTTTCTTTCGAATGGTTTAAAAAAAAATGATAGGTGCCATTTGAAAAAATTGAGTTTTTGACAATTTTATATTGCGACATTCAAAAATCGCCTGCGCCCATATGGTACAAAATGGGACCGTCGATGGAACATCAGGTGTTAGCCTGGACTACCAGCTAACTGCTCCATAAATTTGGTTTCCTAATTTTGAACGGTTTGCGGGCTACACATGTTTTCGTAAACTACTACAGCCGTAATTTTTTTCAGAAAAATGGACATATCTCAAAAACTGTGATAGATAAGTAAACATAACTTAGGTTGTCTGAAGTCATAATCAGAAGGCCAATCGAACCGTGACAAAAAAATATTAGGTTTCCATTTAAAATAAGAAAGTTGGTACCGACTTTTGGCATACCCTGTATAGTTGTAGGACTGAAAACATTTGAGGTAGAACGCACATGATCAATTATGACAGCATACCAAATTTCAAGTTTCTAGTCCAACTGCAAGTTAAAAAACATCTAATGCACGGCCTACGTAAATCACGCTGTATATGTAGGATATGAATAAGCGATTATTTTCAACATTTAGTGAAGAGAATGCCAATTTTATGGGTAAGTTGAAAATGAGGCAGAAGTAAAACAAAGTTTTTTTTTTGGCATGTATAAATGGGACCTGTAACACTACTTTAAAATTGTTGCATATAGTCCAAAAAGGGTATGGGTTGCTGCTTTAGTATAATAATTCCATATATACTAAATTATTCATCCGCAAACATCTCCGTAAAGTGCGACAAAACACATTTTAGGCACCCAAATACTCGCATATTATATTCGCATGAGAAGGTACGAGTCTTCAGAAACGATATGAACTTTTCGGCTCCGCCAGAACTTTCAGCGGCGGCTAAGGGTGAACCTGGAATTTGATGTCGGCGTTCAATCACGTTTTCTGAGAAAACGAGCGCATTTCAAAAGAAATTACCAGGAATAATTTTTGTGGGAAATTGTGGGAAATTGAATTGTTTTTCATCCTGTTGAGGTGTTTTTCCGATAAATCATACACTTAACAAAATCAATAAAAATCTATTTATATATTTTTAAATGAAAAAAAAAAAAAATGTTCCACCCCCGGAATTGTGGTAAACATTTTTTTTTCGTGTTTATCATGGTTCCAACTACTAGCATACCAAGTTTGGTGGTGCTACAATCGATTCTTGTCTCAAAACCCAATCGTACTGGATTATATACATATATCTCTTGAATGTATTTGCATGCGGAAAAGTAGCACTTTGCGCACTTGTTAGGAACTATTTTGTAATTTCTTATCAATATGGCGACTTTTTGTTTACATTTTGAATGTCAAATTGACGGTCATATTTGCACAAGTGTGAATATGAGAGTTGATATAGAGACTAATGCGAATATGAAAATCGTTGGTTCAAATTCATCAGTTATTACATTCAAAATGACCTTCTCTGCGGCAGCTTTAATATATTAGGAACATTGTCGATGCCTAAGTCTCTTAGTTTTTTCTGCAGAATTTGTAGAAATAAGTAACCGAAAACTAATAAATTTGATCAGAAGACAGCCTAACAGATAATTTAATCGTGACAACTTGTCAATTGAAAGTAAGATCCTGGAAGTGTCTACGCTATACCGTTTACCCGGCAACAAAATCACAACCATCATCCGAGACTCGTGTTATGCAATTCAATATAAATGTAGCTATTGTCCTATATGCCCTTATTCAGTAATACATTATATTACATGAATGTAGATTTCACCGAAATTACACAAAGACTTGTAGAGCGTGACCCATGTTAAGATGGAAGCATCATTCCAAAACTTACATTTTTCAACCGATTGGAATGATTTATTTATTTTTTCCCTAGGTGGACATTCAAAATTTCTAATAGGTCACCGAATTTCATGAATAAATCTCCATTTCTGGAGTGAACTAATCTTATTTTCCAAGGCCAAAAATCCAAAAAATTAATAGCAATATTTTTTAGAAGAGATCTGACTACACCACTGACTTAGAGATATTTTCAAATGGTCCATATATGAATTACGTTGAAATGCATCAAGCGATAAAAAAGTTATGAGGGAATGAAATGTGAAAAATATGTCGTTTAATCAACCCACCAATTCAATTTCAGAACTTTTATCAAAATTGAATATACCACTGTATTCAAGTAGTCTCGATTTATTACTGGTCAAAATTTTATCCAAATCTATTCACGAATAAAGGTTAGGTTTAAATGTGAGTGAGCCCATATCAGGCACTCCACTGCGGCCAATGGCCTATTGGCATAACATAATAAATTTTGAAAAATATGTTAATGGAATGTCATTTTATCTCATAATTTTTCATTCTTTTTTTAGCAACAGATTCCGATGAAATTATGCTTAGTGACATTACGGGACTCCCTGAATCCAGTGGTGTAGTCAAAATTCTTATAAAAGTTATAAAATTGTGGGTTAATTATATCTCAAATTTCAATCTCCTGAAAAAAATTTATTTGATAACGCATTTCAACGCAATTTACATATGAATCATTCAAAAATGTCGCAAATCCTGTGGTCTAATCAGAATAAAAAAAAATCGCTGGTAAGTTTTTTAGATTCTTGACCTTGAAAAATAAGATCAGTTGGCCCCGGAAATGGAGATTTATCTATGAAATTTGGTGTCCTAGTGGACTTTTTTAATGTCCACCCAACGAAAAAAAAAATCATTCCAATCGGTTGAAAAATGCAAGTTTTATGAGGGTGCTTCCATCTCAAATGGTTCACATTGTATATAACACATAGCAAAATGGCTAGTTTTTCGCACACGACGTCTTGGACCAATCTCGCTTCGATCTTATTCCAATATCCATGTCTGGTGCAGAAAATACGCTCATTTCGTAACTTGTTATATAAATAGTTATATTCTGTAATACTACTTTGTACAGTTGTGACTATACGGACACAATATCTACCCGATACCGCGAAACCGATATATATTCACTCAACACTGAAAACGAAATAAAGGGAGCTTAAAAGGCTGTCTTCATGAAAAATATGAACTTGCTGGAGGATTGATTTGATTCAGTTATGTAGCTGTTGTACCTACCATTATATCTGTTTCCTCTGAATCAGACTATAATGTCTGGGATTGTGCTGAAATTATGTCTTGCTCTTACTGTAATTCATATATCTGTCATTATTTGTGATAATTACAATATATTGAAAGAAAAATAGTACATCCATTATTAATTGCAAAATATAGAAACTCGTACCAAAACCTTGACGACAATTTTGTTTGATCTGTTTAAATGATGATCATAACTTTGCATCCCCGATACGTCCCTCGACAAATACATTGCGTTTAACCTACAACTTCGCTGTTTCAATTGGTAGAACATCCATGATTTTGTATTTTCATCAAGTCGGGTTGTTAATGACACTTGATAATGGGTGAACTATATGAAGACGTTGATTTGATGTGGGCGACACTTAAGGAAAATTATTCAGTTGATTCAATTCAGATCCATATACAGGGTGAATTACCACCATTTAATGAAAATTCAAATGGGATACTTGTCTGTCTTGTACGAAAGACAATTTTCATATATACGCCACTGGATCAGTGGGGTTGTGTGAACACAGCCATATGCTCCCGCGGAATGTAGTCATTAGCCAATGCATGCGCGCTTGCAGTGTTGCAACATGTTAAGATCTCCGAGTGAAGAATAGAATAGAATTGATAGTGGGTCGTTCAGTTTTTCTTGATCTGTCTTGGGTGTACAATGTACATCCATTGCACTACAGCACAACTAATACCCAGTGCGTCCCAAGTAGCACAGTTATATTGGGACAATATTGTGAAAATGTTGGCAGAATATTCATATGTAATATTGGCGATAACAAAACTGTGAAAATTTCGCGATATTATATTATATTATATTTAAAAATAATATTCTTGAAGCAATATTAGCCTAAAAACATTGAGCGATATTGTTAAAAAAAAAATTGTTGATATTGTTTTTTCCGTTAACCAGCTGTCGTCGTCCCCTTACGAACGGCAGCCCTCAAAAGTCGAAACTTGTGCGAGCCATTGGAAAATAGTGATACAATATTATAAAAATATTGGCAACATATTCAAACGTAATATTGACGACATAAAATAATTAATATTCCACAATATTGGCCCAATATAACTTGGACATTATACAAATAATATTGGAGATATATTATGGAAGCAATATTGGCCTCGAAACATTTAGCTATATTGATACAATATCATTTGGATATATATTGGTAAAATATTCAAAGTCACTATGTTGAATTGGAAACATTGATGTAATATTTCCAAAAAATGTCGAATAAGTTCTACAATTACATTTTTCCTTCAATTGACAACTGCAAAGCATTGGCGCAGCCAGAGGAGGGGGCTTTGGGGCCACAAATTACTACAAACTTCCTTTATCAAATGTGAGAATGAAGTTGGTTGTTGGAAATGAAATTGCAGCGTGACTCCCAATAGGACATTGCAAAAATAAATATTTTTCACAACACATAACACAACCCTCGCCATAGTGGGTGGAGAGCATCATTTTTGGAAAGTGGTCGTAATTCACCCTGTTTAAGATGTGAATGATATTCAATAATAATTAAACCTAATCATGTAATAAAAATAAATGTGTGGTGGTATTCAGTTGTTGGGAAACGCGTAAGTAGAGCTTCTGTAGCGTGTTTTCCTACAACCATATTGCTAAGAAAAAAAACTTAATTTCGCTAGGCAGATATAAAATCAATGATCAATTCACAAGAGAGTGGATAGACAATCACGTGAAAAGGGCACAGGTATAAATTTAGAATTTGTATAGAACCTTAATAATATTACTTCAGGCATATTTCAGTAGATTGATTCAAAAATTACTTTTAAATCATCAAAATAATTATGATCAATGAAGCATCTAATTTTTTTCTCGTTTTTTTTGTTCCTATTTTTGGTATTTCTGAGTTCAGAGGATGTTGATTAACAAGTTTTGGTCCAAAACAAGTAACAAAGCTTTGGAAAGCTAAAGTAATTAGTTTACACTACTTCAGTGGAAAATGTTGGAGACTTGCGAAATCGGATAATTATTGCTGGGTGTAACTCAATGAGAAACGACCGTGTTAGTTTTTGAAAGAGTTAGGCAGTCACTGAGGAAAAATATTGGATTCTTGTATTCTCACCAACCTTCACATGTAATTTTTTGTAATAAAATATTGTTTTTGTCGAAATTTTTGTTCGCCGTGTATCTTAGACAGAGCGGATTTTCCGAAATCATCACCGGACGAAATTTTCTTAGACTGGTCCAGGAAATGACCCTTTGCATTTTTACGTATGTTTGGTAAACACCCTATATAAAGATGCCCAGGTAGAATTTCATTGATATGAAAGCAATTAGACTAAACGATTATTACTTATGTATACTTGTAAAAGAATACTTGGTTGCTAACGCATTTTCTCGCTTATGGCAATCGAAAGAATAAAATTTGATATCGAAAAAAACAAATTAAATAAAATAATCCCATAAGCTGGTCAGCTGTTAAAGAGTTAGGATTTTTTTTTCATTTGTCTAGCACACGTCCGATCACTAAATTTTAATTTTTGAGCTCAACACTGACATAATTTTCAGTGGTTATGGTTAAAATCCCCGAAGAGAGAAAACGAATTAGCAAATTATATCATTGATGACTCATTATCTGACGGTCTATAACTATGTGTGGGTCAAATTTTGCAACTGATTTTTTACCCACTTCTAGTTGTTCGAATAACTTGAAATTTATCGGGTGTTTGTAATTTCAGTGACAATGCATTATGAAATGTTTTATAAAGAAAAATAAAAAACGGCGGCTCCAATATGGCGGATGAGTTTTGTGATTATGGTCCGGTTCGATTTAAAATTGGTATATAGGTGTGTTCGGGGTCGGAGATTATGAATTTTTTGTCAGAATTAAAAAAAGTCATAAATTCAACATGCAGCTCCAATATAGCAGGCGAGTTTTGGGATTATGGTCTAATTCGATTCTAAATTGGTGTGTGTGGTGGCTTTCGGGGTCGAAGTTTATGAATTTTTTGTCAAAAATCATGAAAACATTATGGCGGCTCCAATATGGTCGAAAGATTTTGTGATTATAGTCCAATTTGATTCTAAATTGTTATGTGGAGGTTTTCGGGGTCAGAGATAATCATTTTTTTGTCGAAATTCATGAATTCAATATGACGGCTCTAAGATGGCGGACGAGATTTGAGATTTTAGTAGGATTCTATTCTAAATTGGTATGTGGAGGTTTTTGGGGTCGGATATGATGAATGTTTTGTTAAAATTCATGAACTGAATATGACGGCTCTAATACGGCGGACCAGTTTGGTCATTTCGGTCTGATTCGATTTAAATTTGGTAGGTAGGGGATTTGTGGGTCGGGGATTATACATTTTTGGTCAACATTCATGAATTCAAGATGGTGCCTTCAAGATGGCCGAAGAGTTTTGTAATTATGGCCGACTATCTTCAAAATTGGTATGTGGGATCATGAATATCTTGTTGAAATTCATAAATTGGAGATGGCGGATTCAGAATGGCTGAGAGTAAATATTCAGATGGCTTCCTCATGCAAGAGCTAGATAGCTTAAAACTAACTGGAAACAGGCCTTGTAATAACCAATCTTTATCAGAAATCTATAGATAGCTGCGTACTAACTGAAAAACAGAAAATAAAATATTTGTAGAAAAAAAATCAAAGACAGGCTTTTATTCAAATGCGCTAAAAAGTAAAAAAATAATATATTTATATGTTTAATGTAGGTTATTCTGTCAGTTACAGATTTGAAAGTTTGCCGCTTCCGTATTCGAACTGAAAACGTTGCGCGGCAAGCTTTTGAATCTGTAACTCACAGAATAACATAAAGAAATTATTTTTCACTTTTTAGCGCATTTAAATGAAAGCTTGCCTTTGAAAAGTTTTTTTTTGTTATTAAAATTTTGATTATATTTCTTTACAGCTTTCTTTCATTTGGTAAATCTGGATTCATCCTATCCAAAATTTATTTTTTATCATATACATTGTCTTGGTTCATTGAGCTATACCACAATTTCTGAGTTATCTTCATGTTCATCATTCTCTATAAGTACAAATGTTATGAAATATGCAACATGGATTTATGATTGATCCAGTACAGATTCACCTGGTAGATAAAGCAATACGCAATGCTTGAGCAAACATCTGTTTTTCATAACACGGTGGCATCTTTCTACAAGACTCTGTTCTTGTATTTGGTGGTCATTTCTCAATGGAGTCAATAAGGGATCTGATTAGTGGGCGCAGAACTTCTGCAAGGTTTCTAACAATTGGTTTCGAGTAACTGAATATCCTATTGAACTGTGAATCAGAAAAATTGAACGGATTTCCTTTCCTCCAAGATATCCTGCTGCCCGCATCCACTTCGTGAGCATTTCCTGTTAAAGTTCTAGCAGATTTTAAACTATTTTTTTGATAGCAGTATCAACAGATTTATAAGAGGAACACTTTCATGAATTGATTTGACTTTTTGCTTTATTGTGGATACCCAGCCATTCCTTCATAACAGACAATGACAAAGCTGACCATTTGGCAAACATGGGACGGACCGAATCAGCTACAAACTCCCCCAAGCGGATTTTAGAGAATTTCTTCCGATGCGCAAAGCAAGTTTATGGGTCAACTGGTTGACGGTATATTCTCGTCTAGGTCAATACAAAGATACTGCCTATTACTCCTCAGCACCACACCCGCTAAAGACACCATAGTTCAATTGGTTAATTTCAATTCATGTCCACGAGGACTCATCACCACTATAAGTAGAATGAGGAGTGAAAGGTCATGATAGATGTGACTGTGGTGAGAGACAAGATCTATGGCATATTTTCGTCATATGCCACATAACCAAGATAATATACTCGTACCGCTGTCGCTGAATGACTTACTATTTGACCACTTATTCGCAACATAGAGGCATTATACTCCTTCCTATCCTCATCACACCTTAAGCTGTAGCCAATATGTGCGTAGTGTTTGAATTGTATGCAAAGACATTGGTGATGGAAATAACTAAAGTGATTATGCTCTGTTTGGAGCTTTTATTGTATTGCATGGACATTTCAAATTCAGACTTCAAACCTATTATTATATGGATTACCCACTTAAATTCGACCCAAATATGGGTGGGTTTCACCCAGGCTCACTTCATTGTGACCACATTTGGCTCTAAAAGTGATGTGTGTTACCAACTGGCCGGATAGGCCATTAACAGGAAAATAAGGAAGGAAGGAATAATCGTGACATAACATAAATTCATACAGGCTGGAATCTAACCCCTTGTACTCCCGTGAAGACGGGTATAAAATGCCATTTCATAACGAATAGTAGGTGTGAAAAATTCGAAATCCGGAAAATTTTGGAAAGCGCAGTTCGAAATTACAGTTTCTTCCATCCGGCAGTTCCAGTATTATTGCGGCTCTGCTTCGGTCAACTGACGTTCGGCGAATTGCGGTTTTTAAAATTTCGAAGAATTTTCCAACACAATTTAAACTTCCCATAAATTTTTTTCGAATTTTTCACATCTGCCATTCGTTAAAGAATGGCATTATACACCCGTCCTGCAAAATGTTGGATTATACCCTGTATATTCGTGCGAACAGTACTCACTTTTTTCCCGTGGAATTTATTATTGAAAAAATATTCTAAAATCAAATATCTACCGTTTGCCTACCTATGTGTATATACAGTATTCCCCATAAAGTTGGCTACATATGGAAAATTATTTTGTTATCGAAATTTCTGAAAAAGTCCATTGATGTGCATGTCCGATAACTCAAAAATCCGATGCGACTTGTATCACGTGACCTCAGATTTGGCGGGAATTTCAAAAAATTGTCTATTATGCCCAAAAATGGGTAAAATCGACAAGATCTCGAAAAATTTTATTTAGAAAATGTGTTTGGGATCCAACGAGAACCCTACGTAATAATTTTGAACAAGATTAAAACAAAATTGAAAAATATCATTTTATTCCTCTACCTTAGTAAGAAACATTATACTTTCTCTTTTATCTGGAAACAGCTTCAATAATCTGAATCACATGAATTTGGGTCGGAATTAATCAAATATTTGTGAAATAAATGTTATTAATTAGGTGTAGTCATGCTTTGTATATTGATGCACATGAGCATATTCAATATTCTCAACACATATATAAAATTTGAACCAACTAATATTTGAAATTGAAATTTAATAATACATTATTTATCCTTTGCTAGATTTGCTAACCAATATAAAATTTAGTATGGATATCAGTTGGTTTGAATTGTATTCATGGGTTGAGAATATTCAATAAGCTCATGTGCATCAATATACAGGGCATGACTTCAACTAGTGACAAGACTACTTAAATCCTGTTTTCATAATTAATCTTCCGCAAAATGTCTATTTCAAAAATATTTGATTAGTTCTGACCGAAATGTATGTGTTTCAGGTTATTGAAGATGTATACAGATAAAACAAGAATTATAATGTTCCCTAGTAAGGGTAGAGAAATAATATGGTGTTTTTTATTTTTGTTTCAATCTTTTTCAAAATTGGTAGATATGGTTCTCGTTGGATTCCAAACACATTTTCAACTTTTTTTGAAATTTCAGGTAAATCTGAGATCACGTGATATAAGTCGAAACGGATTTTTCAGTTGTCAGACATGCAGGAACGAACCACCAGTAGAATTTTTCAGAAATTTCAATAACAATTTTTTTTTTCATATATAGCCAACTCTATGGCAGACACTGTATATTCGGGAAAAAAGGTCTCAGTTTTTCCCGTGGGAAGAAAGTATTTCATAAAATATTCTAAAATGAAATATCTACCTTCACCTATTTGTATATGTACATATTTGGGAAAAAGTACTCATGTTTTCCCGAGAAAAAGAGTAATTTCATACAAAGTTATTTTTTTTCCATTACAGAAAAAACATATTATTTGATGGCATTGTAGTTGAAACGATTTTTGCATCTGACACTTGTTTTCAAGAGTACCTTGAATGTCATCGTGAAGAGAACTTTGGATTGCACCTGATAGTCAGGTCAACTATATCTATAGATATGAGAGTAAGTAGGTTACCCTATTTTCCCGTCTTCCACTTTGCTCTTGCTGACAATTAATGGTTTACGTTACGTACGTTCATGTGAACTTCTTGTATGGGATTTACTCTGTTCAACTTTTCATCAAACAATTCCCAGAAAGTTTGAAGGATTCACAGATCATTGAATAGAATATGTTATAAGTATATGGAACTTTCTTCAATGAATCGTTTAATTTTTTTTTTGTCAATCAGCAAGGTGAGGCGAAGTGAAAAACAAGCCCTTGTGGCCTAAAGAGGGCATAAAGAACCACTGTGTGGTCACAATATCACATATTTCAGTGGATTGAACCTTTTTTGAGGGATTATCCGACATTTCAAGGAGTCTGCGCCTCGTGCATACTTCTCACATGCATTTTAGGCAATAAATTCAATAAACCCACTTATATCAGTACTTAATAATCTCAGTTTAGAACAGAATCTTCAGTTCGTCTTATTTTGATTAAAAAAACACAAAACACCCACACGATCGGATATTAGATACCTATCCTGAATTTATTAGCAAGTAACAGAGTATTTCTAAAGAACTAACCGATTCATTTCAATTGTTCCTACAAAACTACCGGTAATGAACCAAATATGCTTGTGCGTGAACATTTCCAGGAAGTATATATATATATTAATCCACATTCTAGCACTCGTTCTACCATTAACAACAAACATTCTCGCAGAATGTCAAAACAACTTCCATAATAAAAGATATCAGCCTTGTAATCGGAATCATAGACAACAAATTATAGTAGCAAGCAAACGTAGATATTCACGAATATCCATCCCATAGGTTGTAATATTTAATGAATGAACGGTCCACCTAGTAGGCTGCATGGTGGCAGGGATAAAAATCAATTACTGAGCTGAAGCCATTCCAAACAAAGTGCAAATGCCCACTTACCAAATGAAATCCTTGCAATGCGAACAGAACGTCGGCTGCTTGAAAAATCTGGGAATGAACCGATGATCTTTAATATTGTAAACATTTTTCTTTTTTAGGGCACCTTTTCTCCCGCGTAACCGTAAACCAAATTTTGTATTGAGATCACTGGCATCATCGTTCATGTTGTCTTCTTCCGCCATAGCTATCGTTTAATTGATTAAATATACAACAGACATGTATTATTTTTACTATAGCACACAATAACAGCAAACAGCACACTACCCGTCAAATGTCAATATTCAGGTAGTATTATTATGAAGTATATTTAGGTGCAACAGTTGAGTTAAAACTGCCGCACGGTGAACACAACTGTTCTTTCTGCTTGCCAATTTCCTGTGCGATAAAATGAGACAAAGCGAACGTGCGGTAGCAACCAGAGTTGCGCAATCGCATAGATTGTATTCGATTGGGATACGCTGTTACATTACCTTACCCTTCCAGAAGGGCTTTGGTTCTTTATCTACAGATTTTCAGTGGCATTGCGCTTACGCAACGTGTTCTCTTCAGTTTTTGGCTTTTATGTGAACACTGGTTTTATCTGGAGCTTGTTTAGATGAAAAGTTACACGGAATTAATATCTCTCATGAATGTTATAAAATCCTAATAATGCCATAGGCGTACCTGCACTTCTTTCTTTCTGTAAGTAGGTATTTGCTATTGAAATATCTTCTGGGAATAATTTCAAAGAGAGAGAGAGAGAGATGCAGGCCCGGATTAGGAATTACGACTAGTTCATGCAAATACGAAATTCGCAAAAAAATATATTTTTCTACAACTGTCAAAAAAGTCCACTTTTTGTGTAGATTGTGTGCGTGAAGTATTACAATATTTCACTATCAACATACGATTTCATTATTAAACGGAAAAGCGTAAAAAAGTGCACTATTTTTAACGGCTGTTGCTAGGCAACCGACAGTTTCATGCAACAACAGTGACAGATCTGAATAATAACGAATTCCTGTCATAAAGCCAGTTCTCATTTTCTTTGGCAACTATTAACCTATAAATATCTGATATACAAATGTTTCACCAATAATATTCTTAGCATTCTTACTATTAAATAAGTATTATCAAAATTCCAAACTATCACGGCGAATATATTCAGAGGTAATATAATAAGTGGTATGATTATTACCGATAATTTTTTGGAATATTAATGAATTGCAATCCCAAAGCTGAAAATACAACGAGTCCGCAGGACGAGTTGTATTTTTTGGATTGGGATTGCCAATGAATTGATATTCCAAAAAATTATAGGTTTTTAATCATACCACGAATTATATTTGGGACGACAATATATAGATTTGAAATGAAGAAAAATCGTGTTACCTAGTAATTGATGCTTTACTTCTAGCCGTATTCAACGGAATACTCTTTTCCACGGCCTCATCGATGATACCAATGGACATTTGTCACCAACGATCGCTCATATTGATAAATGAAGATAACTAGTCAAAACACATTAATTTGACGTTTATAATTTAAATCATTATTTTCACTTGACAGATAGTAAAACAAAAACTAAGCAGGTTTATCACCGTGAAAATACAGCGACAAACTATATTTTCACTGTAGTTCCGATTGTATTGGCTGAATTTCAAAATTTGAAATCCACTGATTGGTTGTTAAGCAAGGAAATATATTGTCAGGGGTAATATAATAAGTGGTATGATTATTACCGATATTTTTTTGGAATATTAATGAATTGCAATCCCAAAGCTGAAAATACAACGAGTCCGCAGGACGAGTTGTATTTTCTTGCATTGGGATTGCCAATGAATTGATTTTCCAAAAATTTATAGGTTATTAATCATACCACGAATTATATTTAGGACGACAATATATCGATTTGAAAAAAAGAAATGAAATGATTTTATTTTAATTCGTTACACTTAAAGGTTTGAATATTGAAGGTACAATTTTCGAAAAAAACGCGTGGACCTGTCTTTGTTGAAACTTCGGTATTGGTAGTTGTAGCTATCACATTGTTTATGGAGTTAACCTTGTTTATTCTATTACAGTCGAGACTAGTTTCTTCCATATTTCCTCTCATTTTGTTTACAACTTCCTCGTGAAGCTTAGGCTGTATTGTAAGGTATGGAGCAATGGAATTAGAATTACCATGACCAGTAATTTTGATAAGTTGCTGATCTGAAACACCTGCGTTTGCAAGCTGTGTAACTGCGGTAGATCGGTGACTATGATTAGTGATTTTCCTTCGCTTTGTATCAAGCCCAGCTTGTTCTGCAGTATTTTTAGTCCATTTGGACAACTCACAAATCCCCACGGGAGTATTTTTGTACCAACCTTTAGAATCGACTAATTTCCAATTAGGATTTGGTGTAATGAACAGTCTGTCTGTTGTAATATGCGGCGGACGTTTCTCCATCAGCTTTCTGAATAAACGAACTGGACATATGTCTGGGTCAATTTCATTGGGAGTCAGCCATTTATTATTAGCACAACTTCTTGCACCTCCTTGGTTAGTCTTTGTAAATACTGGATTGTACACTATTCTTCCTGTTTCATTGCCGTACTTGTCAAGCTCTTTCTGAAAATGCGATACTAAAGCATTCGCTGCTTCGTTGCCTCTCCAAGCAAGTTCGGTAGCAACCCTGCAGGTGAATCTTCGTCCCAACATTTTTGCAGAGATGACAGTTCCTCCTTAGTAAAAGCAGCAGCGCTTTGTTTACGTTTCTCCGGTCTCATTTGTAATCTCGTGTGTCCCTTGCACCTTTAAATTCTAGGTCACCAAATGGGTTGAATTTTTTTCCATAGCTTTTCAAACAACTTTCTTGTAGTTCCTTGGCAACAGTATTCCAGTGTGTTTTGATAACAGATTCTTTATAGTCTGTAATTTCCGCATATTACAGGCATAATCTTTCAAAATATCAGCCAGCTCCGCAATTGTGGTATTTGCATTGATAACATAATCCCTGTTTGTGCAAAAATTGTTGAATTGCCTGGTAGTTGATACTTTATTTCTTGTCGTATTCCACGGAATACTCTTTTCAACTGCCTCATTTATAATGCCAATGGACATTTGTCCTCAACGATCGCTCATATTGAAAAATAAAGATGAATGTCAAAACACATCAATTTGACATTTATAATTTAAATCATTATTTTCACTTGACAGATATTAAAACAAAAACTAGGCAGGTTTATCACCGTGAAAATAAGGCGACAAGCTATGTTTTCACTGTAGTTCCGATTCTATTGGCTGAATTTCAAAATTTGAAATCCACCGATTGGTTGTTAAGCAAGGAGATATATTGTCAAAATAATAGCATATATACCTCTAAGGAACTATTGGACCTAGCCTACACTAGGTAATCCAAGGTAGCTATGGCTGCTTGGCCGTCAGAAACTAGTTGACAACAATAATTATTGAAATTAGTGAAATTGGGCATCTATCCACATAACGAATTCTTGATAACTATAAATTTAATTTAAGTGGAAATGAAAAGTGATGAAGATTGAACGGAGAAAGTTGTGGATAGTGCAAATATGAGATTTGCTTGACATAGTTCAAAGAAAGAAAAATGTATTCGTTGCTTCACGAGAATTGTTTATTCATTTTAAATACAAATTTAGGAAAATGAAAAGTTACTTCGATGGACTAGTTATTCGAAAGTCAAGTCAACATTATTAATAATAATATTGACCTCGATGAATATGTTATTTTAATTTTCGCTTCAAATTTTTCATTTTGCGGGATAGTGTGAAGAGAAAGGGATTTCGACTCTGTCGAAATTATTCGTTTCATTTGTTTGAAACTCAACTCTCCCATACTCTTCGAACTTTGTTCGAATAATGAATCAATAAAAATATGCCAAATTCATTTCGTATTTGCAAAAAAATATTAATTGGTTATTATTTTTTGTAGAAAAAATACTGTATGAAACTCGTAACTGAAGTGTTTTTTTACTCATAGGAATGCCATGTCAACATTTCCTACTCGTATCACTTTACTCACCTGATACATAAATTACTATTTTTTTCCATTCCATTTCATGGAATTGAAATGAACAAGAGATATCGCATTTGCATGAACTAGTCTTCATACCGCTTCAAGCAGAACATATTATGCAGCTCCCATTCCAAATGTTTGGTTACTACTTTTTCACATTATCATTGTGAAGGAGAAACAATATACAGTATACATTTGAAAGCTATGTGAGATGTGAGAAATGAAAATGTGTTCAATATAGGTCATAATATAAAGAAATAACTATAAAAAATATAGAGCATTATGATAAGTAATAGAACTAAAAAAAAATCCTATAGAAAAGAATATAAAACGTTATTAATAAATAGAACAAAAGTAAAAAACGTTAGACTATTTGAAAAACTTGATACATCAAGGGGAGAAATATAACATTGTACTTATACGTTTCCTGCAAGCTTTGTGACTGGAAAATTGCTCAATAAGATCATCAAAGTTTAAAATAAATGAAGAGAAATTTTGTATAACAGTGTATAATTTCTGAAATTACAAAGCGCTTTCCACTTTCGTCATCTTCAGTGCTCCCTGGAAGTAAATACTCTGATTGTATGAGGAATTCTTGAATTCAAATGATTTTAAAAATCAGGTTATGAAATGTGGAAAAATATCATGAATTTCGTTGAGTACTTACAAGTCAGGTAACAGGAAGTTTTACAATTTGTGAGGACCTTCTAAATATAACTAATAACATTTGTGCTTGATTCTGACAAAATCATGTTAGAAATCAGAGACCATGTGAATATATCAGGTTATATCATAGACATTATAACTGTATGGACTGGGCATGAGAAAGAGACAATTGAGGACAGAGTAAGAACAAGGATGGAGTAGTTAGGGGAAAATGTCTATGATCCCGACTGCGAGAATTTGATTATGATCTCGAATGCCGTTTGGTAGTCTCCAAAAATAGTTGCAAACCCGATTGAGAACCATTATTACGAAATCGAAATTCTGACCTATTATTGCACCCTTTAAGCAACGAGACAAACATGTGATAAAATAATAGAGAGATATTGCAATAACGTCAAGCAGTATTTGAGGTAACTTTATTTTAATAGTGACTTCCACTATTTACACGTGGTTGACACACGCGTCCATTTATTCATAACATAAATTAATTTATTTCAGAATTAGATAGAATTATTCGTCAAAAGGTAAGGGCTACCTTCCCTAGCACGCACAAGTCCCTTGAAGACTTCAGAGGGTTGCTCGTAAAGGCCGATTCAGATACATGATTTTTGGCCCTGCATGAGAAATTAATACCCATCGCAGTTCACACTTGTGCATGTCGGCGTGCGTGAAAAACGTGGGGTGATCACGCACAGAATTAGAACATGTTTTAGTTCACATAATGAAAGATTCAGTGAAATTTACGACGGGATAAAAACTCAAATGTCGTTCCTCTAGCATTGAGAAAATTAATACAGAACCCGAGAAAATATGACCTGGTGATAGAAACGCAAGTGAAAGACACATATGTGAATGGTCTTGCAGTTTTGAACATATGAAATATCCCACCCAGCCTCTTTTTGGGACTTACTTTACAATTATAGGCTGCACATGAAGCAGGCATAATAATGCTTTCTCGCACGCGACTGCCGTTAAGCAGTCGAGTGCGGGAAAGACACTTTCCGCATGAGTTAGGAACAATACTTTTTCTACAAGCGTAGGAAACAAATTCATTTTTTCAATTATTTATTCATGCAAATGGAAACAACTAACAAGAGTAACATTTTCTATCCACTAATTATTCGTAATATTTATTGTAAATGTACAATTTGATGCATTATGTAAATTTATAGCGGAAGCCAGCATATTTTTTGAAGATGGCTGATTTCCTGAAGAAGAAGGTAACTCGGGCAATACATTATCGAAAGAAATCGAATGTGCAGGCACAGGCATCAAATCGTCGCCGATCGATATAGACGTGGATGGTTCTAAAATGCACCCGGAAGACGATGTAGTGTTCAAATTGAGAATTTTGTTGGACATTTCTTTTTTTCGATTGGTGGAGTCTTCTAAATACCCCTCTGCAACTGAAGTCGATTTCCATCCTCCTAGTCGTTTGATATTAGTTATACCCACACCACACTCAGCAAGTAAAGTGGCTGAGGAACGCCTGAAGCTGTGACCAGTGTAAAGCTCTGGATTTTGAAGGCGTAGATATACTGCTATTTCGGAGGGTATCTTTCCTATGGGATTGATTCCTACACATTGCACAGTACATTTTCCACTTTTGTAATATAAGAATAAACGACGGTGAGGAGTCTCTTTTGGACGTAAATGTACATAATTTCTGTATACGTTCAAAAAATAACCATCATTTGCTTCTTCAGATATCACGAAGGATCTAGAGGAATGATTTTTGGAATCCTTGATATTAACAATTATCAGGTTTTCTTTGTCGTCTATGTCGTCAATGGTGAGTTTTGTCAGCTCTTCTCGTCTGCAAGCACCAGCTAATCCAAAAATTGCTACTAACTTAATCATGAGGTATATGTCATCGGGTGCTTCAGTCATAAATTTTGAAACGTCTTCTTGAGTGAAGATTTTGGCCTTTTTCGGTCGAAAACCGACATTCTGTCTTTTAATGAATGCAATTATTTTGTAAAATTTGCTAATATCCATATTTTGCTTTACTTTGAATACACTCTTCAACATTGAATATCTTGCCCATAAAGTGTTCGGCTTCCATGTTTTAGACATTTCTAGAAAATATGCCAAGAATACTTCTTTAGTTGGTGTTTTCACTTTTTTATTATTGCACCATTCAACTCGTGTATTGCTTCTCATACCTTTGTTTAGATTTCGTTGGCAATAACTCTAAGTTCGCATCTGCACGATTTCTTGTGGAAGTTCTTCATCAGATGAATAATCCATTGTGGCAATTTCACTGAATCGAAAATTTTATATAAGTAACGCTTTGTCTGTCACTCTGACAATTACAAATTTGTGTATTGATCGACATGACAACATCAATTGTTACCTACTCGTTATCAGATCAATCAAAGCCTATATATGGGGGGATTTTCATAACAATACATTTTCATTTATCAATATTTGTTAATTTTTTCAATAAATAGTGCAAAATGATGGATGATTTTGAACAAACTCACTTAGTATTGCAACAAAAAAGCTTGAACTTTCATATTTTGTCACCCACCACTTAGATTTTACGAGGATATCATATAAATGTTTTTCCCGCACTAGCGTGGGAAAAAATTTCCCGCACTAGTGTGGGAAAACTTTTCCCGCACAACTGTGGGAAAATGACACTTTCCAAACTGAATTGCATGCGAGTAGAGGGTGAATCACGCACGCTTGAAGCGGTATGAAGACTAGTTCATGCAAATGCGATATCTCTTGTTCATTTCAATTCCATGAAATGGAATGGAAAAAAATAGTAATTTAAGTATCAAGTGAGTAAAGTGATACGAGTAGGAAATGTTGACATGGCATTCCTATGAGTAAAAAAATACTTCACTCACGAGTTTCATACAGTATTTTTTCTACAACTGTCAAAAAAAAATAACCAATTCATATTTTTTTGCAAATATGAAATGAATTTGGCATATTTTTATTGATTCATTATTCGAACAAAGTTTGAAGAGTATGGGAGAGTTGAGTTTCAAACAAATGAAACGAATAATTTCGACAGAGTCGAAATCCCTTTCTCTTCACACTATCCCGCAAAATGAAAAATTTGAAGCGAATATTAAAATAACATATTCATCGAGGTCAATATTATTATTTATTTTTCATTTTCCTAAATTTTTATTGAAAATAAATAAACAATTATCGTGAAACAACGAATACATTTTTCTTTCTTTGAACTATGTCAAGCAAATCTCATATTTGCACTATCCACGACTTTCTCCGTTCAATCTTCATCACTTTTCATTTCTACTTAAATTAAATTTATAGTTATCAAGAATTCGTTATCTGGATAGATGCCCAATTTCACTAATTCCATTAATTATTGTTGTCAACTAGTTTCTGACGGCCAAGCAGCTATAGGTACATTGGATTACCTAGTGTAGGTTAGGTCCAATAGTTCCTTAGAGGTATATATGCTATTATTTTGAATATATTCTATAATGAACAATGTTTGTTGTAGTTTATCAGACAGTTCAGAAATAGTTCAACTACAGATTTCATTTGACTCTGTTAAAGAAAGGTCTTATTTCCAAACTGCAATTCAAATTCAGTTTTTTCAGCGTCTTTCCAGCAAGTTTTGATAACGGAGGCAGATACAGCCTCCGAAACGTCAACAATTTTCAAAAAAAAGAGAAGTATTCTTGGTTAATCTGATCTAATTTTTTCAGAAAGGCAAATTCAGTGTAGGGTTCGTTACTGACAAAAATTAATTTCTTTTAAGACAGCAGTCTTGTGAACGCAGTAACTCATCGGGCAAATTAATGAATTTGCCCTTCTACACTTGTACAAATTTCTTTGGATTAATATTTTTTCATTTTCAGATTGTGTAAGGTTACAAACCCAAAAAATCATGTAAAGAATGGGATTTCCTCCACAAAATCACACTTTCAATCAATATATACACAAAATAACTTGAAACAAATCTTTTAAAACACCATATGCAAACACAACAAGTACGAGTAGACTAACAAATAAGCGTACAAAATTGTGAATCTCGATTATATTTCCGTAGCAATAGTCATGCAGTAGTGATTGCATTATTTTTGATACTTCGAAAACGGCGTCATTGAGCCCCATCATTTCAGAATATTATTTCCTGCAATCCCGCGTCCTTTTTCCCCATAACTATTCCATCCTTCACAGTACCTCTTTTTCTGATGTTGTCCGCAGGGAGCTGTGTGTAAAAGTAACGTGACAGCCAGTCCATATCCTACATAACTATTATAAGTCTATGGGTTATATTTTTTGAAAACACAGCTATTTACCTGTCAAAAGTCAATGACTGAAAAAATTGATACCAACTTCAGGTAGTAATAAACTGAAATGGTTATTAGTGGAAGGGTAGACAACATGATTATAAAATTGGGGTAATTTTGAAATGTAAAATTTTTGAATTACTATTTGGGCTAAAATTATTATTGTTAAATTTTAAATGATTACCAAATGCTGACTTGTCAGGTTTTTTCAAGTGTTCGTTGATACGAGTTATGAGAGGCCTATGTAAGAAGCAGAGCAATCAGAACAGTTTAGCTTATAAACACCACTTCTTTTCAATTTGTTAATTTTACCTTTGGAATTTACAAGTGAGTTACTCAATTTGTTGCAAGATTTAAAAGAGATTTTGGTTCCAGGAATGGTTTCTTGTATGAATTTAGAAATGTCAATGCACAAGTTATATTAAAAAAAACATGGAAAAATCGTTGAATGTAGCAGAGTTGGGTAGTATCCCAATAGTTCTGTATTCGTATACTGTACTGTATCCGGATACTTTATATGTATTCGTAAGATATATTCGGATATTATTCAAAATTTTGTATTCAGTATCCGTATCCGTTGCCAAATTTGTAAGTATCCGAATACAAAATACTTTTTTCGATCTTCGGATACTATTAAATTATTCGATGAATGAGAACCAGACCAAACAGCCCCATTTTATGCAGGCGTATCTTGTCGCATTTTGTCGGGCATCTTCGAAAACGGTGAAAAACAATCTTAGCACTTTACAACTTCGAAAAATAAGTTATTAGAGTGTCTCATATATCAAAAATGTGCAGTATACCTCACTTGGGGCTTGTTTTCTTCCGTTTACGGGGTTGGGACACCCAAACTCGAAGTTCAGCATCCTCGAAAACGGGGTGAGATAAGGCGGTAAAAGATACCGATCAATCTCGTTGAATCAGAATCTATGTCGTATGTGCGTGGCCATTTCACAATTCCCATATCAATTATGCATTCCTGATAATATAACCCTGATAAAATTAATTTCATTTGTGAAAATTTTTTGTATCCATTTTTTAATAGCTAAAAATAAAATACTATTTTTAATTTTAGTTGTTTTCAGTTTTCCAATATTACTGTATTTATAACTCAATTAATTGCAATGAAAGAATACTGGTTAGTTATGAAACCTTTGGCTTTAACGTTAGATTTGTTATTAGGTGAAAATGTATCTTTTGGATACTTGTTGCCCAGTCTAATTTCTTTAATTAAGAAGTATGAAAAACTCATTGCCCAACCCAAAATAAATTGAAATATGGAGAAGAACATTCAGCAAAAATGTGCATAAAAAGTTTTAATATTCGTTTTGATAAAATTTTAAATTTGGAATGATCCAATTATAGCAGCAATCCAAAAATCTTTGGAAGATCTTAAAAAACGTATAATAAATATTGCAAAAAAGTACAACGAATCAGATGAAAGCGGGGACCAAAATGTGAACGACTTTTTTGATTTAATGGATTCCCAAGATAACGAGAAGTAGGCAGTAGTAGTACTATGAATTAACAGGGTACTGAGGATGCCAGTGAAAGTAGCAGTAAAACTACAAAAATTCAGCTGGAATTATTAAGATATCTGGAAGACAAAAGAACGAATTTACAAGTATTACATGAATACCCAATAGTGAAAGAAGTGTCACTTAAGTATAATACATGCTTACCTTCGTCAGCACCAGTCGAAAGACTTTTCTCTTTTGCAACTATGATTGATACGCAAAAGGGAAAAAATTAAGTGAACACTTTGAGGTAATGGTACTGACGAAGGCTAATTCAAACACAAAGGTAAAAGCTGAAAATATATTTTTTTCACTGAAAATGTTCTCTGTTTAAAAAATAAATATGAACAGTTTTTTGAGTTTCTTTCATTTCTTATCTATTTTTATCCCTTTTTGTTTTTGATATTCATGCCTGGTATTTTTACTTGTATACCTTAAAACACTATTTTAACTCTAACTCTGAAAGTATCCGTAAAGGTATCCGAAAAACGTATCCGTATACTAGTACGTTTTAGGTGAAAGTATCCGTAATTTTTTAAAAAGTATCCGGATACATTGAAAGTATCGGTATCCGGTATACGGATCCTTTTTTCCTGTATCCGACCCAACTCTGGAATGTAGGAGATATATCAGAAGTAGCATTGAAGGCTGTTTCAATCTCAAGTGTGAATTTTATTTTAGGGTGTAACATGTTGAGCATCATTATTGTTGCCTTTGATGAATACCAGACAGTCAACAACATAACGGTACCATTTTAAAATATTTTTAAATTTATCGATAATGAAGGAAATCTCTAAATTTTCCATGAAAATGTCAGCTAGAAAGGGTGACAGAGGGTTACCCATCGCCAGCCAAAAATGTCACTCGAAATCTCATGAAAAAATATAGACTAATTATGAGAATTTATAAGGATCTACGTGGAAAGTCTGTAACCTACAAGTACGTAACCCTGGCACATACACATTTTGGAAGGTCCTGTGAAAATTTATAAGTAGATGTAATTTATAAGCGTACCCGAATACATGTCATACGAGTTTGTATCAGGCAGTGGTTGTTATAAGATTCGATGAGGTATTCCACTTTCGATCACAACGATATTGTATACTCATTCACAAGCTTGTCAACGAATGAGAAATGTGTAGAAATTCACAACTTATTATCTTATTGGGTATCGTATTGTTACAGACCTGAAATTTGATAAAGACTTCTCGAATTGTTCGAGATCGTTCGATGAATTAGATGGAAAAATCTAGAAGCACTAACTTTTGTTCTGGATCAATCGTCGAACATTCTATTTGTGTTCTATTGATTTCTTAAGTTTTCTAGAACTTTATTTGTATATAAAAGCAATGCATTTGTTAGATGAGGGAAGTTAGTTAGAAAGTTACCTCGGATACAAGTATTTTGACAGTGACTTGTATTACAGTGTTGTCAAGTGAAGTTGAAATAATAAAGGCGAGTTTATACCAGAGTACACTTATTTTTGAACCCGAAGACGCAACAGTATGAAGAAAGTGGATTGAGGATTCGATGGTCTGTATGAGGAATTCCGTATTCAATTTTCTTGGTTATTTTGTGGAACAGTGGGATTAGGATGTAATGGTTTGGATCAGAAATTAGTTATCTAAATTTATGCGATTTCTATAAATTCTCATACAATTCAAAATAATGGAGAATTCACAATGTTCGATAAGAAAAGAAGGATACAAAGTATATGAGTTTGTTTTAGGCAGTGGTGGTGCAAAGAGACTATACACGATTCGATGAAGTATACCAATTTCAATTACAATAATGTTTTGAATTGAGGATAAAACACACAATTAATAATCTTATTCGGTATCGTATAAAACATTGGGTTCAGGATTTGATGATCCAATCTGTATTTGGAATTCCGTATCCAATCTTATGCGAATCGTATGAGATTTCATGAGATCCAACAGTAAGAGCATTGCGAAACCAAATGGAATATTATAAACTAAAAATTCCTAAGGATATTACCAAAATATTTGAAAAGATTATTCCTTTTTTTCTTTGGTTAAACCAGACTATTTCAAAAATATTTCAGGAAGATCACTATCACACCAGGAAAACCTATATATTTCAAAATGACTTCAAATGTGAACGATACATTTTTTTTGTCACAATCGGATCACCGAGAATGACTTTATCTACTTATTATTTTCCTCGTAAGTAAAATTCTTCGCTGATAAACCGTTTTCGTTAAAAAATATGAAATATTTACATTAGCAGTTCAAGTTGAAAAAAACTTTATTTCTGTATGTGCATTAGTAAATATAATGATCCATTGAATTTATTATCTTCATATGGAACGTGCCAGGAACAATATCGCAGAATATTTTTTTTTTAATAATCATGTGACTGCTATAAAATCTCATATGTTCTCATTTTCTCAGGGACACCGTCAAGTTGATTCATTGTTTGATAAAATCGTCCCATAACACAATTTTTTTGTGCAAATTCCAAAATTGAATATTCTCTATGAAAGCCACAAGGGAACCGCTCAAATTTTCCATCAGTTCCATCATTATTTCTATATCTTTTAGTCCTCTCAAAGGCATAAAAGAGAAAATCTTCACCTGAAATCGGTAATCTTAGACAGAATGTACCTATTCCAAATTGTGATTGTATCATTTTATAGCTACTAATCTTAAAGTAGACATTTACCTTATGCCTTACCTTTACCTTTACCTTATGCTATTCTGATTTTTTATAGTTTGTAGACACAAAGTTAAAAGAATTGTCAAAAGTGTAATTATATATTACCCCTTCATAATCATTGAAATCATTACGAAAGTCACTGAAGTTTTGGTAATTAATTGAAAGGAGAAAAGTCACGTTTGCCACATTCGCATGAATTTTTGATCAAATCCCACTAAATAAAACACCAACATAATAAGTTTGGATTCAAAATTAAAGAATTATAAAAAAGATTTTTTGAGTTTAATTGTCATCAAATGTTATTTTATATTCCTGAAATATTTTGAATTTTAGCAAAGAAATCATACTCTTTGATTCCAAAAGCACCCACACCGAATTTTAATGAATTTCAACCATAATTACAAAACTCGTCAGCCATTTTATTTTATATGTGAAAAAATGTCAAAATGCATTATCACCGGAACTATGTACACCTGCAAAGTTTGTGTTAACGACATCGAACTGAATTTTTTCGTTCAATAAAAATTTCAGAATGCATTGATTGAACCGGAATTATGAACACCTGCAGAGTTTGAAGCTCATCAGAAGTTAGTTTGAAATTGGAATTGAAGTACGAGCCTGTACATCTGAAAGAAGCATCACTCCTTACTTATATATAGTTATTTTGGAAAATAATAGCATTCCACCAACATTTTATGTGGTCTGTAGAAATGACAAGGAATACCATAAAAACTATATAAGAATACAATGAATAATGAATTCAAAATATCTAAAAATTATAAATATGTGTTCTCATTTGTACTTCAAGTGCTATAAATTCAAGAATTTTCATAGGTAAATTAATTTTTTCAGCAAAATCTACAAAGAATTTAGTGATGGTTCATCGAGCACCAATGAATAAACCAATAGCTGCGATTTCACCAGCTATTTCCAAAGAAAATTGATTGTTTCCATCGATTTTCCTTCAGAGGGATTGAACATGAGTAATTATGCAGCAGACAACGTAGCCCCTTGTCGCTATAGTCTGTACGCATTGTCTAATCATAGTGGAACTACCTACAGCGGACACAACACAGCCTACAGTAGACATCCGTATGCGAGCACGTGGCAGGAATATAATGATTCATCCAAATTTCATCTAAATCTCTCATGAGCGGAGATGCCTTTGTTCTCTTCTATGAGCAGGAAGGCACTACATCCCACCTTTTAGATTATATCTAGTTTTATTTTATGTTTAATTTGTATTTTACATCATGTTCTTATCAGTGGACTACAGTAAATGATCATTTAGATGAAATTTTATATTTTTCCTGGAAAGAAGGGATCGTGCGTTCATAAATATGCATTTTCTCCATATCAACAGCAAAGGGTTAGTATTTATCTGATTCAAATCTTATTGTTGGGTCCAATAAACAGAGTGACCCCATTTGAAAGCGGGCCACCTCTCTAAAACTGTTATTCATTATCCGATTGAAAAGTTTTTTTCAATAAATAGAGCATTAATAGTTCTAGTTGAGTGCCATGAATTCGAAATAAAAATAATTTCAATAAATCCAACCACCACTTCAATTTCAGAACTTTTATCAATATTCTGACTACACCACTGGATTCAGAATATTTCGAAATATACTTGGTCAGAATTTCATCAAAATCTGTTCATAAATTATACTATTTTATAATTTTTTTGTTCATGAGCAGATGGTGTAGCCAGAATTTTGATAAAAGTTCCTAAATTGTAGTGGTGGGTTGATTTATTGAAATAATTTTCAAATTTTATTCCAATATAACTTTTTTATTGTTGGACGCATTCCTACGCAATTTTCACATATCTATACTACTTGAAAATTTCTTTAATCCAGTGGCATCGTCAAATTCCATTTGAAAAAATCCCTTTCAAATGGGTCACTCTGTATGAGCAAGGTTTTTCTTTCTATCTTTGGCTATGTTATTAATTTTCCGAAAATTGTCATTGGTAGCTGTACATTCGATTTCTTCATGAACTTGATGAACAGATGTGTCTTGATTATAAAGTTTTGTCCCATTCCTTTTTGTTTCAAATTTTGAGGTATTCTTCTTCTCTCAATATCTCTCGGAATTTCCAAACCAATTTTTGATTTTTGGATATAAATTCAACTTCTTCCTCAAAAGACGTACTCTCTCCTATGAGTGAATATTATCGTTCATTCGCAGTTTTTTACAAATGTTGAAACTTTGTAAATAAGCTTCCCATGAAGCACGTAAAAAACCAAGACCTTTAACTTTCGGAGAGGAACAGAGAATAAATACTACCTGGACTATCGGATGGTAAATGCAAATGTAAATTTCCCTGAGGGATGATTTTACTACTTTAACAATGTCTTTTAGCAATTTCGTTGGTAATTTGTCAAGAGTTTACTGAAAGGAGAACAGTAACGAGGGCCCTATGGAAAAATTAGGCACTTGAAATATTGTTTTCGAATTATCAATAACTGACCTAGAATCTGAAGCTATCTCATCTTTGACAGACACTCCCATATATTTTATCTTCTCATTTTCCGATACGGATTGAATCGATTCAAAACCAAAGAATTCATCAGGATTCAGTTTTCTATTCTCAACATTCATAACTTTTGTTTCTTCTGTATTCAGTTCAAGACCTATTTCGGAAAAATTCATCCAGTAGGTACTTTTTTCATATTTAAGAATGATGACAGTATCATCAGCGAAAGTGTTCGCAATTGGAAGTTCAGACAATTCGTCCATGATGTGCCTACTTTGTGAAAGGCAGGTGAAAGCGGTACTCCTTGCATTACTCTACTGAATGATTTTTCCTTCGGATGTTTCTACCTGAGTTGAGTTTCCATACTGAAAGTTTATCAGAACATTCTAAATTTTTGCAGGTAATGAAGATGAGAGTGACGTTTATTAAGTTGATCAGGTCTAAAAAAAACACTAATATTCTTCTTATTAATTTTGTCATCTTTCAAAAGACCATTCAAAATCGAAGTATTGATATGAGATTTTAGAATGCATGTGAATCCTCCCTGGTCTGCGTCTTATTCAACAAACTTTACGCTCATAAAAAAAGTCCTACTTTACGAACTTGTATCACAAAAATAGCTATTTCTGAAACGTCTGTCGAACACTTTCTCAATTACTATCCTAATAACTGAACTTATTGAAATCGGTCTCCCATTTTCTGGAATTTGATCATTACAAGTATATATCGATGGCTAAGAGGACAAATATTGTATGTCCAAAAAAGTAGTTTTGATATAAGTAATACTCGCTATTTTTGACATTACGTCAATAATTTGTTTGTTCATGACTACTTTCAATATAATTTGGTCTGGGCCAGGAGAAGTGTCAATTCCAATTTGTTAGAAACAATTCGATATCTTTAAGTGTGATGTTACAAGGCAACAACGTTACCCTAGTTTGGATACCAGGTCACACGGGCCTAGAAGGAAACGAAATAGCGGACGCCCTAGCAAAAGGGGGGGCCGAAACAACGTTCACTGGGTTTAGCATATAGCACTGCCAAGAATGCTACAACCGCCTGGGCAGACAATAAAAGACTTGAGTATTGGCTCAGTCTACCAGGAATAGCCCATTCCAAAGCATTTATTGCTTGTACAAGAAAAAAACAGGACTCTGACAAACTTCTAGAACTCAGTAGAGCACATCTCAGAGTTATAGTAGGTTTGCTCACTGGCCACTGCAAACTCAAACACCACATGCATAAAATCGGACTTGCGCAGGATGCAGAGTGCCGTCTATGCATGGAGGATGATGAAACGGCTAAACACATCCTGTATACATGCCCTGCAGCGGCCAGAACCAGATTTTCAATATTTGGCAATACAAAAGTAAGGCCAGAAGATCTGGTAAACTGTTCTCCCAATATGTTACTCAATTTCGTTAAGAGATTGGATATACTGGGAGAAATATAACCATAGGGTGAGCCACAATAGGCCATTGGCCGCAGTGGAGGGCCTGATATGGGCTCACTCACATTTAAACCTAACCTAACCTAACCTAACCTAAATGTGATGTTTGAATCATACTCTTCCTTGATGGACTTCATTTATTTCTTGACTAGTTAATTTTGTTGGATATTCCTTTCTCAAAAAATCTATTACTGAAATGAGTGTGAATATCATCTAGGGGTAGTTTGCAAGACCTATTACCAACAACCATTTTTATTTCGAAGTTTGAATTTTCAGCATGTAATTCCATATAATTATGATGCTAGGCAACATATTATGTTGTCAACCCACTATCAGATTTGCCGAGTTTGCAAAGAAACAATTCAAGGAAGTAGGTAATTTCAAACAATTTGATTCAAAATACAAAACTTCATCCTCCGAATCGGAAGGTAAACTATCAGGGGTAATACCATGAGTAGATAGAGTAGATTACTATCGATAGTAATTCTATCAGAAATCAACGAGATTAAATTGCTTGGCAGAACTTTCGATAGTATTATCAGCACAAGTTGTATTTATTACGATAATTTCGCAATAAAAGAAACCAAGAAAATTTAATAATCGTGAATTCTTCAATAGTTATACCTAATGAATAAAAAACATGAAGTCTGTCAGCCTGACAGAGAAGATACATCGGGTGGTATTTAACTGTCTACCAAATTTACCCAATTTTTTTCTACAAAAAAATACTATTCTATCCCAAAAATACTAAATGCTCACCAAAATTAAAAAAACCAATTCATGCTAGTCTTTTATCATAATATTTGTTCCTAAAAATAACTTTCGTTGGCTAAATATGCTAAATGTTCACAAAATTTTAAGTGCCGAAAATGACACACAAACCTGAGCAAGGTAAACTAGCTTGCGAGTCGAAAATGCGTGAATTCTAAATTTGGTGAACATAAAATCGGTAGACATTTATTTGAGTTCAATTAAAATTGATTAGTGTTCATTAATTTTTCTGGAGAACATCGCTAGGCATGTATGGTTTAATTTTTGTATATAATATATTTGATCCCAAAAACATTATGTTAATCAGTTAGGTTAAATAATAGCCGATGGAAGATAAGAAACTAGCAAAAGAAATTGTACAGGATGCTGAATATACCTCAGAGTGAAGTTAGCCACACTTTTCTAGCTACAGTTTCTGACAAGCAGTATGGTCCGCGGTGTTGCCATATCAATTAACCCAAATACCCCGAGTTGAGATTATTCAAAACAATTTTTATTCCTATCCGAAAGGATATGTATGGACATGGGACTAATTGATTGTTTTGTAGGTCCGTGGCAGAAAAAAGTAATAATTTGTGTTTGTACTGTTCTAGGGTGTTGGCATCTAATATGTGTAAATTCATCTTCACTGATAATAATAATAATTTACACTTAAAAATTATATGTGGATATATATGCTGACAATTGTTTCGACACACAGTGTCATCTTCTGAGCGAGTTATAAACGAGTGTTTGTACGCTTTCAGTATTCTACCAAAAATATTCCGATTACCGTAAAATATTCGGTGTACCAAAAATTTTAAAGAATAATTCGATAAAGACCTCCAAAAAAGTATATATCAAATCAATTTGTGTGGACAGAAAAGTGTTGGAAAACTTCAAAATAAATTTTTATTCCATCAGTGAACTACCTAAAATATTCCGATTACCAAAAATTTGAAAACGCCATTCGATAAAGGATCTCCGAAAAAGTATATATTGTTCCGTCCTGATATATTTGATATGATATATTTTCATTATACTTGTTCATTTTCAATTGATTCACCAAACTTGAATTGATTCCCTCATATATTTAACACAAGAATGGTACCGCCACTGTCTAAACCCTCACCTCTGGTAGTGAACAAAAAACTACTAGACCTCGAGAGTGGGAAATAAACGAATGAGCACTCAGTTGTCATATAGAATTTTTCCTGGCAGTTCCTCTTTTGTTTTGTGTTTGTGTAAAAGAAAACCACTGGAAACTCCAAATTTCCACTCCAGAAAAAGAAGTTAGAAGTCCTAGCTAGGCAGCGAATAAGTTCCCATAAACTCCATGAGGAGTCATTTTGGGTAACTGGCTATTTTTTACCATTCTTGTGTACAGTCCATTGCATTGGTCTCACACATATTTTGGTCCTTCAATTCCGGATTTATATTTCTATAATCGACAAGTTTGGTGAAATTCTCGTTTTTTTCAATATAATTCTAGCTTTTTATTCTCAAAAACCTTTTTATTGGCAGATAATGCTGCTTTCCGTTGTGCTTCGAATCTCGGGCGGTTACGACCGTACGCGCACATAATTGGCGCACGGAAAGCCGATTCTGAAAATCACCGGTGGATTGTCACAGTTCATTGTTGTTCTCGATAATTTCAAAACTTCAAAATATAATCGTACCTACTTATTCATACTTTGTCGTAAAGTAAACTGATTTCAATTTTATTTTGAAAGCTGTCTCATTGTTTAGCACTAGGTATCTACTAATTGATCTAAATAATAATTGCATGTTCACTGAAATATCTAGGAAATTATTCATTTTGAATTTTTAACTTGTTCGAATTTTCAAGTTGTTCAAATTTTGAATTATCTCGATTACAGTGTCGTGCTCTGGGATGGAATTATATCCAAGTTTTGCGGCTCACTCAATTTAACTTATAATTTTTCGATTTTGATTGTTATCTTTTCTTTTTCATAAATTGTAATTATGAGTGCCGAGGCCAGGAAATTGAAAGGTTTGATTGCCCAAAGGCAAACCGAAATCATTATACGTGTTAGTAATGAAGCTTTACTTGAAAAAAATCTGTATAATAATTTTAAGTGTAGGTACAAAAATATAGATTTGGTCTACGAAGCCTTTTCACAGCTCCACTCAAATATTATAGGTTTGGTTTCTGCTCAAGACGGTGGAGACTTGCTATCTCACAATACTGTCTTATCTAAATTTGAAAATAATTTTTATCACATTCAGGCTGTATATACACAGCTCTTCGAAAATGAAGATACTGTTTCTTTAGATATATCTCAGTCAACTTCTTCTGGTCGTAGTAATATAAGGCTACCGAAGATAGAACTTCCGTCTTTCAATGGTGATGCGAAAACTTGGCAGACTTTTATTGATATGTACGACTCAATGATTCACACTAATGAAACTGTCAAATATCGAGAAGTTTAATTATCTTATGGGTGCTTTGAAAAATGAGCCTTTGTCTCTGGTAACATGTACCCCATTGACTGGACAAAATTACATGGTGGGTTGTAATTCACTCAAGACCAGATATGACAATCAACGATTGATTGCAACATCGCATTGGCGTACAATTGAACAAACCAGAAAAATCAGTTCCTCAGATAGCTCTCAAGCTGTTCGACATTTAATGAATACTTTTCAAGAAAATTTTTCTGTTCTGGAAAATCTAGAATATCCTACAAAGCAGTGGGACTTCATTTTATTCAACATCTTATTCGATATATTAGACTCTGCCACTGCCACACGATTTGAATAAGAGCATTCAACACTGGATAATAACAAATATTATGAAACATTGACTTGATTTTTGAATAAACAGTGTGTGGTATTAGATACAGTAGCATTTTCTAACTCGCAGAATACTTTTACCAAAAGGGTTGAATTTTCAAAAAATAAAATATCGAATACTTTCTCAAGTAATCAATCAAAAAATGTCAAATCAGCATTTGTGGTCAACTCAAATACTCAAAAGCAATTATGTCAGGTGTGCACAAAAGACCATATGATAAATTATTGTTCACAATTTCTATCAAAATCTCCTCAAGAACGTTTGAATCTGGTAAAGAGTAATAAATGGTGTACAAACTGTCTCGGATTCAAACACACTTCTCTGAACTGCACCTCAAAAGGTGTCTGTCGAATTTGTCCGACACCTCGGAAACATCACACTCTCTTGCATATTACTACTAATTTCTCTTCTCCTCCTCATGTTAGTGACTCTTCTCTACAGAATTCTCCTCGACCTTCTCCAGGTTTTGAATCGTCCATATCCAATGTGAATTCACTCCCTGTGAATTTTCCCTCTATTAACGCTAGTACGGTTCTCCTCTCTACTGTTGTGGTAGAAGACATCGACAGTTCAGGCTGTTATCAACCAGCTCGTGTTCTTTTAGATACTGGTAGCCAAGTAAATTTTATTTCTCTCAAATGCTGTAATAAGCTCTCATGCTTCACAAGGAGTCACATGCACTATAAGGTCAAAGTTCAATTCACAGCCTACTAAATTCTAAAGTGAATTTAGAATTTATTATTTTGAATAAAATATGCTCTTATATGCCTTCCACTTCCATTCATATGGACAGTTATCCTGAATTGTCTAACTTGGATTTAGCAGATCCTACGTTTAATATTTCGCAACCCATTGGCATGCTTCTGGGTGCTGAAGTCTTCGCGTACATCCTAAAAGGATCATCTGAGTTCCCAGCGAATCAACCGGTAGCTCTAAAAACCCTATTCGGATGGATTCTTATGGGAAAAACTAGTTCTCCTCATACTCAAGTTAACTCTTTATTTTGTTCAGTTGAAGAATCTTTGGAAGAGTGTACAAAATGCCCTGTTAGTCTACAGGAAACTGTCTGTACTGTATATATAATAAAATTGTTGAATTAAACTTTTCTGACATGACTTTTTATTCGTCTTCAAAAAGTGACATTCTCAAATTACTTATTTATAACAAAATCGAAAAAGTAAAAATCACATGTGTCTTGATGCTTCTTGTTATTATTTCATATACCAGGTATGAAGAATAAACTGGATATCGAACATCCCGGCCGCCTTGAAATGATAGTTTCAACTAATGGGTCCGTATTGAAACTCAAAACAAACAAGTACACACAATTTATGATTTGTCCTTGTCTATTGGCAGTAAGCACAATTTGGAAAGTGCACGTTTGGTAGTTCTATAGTCTAATCTAATAGTCACTACCCGCGTAATTTTATCAGTTCCAGGGTGAATATCGAAAACTCTGGCAGTCTTCCACTTTAACGGGGGAAGATTGTCCTCCTTGACTAGTACTAAATCACCTAACATGAGTTTGGTACTACCATCTTGAAACCATTTTTGCCTCGCTTGTAACTCAGATATATACTCCTTGCGCCACCGTTGCCAAAAATGCTGCATAATTTGCTGGAGTCTCTTGAAGTGTGATAGACGATTTTCGGGTACTTTAGTAAAACAAGGTTCGGGTATAGAGGTAATAGGTCTTCCTATTAGAAAATGTCCAGGACTAAGAGGGGTGTAATCATCGACATTCGATGACATTGGAGAAATGGGTCTGGAATTTAGTACGCTTTCGATTTGTACTAAGACAGTCATAAAATCTTCATAGTGTAATCGGGTATAACCTATAACTTTCCTCAAATGTGATTTACAACTTTTTACCCCACTTTCTCAAAGTCCGCCAAAGTTTGGTGCTCTGGGAGGTATGAAATGAAAATTAATACCCTCAGACACAATTTTACTTTCAATTTCCACAGACTCTGCTTGCAAAAATTTTGCAATTTCTGAACGTGCCCCGACAAAAGTAGTTCCATTGTCGCTATAAAAATCAGTAGGTTTACCTCGCCTGCAAATGAATCGTTTGAAAGTGACTAAAAATGCATCACTCGTCAAATCAGTCACGAGTTCAAGATGTATTGCCTTAACTGTCATACAGATGGAGAGAACAACATATGCCTTAATTACTTTAGGGTTTCGGGTCTTGCGATCCTTAAGAAAAAATGGGCCTGCATAATCACAGCCCGTATGAGCAAAAGGAAAAAACTTGTTGACTCGGTAGTGAGGTAAATTACCCATCAAATAATCAAGTGTTTTAGGTTTTACTTTAAAGCAAACAATACATCGATGTACAATTGATCGTGCAAGACTACGACCTGATATTGTCCAGTACTGTTGTCTGACAGTATATAATAGTTGCTGAGGTCCACAATGTGATGATATTTTATGATAATATTCGAATATCAATTTAGTCAGCTCATGTTTATTATGTAAAACAATGGGAAATTTCATATCACAATCAATTTGTGCCTTCTGTATCCTGCCACCAACCCTAATAAGATTATTTTCATCCATGAATGGATTCAAAGAAAGAATGGAACTATCTTTACTTACCGGTCGCTTGTTAAGTAGATTAAGATATTCTTGTCTGAATAATTGAATTTGAGAAATTCTTATTAAATTCTGAAGTGATGCTTTCAATTCCTGTGCAGTTAAATAACTACTAATAATCTTATTCGTACATACTTTTTTAGTTTTCAAATTGTTGATAAATCGATAACAATAGCCCAAAATTCGAATCAATTTAGAAAGTGATGAAAATCGTGAAAACAGATCAAATTCTAAAATATTCTTGAACATCGCAAAATTGACAACAACTCGTTGCTCAGACAACTCTGCTACTGAGCCTTCATCTACGGTGAACAATGGTAGTTCACCAGTTCTTAGCCAGGATGGGCCTTGAAACCACAGATCATTGTAGAGCAAGCTCATAGCTGTGCTACCACGTGACACCAAGTCCGCTGGATTATCCTCTGATCGAACGTGAAACCAATCAATTGGATTCGACAATGATTGAATCTCGATAACTCGATTCTTCACGAATGTTTTAAAACTGTCAGGGCTACCCTTGATCCAACATAAAGTTATTGTAGAATCGCTCCAATAATAAATTCTATCAAAATTTATATCAATTGAGTTCAATACTTTTTTTGTCAGTCTAGCAGATGTCAGTGCAGCTGCAAGGTCTAATCTAGGTAAAGTCGGTTGTTTCGTTGTGGCAACCTTACTCTTTGCACAGAGTAAATGAGAAGAAAAACTACCACTGTTGCTAATACAGCGTATATAGATTGCTACACCATACGCTTTCTCTGAGGCATCCGCAAATGCATGCAACTCCACACGCTCGGAATTGTCAGAAAGAATAAATCTAGAAATCTTCAGGTCATTGAGATGTTTCATGTCTAAACAATATTTATTCCATTTGTCAAGTAAATGTCCCGGAACTTCAGAGTCCCAGTCAGATTTTTCCTTCCATAAACTTTGAATGATTAACTTAGCAACAACGATGACTGATTGAACTAACCCTAACGGATCGAAAATCTTACTTGAAATTGATAATATCTTACGTTTAGTTACAGCAATCTGTGTTGAAAAGTCTCGTATTCGGTACTGAATAGTATCAGTAAATGCATTCCAGTATAAACCCAAAGTTTTACTCTGCTCACTCTCACCTAACGGAAGGATACTAGCATGAGAATTATCATTTATTTTGAAACACTCAGAAAAATCTCTTTTATTAGATAACCACTTTCTCAAGTCAAAACCTACACTTGCTAAAATCTTTGTTATGTCTCTCTGTAGTGTAGATGCCATGCCATAAACTACCGTATTTAGTTCATAACAAATAATATCTCCTGTATCTGCCCGCCATAGTATACGTTGGTAAGGTCGATGCTTTGGATGTATCCAGATCTGACGAAACATTTTCGAAACGTCTGCATTCAGCACATATTTATGCTTACGAAACCTAGTCAAAATAGATACTAAGTCATTTTGAATGGTCGGACCTACAAACTGTATGTCATTGAGACTTAGACCGCTTGAAGTCTTACTAGAGGCATTAAAAACTACCCTCAAGCGACATGTCAAACTCGACTCTTTAATAATAGCATGATGAGGTAAATAATAACTCTCATTGTCCTTACTGTTGCGCCAATCTTCATTAGTCAACTGTGTCATGTGACCAAGATTCTCAAATTCTGAAATAAATTCAGAATACTCGTGTTTCAAATCTGGATTTTTTGCAAATTTCCTATCCAAGTAATTCAAACTTCGCAAAGCCTGTTCTTTAGAGTCACCTAATGCTGATAAATTGTCCTTGAACGGAATCTGAACCACAAATTTTCCCATCAGATCTTTTTCGTACGTACTCAAAAAATGTTTCTCACAATAATTATTAAACGTATTTGGAACTACAGGCTCCTCAATCTGCCAAAATTTCACTAATGTCTGGTTGAGCATGTCATCATCAACCGCCAGATTACAAGTAAAATGTCTAGTGATTTTAGGAAATGTCAATTCGCCACCTATGAGCCAACCCAACTGAGTCTTTTGTAAAGTTACTCGACTATTTGTTTTGGTTTGTTCCATAAGCAAAATATCATAAAAACCATCTACACCTAATAAAATGTCAATATCTCGTGAAATATTAAAAGTCGGATCTGCCAATGGGATACCTATAGGAATTTTAACTAATTTAGCACTGAAAGAAACGAGAGGAAGCGAATTTGTTACTTGCTTTAAAATTAAACATGACAATTCTCGACTATAATCATTGATTCTTGAGTGGATAGTTACCTTAGTCTGAAATTTAATCGAAATGAGATTTGAATTGCCAACGCTTGAAATGTCAAAACTTGTTGGAATTAATTTCGTTCCTACTTTTTTAGAAAATTCTTCAGAAATAAAATTACTTTGGCTTCTCGAATCTACCAAAATTCTAGCCTGATATGATTTGTTATCAGCGCCGATTACATTCACCAATGCCCTAGAAAGGAGGGAATAAGTAGTTTGTCGAGTAAGCCCTGAAAATGAATCTAACTCATTTCCCGAACTACCAGCGATTTGAACAGAATCAAAATTCACACCCTCCGAAAGTTGGTTCAATATCGCAGTACCCTCAGGTTCCCGGTGGTCACCATCACTCGTGAGAAAACTCGTCGAGGCTGATGCTACAAGTTTTTCTGTCTCCGTTTCGTGAACTGCAGTCGCATTCGCACTGCCTTCATGCGCGGATGATGGTTTGATTTTTGTATCGTCGTCATTTTGTCTGTGACGATGTAATAAAGAATTATGCTTTTTACCGCAAATTCTACAGCCTAATTTTTGACATTCCTGTACCATGTGACTGGAATTGAAACAATTTACACATAGTTTCAATTTTCTTATTTCCGTATTCCTATCATCTACTGATAGTTTCTTGAATGTATCGCATAAAAATACCGAGTGGTCTGCTTTACAATAGTAACATGAAAACTTTCTTAGTGGATTTGTCGTCGCAACTGAACTGTGAAGTCTATTGGTCTGTTTGACGTCTTTTTTCTCTGTCCTGTAAACTGTCTGTCCTTTAATAGCTAACCTTTGATTTCTAGTCAGCTCTAATTTTTCGAGTAACGCACATTTTCTTTTAAGAAATTCGTGAACCTCATTCCACGTCGGAAATGTGCCCTTTATTTTGTATGCCTCCCACTCCTTCCTAGTCTGATGGTCAAATTTATTAACCAGAATCGCTATTAAAAGCATATCCCACTTGTCAGTCGGTTGATTCAATGCTTCTAGCGACCTAACGTTACGATTGAATGTGACAAAAAGTTTTCTTAAATCACTGTATGATTCCCTTGTCAAAACCGGAGCATCTAACAGTCCATGAATGTATGTGTCAACAACAAGTCTGTTATTCTCATATCGTTCTGTCAAAAGTGACCAAGCTACACTCCAATTATTGTCAGTAATTAGTAATGAACTGATTAAATCTGATGCTTCATCATTCAAGCAACTACGTAAATATTGTAATTTCTGAACGGATGGAGCTTCTCCAACCATTGCCAGAAAGGCATCTTTAAATTCTAGCCACTTGTCAATCTTACCTGAAAACGATGGAAGTTTCAAAGGCGGTAACTTAGGAAAGTAAACATTTTCATTATTAAAACGGCCCTGGAACCAAATCAAATCTGACTGATTCGACTTACCTTCCTGATTTGATTTGGTTTTATTTGATTTCTGCGAGCTGTCGGAAGTTGAAAGTCTTTGACTCGAATTGCAACGAGCCTTTTCATAATTTTCAATCGCTGTTTTAGCTAGAGCAATTAAATGAAAATGATTGTCAAAATAATTCTTTTCGTCAAGCTCTTGAGCCTTTTGCTCCGCCGATAAATGTGTCAAAGATTGTAATACGGAAGAAATATCTAATTGTACCAGTGAAAAGTCATCATATCCTGACGAAAACTTATCTAATCTAAACTTCAAATCGTTATCAGTGAGTTCAGATAAATTTTCAATGTCAACCCTTTCAATAAATGTTCTAAAATTTGTAAGATTTCGTCTGATCCGAGCCCTTTTGAATTTGAGAGATGAAAGCTGATTTTCTTTATCTTCTGACATTTTTTTTAAATAAAATTATTCAAATCCAATTACAAAATGAAAACTTATTATCCGTCGATCAATTCCAACTCCAATCAAAAATGAAGATACAACCTTGTTTCCTTCAAACTGTCGGTTCTCTGCACAACGTCGATGCACTTCGTAACTGTCTATTATACTTCGGGTTCTGTCTTCAATTATTACACCTGGTAGTTATGCCTGAGAGTATCGTCTTCATACCACGTTCAAAGAAATATACCTAAAAATAAAATTTAGAGGTGGCAACCCTGTTGACCAGTCATCCCCTATCAACTGATCCAAGGATAGCCAAATTCACTTTTGTCTGTGGTATTGAACGACGTACACACGTTCACAAATTGGTACCAGAAAAACAGAGAAAAAGAGGGGAAGAATAAAGGAAAACGGGAAAAAGCCCTCTAAAAAGAATTGAAAAGTTGAAAAGAACTTGAAAAGGCTTTTGCTGGAACTGCAATCCACGTCGAGTGAGTATTTATCACCAAAATTAATTTAATTGACGTTTTAGGAAAGGTCCAAGAAAAATTGACACATAGTTTGACAGCAAACATGGCATATAAAGAAAACCTGGACAATTTCGCTATCATATGATATGCGACCAGAGAAAAATATAAGTACCTGTTATCAGGGCATACATATGTCCCTGGGGTGTGGGTTCACATGAACCTTTTAATTATTGCTGCAACTTACTTTCTGCATCTATGAAAAATAGTGAACATATGTTCCAAAATGAGACATGCCATCCTATTATCAGGGCATACATATGTCCCTTTCTGGAAGATAATTTGAAAATGAGGTATTACCCGTAGATGTAAAAGCAAATGCACAGTCCCAGAGCACCGATCAATTATTTTATATATTGTTACTTATTTATATGTTCAATACTTGAATAAACTGAAACGAAGTTGTTTACTTTTTCAAGTTACCTGTTATCAGGGCATACATATGTCCCTGGGGTATAGGTTCGCATGAACCCATCTATTCATGAATACTAAAACACAGTTTCATATCCTTCTTCTGGTAACGATGAAAATGTGGTTCCGTTGTTAGTGTTACAAGTGAATACTGATAACACGTATTTTATGCAAGTTCAGAAACCAGTTCGACTTCAGATTATAGTGATGGTGAGTAGGAAAAAGAAAATGAATATAGAAAAATTCACGATGTGGATCTGAACCTTCCTCCAACTCAGAACATGGAGGATAGAAACTTATCTCAAATTATTCCGGGAGACAAAATAGTCTCCCAACTTCCGGACGACGGAAACGTGTCTGAAGTAGTTGAGGCTTCTTCAGAGTTGAATCTAGAGTTGTTAGGCACAATTTGCACCAACACTCCAGAGGTCCCTACTATATACAGTAGTGGTGTACTCACTATCTTTCTGAGGTTTGGAGAGAGAGGAAGAAAAAAAAAATATGGATGAGTATCATATGTATTGGAAAATTGCAAGGGGCTTGATTCACCTTCACTGAATGCTCTCTCTCTCTCTCATCATTTATTGTCCTCAGCTTCCTTTAAGGCGCTATATGGACATCCCCAACTGCGGCAAATCCGTTGCCATCCGGCCTTCAACCGGCGTAGACAGTTGAGGTGTATCGGGGGAATGCAGTAGTCTGGCTCGAAGCCATACCGCATCCCAAGTGTATTTTTTTCAAACATCACATATTATAAATATTTTTCCTGAATATTGCTGGCACGTCGTAGACGGCGGACATGTGTCACAACATATAACCCATTCATACAAGTGTTCTGGCTAGGCCTTGTTACTAACTCCTTGCGCCACCTATGGAGCTGCATGATTATTCGTAGTCCCGTCAATCATGAAAACGTGGGAAAGGTATTCTTCAATAACCCAGAATTAATTTCTAATGAAAAAAAGTCTGATTCGTTGGAGAATCGAACTCAGGACCCTTGGATCATGAGACTAGCGCTAAACCACTGCGCCACCTCGCCTACCTTCACTGAATGCTGACATTCAGGGTTGGTTGACAGATAACAAGATGAAATTACAGCTGGGCATGGGACTGACAGCAATGTCCATTCCCATCAATGAATTGTTTTGCACGCCATCGGAAGAGACAAACCCCCTTTGAAGGATTTGGCTAATTCTGGCAGGCATATTATCTGATGTAGGTATTTTATGAATTATTATTACATCGCAGATTTTTTATTCTATTTTCCTTGAACCCAAATCTGAGAGACCATTGATGATTCATCCATTGACACTTGTTTGGATACAATTCCACAGAGAGACTAAAAAACAATGAAAAAAAAATATAAATAATAAACTGATGTTGACAAATCCAAAACCAGTTAACAATTTCAGTAACTATAATACCTGGTCCATCTGGAATAAGATCTAAAGGAAATAATATCAACCATTTAAACAGCGCCAAAAGGCAAAATACAGGATGGAGAAAGTAGAGAGACAGGAGAGACAGTAGAGGGGAGAGAAGTCAAAAGAGGAAGTTCAAGAAAACAAGATCCTATGATTTTAGTGGTAGGTGGAAAACTTAAGGTAGAGACCAGGTATGCTGGTCAACGAGACCAGATATTTTTCTGTTTGGGAAAATTTACTAAAAAACTAAAATATTTTAGTTTTGAGCCTAAAGTAAATATAAAGGGTGGTGAAGCCAATCATTTCAATCAAGCTATTGAAAAACTCTTAAAAATGTGTGACATCCACTTGTGATGTGCTGAAACCAATGATTTGTGACAAAACTAGATGGTATATGGGCCATACTGAATTTGAAATCATTGAATAGATACATTGAACCAAAACATTTTAAAATTAGACGATTATAGATCTGTTATTAGTCTCATACTGAGTGCCATTGATCTTAAAGTTATATATTTCTTAGTCGCCATAAATGGGGAGTTTAGGAAACTTTCTTTTGAATATTTTGGAGAATGGTATTAATTTGGTTCTATGCCATTCGGCTTGAATATAGCACCATATATTTCCAACAAACTACAGAAACCTATATTAAAACATTTACATATGGAAGGAATCACTTGTGTCATATGAGACATAATTCAGAAACAACAAAATTGTTGTATATTCGTTAGGGTTTATTGTAAACGGAATAAAAGTCAACTCGTGCCATATACATAAAATTTAACCTTATACTTAACGCAAAAATGAGAACAAAAGATTCGGTCCATTCTGAAGTCAATCTCGAATAAAAAAAAAAAAAAAAAACATACTATCCAAGAATTTTCTAGGTTTGTTGGAGTGCTGCAGCATGCTCGTCTACAAAAATATTGGAAATAAAATTTAGTGACTTTCAAATATTTAGCATTTTTAATGAATTTCACAATGAATCTCAAACCAAGATCTGAATTGGTGGATGAATAATTTGAACTCACATATGTTTATAAATACTCCAATACTCCTTGGAGCATTTTGTGAAAGCACAAAATGTCATGGTTTCCGGTCCAGCACAGAAATAAAAAATCACATAAATCACTCAATGCTCTTAAAAGCTTCACAAAAAATGTTTCTGGTGTACATGCCCTAATGAGAATCGAAAAAAAAAAAAAACATACTTATATCAACAGAATGGGAATAGTTCTAGTTCAGTATGAAAACCTTTACGGTATAACTAGATATTTAGAATAACTGAAAATAAAAATATAGTCGTAGCAGCGGGTCCCAGCAGACGTTGTCCTTGCTGATTATCCCATTGTCGATTTTATGGCGAAGTCTTTTCATTCATTTTATGACGAAGCCGGTGGCGAAAGCGCAGGCAGCAGTTTTCAAAAAAAAAAAACATTTTTGTAGTGAACCGAATTGTAACTTCAAACCATTCCCGAACACGCACACAAAAAAAAAAAAAAAATTATCAAAGTCTGTCCAGCCGTTTAGGTTCAATTCATTTTCGTATGGATGCACCGAAGATTTTCATATATTGAGATTTGCATCTTATATAAATAATAAACCAAACCTGGAAAGAGATGCTGAATCTAGGCCCAAATCAGTTGAAACTGGACTATGAGCTATCAAATGAAGCTTTCCAGATTATTTGCTCAATTCTTGGATATCCATATATCGACCTCTTTGCCACCAAAGTTGATTCCAGAGTTCCAGATGAACTATCTTGGAAGCCAGGTCTAGATTCAGTCGCAGTGGACAGTTTCACAATTAAATGAGTAGATTTAAGATTTTATGCATTTTCTTCATTCTCCTTGATTAATAAAATCCTGGCAAAAATAAGCACTGGCGAGGCCCACACAAGTTTGGTTTCCAACGTTTCTGAATCTACTTATATCTGAACCACTGATTTTTTAACCAAACATTAATCTTATGCGATCTTCTTTTGAGAATCCCACACCCCGTGTGGAAAAGCATTTCTCTAGGGGCATGAATTTTGTCAGGGACTCATTCATCTACGGGGTGAAAGTAACAGGATTGGATGCTATAATCTCATCTGTATCAAAAAACACCTTGAAACAATATGAAATATGCTATGAAAGATGGTGGAGGTTCTGCAATGAAGGAAATTTCAGTCAATAATTTTTTTAAACCAACAATACGAAAAAGAATTCAAGCATGAACAGTTTCAAATCAGCTTTATTATCGAATAATGAAATAGACGTAAAAATTTAAGGTATTTATAACAGCCGGCCAACAATACCCAAATACCCAACAACATTGATGATCTATCCTTGTAACTCGTGACTTTATTGTCCCTAATATCAGGTCACAGATTGCAAATGGTTGCGGAGATTGAAATCAAGTTACATTGACAATATTCATTCCTAACAAGATTGAGAGTACAGAACCATTATTAATACTGCCATTATTCAGAGACAAACTTTTTATTACATCCACAATGAAAGAATATATTTCAAGGACAAGAGATGTAAGATCAGAAGATGAAAATAAACTCATCCTAAAATTCCAAAAGCCAATACATCCAGCTTTATCCCAAGCCATTAGCGATTGGGTGAAAATAGTGTTAGACCTTAGTGGCATTGATAGAACCATCAACTGTAGCTATAGCACTCAACATGCATCTGCATTAGCAGCTTTCACAAGAAGAGTAAGTGTGGAAGAAATCGGGAAAAAAGCAGGCTTGACAGAAAATTCAGACATTTAATATTTTATATAATAAACCTTCAATAACAAGGGAAGGAACATTCGCGAAGGGAATGTTAAAAGGCTTCAATTTTAAATATTAGATTCTTAACTTGAGTATTTATTTTTATTTAAAAGTAATGTTTAGTTCAGTTTCTGGTACCAAAAGTTGCTGTTTCTCTATTTTATATGTATAAATCAAGACAATAATTGAACTCCTACAACTCCTACAACTATATCGCAATACTTTCAACATCTACCAGGTGTAATAATTGAAGACAGAACCCGAAGTATAATTGTAAGATCAAATGACTTACCTGTGAAGGAAATTTGATCCTAATTATACGAGGGTTCTGTCGAAATTATTACAAACCCTCCCAATTAGATTATGGCAAATTTTTGATAATTGGAAATGCAAGAAAACTTGAGGTTCCGCAGCTTTAATTTACCCGCCCATGCAGCGATCTAGTTGTGTTCTCCTTTAAACAAGTGAATTTGGCTATCCTTGGATCAGTTGATAGGGGATGACTGGTCAACAGGGTTGCCACCTCTAAATTTTATTTTTAGGTATATTTCTTTGAACGTGGTATGAAGACGATACTCTCAGGCATAACTACCAGGTGTAATAATTTCGACAGAACCCTCGTATAATTAGGATCAAATTTCCTTCACAGGTAAGTCATTTGATCTTACAATTGCTGCACTATTCTGATGCGCTGCTCAGTAAAGGATATATACGTGAAAATACTGCCGAGAAATCAACTTGCATACCATTCGTTGATTGTCCTGTTGAGCTACATAAGCGTCGATGTAACTCAGTTTCTGCCAATAAATAGGATTGTGAATTGTCCACACTGCCGGAAAGAACTGCCGTGAATTGTCAAAAGCTGCCAAGCCGATTCATACATCCATCGGGGAGAAGGAACAGAATTAAATGTACAAAATGCCCTGTTAGTCTACAGAAAACTGTCTGGACTGTATATATAATGAAATTGTCGAATTAAACTTTTCTGACATGACTTTTAATTCGTCTTCAAAAAGTGACATTCTCAAATTACTTATTTATAACAAAATCGAAAAAGTAAAAATCACATGTGTCTTGATGCTTCTTGTTATTATTTCATATACCAGGTATGAAGAATAAACTGGATATCGAACAAAGAGTCTGTTAAAAGGTTTTGGCATCTTGAACAGATACCTATCCTCTCTCCTGTGAATCCTGATGATGTCAATGCTGAAAGTATCTATAAATCCACTGTTTCTCGGTTTATACTAGCATTATCATTCAGGGATTCAGAACCAAACTTCCCTGATTCAAGGGACATTGCACTAAGGCGATTTCTTTCACTCGAATCTAGACTTCTCAAGAGTCCTGATTTGTATAAACAGTACTGCAAATTTATGCAAGACTATTTGTCATCTAACCATATGGAAGCAGTATCTGTCCCTTCACAAGAGCTTCCAACCTATTACATTCCCCACCATGGTGTATTGAAACCCGACAGTTCCACCACAAAGTTGAGAGTCGTTTTTGATGGTTCTTCCAAATGCTCTAATAACCTGTCTTTGAACGACACTCTTCTGGTAGGTCCAAAACTTCAACCAGACATTATTGATATTTTACTGAAATTTCGTCTCCACTCCGTATGCTTCTGCGCAGACGTCCGCCAGATGTTTCGTCAAATTCTCATAACAAATGCGCACACTGATTATCAGCGGATTCTCTTGAGGTTTTCTCGATCAGAAAATATTCAAGATTTTCGCCTTTTAACAATTACCTATGGTATTTCTTCAAGCCCTTTTCAAGCTCTGCGTACTATTCGTCAACTTGCCCAAGAATATCGTCACGAATTTCCTGAAGCAACACAAGTTCTCGAAAATGTTGTCTTTGTAGATGATGTCATTTCGGGGACTAACTCAATCCAAACCGCCTTAAACCTGCAATCAGATTTGATTCACCTTTTCAAACTTGGTGGCTTCGAGCTTCGAAAGTGTGTCAGTAATGACCCAAGGATATTGACGCACCTTCCTCCAGAATTCCGCCAAATAGACCCTCAAAATCTCGATTTTGAAAATTATACTTCTTTGAAGATTCTTGGCCTTCATTGGAACCCATCCACGGATACCTTTGGCTACCGAGTCCAAATTCTTGAAAAAAACATGTTCCAAGCGAGCAATTCTCTCTGAACTGGCCAGAATATACGATCCTCTGGGATTTCTCACCCCCATAACCCTCGTCATATTACTCCAAATGGTGTAACGATTTGCGAATTACATGGCTTCTCGGATGCATCTGAGAAGGGTTATGCAGCAGTAGTGTATCTTAGAACCTCCTTCGATAATCATCCAATCACCCGTTTCATTTGTGCTAAGTCGCGCGCCTCGCCCTTGAAAAGAATTTGTTTACCCAGGCTAGAAATGTGTGGAGCTCTTTTATTGTACGAATTACTCATATTCATTAAGACAACGTTTAAAGACAAACTCGAAATTAACAACATTACAGCAAGTTACGAATGCAAGAATTTGGAAACCAGGTTAAAACATTTATTTTACAAATTCGAAGTGAGAATTATAATAACAACTGTATTATATAAAATGTAATGTCATACTGCCTCTCCGATAGTTCTTTCACCGGGCGCGGGCGTTGAGAAGAGAGCCTCGTCAGCGGAACGGCGGACAAATGCCAGAGTCGCATTTGTCAGTGACGTAACTCCTCCCCTCGAAGATGGAAAACTATTTTCCAAAAATCGTTTTTCTTTCCATTGGCATGGCAGTGGTTGATGGTTCGGGTTGCGGTGAAGATTTCTTGTGCCATATTGAGTGTTTATATTTGAATGTCATGAACACACATATGAACAATACGACAATAACATACAGGGGAATTGTCCGGCCATGTACCATAGATGTATTTACAACCTGCAGGGGTGTAATTCGGCGTGCCTCTTCTCGAAGTTCATGAAGTTTATCCAGGGGGATGTCCTGGATTTTTATTGATGGCATCGGCTCAATTTCGACAAACTTTGGTATTGCCAAATCGGGTAGCAGTAGGGGCTGTTGATGTGTTTCAGTAGCTTCGTTGCGGTAAGTGCCCGTTGGTATTCTGATCAGGCATCCTGGAGGAACAGCTATTAGGTAGACCCCTATTAGAGTTGCTATATCCGTAGTTCGGCAAGTTGTTTGAACTCGAGTTGGATTCTTGAAGATCCCTATATAATGGGCTTCATCAACTTGTTCGATTATATCAACATCGATTTGTATTGGCATCCGTCGGCATCCTGAAGGGGTGGTGCCAATATTCAGTATTTGGAATACACAATCCATTTTGGTCTCCCCAAGGAGAAGGTCGTTGGATTGACAATAGTAGGTCCCATGGACGTCCATACATGGTGTGGTAGAATACTGAAAGTACACTTCATTCATAGTCAGATAGGTTGCCGGTGGAATAAGGTTAGTTTGTTCAGAGGTAGGGATAGAGTATAGATGGTAATGTGTATATTGATTTGGAAATACTAACGGAAACTTCATTACCAAAACAATTTTGCTTTCTTTCTGGTAGGTGCCCATGTCCAAAATATCATAGTATTTATGGATGTTATTAGATTCAGTACCAAATACTAAATTTTCAGGAAGGTATTGTCGTTTTAGAATTTTGACTATAATTTATTTGATATTTATTATGCTTGGGCGAGCTAGGTTCATTTTCGAGAATGTAATGGCATTCTCCAGATCTACAAGTAACTGGGATATAATGAGTAATGATGAGCTAATTTGATCAAAAGCAAATTTTGTCTCTAGTAGATGAGTAAAGTTTATTATAGATTAGAAGATATCTTATTTATTCTGTCTGTCACGATATCTTCGTTTCGTTTAAGTAATTTGATTGTTTCATTAAAAGTTCCTATAATGTATTTGGATAGGGAAATTTGATCATTAATTTTTACAATAACATTTTTCTGATTTATTTGTAGTTCTGAAATGGCTTGTTCATATCTTTCAGCATCTGTCGAATCTAAGTTTCCCGAAATACCTTTTATAATACTGCCTAAACCATTAATCAACCCTCTTTTTATTCTTCCATTGGGAGTTATTGAATTATACTTTTCAACAATTAGATGTAATTGAATAATTATTGATTGATTTATTGCCGATAGTTCCTTGAAATATGGGTCAGATAGTCCGCGATTGACAGCGTCAGAAAGAAGTGAGTGTTGGTCGGATAGTTTTAGTATTTCGTCGGATATAGGTTTTAGGTCAAAATAGTGAATGAAAGTGTGAGATTTCTCCCTAACCCTCGCAGTTCCTAGGTTGAAGGGTAATATGCCTTGGTTTTCGTCAAGGGGTATTACTTGAACTTCCTGGCTGAGTGTCATCGACAGGAAGAATCTGAAACAAGGGACGTTTTAAGTTTGACTTATGAATCTTTTTACCGTCTGCTGTATTAATTTTGGTGTTTTCATCAGATCTTATTCTAACGATTTCGAATTTGGGAAGAATTTTATTACGCGGAGTTGTTCCCTTATAGGCAATATCACCACTTTGATAGTCTACTGGTTCTTCGCGAGTTTTATTTAGATTTCCAATGTTTTTCTCTTTTTGTTTTGTAAGTCTTTCATTTGGAATCTTATACATTTCTTTGGTTTTTTCTTTATGATTTGTTACATATGCGCTTTGAACTCGATACTCTAAGTCGATATTGAAAGGATCGGAGTTTGAAATGTGACCTGTAGTAATATCAACAGGTCTCATTTTTGTGGCTGAGTGGATGGAGTTATTATAACCTAAAAGAGCATAGATCATCAGCTTGGTAATGTCATTTTCTTTATGAGTGCCTTGCAGCAACCGGATGTGTTCGGCAATGGTCGAGTGAAATCGTTCGACTATCGAATTGGATTCATGATGGTCGGGCGTTCCGAAATGTATTTTAATTTTGTGAAGTTTTGCCAGTTCCTGTATAATTTCATTTTTGAATTCCGAGCCACTATCCGAAACTATCATTTCAGGAATGCCATGGTGACTGAAAAATATAATCAGTTTGTTTGCTATTTCGATACCGCTTTTATGGTTGAGAGCGTAAGCCTGAGCGTACTTCGAAAAAGCATCAAAAACCTTTGATTTTTTATCGGATAGATATCGATATGGATGATTTCAAATGGTTTCTTTGTGGTCGGTGTAATTGAAAATTTTTGATTTGGGGGATTTCTATCATATTTATTTGTGACATATTTCACAATTATTTATATACGATCTGAGATCGATTCCTAATTTGGGCCAAAAGTAGGTTTCCCTGATACGTCTTTCTGTTTCTACAATACCTCGGTGGTTCGTTTTTCCTTCGTGGTATCTTTTCAAAATCTGTTTTTGGACGTCACTGTTGGTTACGTCTTCTAAAATTTTTGTTTGAAATTTTTATATGAAGAAGTTTTGAATGTTCTTTGTTCTATTTCGCAGAATTTAGGCATGATACTATCGTTTTCTAAATACAGGGCGTATCGGGATTTCGGGTCTAAATATTCCTTGATAAACGTGATAATATTTTGTTCTAAATTGTCTAAAGATATCTGGTCAATAATTTTTCTTCTTGTGGGGAATATTTGTACAATTTTTGGTAAGGCTGGGGAATGGAATACAGTTACAATTTGGACTTGGTTCTCGTAGTTGTTTAGCGGGTTTTCCGAAATAGGTATAGTCAGGACGGGGTTTTCTTTACTAATATGGACGGTATTGGTATCATCTAGCTCTAGTAAGTCAGGTGGTTCATCAATTTGTCCGACAATTGACTCTGTTTCTTCGTCTCTGAGAATGGAATTTTCGTTTCTACTACAAGGGTCAACAGAGGGTTGGAGTTCTCTGTCGATAGTTTTCTCAGTTTCGTTCGCGTGAATTTCAACTCTTGATAGAGCATCCGCGTTGGTATTCAATTTACCAAGTTTATATATAATTTCGTAGTCAAACTCCTCGAGTCTGAGCCTCCATCTAACCAGACAGGAGTTTGGCTCCTTCAAGGACATGATCCACTGAAGGGGTTTGTGGTCTGTTAATATTTTAAACTTGCGCCCAAAGAGATAGGGCCTAAAATACCGGATGGCCCAAACGATCGACAATAGCTCCTTCTCTATTGTCGAGTAATTTTGCTCTGAGTCATTCAGAGTTCGTGATGTGAACGCCACTGGCCTATCTGATCCAATAGGACCCTGCGAAAGGACAGCTCCAAGGGCAAAATTACTTGCATCGGTGGTGAGTACGAAGGGTTTTTCAAAATCATGATATATCAAAATAGGTTCATTAATCAGGAGTGTTTTGCAATGTTCGAAACAATTAATAAAAGTAGGGTCGTGAATAATTTTGGCACTTTTTTTCAAGCAAAGAGTTAACGGTTTGGTCAGCTTGGCGAAGTCCTTTATGAAGCGCCTGTAGTAACCCGAGAGTCCTAGGAACCCTTTGATTTGTTTAGTAGTCTTGGGAATAGGGAAATTTTGGATAGCCCTGATCTTGTCGGGGATTGGTTTGACACCGTTCGTTGTTATTACATGCCTAGGTGCGCTGTTTCGTGCTTCAGAAATTAAGACTTATACATTTGAATTTTGAAATTGGCCTCCCTTAATTTTTGGAAAACCTTACTCAAACTGTCGATATGTTCTTGTAATGACGTCGAATAGATCAAAATGTCATCAAGGTATATAAGACATATTTTGTCAATATACTCTTTCAGTATATTATCAAGACATCTCTGGAATGTGGAGGGGGCCCCTTTCAGACCCATCGGCATATGAAGAAATTCGTAGTGCCCTCCTTCAACATTGAAGGCTGTTTTTTCAATGTCTGCTGGGTTCATCTGAATTCGATAAAATCCAGACGCTAGGTCCAGAGTCGTAAAGTATTGGCTGCGTCCAATTTTGTCTAGGACATCTGTGATATTAGGAAGAAGATACCTATCGTCTACTGTCTTTTCATTCAATTTACGATAGTCGATTACTATTCTTCATTTTCTTTTGCCCGAAGCGTCAACCTTCTTTGGCACAATCCAAATAGGCGACGACCATGGGGATTTGCTGGGGCGTATTATATTTCGTTCCAGCATTTTTTTTTTGAAATTTGACAGAGTTATTTCTGGGGTTCTGCATATTGTATATATTGATTTCATCATTCATTATGGTCAAGGCTTTTGGTAGAGTTACAGGGTTTCGGGCTCTAACTGCAGCACTAAGTGGGTCCCTCAAACCAGTGAGAAACACTTTTAAAGTTTGATCAGTAAATAGATTTCTGTGACTCACCCTTTCGATTTCTGTTACGATGTGTAAGTCAATGTAATTACAAATTGTATTCAACATGTGAATGCAATTAGAATAGAATTGATGTGGGGTTTCTTGTCCTTGTCTCAATGCCATTAGATTCTGTATTAATGTATTGAGATCTCTTTGATCACCAAAATTTTGAAGTAGGGTAGCTCTTATTTCCACCCAATTAGAAGCATTATTAATGTTAACTGTTTCTTGTGCTGGGCCTTTCAATTTTAAAATATTGAATTTATTATCAAGATATTTTGTGGACAAATAGGGTCAATTTCATTGTAATAAGTATCAACGATTTGTGAAATTGTTTTTATAAACCTAGACAAGCTGGTTGGGTTACCATCGTATTCCGGAATTGTTTTCAATAGATCGGAACTTATAACTGGAATTTGCACTGGGGGCATTTTGAATTTATTTACGAACTCTAGTAAATTATATTCTATGCTAATATATACTCATATATAATTATATATATATATATATATATATATATATATATATATATATATATATATAAGAAAAAGATGTGCTTTCGAGGGGAACTGTAATAAACAGAAGAGGAAAATTTAATGGACACGCCCTCTATTATATGCATAAGCAACCGTAGACACGTGTTTCGAGCTTGCTCAAGGCTCTCATCAGTACGGTGAAAACAAGTGTAAAGATGTGCAACACTTGATTGCAGGTGAAACAACAAACAAACGGAGTCAACAATAGGAAGCCAACCGCACATTTGTGGTTTCAGTCGAAACACCTCGCGTTTGCAAGAAATGAATCGACGTCACCACGGAGGCAGCTATAGCTACCTACGTGAACATCCGGGTCCAAGGAATAAAGTAAGAAAAAGATGTGCTTTCGAGGGGAACTGTAGTAAACAGAAGAGGAAAATTTAATGGACACGCCCTCTATTATATGCATAAGCAACCGTAGACACGTGTTTCGAGCTTGCTCAAGGCTCTCATCAGTACGAAACGATATATACAAAAACATACAAAAACTATAAAAATCAAAATAAATAAAATAAAAAAAGGTTGGATAACACCGGAAATACTAAAAATGGCCAATGAAAAGAATAACATTTACATTCGATTACGTTCAGATCCTGATAATATCATGCTAAAGGAAAGATACCGAACTCGCAAAAACATTCTCAGACAAACTACAAACATGGCGAAGAAAAATTATATGAACAAAATTATAGAAAATAGTCCGAACACATCCAGTGGTTCATGGAATGCGATTAATGACATATGCCCGAAACGGGACACAAAAACCAAAATTGAAACTCTTGTAATTAATGAAAAGAACATATAATCAGAAAAAGAAATTATGGATCAATTCAACATTTATTACAGTGGACTAGGAGAGAAATATGCAAGAGAAATAATTAAACCAAATAATTTTACAGATAATATTGACAACATTGAGGATAGTATATATTTCAAACCAACTAATGAAAAAGAAATTATGGACGTCATCAATGAACTGAAACCCAAAAAATCACCTGGATGGGAATAGCTAGGCCATTGACTTTTATAACCAATAAATGTTTTGACCAAGGAAAATTTCCAGATTGCTTCAAACTAGGAATCATCAAACCCCTACACAAAAACTGAAGTAAAGAAAAAATAGAAAACTATCGCCCAATCTCCTTACTGTCAGTATTCTCTAAAATTTTTGAAAAACTTGTTGAGAAAAGGATATACAAATTCATGGAAAAATTTAATATACTATCTAATAATCAATACGAATTCAGAGAAGGTCGTAGTACAGAAGATGCCATACTGAATCTTACATCGGATATATATGAAGCCCTGGATAAAAAACACCTGCTCATATGCATATTCGTGGATCTATCAAAGGCCTTTGATACCGTGTGTCATGAGCGTCTCTTACAAAAAATCTACTCTTACGGTGTAAGAGGACCAACCTTCAATTTAATAAAAGATTACCTGTCAAACCGTAGACAAATTGTTGAGATTGATGGTATTAGAAGTGACTCGAGAGCCGTCACTTACGGAGTTCCACAGGGGACGGAACTCGGACCACTTCTATTCACAATTTATGTAAATAGCCTAATGACATTTGGATCTGAAGGTAAACTCATCAGCTTTGCAGATGACACGGCCATTTTGTATAAAGGGGAAACCTGGGCTGATTTGAAGACAATAGCAGAACAAAACTTGAAGCGAATATGTGACTGGTTCAAATTCAACACGCTCACTATAAATTATCAGAAAACATATTATCTTCCTTTCACTTCTTATGCTAATCATTTACCTAATCTAGGCCCTCTAATAGTGGACAACAGCACGAGCATTAAAGAAAAAGACCGGTCAAAATATCTGGGAGTAACAATCGACAGACATTTGAGATGGGACCTCCACACCGAGACTGTAAAAAACAAATTGAGGGGTTTACTGTGTAAGTTCAGATACCTTGCAGAATACCTCAACACAAAATATCTGAAAACATTATACTTTGCTCTCGTACAATCACAGCTGAATTACGGAATACTGGGTTGGGAAGGCGTGGCGGAAAGTCATCTATATAACTTAAATATAGTCCAAAAATGGATTTTGAGAATCATCAACAAAAAAAAACATAAGATACTCCAGTGATCTGCTATATTCAGAGAATATAAGGCAATTATTTTGCAATCGAATATTAATCAATGTGCATAAAAATAAAATTAAATTACAACCAATTGAACATCAGTACGACACCCGAACAAAAAAGAGATCTACAATTGTACCAAACCGAGAAAAAACTATCGGTCAACGATCCGTTGAATTTCTAGCACCTAAAATATATAATTTACTACCGGACAATCTGAAGAACATACAACATTTCAAAATGATTTCATTGATCTGAAATTTCTGAATTAATTTCAGTCCTGCGTTATACAAACCCAACCACACTAGAAATAAAATAAATGAACAAACGTTCTACGAACAATCGAATACGACAAATCAAACCGGATTTGACTCAAAATACTCAAACAATACCATACCCGATTTACGACCATACAAAAAAACCCTACTATGAACAATACTCGAATAAGTCAAATCAAACCGGACAAAACCAAACAACCATAAAAGATTTTAATTTATTTTCTTTATTTATTTTTATTTTATATTTTTCTTTATCCTATGTAGTTTCATGTAAGCGAATGTTATGTTTGCACAAGCATTTACTTACAATAACGATTATTACTAGTATAATATAGTAAATTAAATGATATACGTTAGATGATTATTATTAGGTATTATATCACATACAAGCTTCAAGCTTCAGTGATTTATCATGTTTATTTTTCCTTTTGTATTACATCTTGTAAAAATTATTTGGAAAATTTGGAAAATAAACATTACTATTATTATATGCGGATTCAACTATTGTTTTAGCGTGGCTGAGGAGTTCTCCACATAGATGGACTACCTTTGTTTTGAATCGAGTAATTAAAATTCAAGAAATGATCGATCCCAGTCATTGGAAACATGAACCTTCTCAAGAAAATCCTGCTGACCCAGCATCTCGAGGTCTTTCCCCCTCTGAGCTAGTTCACTGCCCATTATGGTGGGCGGGGCCATATTGGTTGAGTCAACCTTCCGATATGTGGCCACAAAGTATTTAAAACATCCCTGATGTACTTGATAATTGTAAGGAACAGCGCACTGCCGTTCTCACTGTTATTCCTGAAACTCATATTTTAGAGTATATTTTCAACCGTTACTCATCTCTCGAAAAAATACAACGTTTAATAAGTTATATATTACGATTTATCCCTAATTTAAGATACCCTTCCTCCAGAAAGAGTGGAAGTCTAAGTATTTTCAATATGGAACAATCCCTTCAATATCTCATTGAATTTACCCAAAGTCAAGCTTTTTGTCGAGAAATACTATTGTTGAAAACCCAAGGGCGCCTTCCGAAATGTCTTCGGAAATTGAATCCATTTCTGGATGACATGGGCGTTTTGAGAGTTGGCGGTCGACTAGTTCTTTCGAAACATCCATTTGAACAAAAACACTCTGCATTGTTACCCAGTGAGCATAGGTTTACCACTCTTGTTATTCAGCATACTTATACGTTATACGAGAAACAAGATGTCCTGCACTACCAGGACGACGCTTATTGCCATAATCCTATACAATAGAAATAATTGGGTGGAAAATCCATCAGAAAACAACTACTTTCCTGGCTAATACCACGACGAACGTTGAATTACATCTAATGAAACTCCGTGCAGAGTCCTACAAGAATATCTCCGCAATTTCTAGTTGAGTGTTCGACTAAGAGGTGCTAAAATACTCAAATATTACATATTTGTTTTTTTTTTGCATGGCCACAAAGGCAATCCATCTCGAATTGACTTCTGATTTATGGACAGATACCTTTCTGGGTGCACTACGTCGCTTTGTCTCTCGACGTGGTCGCTATTCCAATATTTACAGCGATTGTGGCACAAACCTCGTAGGTGCTTTTAATCAACTTACAGGCATCATGAAATCATCTGCCGAACAAACGGGCATCAGTTTTCATTTCAATCCTCCTCATGGTCCCAATTTTGGCGGCTTGTGGGAAGCCGGTGTGAAAGCTGTGAAAACTCATCTCCTGAGAGTGGTCTGAGAACAAATCCTATCATTTGAGGAACTCTACACGGTACTGGTTCAGATTGAGGCTACTTTGAATTCGAGACCATTGTGTTCAATGAGTTCAGACCCCAATGACTTATCTGTTCTTACACCGGGTCACTTTCTGACATTAGAGCCCTTAAATTCTCTTCCAGATCAAGATCTTGGTGGTATTATTGTTGGTCGTTTGGCCAGATGGCAGCTCGTACAACGCATTCACCAAGATTTTTGGTCTCGCTGGCATACTGAGTATCTACATACACTCATTCAGCGAAGTAAATGGTTGGAACCCGCCATTCCTAGTGAAGTTGGTGCGATTGTACTTTTGAAAGATGATTTTTTTCCTCCTTTAAAATGGCCCCGAGATCATATCATAGAGTTACATCCCGGAAAAGACGGCGTCACTCGAGTAGTAACAGTACGTACATCCACTGGTCATTTTAAGCGTCCATTGAATAAGGTATGTCCTTTACCTAATTTGTAACATATCTTCTCTCTTTGAATTTATTATATATTTTTAATTTTTTTTTACTTTAATTCAAATTAACTTAAGTCAATTACATTAATTCAACTAGCAAATATTGTTTCTTTATTTCACTGTTCTCTATAAAATATTCCATTCTGGTGGGCGGTATGTTCCGTCCTGATTGATATATTTCATTATACTTGTTGATTTTCAATTGATTCACCAAACTTGAATTAATTCCCTCATATTGTCGTAGAAGTCCAAACACCCCGTAAATGTAAAATGTATATTTATTATTATAATTTTCGACCCGGTCAAGGCAATGTTATTTTTCAGATCATGCCTTGTTTTATATTTTCTTGGTTTTCATGTTTCAAATAACAAATACGAGTTTTCCAAAAAGCTACTGATGATTCGATCGGGGAGTTGGTGATCGACCGTGCCTAAAGTTAGTTAGGGAAATGGGGGAAGCTGGGGAGTCAGAATAATTAGGGAGTCTGGTGATGTTGGTTTTCTTGATTTATATTGTAAGTATTTTTATCCATTGTAATAACTATTGAAACATAACCAGCAGGGACAAATTCATTTTGTTTTACCTGTTAGTGAAGTATTTAATTCAATTTC